>JAQPPZ010002832.1:10000000-11200000 GCA_028583015.1 Wollemia nobilis | reverse complement strand
TAATTAAATAATTTCACACAAAACTTGTGTCCAAGTGAGTGCAAATATCTCCAATGTGGCCTCTGGTCCAAGAATATGTGGATTTTGAACGCTCACACTCATCGGGTGTGAACCTATCTTCTTCTTAGTAGTTCACACTCCTAAGGTGCGAACCGATATCTGAAGACTGAGCTAACTGGTTTTGGGGTCCTGGTGATGATTTTGATGTCCTTGGAGTTTTTTTAGCACAAGTACCTGCACAAAAAAATCCAAAAATCTAATTTAAGTGTAGCAATATGACCAAAACGTGTAAATATTTTGCAAATACCTACAAGAAATAAATGATAGAATGTAAATTAAGTACTTATTTGGTGTTGAAAGATAAAAGGATGCTTTAAACTTGCATACATTGTGGAAAGAGACAATTTGTGGTCTAGGTATGAGGGCACGCAATCCCTAGGAACATGAGGCTCTTAACGTCCCCTAACTTACCTTACCATTGGTTGTGGGTTTCTAAACCAATACTTGGGTATCAAGTAATAGTTTGAGACAGATTGGAGAATGTACATCCCGAAGTGTGTACTCACTATTCTCTTTGTAAGCTCACCGGTGCACCAGTGAACCTTTTGTGTTTTAGTCTGAGGTATCTTTGAGGGTATTTTTGGTTTGTTTTGTTCTTCAAATATGACAACTACCTACCATACAAAATAGACCACAATTTTTGGTTAGAAGGCGATTAATATTATTCTTGGTTGGGGTCCCATCGGGCATGCCAAAATGAAACTACCAAAAAGAGACGCTAAGATATTCATTCAATATCAAAGAATATACTACATTTGTATTGATAATAATAAAATGGGTTACAAGAATTGATATCCTTTTACAATCTTTCCCTAAAGGCTACAATGGGGTCTTCCCTTAGGAATCCCTCTCAAATGTGGTACAAATACAACATGATTCGTCTCCTTGGGTTCCTCGATGTATATGGGATTCTTTCTCGTGAGCCACCACTTGTTGGATATGTCCTTATGCTTTACTGGAACTGTAAACCTACAAAATCCTATTAGTGCATTGGGGGGTTTGCCTCAGTCAAATCATGTAGTTATGAAGACAAAATACTCATAAATAGTATTCAAAACATATGATAAACTACTAAAAATAACATAAAATAGTAAACTAATCTATTCTTACCTATCCGGGTGATTCTGGTTCCTGTTGCAGAGGTTCACACTCCTAGGGTGTGAACCAGGTGGTTCACACGTGTGAGGTGTGAACTGGTCCTTTTTCAACCGTATTTCTTATATGACTTCTCTAGATTCTCAAGATTGGGTATTGACTATGATTTGTTCAATTTGATCTTCTGAAAGTGCACTCTTGGTAGGATTGTGAACCTATCTAATTCACCAAACAATACTGTGAAGGAGATAAATTTATTGGGATGCTCGTATGATGGCTATGTGATGGATGTGTGATGGATGTAATGGCAATAATGATTTTGGTAGAGTTTCGGTATGCAAAAGTGTGTTGTTTCTAAAAGGTGAAAATGGCCTTCTATTTATAGAGTGGGCCAAGGTGAGAGAAAGGGGATGAGGTGTCCCCTGTGAGGTGGTAGTGGTGAGGTATCCACCAAAGATGTGTCCTCTAAGATGTCATGGGTCATAATTGAGTTTGGGTGAGAGAATACCTCACCCATCCAAATGTCATGTTGATTTAGAATAAATATAAATTTGTCATTAATACTTAGCTTTATTGAAATATCTTAGGATTAAACAATTATTTGTGTGCAAAAGTCTCCATATTGCATTAATGACCTAGGGAGATGTGAGGTGGAGAAATATTTGGGTGAAATGTGGCAGGGCTAGGGTAGACTAGGCTAGGTGAGGTGGAAATCTAAGCTAGTCAAAGTAGACTAGGTGATGTGGAGGCTTTTAATTAAATCAATATTAGATCTAATTAAGTATGTAATTAGCCATAAAGCATAATTAGACCAAAATGTTGACTTTTTGACCATAAAGTGCTTTTTGACCATGGTAAAGGTTTCAACCTTAGTTGAGTTGGCATGAGGTCACATGAGAACCTATGGTTAAGCGTAGGAAGGGGCTTGGCTAGCCCAAAGGGGCTAATGGTGATGAATAGTGATTTTAGCCAATTTATGCAATTTTCAAAGGCTTTGAAAATTGATTAACTATGGAAATAGGGAGAGGGACAATGTGCAAATTTTTGGTGTCTACAGATCTAGATCAATATCTAGATCTACTAGCACCAATTATTTGTACCTACATACAATTCAACTAAAAATGTATCAATAGTATATGTTGGGCCTCCTAAAGTGAGGCCCAAATTTAAGAATATAAACTAAAATAAAACTATGTAGTAAATGAGTATAAAACATATGCAAGGAAAGCAAATCCAAACTGACCTTACCTTCCTAGCCACTATTACTATTGTTGTACTATATTGTGTTACATCCTATTTGTCGTGTTGCATCGTGCTATGTATGGAAGTCTACACATGGAGTAGATGTTGACCATTTGGGTCTAGATGTCCATGATCTAAGACTTTCTATGATCAAATGGTCATAGATTGTGGTGTCCTATCACTGGTAACAATAGGATCTAGGCCTATAGAATGCTATGATCGATGTCTGGAATAGGATGAGGATGGTTGCATGTGATGACTCAAGTGTTTGGATGTGAAGTAGGCTTTGTAATTTTAGTATTTATTTGAGGTATATACCATAATCATGCTTAATTAGGATAGAGGAGATGCATTTAAAAAAAAATTGGTGAGGAATGGATGAGGTGGTGACTCAACCAGTTAAGTGGTGTAACTGGAAGTTTTCCTTTGCATTGATATTATCACTAAGGATGCATGCTTGCAAAGGAATATAAGCTTACCTCATAATTATCACCAGATGTGCACACCATAGAGTTATCACCAAAATATGCATGTAAAATTAAATTTATGTGCTCCTTAGAATCTTCAAAAAAGATGTACACATAGTGATATGAGTGTGCAAGCTGAATTGAGTCTGTGCATTAAAATTGAGTGTGCACATTGGAACTTAGTGTGTAATATAAACTAAGTGTGCACATTGGAACTGAGTGTGTAATATAAACTAAGTGTGCACATTAGAACTAAGTTTCCACATTGAAACTAAGTATGCACATTGGAACTGAGTGTGCACATATAAAATAAATGTGTAATCTAAACAAAATGTGTACATTGAAATTGAGTGTGCAATCTAGAATCCTTGTGCATGCTAAAATATCCAATGTGTGGATGGAGGTGCAACTGTGAGATGTGTCATGTGTAGTGAACTAGAGTTCATTTTTGGATAAGGGTGATCCATTCTTGCACATAACTAGAATGGGGGATGTGAGGTGGAACTAGAGTTAAGTGGAAATGATGTGGAATGGGGGTGGAAAGGGTTAATGTTCCTATAAGGAGGGGGTGTATAAGTAGCTTAGCTATTAATTGATTTAACAATTAATTAATTAATTAATACTTAGATGAATGAAATTTTAATTTAATATTAATTAATTAATTAATATTATATATACTAATTAATTTTTATTAATTAATTAATACTTAATATGCTTTATTTTGGTTTCTATACCCCTATTATTGTAGTCACTCATCACTAAACATCTTTCAATGGAATCTTGTTATTTATACTATTCTAGAATCCCTTAGATCACGATGCTTTGCCTTCCCAATCCAAAGTTTCATTTTCCACTAGTAGATCTAAAAATAAATATTTGGTTTTATCTTTCTATTTTTGTCTATCATGAAGCCACAATGAAAATATTATTTTATTAGAATTATTTAGGAGTTTCAATCTCGTCAGTCAATTTAGATTTGAATGGATGTGATCAAGTTTCATTGGTGATTTTAAATGAGAGTTGGCATGTTGTTTGGTCAAATCTCACTAATTTTTCTCAAAAGTGTGCTTGTAATTCTACTTTCAATTATTTCAAACATTTTGATCATGATTGTGAGATTTCATGCTTCATCTTCATCTCATCTCAAAACCATGTCTACTTTTAAATTTTGAGCATATTTGATCAACTTGACCATATATTTGGACATCATCCTTATATCACTCACTTGGGGAGACTTGGATCATGACCATGATGTATCTTTTGGAGTTCCCTTGTGTTGACCATGTTGATCATAGCATAATGCTTACTCATAGCCATGGTTCATTTTCATAAAATTGTTGTTTGAATATTTTGACCATGACACAAATATGGCTCACAATCATGGCTCTCTTAAAAGAAACCTCCTTATTTTATTATGTTTATCATGGCTTTAGGACCTTGCTTTCAAGTGACTAGCTCATGACCATGATCCAAAATAAAAAATTTCTCATATTGATAATTTTGACCATGACTCAGAGCTTGTTCATGATCATGATCACTTTTTGGCTCATGGGTAGTTTTACTATGCTAACCATGGTTTCGAGACATCTACATTTTACCATTGGATTAGAAATATTGGTTCATGGCCATGATCTAAAATTAAGTTTCTCTAATTTTGAATAATTTTATTTCGACACAAATTTTGCTCACAACCATGATCACTTTTAACTAGGCAATCCTTTGATTGGATTGACCATGGTTTCAAGACATTTACCTTATATCACTGGCTTAGAAATCTTGGCTCATGGTTGTGATATGAAACTTTAAATCTTCAAATTTGACCATGTTGACCATGGAATAGAGGGACCCCATGACCATGGCTTGATTTTTTCAAAGCACATATTTGGATGCACTAACCATGATTTTGAGAATTCTCTAGGTCGTGATCCCATTTTAACTTGGCCATATCTTTACAAAACTGGTCATGGTTTCGAACCTGCTCAAGGTCATGTCCATTTTATACCTTTAATGAATTTTGACTACACTGAATATGGTTTCAAGGTGTCCTACGACTATGATTCAGTTCCACCTAGGTTCTCCTTCAACTGCATCAACTATAGTTTTAGAAAATCTCATGATTGCAGTTCTTTTGTAACTTGAGCCCTCCTTTGACCGTGTTGACCATGGTTTTGAGATGGTTTCTCAATACTTAGACATTTAAAAAAAAAAAATTCTATATCCTTAGTGATGTAGCCATTTTTACCTATAGGAGCCTAGTGGTTAAAAGTCTCAGGGGTTTACTAGGTTATCTATGAGTAGAAGCAAACTGATGATATACCACAACTAGATCAATAGGTAATATAAAATGGTTGATAAATGCTACCTCTAACTGATCTCAAGAGGTAATAGAACCTTAAGGTAAGTTGATATACCAATCATATGCAAACTCATTCAATGAATGTGGAAATATCCTTTAATAAACATCCTCATGTTCAATTTGTAAATGTATTAAGGTATATTTGTATGCTTGTATATATTCTACAAATAATATTGTTCCATAATACCTAGTTTAGGGAGATATATTTCAAAATTCTTAGGTGTATCATGTGCATGCCTTTGTATGTTAAAAAGGCTAATTCCTACAAACCATGGAGTAATATTTGCCATTGGTGGGCCTTGGAGAATGGAAAATGGATCAAAAAAAGGAACAATAGCTCAAGGAGAATTATTGGTAGTCTAAGTGCTAGATCTATCTTTGTTACCTCTAGATATTCTATATGGGGAAATTCTATGAAGCTCAATGCCATCTAAAATGAATTGGATCTTGTGATGATAACATTTAGTTCTAGCTTTAGTTTTAGAGTCTAGGGACTCCTTCCAACATTAGTTCTATTAAGCATACAAATGACACATTATCAAGGGTAAGCCAACTTACTTGGAATAAATTTTATTCCCTCTTAAAAGGGAATATATTTCCCCCAAGGTTTGGGTAGGCTAGATATTGGAATTTCTAGATAACTCAAAGGTTATTGATAACTATTTCTTAAAAGGGAATTTTATGTTATGACTCACAATAAAAAAAATTCTAGACACGGTGCATTAAAAATTAAAATTCTTAACTATCTAAAAATAATTCCACTCCATTGATTTTACAATATACTAGAGCTAAGCAAAATTTAAATATTGTAAACTAAAAATACAATCAAATAAAAATTAATCTATTCCTAATCTAAACAAGTTCCAAATAAAAATTAAAGCTTTAAGTCAAAGAAAACAAAGAAAATAAAAATTTCTATACTTTTCTAAACTTTGTTCTCATCTAGTCAAAGAAATAATTTTGATTAAAAACCAATCCCAAACTTACCAATATTCACACAACATGAGGTTTGAGATGGTGCAATAGTCATAGAAAAAAATACTTTGAAATAGACTAAGTATGGTTGGTCGAAATTTTATCTAATGGTAAGTATTGTGCACCTACAAAACTCAACCAACATTGAATGGTCTCAAAAATAGATGCTCTGAGACCAATCTCTGGAGAATTTTGGTTTCTTGGGGTCCTATCTAACTAAAGCTAGAACTTAAAAGGGGATGAATTCACCTGCATAAAAATACATGCTTAACTTAAATGCCCAACAAAATCTTCATAGATCATCTAATAGACCATAAAAAATTTCCCATCAACGTTTACCACACAGGGTTTAATTATGAATTCTAGAATTAGAGAACAAAGAGCATGAAATCTAAAATGCAAAATTACAACAAATTCATTCAACTATTTTTAATAAAAATAAATAATTAACCAAACAAACATACATACATGAGAAGTTTTTGGAGGCCGGACAATAATCCACTTGTATTTCTGAATAATTCAAAATTTACATACAATTTGTAATGGATGAAGAGCTGACCCCTCAAAATGTATTACAATTATCTATATATAGCCCCTCATGAGCACTCCCTCACAAGTGAATATAATGCTCCTGAGAGAGTTTGGCCAGCCACTCTAGCTATAGGTAATAAAGATATCCATAAATGGAATGTGTCCAAATCAAAGAGAATTTAAGCTACATGCACCAATTGCAACCTGATAGCTTTAATTGCATACCTGCATGTCCTAAAAGTACACTTTAATGACCACATCTAATCATATGACAAATGTGATAACATCCCAGGTTCTCATAATGCTTGTGAGTACTAAGAAGAGGAAGGTAGCTAATATCATTAATGCAACCATATAGTTTACCATAGAGATTGTACTTCATAAAATATCATTCATGATTCCTCATAGGACCATTTATTACATGCCAATTGCACACAACGATTTTATTGACTAGGCATTGAATAATTCACAAACCCTCTTCATCTTGGACATAGTGTCTTTTTCACCAATGGTGACCAACTAGCTTCTGATACACTTTGACAAACTCTGTCTCACTTTTTTTTCTTGGGTGGGAATTCAGGCCATTGATGGTGCTTGATTATTCCCCATATTTCTACCAGGTACTTCTACTTGTGGTGGACTTTTTGGTTGGCTTGGTTTCCAAACTGCTTCCCTGTTCTTCCCAAATCGACTCACATATACTTTACAATGGATATCCAGGGTTGGTGTTAGGTCTCATTAATTCCCACTTCTCCACCTGAGAGAATTTTTTACTTATTTGAGGTGGGATTTTAGGATTTTATAATATCATATGGTCTTCCATTTGTATGCCCTCCTTCCACCTTTTTGTTTCATGTGGTAGAGTTTTGAGAGGGCCTATAGTTTTTTCTTTACTATTTCTTTACCATTTGTTTTTCTAGGGAAGGGATTTGGGATCCACTTGGGGCTGTTGGATGCCCATTCCTTCACCATATTTAATAATTATTTAAATCCTCAAAAATTTATAGGGTAGACTTTCGAGAGTCTCCAAAGGGGCAACTATACCTATTTTTCTATCAGGCATCTTTTCCTCTTTCTCATTGCAATGCAAACTCTGAACTCACCTTAAATACATTATAGTTCATTTTATATAGACCTCCAACCACTTATACATAGATATAATGTGGATGTGAGAAATCCCATCTACAATCTTGGAGATTTATGGGGATTTTCACTTACTAAAAACATAGAAACCAGATACAATAGGGAAATGGAATCACCTAGTCATCAATAAAAATAGATCCTAGCCACCACCATTGGACCATTAAGTCACAAAAAAATACAAATGGAAATATTCACTATACATTATTATTTATAAAGCTCATTACCTTCTTAGAGTCATGCTATCCCTCTAGGCTCCTTCTATTTTTGCACTTGAGTGCTTGAGGATTTGACCTATGGAGTGGCCACCATAATAGCATGGATCTACAAAATTTGGAATATTTGATTATAGGCTTCTATAGTGGGAATAGGGGCAGCCATAATGCAATCAAAAATGGAATCCAAGCAATAGGCATCCTTATAGGGTAGGTCACTATATCTCTATGCTACCTCCTATGACATGGCAAGGGGACTAGAAAGCTTAAGGACCACATCAAGCATCTGATTTACCATTATTGGTTCTTATAGCATCAAAATCTCACTTTCATCCTCCTTTAGGTCATTGAATAGATCGTTGAGATCCCCTTCTACATAGATTTATCCGTTACTATCTCAAAATCCTAGGAAACCAAGTATCTTGAGTTTTAAATTGACCTTGCTTATCTTTTTTATCTCCTTTTTTAGTGCAGAAAAATAGTTTTTTCCTTCATAGTACATATCTATGACAACTATTATATGTTCCATAGTGATATTACCTTGATAAATATCCCTTACTGAATACTTAGATAGGTGGGAGTCTCTCTTTATGAACACCACCGTCAATCTTACTGCTTGTGCCTCCATGATTTACACTAAGCCTACCATAGCGTCTAATTCATTTTTTTTCTATCTTGGAGGTTGCCAAACCTTATTCTAGTTTCATCATAAAGGAAGGAAGTACCTTCAACATCTCTTCTCTTATTTTTATCTCGATAAAAATTCTTGATATTATTTACCCATTCCCTTGAGATTAATGCTCCCTAAGGCTTGTTCTTCTCCTCTTGCAATTCAACCAGTGTAACACTTAAAGCATCCTGTCACTATCTGCAACTCATCATTGAATTTGGCCTCCTTATCTTCAAGTTCATTCCTCAAGGAAAAAATTTCTTCATTCTTTTGCTACAATATTCTTTGGGTAGGGGCCTTATCCAAGGTATTCTTCAATGATTTCACCTCATCCTCCAAGGCTTGCTGGCATAGCCCTACTTTGTGTAGTTTTGCTTCCAATATTTGAATTATTTTATCCACCGCCTTGAGCTTCCTCTCCATACCTTTCTCTTTTACAAGCAATGTATCAAAATCGATGTGAAGTGCCTTGAGGGCTTCTATATTAAAGGGTATTTCTAGAATGTATGAAATACCCTTTAATATGGACTTATAGAAATACCCTTCTTTTTGTTCCCTTGTACTTTTGTTTGAGGTTATTTTGATGTTTTCACCTTTAAATTTTAAATTAAAGTGATTCAAATGCTATATTTTAACCAAATAAATATATATATATATAATAAAAATAACAAAAGCATCAAAATATAAAATATATCTTCTAGCACCAAAATGTTGAGTTGGCAATTTTGCCCAATTGTAAAACCACACACACACTTAGAATTTTGATCACAAAACTCTCTCTTGAAAAAAAATTAAAATTTCTCCAAGGTTCCGCTATATAAGCATTGCACATGTGTATTTATTATCTTGTGAAGATGTATAAAAACGAGTGCTAGGAATACCTTAGTGATTGACAAGTAACTGTTAACAATGGACATGAATTGGTTTACTTTATTTCTATTTAGATGCTAAATTATTCATGTTTCTTTAAAAGAGTTTTTTGAAAGTATTGGTCTTGAATAACGAATTTTTGTTCTCTTATGATCAATTTCATTGATTCAAAAATTTTCTAATTGATGATGCATTAAAGCCAACCTTTTGGAAATTGGAAAATTCTCTCTAATTTTATGGTTTAATTGATGCGTAAATTTTGATTAATGCTAACCTGATTTATATGTTAAAATTTTAAGATCTATTAGTCATTTCATGCTTCTTTGTAAGAAATATTTATTTGACTAATAAAATTGGTTCCGAAGTAATTCTTTTAGTTTCACTAATGGTGAAATTTGATGAAATATGAGAAAGAATGGTATCTGTTTTAGGTGACCATTATAGTCATTTAAACATGTTTGGAATACCTCATAAAATTCCTAAAAGTGTATTCGAGTTTCCACCATAGTTTAGGAAAACTGTGGCATTAGGACACATACAAAGATTGTATATCTACAAGAGCATGTTAATTCAATGGAAAATTTACCATGTTGATGTTTCTTGTAGCTTATTATCATACATATTGGATGATATAGCAATGGGTTGGTATAACCAATTACCTTTAGAGGTTATGACCCCTTGGGTCCAACTAGAAACAACATTTCTCAACCATTTTGGTAATCAAGTTGAACCATATATGATAGCAAATCAGTTTATATCTATTTTTAAAGAGCTTAATGAATTCATGAGTCAATTCAATGATAGGTTCCAAGGGTTGTACACTGAATTTGTGTAACATTACAACATAATAGAAGAGGAAGCCTTTCAAATTTACATGGTAACCTTAGACCCATTAATATCCAAGTTTATAAGGAATTTTCTTGAAGATTCATCCTTTCCTAAGACCTACAATGAGGCAATTATGGTAGAACGATGGTGGACTTCAATAAAGGTTGATATGGGTAAGCTATCATTGCATAAACCTAAGGCTAAAAATCAAAAGTCACCCATGATTCAGGTTGAGGTACAAAATTTTTCCATGAGTGATTGTTTTTCAAGAGTTATTGAAGCCAATATGCACCAACCATCTAATCTAGTACCCTTGAATCAAATGATTTCTAATATGAACAATCAATGGAATGAAGTTGAATGTCAAAATTTTACAACCACCATAAATATTGTTCAATATGAGGAGAAAGTTTCAAAGCCAATATCCACCAATGAGGATTGGGTAGGGATGGGTCCATCTCTAGAAATACATGAGTATTCGAACAATGGAGGAGTGCTACATCTAAATAGCATTGAAATACGTGATAGGTTGGGACCTTCCATAGAATGGAATAAAATAGTTGAAACAAATGATAAAGAAGTCCAATGTGTTCCAAATGATGACCTAGGATTAGATTCATTATTCACAAAGGAAAATATGAATTATCATAGAAAAAAGAATGTAAAAATTGATCCCATTATAGAAACCCCTAAGCCATAAAAAGTGGTTAAAAGTGAGGTTGAAAGAGAATCAATAAATGAATTCGAAGACATAAAAAAATTTCACCACTTGTTCTTGGAAGACATTTTGGATGATATTGTTGAAACTGGCAGTCAAAAAATCCACATCTTCTAAATGGTGATAATATGGAATCATGGATTACAAATGTGGATTGTGATTTTGTAAGCTTGAATACAAAGAGTAGCCTACTTTTTGAAATAATTGAAACATTTAAGGAAGATGGTGAAGAAATAGATGAGCATCACAAATTGATTTTGGAAGATGATTACTATGATTCTTGGGAGAGATGGGAATAATATGCTCACTCCAAACCTTCTAATGAAATTTTTGTGTCAATTTATATGTATGATAATACAATTTATTTCTCACATGAGGATATTACAACTCTTGTACAATCTGAGAATGTTTTGGAAGAAGGGTTGGAATCTCATTAGTTTTTGGAAAATGATAATGATTCTACTACCATGGATAAAGAAGAAAAAAATTGATAGATGAATCAAAATATCGTGCCAAAGATACAATAGAGTTTCATACCATGGATTTAGATGACATTTTTTATAATGGTTGGGGAATATATGAAGAATAATTGATTTTTCGCACCCCTACTGATGAAATTTTTATTGATATGTAGGATGCTGAAAAAGCTATCTCACATGAAGATCTTGTAATTCTTGTAAAAGTAGAAAATGGCATGCTCATTTCAGAAATAAAGAAGGGTAAAAAATTTGATCTTTTTGAATATGAGTTTATGGAACACCTGGCTGAAATAGAAGAGGAATAAATGGTAAAAAATTCCTATGATTCATCCATTAAGGATGAGGAAGAGAGGGAATCTACTATTTTATTCTTAAATTATAAAAAATTGGATAAAATTTGTCATGATCGCCTTGAATATTCTAAGGAAGAAATATCATGGATGGTTAGCAAGAAATTAGAATTGACTTCTATTCCTCAAAATGATGGAAATGTTGTTGTAT
Organism: Wollemia nobilis; assembly: GCA_028583015.1. Taxonomy (NCBI): domain Eukaryota; kingdom Viridiplantae; phylum Streptophyta; class Pinopsida; order Araucariales; family Araucariaceae; genus Wollemia; species Wollemia nobilis. Next base: position 11,187,853 of record JAQPPZ010002832.1, on the reverse strand, counting down.
TTGAAATAAATCAAGTGATTGATAAGGAAGATGTGTTATTTGACAAATTCATAGATATACAAGACTTGTGGTTTGAAAATGATGGGAATATTTTTAATTGGGTGCCTAATTTTGGTGTGTTTGATGAACATGTAATAAATGAAGGTTAAAGGCTACAAAATGATGATGCAGCCCATGAATAAGAAGAAACAATTACAGTGGTGCACCAAGTATTGGTAAATGAAAATGTACAAAAGGTAGAATCTAACCTTTTGTGTCCAAGCATCCAAGTTTCAGGTGAAAATTTGTATAATCATTCATTGGATTCAAATGTTATTTATGATGAAATTCCATTAGAGGTGAATGAAGAAATAGAGTTAATTTCTCCTCACACCACTAACGATATTGCTTTGTTGAAAGAAAGAGAGGTTGATGTGCTTGAATTACTAAATCAAATTCATCAACAATTGATAATGAAATCTAGGATAAAAACTTATAATGATTCTCATTTAGTAGATATCCTAGATGCTTGCAAATTTTTTCATAACATTGATTGGCCTACAAACATGGAAAATGGTTTGGCCTTAAAGTATTTATAAATAGGCTCTTTTTTTTAATATATCATATTTTAAAAGGAAGGCCTAATTCTAAATCATGAATCAAATTGTGAAATTGACATCTTAAGAAATAGACACAAAAGAATTGAAGATCAATTATTGTCTAATCAATTTGATGATTTGAAACTCCACTATGGTATTACTAATGGAACTAGATTGAAATGGTGGGGTGAAAGAAGCAAAATGATGATTGTTGCATAGTGTGGCCTAATATTAATTTTATTGGATTCCTACAAAACTTGGTGTGCATATCATGTTATATGTCTTTTGAAATGTGCTAATCATGTTTGGAATCTAGGGAAGTGATGGTCCAAATTTTTGCATCATATTGTACATTATTGTATATTATTGTATATAGTTTTTTTTTTCATGTTTTAGTTTTGGCTTTATGTTTTTGTGCTTTGTCCTTAATCGCCAATTTATTTTTTGATTTCTTGTTAGTTTTCTTTAGGTTAGAGTTTGGTTTGTGTTTTTAGTTTTTTATGTTTTGGGTTTTTCTCTTTTTTTGAGGTGATGTTTCATGGCCTCTAATTTATAGCATCTTGCCCATTTTTTTTTGTTCCTTTGTTAATAAGGTTGGAATACCTAATTTGAAAGCAGGTTAACCTAAGAAAAGGGGGATGAATTATTTTATAATCATGCTCAAATTTTGGTATTAAAATGGTAGAGAGTGGAACAATAAAATATTTCACTAAAACTACACATGTAACCCACATATTAAAGGGTATTTAAGGAAAAAATGAATGATGAAGTCATCTTGATTTGAAAATTAATGCTAGATTCTAACATGCTCAAATTCAAGAGTTACATAGAGGTCTGCAAAGTTCTCTATAAAAGAAGACTACAAGCAATGCAAATATTGATCAAATATGTCACTAATTCTAGATAAACTCCACTAGGGCTATAGAAACTTTAATGGTAGTGGGGCTCTATTTAGAAAAATCTTTATATAAAAAAAAAAAAAAATGAGCATTGAAAAGCTTGATCAAATCAGTCACCTAGTTCAAAAAATCTCCACTGGGGCTATGGACGCCTGACTAGCAGTGGGGCTCTCTCTAAAAAAATTATGCTCAAAAGAGATTTTACAAATATATTATGAACAATATTTTATAGCCTAATACAATTATGGTGATGGAATTCAGATGGTTTTTAGAGGTGCATAAATGAATCACTGTTTCACACATTGATAAAAAGCATATGGATTAGTTATTTTTATTCGAAGTTGTTTACCCCCACCTTCTTGGGACATCGCTAAATAATTATTGTTTCACTAATATTTTGTGTTCTTATTTCATATTGGGTTCATCATCTAAAATGCTTAGGAGCATTTTCCAATAGAGTTGCCATTTGTTGTGGCCATTGCACAACTAGCCCCAAAGCTTGGGGACTCACCTTTTAAATTTTGTTGCTTCAAATTTTTGGTGTTCCTTGACTGATAGTTTTCATAGGTCCTTATCCAGAAGGGTGTAATGAAAATTTATTTGTTGGTTAGGACCTCCTTTTAGTTACCTTTAAAGTGCCTTGTTGTTGGTTGATTTTTATTTTTGTTCCCTTGTCCTTTTGTTTGAGGTTATTTTTATTTTTTGGCCATTAATGTTTTAAATTAAAGTGATTCAAATGCTATATTTTAATCAAATCAAAGTAAATAAATAAATAAATATATATAATAAATATGACAAAGCATCAAAAGATAATATATATATATATATATATTTATATATAAATAAAATGTTCTTGTGTTCATATAAATATAAAATTAAAAATAAAATTAAATTAAAAATAATAATATAATGACAAATAAAGATGTAGCATCTTTATGTTCATCTTTATTTCCTCATATTCACATTTGGGCATGTTATTTTATTTTAGGTTAAATCTAGTGATGCTTTATGTTTACAAAAGTTTAATACGTGGTTATATTATGTGCAGGTGGCATTTAGCGATGGTGACATGGAGGGGAAGACACTCATAGGTGGATAGCCCAAATCATGATGTGGACATCAAGAGATTGGGTATAGATGGAGACTAACGGTAGTGACATGATGATGTGGATAGTGAGTTAAAAAACATAGATGTGGACCTTGAAATACTTAGACAAGCAAGGTGAACCCAACCAGGACTACCGAAGTAGCGTATATAGTGTGTCCAATATGGAAAATAGCAGTGAGGAGGTCTATGTATGTGATGTGGATGAGGGTTTCCTGTGATAGCAATATAAAGTATGTTGTTGCACCTATTGTGTATAGTCGATGATTGCAAAGTGTGACCAGTTGATGGGGGTGGTTAGTGAGAAAAACCACTTGGATGTAAATGTGATTGTGATAAGGTGGATATTTCTATGACTATGATATGAGAGTTGACCACCATGGCATGGCTCGTGGCTCGATAATAGTAAACAAACTCTACATGGCATCCTTATTGGATAATACAAGCATCAAATTTTGTAGAGGAACATTTCAGCGATGGATACATCTCACACGATGTGAGGAGAAAAGCTAGTTCCTCAAAGTGTGATACTGGTATTATATTTAAGACATGCAGTTGAAGCATGGTAACCACCAATATTTAGATGTAGAGGTATATCAGGATATACACTGTACGTCCACGGATGAGCTATTTCCTCTTACCTCAATATATTATGGGGGGTAGATTATGATAATAGACACCTGCATGGGGAGAGATAAGGAATACATAGTAAATGATTACATAATTAAAGTGGAATTAAATTCCAACATAGGAATAGTCACTAGATAGGCAATGGACTCAGACAAACAAAAATACACAATATGACATCAGACGTCATCATACACTACTAAAAGGTGAATGGATTCAAGCGGCTGATGTGGAATGAAGAACCAAGATATATCAAAGAGACACATAGGATGATAAATCAATGACAAAAGAGACCGGATGAGGATGTGGTCTCGGGTTAGGGCAGACCGATCGGAAGTAGTATCACAACAAGGGAAATTTTTATTTGCAGGCTCAAGTTTGGGAAGCCATAAAATTGATAAGAACACAGTGAGCAATGAAACGATGAATACAGAGGTCATGAAAGTCTTATTCCTCCTTTGTGGTATATTGGTGCGTAGAGTTATGCAGAGGTTTGAGAGAGGCTAGGCAACAATGTATGGATGATACATAGGTAGCGAACACCAAGATTTTGATTATCCAAACAAGTTTTTGATACAAATATTTCCAATCAAAATGATTAAACACATGTCTAAGGATTTGATGCTTGAAGGTAAACCTACATCGAATAAGAGGGAGTATCATAATACGATGGTAGCTAAGGTAAATAACATTGATATGTTAGGATAAATTTGATGCCACCATGTGATAAGGAGTAATAACTAAGAATATATCAATGATAGCATAGAAATCAGGCTCATGGTATCAGTATAGAGGGAAATAAATAAACAAGAATGTTCATTCACATATATTTATTCATGGCCAGAGGATCATTCCTTGATTTTGGCCACGATTTTCGAGGATGCTTCTAGGACATCAGCACCATGAAGACAATGCATGAAGGATATGAAAGGCAAATGGTACCAATGGCCATAAAATTTACCTACAGTAGTAGAAATATCTTAGAGCAATGTAGAGGATAGCATGATGAGGTAGTGTCAAACAATAGTGGAAAGTTTTAGGTATTCAATAGATCATCATAATGCATAGCATATTGGCTTCTCTATCCATAAAAATTAGGATCCTAATGGAAATTTAGGGTGTTATAAATGAAATTAATGTGGCAGTGGCATGGTTGTTTCACTCAAAAGCCGAGAAGCTATTCATAAGCACATGTGCTCAATGGAGGATGACCATTGTTTCCTTACAAACCAATGAGACCACCATAATAATTTTTCCCATTGTAAAAATCGCATGACACAAATGCTAATCTCAAGTGACTTCAAGGAGGAGTTTAACTTGAGACTTATCATAGTGAGAGATCTACTAGTTTTAGTACAATTTAGTGTATGTGGTAGAGCACCTAAGACATTGAATTAGTTCATGATACAAGATGTTAATTCTTGCTTTTGACGAGCTCATCTAAGATATGCTAGTCAATTGAAGTAAATTTTAAAATAAAATTGCCATGTATAGAAGGGTACGAAGTAGGTTTGGTAAATTCACCATGCGTAGGGTGTATGGGGATATACGAAAGGTGAGGAAAGTGCCATAGTTGAGATGTTATAGGATAGTGTCACTATAATAATTTCATAAATACATTCTAGTGTGATCATTATTTTTAATTAACACAATCAAATTCAATGGTCATTTGGATATTTGGCTCAGGTTAAGTGATATCCAAAGCATTGTGGCTCACCCACATTAGCATGGCAGGGATAAATTACCACTTACATTGCAACATTTCAACAATGGGTACACAGTTACAAATAGATATTGGGATAGAATAAAGACAAGTACTAATTAAGCCATGTCAGTTACAAATGAAAAGGGATGATGAAACGAAAGAAAACAAGAGTCAAACAAATAGATATTCATTGGAAGTAGGGGGTTTTGAAGTCCAATAGAAGGAGAAAATGAAAGGTTTTCCAAAAAATTTAAAATAGGATTGAAAGGCAAAATACAAGGCTGGATCCTTTTGGAGGCCAGATGTTGGAGATTTTTTGGGAAAGCTGGAAGTGCATTTGTAAAAATAGAATTTAATTTTTTTAATGCAAATAATTTAGAAACTTACACCTTATGAGTATTATAAGGGGAGAAATTTGTAATGGGTAGTTGTTTTACTATCAATATTTCTCTACGTTGTCCTAAATTTTTATTCAGTTTTTAATGTTGTAAAAAGGTTGCATTGCGTGAAGATCTGTGGGGTGTAGATTTTATTTATTTTCCTTAGAGGCTAGCACTTGGTCTAACCCAAATTGTGTTTTTGCAGGTTTGATTAGGTTAGGTTACCCTTTTGAAATTTCTCACTATCTTTGGTTTTGCTATGTAGGGTGGCATTAGACTGAGAATATTTGCATGTTTACATTTTTAGTTTTCTATTCATTTTTCTAGATTTTTATATTTATTTTTCTAACTCTTCCTTTTAAAGATTTTTTTAAAACTTCGGCGATTAAAATAAAAATCAAAAAAATCAAAACCCCAAAAAAAAATGCATGGGTGTGAATAATGAGCTTCAATATTTCATCCGAAACAATTTCAATCCTATTTTGAAGTCATTTTAAAATTATAAAAATTATTTTAAGTTGTTGTTTTATAAGGGTTTTATAATTTCGAAATTTTACATAATTTCATATTTTGAAAGCAAACTAATTTTTAAGATTTAGATTTTTATTCAAAAAGAATAAATTAAATTCCCTTTATGAAAATTACAATTTCATTAAAGGGGAATAATTTATATGGCATTCCATAGGCCATCATTTTTAGAGCAATAAATTGGCTTCTCTTTATGAAAATTTTGATTTCATTAAAGAGAGGTAATTTATACATTATATCAAAGGCTATTTTTTTTAAAGCAGTAAATTATTTCTTCTTTATGAAAATTATGATTTCATTAAAGAGGGATAATTTCTAATGATATTTTAAGGTCATCACATTTTATATTTAGCAATGCATATTTATTTCATTTTCATTCATCAAGCAATAATTAGAGGAATTCAATCACAAATCACATTTTTATTTATTTTAAGTTTCATGAATAATAATTAGCATAGCATAATAAGATAAACCAACACGGACCTCTTGTTAACAGTTACTTGCAAATCACTAAGGTACTCCTAGCACTTATTTTGATACATATTCACAAGATAATAAATACACGTGCAATGCTTATATAGCAGAACCTTGAAGAAATTTCATATTTATTTTCAAGAGAGGATTTTTTGGTCAAAATCCTAAGTGTGTGTGTGGTTTTGCAATCAGGCAAAATCACCAACTCAACAACTACCAATCCTCTAACTTTATGTTTGCAACAACCTTATTTTCCTTGGGGTGAGAAATTATCTTGTGCCTTTTCCCCTCAATTAGATAAAGCTCATAATGGGTGAATGGGATAGCCTCCCTCATATCTTTGTGTAATTGTTTCAATTGTTTATCCACGGACTAATTTTGATTTATAGACTACAATGGAATTACCGGAAAACTCTTCTAATTTTACAACAAATATTGAATTGGGTCACAAATATTGAACTATTATTGAGCCATCATTAGCCTCATCAAACTCATCTATCTCATCCACCTCATTTGCAATGCCAATACCATACTTGGACTCCTCTATCTGAGCCTATATTAATAATATTCCACAAGTTGCAAAAGACAAATGCAATAATTTTACCTAACATACACCCTCTTAACCCCAATAGATCTAAACCTAAGAGGTATAGGGAGGATTTTTACTGTGTCTACCACTGATAGAAGGGTCACAACATTAATTATTTCTTTACATTCAAAATATGGTCTAAGATATTATCAATAGGGAAGTCTCTCACATATATGGTCCATTCAACTTACCTCATACAACCACAATTCAAACCATGCCACCTCCACTATGACCTCAAGATCAGTCGTAACTGATAAGCATAACAATCTACCTCATTGTTAAACCAAATTTATAATGACTTCTTTAGTCCTATTTCAAAATATCTATGAAACATAAGCATTCCAATTACCAAAAATAAAATCAACATAAACATGGGTCTCACAATGAAAACCTCTACTATCCTTATCATCATCAAAATGGGCATGACATTTGAACCTACTACTCATTCAAGAATCTTACGTAAGACATGATAGAACAAAATGAGCTCCAAATAGATGGTTCACTCACCTCGTCTAATAAAAAAAATGATACCAACTTGAGTTCCTTGCCACAACAGGGGGATCAATTTTCATCACTCCTCCCACTCAATCCAATCACACCAAATCAAGCATAATGCATACTAGGGGTGCTCAAGGTGTCACACCTTCCCCACCATCCACATCACAATCAATGAAGCAAGTTGGGGATTCTAAAGGTATCTCACCTTCCCCACATTTGTTGATAACCACATACTTTGGGGTTACTTAAGGTATCACACCTTCCCCCTTAAAAATAAAAAATAAAAAAAATCACCAAACATTCCAAAAAAAACAAAAACAAATACAAAATCACAAAAAAATTAGAAAAACAAAAATCACAAAAACATAAAAAGTATTGCATTTTCAATTACATTTCAAAACATCAAGCATTTCATGTAGACACATTTGTTAACTTACATTTAGGCATATCATTTCATTTTCATTTATATTACAACTAGTTTGGTTCTTACATGCCAGGATCTAGCACCATGCTTGTATTCGGGCCATATTTCTTAATCAATATTTCTCATCATCATCATTTTCAATTTTCCTTGTGGGATTTTTCTTATTAAGGGATCCTCGTAAAATAGGGTAGATATAGGATGAATATCAGAAATGATGTTTAGATGACCACTAAATATTTTATGTGCACCTTTTAGTTTGTGAAAGATAATAGGGAAAACCCCCATATTTTGCATACCAATACCATCCACATTCCTCGTTGTGAGTAATTGAGTTTTTCAACATAATTGCTATATGGTGTTCACTAAGGTTATTGGTCATTCAACCATTCCTAGTTTTCCTTTCATATTTTGTCAAAAGCTATCCTAGATTTTAGAAGGTAGGGTCTTGCTTTGATACTACCTTGCATATCTCAACATCCTGAGCACAATCACATATTAAAATCTAAGTTTTGAACATGGATGATGCTATAATGTAGTCCTTGCCATATTGAGCGAAATGTTTTCCCTACTCATCCTATTATGCGCATGGTCTAGAATGTTGAGAATTGACAAAATGACAATCTCCCTCCTACCCAAGCAATCCCCTTGCTCTTATGAAATGAGCAAGTATCCCTAAAAAAAAAAATGTGGTTTTCACCACTAAGAAAATAAATCCCCTTTCTCCTCATAAAAAAATGAACAAGTATCCCAATCAAAGAAATCAAAAGAAAAGAAGGGGGTAATGAGCTTGAATCCTTGGAATCCTTAGTTATTCAAAAGACATGAGGCAATCTCCATTACAACAATGGGTTGAATGAATCTCGCTTTGCAATGGAGAAGTATTATGTGGGGTGATATGTCTATCACATTAGTGATTGCTAGATGAGCTAGCTTTTGGTGGCTTGTATTGCCTAGTAGTCAAGTCTGTCTATGTCCAAAATCAGGATAAGGGTGACCAAAAGGTGATCCTCATTACAACAATGGATTGAATTAAACCCACCTAGAAATAAGGTATTATTATGTGTAATTAATGAAAATCACTATGCACACACAGGGATATTTTTTTTCTTTTAAAAAGTATTTTTTTAAAATGTTGATCTTTCAACAAGGCACAATATTACATCAAGTGGGTGGATATACACACCTCCAGTAGGGTCCCTAGTATCTATTACATAGCATATCCGCAACATATGAGAGGGAGATATTTGAACCTGAGGCCTCTCCAACATGAGATTTTTAACTACCCACTTCTCTCCAAATCCCCACATGGGCGGATCAAGGATATTGAATATCTTGGTATTCCTAGCAAAATTTTATCTTTAAAAGTCTGGTATAGTTAGTATGCATCTTTTGACTGGTGAACTAGGGTGTTTGAGTTTCATGAAAGACCTTGTTGTGCCCTCATAACATATCACTATTTCACATCCATAATTTACATTTCACCATATCATTCCATATAATTTAGCTTCAAATATATGACTTCTGAGAAAGGGTTAAAGCATTTATATTAATGTATTTCATACATTTTATGGTGCTTATATTTAGGTTGCTTTGCATATTAGATTCATTCATTATATTTTAGCATATAAACATAAAAATCAAATTTTACATCATCATGTCATTAGCACATAACATACATGCATACATCTTGGCATACAATTTACATCTATGCATACATGCTAAAATGTCTAGGCATACATCCATAACATAACATATCACTTCAAAATGCTCCAAAGGCACTTAATACCTTAATAAATTAGAGAATCAACAACTACAAGTAGTATCTCTTCACTCTAGAAACCAGATCTATAATTTTGAAAATGGGGCCTTATATAACATTGCCCAGGCCATTCCAAAGTGATTCCTATGACATTCCATTATTTACAACTACCCATATACAACTAAATACATTAAATTGGCTTTTTACTAAGTTAAACATATTAGTTAGAAAATATATGCACCATTTCACCTTGAAATTACATTTCCCTTGCATTTGGATGAATTTTAGTGCACCCTATATGATTTTCTACTGCCTTGTACGATTTTCCATTCTAGTTGTATGGTTTTCTCCCTATTGTACAATTTACAAAACTTGAGCAAACTGTCATTTGTGTCAAAACTATCAAAATTGAGCAAATCTTTTTAATCACTTCTTCTGGGAGGTGGATTTGATGCCTATAAATTTCATTGCATTTAATCATATTATGCTTCTTTATATTTCTTATCAAGTTTTATACTAACAACCTCATTTTGGGAGGTAGCTTGTACTACTAAGCATGCTTTGTTGTTTCTATGTATGTAGATCTATAGGTTTACAGGACCATATTAAGACATTCAAATTACAATATCCCTCTTGGACAACAAAAGGAGGAGGTATCTGTGATCCCTACGACAAGTTCGTGTGCAGAATTGGGAAGCCTACGAAAGTACACCACCTATTTACGAGGGGATTTATCCACCATGTATACTTCTTGTAATCGATTGTATCAAAAACTAGGTATCCCTTAGAGGGACGAATATGTAATCGGATTCATTGTTGAAATTAATAAAAAGAGGATATTTCTTTGTTATTTTTATTTTTGAGTTATGCATATTGCTTTATCCCTTTTTGTTCCATTTGATATAGCAATTATTTCATTTCAAGCGGGGCTATGATGCACGCTCCCCAAGTTAAGCATATATGGTGATCATGGTGGGACCCACACCAGGTTTTTATTTTTTTTTTATTTACTAATATTTATAAGTTTTTCTATGTGTATGTTCAATCACTCTGGTCGATAGTGACCTATAGGTTTTGGCTACTCTGGTTGAAAACAACTAGAAGATCTTAGTCGCTCCTGTAGTCAGTGGCAAATAGCCACTCTGGTCGACAACAGATAGTAATAAAGTGCGGTAGAGGGTAGGGAATTCATCATCAGATGAGGATTTAAGGTTGGTACCATCCTCTATTTTTTTGCTTTATCTGTCTACAAATTTTTATTTCTAGAAACAACAAGCGAAATCATAGTTTAATCAGGAAAATATAAATGAAAATAATAGATGAAAATGTATTTGATATTTTCTAATATTTTCTTTAGTTTTCTCTAGGTGCTGCTAGGAACAACATGCCTTTTCTTGTAAGGTCTTCCCTAGTCTCAAACGTGCTAGGCTTCTATGTGTTTAGTTTTCTTGCATGCGGCCCAAACAGTGGCCATTAATTCAATAAAATAGGATGCATTCTCTGAATTTCATATAAGCTGAATACATGCATATTTTTGAAATAAAACATCTTTTATCTTAGGCATATAGGAAATATCATATTTTCTTGGTGATGCATTTTGTTTACATGTAAGGTTAAAAATAACCCCACACACATCACGTATTATCTTTAACATCAATGATGTTGGGCTCTCACATCCAACCCGTTGATTGAGACCAATAGTGGAGGTCATTACCACTTGGTTGGCTTGTGAGAAAGAGTATAATTAGGACCCATATTTGGCGAAGTCCAACCTAAGAACTATCTGAACCATGCAAAATATCACACTCTTCTCCTTTAGGGGTGTATCACTATGCATGAGATATTGGGTGAGGGTTGGTAGTACCTATGCTACCTCATCGAGTATGAGTTTCATAACAATATTCGGCTTGCATGAGTATATAGGTGAAATACCTTAAATAATTTAAGTATACAATCCAACAAAAAGTGCACAAAATAATGAGAGTTAGCTTATATATATCCAATGAATCAAAACACACTAGACAGTTTAGGGAACACATACATAAATCCTTAAAATGAGATAAATATTTGCTTGTTTTGTTTGTGTGGTTTGGAATCAATCTAATAAGATAACTCATAAGTCACCATGGTATACACTTGGAGCAACCACTCTCAGTACACCACCAAAGAAAAAATGAATGCTCCACACACTCATAGTCACATTGATCTGCCCACCCATAGTGTCACCAGATGAAGTTTGGCAAGTCTTAGGGGCAATAACTCAACCCTTGGGGGGACTCCTCGAGAAACACCAACAAGATAGCCACATATTGGTTCCTCATCACATAGACATGAGGAGGCCTTATGGACTCTCTTTTCACTCAAACACATAGAGGCATCATGACCTCCTTCATCACACATATATGAGGAGGCATCAAGGCCTTCCTTATTGCATATACAAGTGGAGGCATCACAACCTCCTTCTTCACATTGATATGTAGAGGCATCACGACCTCCATCATTTCATAGACATGCAGAGGCTTCAATAACTCCATAATTATGCTAGAATGAGGAGGCATCAAGGTCTTCATCATCACATAGGCATGTAGGGGTTGAAAGACCCCAATATTCACATGATACACGTAGGATAGATCAGCCCATTGAGGGGTAAGACACTAGGGCTACACCTAGTAATAGACCCAAGACATCCTACAAACTCCCTAAATATGGAAGGGTACCCTTGGATTATGAGATCATTAGTGCTAATGGAAATTCATGGGATAAACCATGGAGAACCCAACAAATTGATTAGTTGGATCGAGTTCCCTCTAGACCAGCTCCAAGAAGCATTGCTACTGAACATTTTTCTTGAGGAAGTTCACATAGAATAGCTACTAGATGCACCAGTGAACTGGGGGAAGCCTCAAAGCGAACCCATAGCACATACAATACTTCTAATTATGGGGGTACTCAACCCTTAACATAGTACATATAACAAGTCACCCTGGTGGACAAGGGAAAACACACATTAGGAGCCTCCTAAAGATATCTAAACATTAGAACTCCTTACATGGAGTTAGAAAGGTATAAACCTTCAGTAGCAGGTCAATATAACCATATACATAGGTTATAGGAAGCATTGTACATTGAGTGAGAGCATGTAGAAGATATTGAGTAAGAAGAGCGAAGAAAGAGGTGTATGTGCCTACAAAATAAAATCTCAAGAGAATAAAGAGTTAAGCATGAGGAGATAGCTCAAAGGCTAGCTCAAGTAGATGCACACATAGGTGGTGAGAGATATCAATATGAGAGACGCGTTGATTCTTAGTAGGAGAGAAGCACTACGTAAGGAAATTAGCATGCTCACCACACTTCATAGCATCGAAAACACCTGTACCTCAAAAAAATGTAATTCAATGAGGAATGGGTAGGTATGGAAGGTCATGAATATAAATATCCTAAACCTTCATCCATGGTTATGGGAGATGAGCACAGACACCCAAATTAGGCAAACACAGGATTACCTCCCTTATCACCATGAGTAAACCTTTAGGAACACGATATTATTTCCTCGAAGGTATACCAAACACTCATTGAGAGAGTCAAGTCTCTTGAGAAGCAAGATAGAGGATGATAGAACCCAAAATTGAGTGGGATACACAACCAACCTCTATGTACCTCAATACTTAGTCCTATGTATCCTAGGCACTTTGAGATGCCTAGACTAGACAAGTTTAAGGGAGAGGGAGATAAGCAAGAATGCATGACCAAATTCATTAATGTGTGCTTACACCTTGAGAAGAATGATTCCCTTATGCTCAAAACCTTCATCATGATGTTCTCAAGCATAGTAACTCAATGGTTCAATTAGTTTTCCAATCATAGCATCACCAATTTGGAGCAACTGGTAAATACGTTCCTTGAATGCTTTTCCTTTGATTCCAAGAAGAAGATGAACCTATCTGATCTGGCTAAATTGAAACAATATGATGATGATCTAGTGATGGACTATTGGGATAGGTGGATAAAAATCATGGTGAAACTATCATTCTCCATCCCCATTGAAGAACTCATATGAATTTTCACAAAGAGCTACGCAAAACACATCCCTTTGTTATTACAACTGCAATAGTATGAATCATTCAAAGGAACCTTGGCTCAAGAAAATATTATTGAAGACATAAAGGTTGATGAGGGATACCTCAAGATCCACAACAAGAAAGAGTGGAGCAAGAATAATCATAATGACAAAAATAAGTAGAAGTAGATCAAGCCTACTCAGTTTAATCAAGTTGTATTAGCCATGCCAAAGTAAGAGAAAGGGTAGCAACCCAAAAATTATCAGGCTCACCCCCCACCAGCCAACTATGACCCTAAGAACAACCAGGGATGGAACAAGGAATGTCAGCCACCTCATTATTTCACACATCCAAATAAATAGATGCATTCGATATTTAATCAGTTGAGTGAGGCATAGAGGATAAAATTTCTTGACATATAACTTCTTAACCCTAGCTACCCCAAGCCAAGGGGATATAGGGAAGATCAATTATGCCCATATCATAGGATATAGGGGCATCACATAAAAAATTGTATTAGATTCAAGAATATTATGTAAAACATGATTGAAAAGGGAGAGCTAAAAGTTGACAACCCGCTAGCTCCCGATAATAGAGATATGGGTATATTTAGGAACCCATTGTAAAATCATGAGATCCCTAGAGATTAGGGTGCCCAGGTCAACCAAGTTCAAGTTGAGCCACCCATTCATGGATGCATTGGAATGGTCAATATAGTTGTGGCAAATAGGAGTCAGAGATATGGGTAATCATAGCTTCTAGTAACTTCCATAAATATCTCAGATGCACATCAGTAGATATATTTGCATAAAAATCCTCCAGGTCCACCAACGAGACCTAATGTAACTATTCAAAGTAGACTAGAATAAAATCTATAAATGACTCTAGCTATGTTATCAATTTACAAGTTCATAAAACAATCTCCCAGGAATAGGGAGACCTTGATGGATATTTTGATATCAATTGAGCTATAGCCCCAGAACCCAGATGCATTCACACAATTTGTGGGGCAAGTGCATCAGTGCCAAGAGCATGTGATTCAATTTTATGATCATGAAATCAAGGTATTTCCTACTACCCTAGCAGACCCACCTTTGCATATTATCATGTCAATCAATGACATACCCTTCAAGCAATTTTTGATCAATATGGGCTCATCAATCAACATCATCACCACAAAGGCAATAGGGCACTTGAATATCCCTAATTCCAACATTTTCCCAACCTCCTACATGTTGAGGGTTTTCAATGATGCGTTGTGCTCTATAGGGGTACAGTTATACTACCTATAAATATAGGACATAAGACCATCCCCATGTTGTGTCATGTGTTGGAAGAGGTGATGCAATACAACATCCTTCTAGGGTATCCTTGGATTAGGGACATGTAGTGTGTGCCCTCAATTTTGCACCAATGCATCAAGTATGTGCATGAGGGAAAAGTGCATGTGGTTCCATTCGATGAATAGTCATTCAAATACGTGCATCAATTCAACTTGCTAGGGGACTTTGTCATTTCATCAACACACCTGTACATAAGGTTGTTATTCCCAACCACACATCCAGAGAATAAAAGCATATCAGTGTGATGTGACCCATCCACACAAGAACCAACTCCTACCTCTAATATTATTGGAACTTCTAAGAAGGCTTCAACATCTAAGGCAAGAGACACTCAAAAGCTAAAATCACACCTAGTGGATGAGGGACCCAAGGAACTTTGGACCGTAGTAGTTGCAAGAAATCCTACCCCCATGGAGGAGGAACATTCCCAAGAAATAGTTGAGGTACCTCATCCTACCTCACCTGCATCATCAACAATACCATCTACACCCCAGGTGATACTTCACCTATCCCACATAGGTTTAGGTGAATATCTTGTGTAGTACATTATTTTTATGCCAATTATTGAGTCTACACAAGAAATGACACGTCGAAGGATCCCAAGTCTTCTAGTAGGGATGGTAGTTCCATTAGGGGTTCCCCCTAATCAAACCAACTTTATATATGCTAGTCTAGATTATGCCCATATTGCTCCTGATCTTGAAAGGGATGAGGATGAACCATTCACCATGAATTCTCATTATTTATCAAATCCTAAGTTTGCTCTGAGATACTTTGAGTAGTGTCACTAGAATTGCTACGACCTATGCCTATACATGCAAGGGCACCAACTTTTGTTCTAGCCATAGTAAAAACTACCTACTGATATGTGTGGTCTAGGATATCAAATATAGAGTCATGATGATTCTTTGGCAGCCACTCTAGATAGGCTAAGCATTGGTTTTGGGGAGGGGATGGACTAGAATCCCTATCAACCCCATAGAAAAAAACTATTTGGGTGATGGATGGGTGTCAATGGTTAATATCGCACCACTTGATGAGTATCACCGCAAATAATCTCTAGAAGCACCCCCATTAGGAGTCATATTGTGGTAGGAAGATCCAATACACAAATATGAGTGAGAGGAGTATGATTATGTCCTAAGTGAGAATGAAGATGAAGCTGGTCTGGCATACCATGGGCCTTGGTATGTGCAAAACCTTACTTAGATAGGCCGCATAGAGAGTGGATACATCTCAAATGAGAGAAAATACATATCATATGAGGGTGGATACATGTCAAATAAGAGTGGCTATGAGATAGAGGACTCAAGTAAGATGGCCTTCATAAGACATGTACACCAAATGGTAGGGCCCATAGTAAATTCCAATGGATTCTTCATAAGCAATTATGATTGTGAATATGAGATTGAAATGGCCTATCTAAGGCATCAACAAGTAAGTTAGCACCCAACCTCAATGGGCAGTGAAGTCGAGAGGTCTTACCTTGAGCGTCACTTACAACAAGTCAATATTCTTGTTGAAAGATAAGCATTACTTTGCACCATAGATCATAACCTTCACTTCCCATGGAGACCAATAAATATAGATGTCATTCATTTTATGGTCAACCCTGATTCATCTATATTTAGAGAGTTGTTGCAACCCAATGATCTCATTGTTTTGTCAATCCATAGACTGGATCCTGAGATCCCTATGTCCCTAGAGCCTCATTGTGAGTATGGAGAGCAAACCATTGATAAATATTTTCACCCATGTGGTCCTGGAGATTTAATTTCATCCATCAACATGATCTCCATTGATTTGAACACTCCACTCCATAACCCAGTAGACCTTTCAAAACCATTGTGTCTTAACTTAGATGTTATTGATTGGGATCACACTGATTCACCCCTAGATCCTAAAGATTTATAACCTAATAAATATATGCTACAACCATTTCATTTTGCACCAAGATGTGCACATGATGTCTTTCATGCTAGTCCCAACCCCGAGTTAGTGGGAATTATAAATCCAACAACCTACATTCATTTAATCCCCACTCCTCACCAGCTTGAGGAAGGGTCACATATGGTAATAGAGGAGAATTTTAAGGTGGACATCAGTGATGATCCTTCTCAACAAAATAAATTCAAGTTTGAATAAATCTTATCTCTAGAGGAATAGTCCATCATAATTCCTCTATTGCAAGAGAGACCAAATCTCTTTGCTTGGACCTACGAAGACATACCGGGGCTAGATCTAAAGTTGGTTGTCCACAACCTTTTTCTAGACCCTATGAAGAAACCGGTCAAGTAGAAGCTCAGAAATATGCATCCAACCATCACTTTGATGGTTAACAATGAGTTTCAAAAACTATTGGATGTAGCCTTTATTGTTCCCATAGACTATCCAAAAATGGGTATCAAACATGGTACCCATAGGAAAATTTTATGGAAGAATCCACATTTGCATGGATTCTAGGGATCTCAACAAGGTAACACTGAAGGATTCATTCTTGTTTCCCAACATAGATGCTCTTGTATACGCAACTACAGGTCATTATATGCTCTCCCTAATGGAATATTTGTTTGGTTACAATTAGATTTATATTAAGCTTGAAGACCAACATAAAACCACATTCACCACTCCATAGGGGACATTCTGTTACAAAGTTATGTCATTTGGTCTTAAGAATACTGGTGCCACATATCAATGGGCTATGACATACATTCTCCATGACTACATGCACAAGATCTTGGAAGACTACATTGATGACTTATTGGCCAAGTCATTTCTACAATAAGAGCATGCTGAGATCCTCAAAAAGTTCTTCGATCATCTGATTGAGCACAATGTTGGGTTGAATCCTAAGAAATGCATATTTTGTGTAACTTTAGAAAAAATAGTGGGATTCATCATTTGTATATGAGGCATCGAGGTAGACCCAACAAAGGTAAATGCTATACTAGAAATTGCCCTGCCTACAAACATCAAAGAACTAAGGAGCCTATAGGGTAAAGTAGCATCCATAAAGTGATTTATCACACAACTATCGAATAAATGTTAACCCATTAATCAACTACTACACAAGGGGGTCCCATTCCAATGGGATGAATATTGTTAGTAAGCCTTTTCTAAAATCAAGGATTACCTGGAAACACCATTGTTCCTAGCTCCACCAAGGCTAGATGTGCCATTATTGCTATATATATCCACTACATACTTTGCTTTCAGCACCATGTTGGCTCAAAATAATGCACAAGATAAGTAACAAGTGATATATTACATTAGTCATACATTGGTGAGCTATGAAAGAGGATATCCATATGTAGAAAATATGTGCTTAACAGTGGTCTTTACGACCAATAAATTACACCACTACATGCTGAGCCATACGATATATGTAATATCCAAGCAAAATACTTTGTAATATATGATGAGCAAGACATATCATAACACACGTACTACAAAGTGGATCGTGCTATTGATAGATTTTGATCTAGAATTCATAATCCAAAATTTCATCAAGGGATAAGTCATAGCTGATCAACTGGGTAAGGTGCCCATTATAAATAGTAGGCCCCTCACCATAAAACTTCCTTATGATGTAGTTTTTGCACTATCAGAAGCACCTAAATTTGAAGAACCAGAAAATAAAGTTGGCATGACTCTGTTCTTTAATGGTTTGAAGTGTGAGCAACGAGGCAGTGTAGATATTATTTTTTTCACACCACAAGGTGATCTAATACCCTTGTCATTCAAGCTAGAATTCCCATGTACTAATAACAACACTGAATACAAGGCCCTAATCTTGGGTATCCAAATAGCTATCGCCATGATAATCAAGAGGTAAATATCTTCTGTGACTCCCTCCTCATAGTCAACCAAGTCAAGGGACTATTTCAATGCCAGGATCCAATCTGAAAAGCTTACAAGGAGCTTGTTGACACATATATAGCTAAACTAGAATGGTATGACATAGAGGCAATCCATCATTCATCAAATAGATTCATAGACACCATAGCATCTCTAGGATCCTTGATCCCTCAAAATCCATTTTCTAATTTGACTACCATTCATGTGAAAATGCTTTCACACTCAGTGATGTTGCATGAGGCTTTTGATAACAACGAATCATTCAACATGATTTACATAGAGCTAGACCAAGACTAGTTCTATAAATCCAAAGAATTTTTAGAGAAGGCACCTTGGGGGTCCTTGATCTCGCAGGGTCCTATGGAGAATGGTACCACTATTTTCCATAAGGTTGTTTCTCAATCTGCATTTGTGCAAATCAAATTGCATGAGGAACAAGTCATCTTATCTATTGAATTTGTATCTTATTAGGATTAGCTTTCCTAGTTGCAAGATTTCCTGAGGCTTGGAATCATCCCATAGGGACTGTTGCATGCCAAAATATGAGCATTCAAGAAAAAAATGATAAGATATGTCTTGATATGAGGCATATTGTATCATCAAGGCTACAATGGGATCCTCCTTCATTGCTTAGAGCCCCAAGAATCATCTTGGGTGATTTTGCAAGCTCACGATGGTACATACAGTGACCACTTCAATGACATGGCCATTTTCAAGATCATCCTTCGAATGGGTTATTACTGACCCACCATGGAGAAGGATTACTGTGATCATGTCAAGAAATGCATTAAATTTCAATAGCATGCAAATCTGATGTACTTGCCATCTCATGCCTTACAACCCATTCAGGTAGCTTTGTCATTTTATCAATGGGTTTTTGATCTGATCAAAAATATTTCTCCCTCGTATTTGGGCTGAAATACATTTATCTTAATGGCCACTGAGTACTTCAACAAATGGATGAAATCAATCCCCTTGACCTTGACAATTGGACCTCAAATTGTGGAGTTCATACTTCACAACATCATCTGTCATCTTAGGGTACCCTTAAATATAATATTGAATAATGGTCCATCATTAAAAAATAGAAGTGTATGAGCTTTAATGATAAAATACAACATTCAGCATAGTTTTGTGACACCATACTATTCGTAGGCAAATAGGCAAGCAGAGGCCTCAAACAAGACAATAATATCCATATTAAAGAATATGGTCAAAGAAAATCATAAGGACTGGCATCTGTAATTGCCCCTAGCATTATGGGTTTACAGTACTAGTGTACAGACACCCACTGGAGCAACACCATTTTCAATTGTATATGGCAATGAGGCCATTATACATTTATAGTTGGAAATTCTAACATTGTGTGTCACAATGAAAGAGTTCATCAATGATGATACTGTGTGGTAAGCTCATTTGGATAAATTGAACCTTCTAGATGAATTTCACATCAATGGTATTGAGCATATTCGCATTTATCAGGTTTGTCTAACATGAGCTTAAGATACTTTAAGATTGGAGATTTTGTTATTAAAGAAAACCAACATAAATCAAATCTACCACCGCATCTGTGAGACAAATTTATGGCCAATTGGATAGGTCCCTATATCATCTCTGATAATATTTAACCTGGGGCATATTGCCTAATAATTCTAGAAGGTGTTGAGGAGCCAAAGCCTCTCAACATTATTCACTTAAGGGTGTTTCATACTTAAATCAACAAAAGATCAAAAACATTTTGTACCATGCAAAATATTCATACCTAATACTATAATCATTGAACATTATGTATAATTGGGTATGCACATATGAATTTAAAATAAATAACACAAAAGTAAAATAAATGCTTCTCTTATTAATATTTCAAATCAATCCAAATTACATATCCATCCCTATTAGGGATACCCTTTTGATACAACAATTACAACATGATACATTCCATTTCAGGGTAGGTGTAATCCAAATGTATTCCATAAAGACACGAACTACTCCAAGGTGTCGATGACCTTCTTCTCCATGATTAGAGGTATTTTCTACCTTTCATGTCAAAACCCTGTTGATCCTACGTGCAATAAACAACAAGAAATATTAGACACAAAGCAAGCCTCTCTTGATGAGGATTTTAAGAGAATATTGCATAAAGGATGATGTAATTAACATGAAATTAAGAAAGTGCAAGAAACATATTAAACCTATGCTAAACATGAAATAACACCATAGAACATATAAAGGAAAAGCATATGCATCTAACTAATGGTCTAATTATGAAATTGAAGGCATGGAAGCATGAAAGATCCATTAGTAGCATAATTGCAATAATGAAAGGAAATGACTAAAAACCCTAATTGCACTGGTCAAAGTCCCTAATAAAGCTAATTAACATGAGATATAACTAATATAGTAACAATAAGCAAATCCTATGGCTAAATAATAGGAAAATTAGTGATACTACCCTGATTGTGGATTTGAAGCATGTTGAGCTCTATTAGCTGCTATGGAGCTTGAAATAAGTTTGTACTCCAATTCAAGGATTGAGTCTCTGAATCTCTATCAAATTGATGGCCAAGGATCACCTCTATGTCCTTTGATAGATTTGGCAGTTGAATTTCTCAGTTTGGTGATGGAATGGGATCAATTGGTTTTCTTGATTCTTACTAACCCTCCATAGCTTCCTTGACTCAAAATGCCATGTGATATCCAATTGGGCAGCCAAAATTTTCCTCTCAATGCACCTAGGTGAGTATGTAATTCGGTAGGGCTTCGCTACATTTTAATTCGATATTTATCTATATCTTTCCCCAATTTGAAAGGGGTTAAATAAAATTTGACCATGTCTAGGGGTAGCTTCATGAGGAATCCAATAATAATATTGGGTAGTTGAGTTTGTTGAATGGAAGGATCCAAAACCTTCCTTTCTCAAACCACTCCAATCCACAACCAATTGGATGTTGTAGTCGATTTTGGGTCAGATGAAGGCCAAGTTATTTTGAGTACTGACCATAGTTGACAGGCATGGTTGGATCTACTAACCATGGGTGTCAGCAGTGACTAGCACTAACTGGACAAAGATGCCCAAATTGAGTGGTAAAAACCACTACTATACCTCCTACGTGCAATAAACAACAAAAAATATTAGACACAAAGCAGGCCTCTCTTGATGAGGCTTTTAAGAGAATATTGCATAAACGATGATGTAATTAACATGAAATCAATAAAGTGCAAGAAATATATTAAACCTATGCTAAACATAAAATAGCACCATAGAACATATAAAGGAAAAGCATATGCATCTATCTAATGGTCTAACTATGAAATTGAAGGCATGGAAGCATGAAAGATCCATTAGTAGAATAATTGCAATAATGAAGGGAAATGACTAAAAACCCTAATTACACTAGTCAAAGTCCCTAATAAAGCAAATTAACATGATATATAACTAATCTAATAACAATAAGCAAATCCTACAGCTAAAGAATAGGGAAATCAGTGATACTACCCTGATTGTGGATTTGAAGCACGGTGAGCTCTGTTAGCCGTGATGGAGCTTGAAATGATTTTGTACTCCAATTCAAGGGTTGAATCTATGAATATCTATCAAATTGATGGTCAATGGTTAGCTCTATGTACTTTGATATATTTGGCAGTTGAATTGCTCAGTTTGGTGATGGAATGGGCTTAGTTGGTTTTCTTGATTCTTACTAACCCTCCATAACTTCCTTGATTCCAAATGCCATGTGATCTCCAATTGGGCAGCCAGAATGTTCCTCTAAATGCACCTAGGTGAGTATGTAATTTTGTAGGGCTTCACTATATTTTAATTTGATATTTATCTATATATTCCCCAATTTGAGGGGGGTTAAATAACATTTTCCTAGGGCTAGGGGTAGCTTCATGAGGAAGCCAAGAATAATATTGGGTAGTTGAGTTTTTTGAATGGAAGGATCCAAAAACATCCTTGCTAAAACCACTCCAATCCACAACCAATTGGATGTTTTATCCAATTTTGGGTCAAATGAAGGACAAGTGATTTTGAGTACTGACCACAATTGATAGGCATGTTCAACTCTACTAAGCATGGGTGTCAGCAGTGACTAGCACTAACTGGGCAAAGGTGCCCAAATTGAGTGGTAAAAACCACTTCTATACCTTGTAATCTATTCAATATATTCCATATGGTCTTATAACATATCCCATATGAGTAGTCACCTCGAAATGATGCATTTTAAGTGTCTACAGATGCTCCTTTTGAGATATGTTTTGAGATAGAAAAACACTACGAAAAAATAGACTTCATAAAATGATGTTGTAGTTTACATGATGATCATTTGTATGATCAATATTAGATGCCCTAGGTCCTGCAAAGAGGATGTGCATCCTAGAATCATTGCTTATAACTAGATGGAAATATTAAATTTGAAAGAGTTTGCACTCGTCATCAGATATTCGGGTAGCTTTGGTGCTACAATAGGAGTTTGGCCCATATAACCAAAATGATGAAAGCTATAAACTATCATATTTGCTTTTTGATCCAGCAGAGGGTAAGCTTATATAGTCTTTGGCAATGATTCGTAAGACAAACATAATTTTGACAAGATCAAGGAATTTACGATCAAGGGATATTCTATTGACTTTGATTATGCTTTTATATTATGACTACCCGCTCAAGCAATGAGTCAATTAGGATAATGGAAATTAAATGAAATGATGAGGTTGCTTGACCACTATGAAATATTTAAACAAATTAATATTTAGCATTTGAATATTGGTACGGCCTAATAAACTATGATTGCAACTATTAATAGTAATTGCCTATTTCTATCCCATGGAGTGGTCTAGCCATGAAGGCTTTCTTAGGGAATTAAAATGAAAGAAATTATAATTAGGCATGTGTTGAATCATATTATCGTTGATCTGCTGAGAGTATCATAGAATAATTGACATGAACACTTCATTTCCATGGAGCATTCCGACCATCTGGGCCTTCTTAGGGATTAACAAGAAGCATATCAATTCGATGATGATGAATTTACCCCAAATGTCCTTATGGTAATTTACTCATATTGTTAGATTACATGGAACACAAGTCACTACAAATGCTAAGTGTATAGGGTAAATAAATGGATACAAGGTGCATTTGGCTTTTAATCTTATATGATTTTTTGGTTATTTTGTTAATTTTTGAAATTTTTTACATATTTTGATCCTGTTGGTACTTAGAATTTACCATTTTGAAACTCCATGTAGTGGGATTTAAAAGTATTTATTGCATATTTCTATCCGCATTTGACAACAGTAGTTAAAAATGTCAAATTTCTTAGCCACAGGTAAAAACAACGATCGAGGTTCTTAGCAGGTTGTCCTCCCTGATTCTTCTGAAGCGAGGTTCCCTTGGAACCTCCTAGTTAGTACTAGGGACATCCTCATGAGTCCTACTACTCATCCATTACTCCTATCATGGGGTAGTGCACTATTGGCACAACTCTATAATGTGTATCAGATCACCTATAGGACTAGAGTCGATATTGGATGTAGCCTACTTCTACATATCTGGGGGTGGCAGCATATCAAGATTGAGCATCCTACTGAGTTACCTATGAGGGTTAAGACTATTGTGATGGTGCACCAGTGTTATGCTACATGTTGGCATCATGATCAGGAGGGCTTCAGGAGTAGGTCTCACATAGGAGATCTAGATAATTACATTGCATGATATTTTAGGGCTACAACTAGCTCAGATTGATTAGCACCCCTACCTATACTATCCTCCATAGGTGGAGGCTACTGATAGGCTGCATTGGGCACACAAAGATAGATGGATCATCATATGGAAGTCTATGATACAATATTTCTTTTACTTCTTTCACATAACTTGATAGTTTGGTATTAGGTAGGACATTCTAGAGCTACCTACCATCTACCTTCACCTCACTTTAGAGAGGGAGTTGACCTGGCCTAGGGTGATTCCACTATGTGAGGAGGACAATAAATTTTAGGAGCTATGGATGACTAATATATGGACCATACCTAATTATGATACCTGGTGGACACTTAGGGTATGGTAGGGTTTTGAGGGTCTCTTGGGTAGGGTTCCAAATTATGCATTAGAGGGTAGCAAAGGTGTAGACATAGATCCTCATGGTTGTTGAGTCCATCAGAGTACTGAGGGTGTATGGGGAGATGCAGTTTTAGAGGAGGTAGTACCATCTAATGAGGAGGGCAACACTCTTACAGAGGGTGAGGCACCACCATAAAATGATATTGAAGAGCTTATGGATTAGGTTGCTAGCCTACAAACTTAGGTAGGCTCTATACAGACATAGATTCTATAATGACATACCACCATTGACACTCTCGAGGTAAAGGTGAAGGATATCCAATCTATACTAAAATTAGGGTAGGACCACTGGTGAGACTATAAGGAGGAGAAGACTACTCTATAGGCCAGGATCACTATAGCTTATGCAAATATACAAAATCTCATAAGGCAATGCACTCTACTTTAGTCACAATTAGATGCTTTGACATCACTTCTCATCATCTACCAGACTGAGGTGTTAACTCCCTTCTCTTCATATGTTGCTCTAGCACCCCCAACTATTCTAGTAGTACCATTAGTGCTAGCAGCACAAGTAGTAGCAAGGTTGGATAAGGGAGCATAGATCAGGAGACTTTAGTCTTGGTTGAGAAACATATTGAGGAGGTCTCACTCAGATCTACCTACATTACCACTTTGAGAGGGCAGATTGGACCACTCAGGGGGTAATATTCCATAGATGCCCATGGCTTCAGGGTCTTAGAGGACTCACACTAAGGAGACAGGTTAGTCATCAGCTAGCTCCAGTCGTAGGAATCATATGTCTAAAAGGACTTATCGTGCCAACTCATGGAGGACCCACAGGGAGGATAGAGGTGACGGTGGTGCCTCACAAACTGGGGGTGCAAGCTCTGGCTAGTACAGATCTTAGATATATCATTACACCATTTTTGAGTGTAAGGTCGAGGACCTACACATATGTAGCCTACGGGAATTTTTGACCATGTCGATGTACTATTGCCTATTTATTTTGACACACACACACACACACACACACATATATATATGATATGAAATTTAGACTCATTATATGTGTATATTTTATGTGTTTTATTATTTATATTTTATGAGATGCACATGGATGCAATGCTTATATGTTATTTTGATTTAATGCTATATGATGTGATGTATGGATTACATACACTAGGTGTATGATGGATGTATTATTTAGATGTGATGATATACATGTGTATATGGACTACTTATGATGAATGTATATGAATGCAATATTTTATATTAAATGCATGTATAATTTGCTTCACTTGTATGCATTTAATTTATGTTGCTATGACATAATTTATGCCATGTATGTATTGCATAATTTTTATATGATGAATGCTATGTAAATGAACATGTATGTTTTAATCACTAAAACATAATGTATGAATGTAATATGGATTTAAAAATCTAATGGATGACACCACCAAATGTGTAATAATCATGGATTGTAGTTGCTTTATCTTCTTGTGAAAGATAGTACACCCGTATGTGAGATGCAATTATATATGGTTTCTATTCGTAGGATTTTATAAATTAAAATAATATGGCTAACATAGTCAGTGGCCATATAAACATCATTTATAACATCCATCTGGTATCTAACATATATTACAAATATTTCTAATAAAAAAACTCTCATAAAATATCTTGATACTTTGATGATTGCATTGAAAATTTGTTGTTGCTATTTGGGAATTTTTGAGGTTTTCCATAAGACTCAAATACCCTAGTTGACTTATCAAAATTTGTATACTAACCATACTAGACTTTTGAAACATAAGGCTTTCACTAGGATAGGCCCTAACTATTCATTATCCCAATGTGTGCAACTAAGTATATTTAGATAAAGCATAAGCATACCCTGATGTCAGGCAGGATTCTTTTAGCTCATTTCTAATATTGGTGATCCACAAATTTCTATCCAATCCTAGGTTTAGATTTTAGCTGGACTAGGCTACTAAGCGTACAGGACACCTGAAGCTATCTTTTCCACATTCAAACATTGGTCTGCACAAAAGCAAGATGCTATTGTATCATACATATCAACATGTGTAAGGTACAATAGTCTTGACAATTCTAGGGATTCAAGTTCGCTCCCTTATTTTATTCAATTTATTGGGATACTTGCGCATATATAGTGACAAAAATCACTGTTAATTTTGTATATACTCTTTTTTTTTTTCCTTTTTTTTTTTCTTTCTTACTTTTTTTTTTCTTTTTCTTTCTTTTGAGCAAGGGGTTTGTAAGTCTAAGATGCAGTTAACCTTAGATTAGTTAGGCCAAGGTAATAATAATTGACACAAAAATTACAAAGCCAAAAATATATATTAAACTAACCAGATGATAATACATTAACGTGAACCTTATATAGGTTTAGAACTTGCGTAATAATAGGAAAGGGAAGGTGGAGGAAGATCGGGGAGTTTAGAGAGAATGGAGGAGTAGGAGGTGGAGTGGGAGGTGGCAGCGAGCGTGGGGAGAGGAAGGGAGTGGAGTGATAAGGGAAAATGGATGGCAGGAAAGGAGAAAGGAGAATGGAGGGATAAGGAGAAAAGAAAGGAAACAAAGAAGAAATATCATGCCGACCATCCAACAAGATTAGCCGATAAAAGGTAAGTGTGTTCACACTGGGCTTAGAAAAACTAGATTTTTCTAAGCCTGTTTCAAGCTAAGACCTGTTCACACTTGCAACATTCTCCCCCTTAAAGTTGAGAGAACTGATGATATAATATCTCATCTTTACAAATTGAGCTTTAGCCAGTTCCTTGGTGAAGATGTCAGCGACGTTCTCCAAAGTGTGGCAATAGTGAAGCTCAACAATATCAGTTTCCACCATATCTCGGATGAAGTGGTACTTCATATCAAAATGCTTGGATCTACTATGGTGGATAGGATTGTATGCCAACTGAATGGCACTGATGTTGTCATAGAATATTCGAGTTGGACCACTTTGCTGCTCTCCAATCTCTTCTAATACCTTTCGAAGCCATAGATCTTGAGTACTAGCATGAGTCACCGCTATATACTCAGCTTCTATTGAAGATAGTGCTACTACTGTTTGCTTCTTGGAACTCCAAGTTATTAGGCCTTAACCAAGACTAAAATAGCTACCCGATGTGGATTTTCTATCATCAATATTGCTTCCCCAATCACTATCACTAAAGCCTTCAAGCTTGATAGTATCACTTTTGTAGTACAGGATTCCAAAATCCAATGTACCCTTCACATATCTCAAAATCCTTTTAGCTGCCTACAAATGCAGCTCATATGGATTAGACATAAATCTAGAAACAAGAGATACAACATACTAAATTTCTGGTCTGGTGTTGGCGAGAAACATCAAACTCCCAACAATGCTTTTGAAAGTGGTCACATCAACTTTTAGTGCTCCATCATCCTTGCTTAATTGGATCCCATGTCCAATTGGAGTTGCAACTAATTTGCATTGCTCCATAGAAAACTTCTTAATCATATCTCGAGCATACTTAAGTTGATAGATGAATATCCCTGAATCTGTCTGATGTACTTCCATTCCAAGAAAGTATTTCATCAAGCCAAGATCCTTCATCTCAAATTCCTGCATCATGGAGTGCTTGAACTCCATGTTAACTTTTTCATTACTACCCATAAAAATGAGATCATCCACATACAAACAAACTATGAGGATGTCATTTCCTTGATTGAGGTAGTAGAGCGTGGGTTCATTTTTACTTCTGATGAACCCATAATCTTTAAAGTACCCATCAATGTGTGAGTACCAAGCTCTCGATGCCTGCTTGAGGCCATAAAGAGCCTTCTTCAGTTTGTAAACAAGATGTTCCTTGTATTTCTCTTCAAATCCCTATGGTTGCTCAACATACACTTCTTCTATCAAGTAACCATTTAGAAATGCACTCTTTACATCCATATGTTGGACTGTCCATCCCTTGTGTGCAGCTAAGGCAAGAACTTTTCTGATAGTCTCCTGTCTAGCTATAGGAGCAAAAGTCTCTTCATAATAAATTCCATATTTCTGAGTAAATCCCTTTGCAACTAATCTCGCCTTGTGCCTCTCAATGCTACCATCAACATTAAACTTGGTCTTGTAGACCCACTTACATCCAACACATTTCTTTCCTTTAGGAAGCTTCACCAGCTCCCAAGTGTCATTGTTTTTATAGAGGTGATTTCCTCTTTCATGGCATCTTGCCAAATATTTTGAGTACAAGCCTTCTCATAACTAGAAGGTTCAAGTTGTGTATTAGTTAACAAAGCATAGTTAACTAAATCTCCCCTAGGTTCCTGCTGGGAAACATCATCACCATACAAGTGCATATTTTCTAATCTTTGTAGAAAATAATTCATTTCACTAGCTTGACTCCTAGTGTATCTTTTTGAAAAATTCTTATCCAACATCTGATATGATGGATGATTTTGTAGAGTTCTCTTACCTCTGGATGGAGAATCGATGTCCATGGGTGAGGAACTTACTGATCTCTACAGAGAAGGACTTGGGAAAGAAGTTGAATCAGAAGATGAACCTGGATCTCTAGGAGGAGACTGCTTAATTTTCTATGGTGACTAATGTTGCACCTGCTGAGAACCTACATCACTAGATTCATCATCACTAAAAATCTAAGGCTTACCCCATTCTCCCCCTTCATCAAAAATCACATCTCTGGAAAGCACAAAATTTCTAGTCCGAGGATTGTAGAGTCTATAAGCTTTTGTATTCTCATAATATCCTACAAAGATGCATGCCTAAATCTTTGGATCGAGCTTCTTTCTTAGCTCATCAGGAATGTGAGAATATGCCAACGAGCCAAACACTCTAAAATACTTAACATTTGGCTTTTTACCATACCAAGCTTGGTAAGGCATCTGTCCTTCCAAACTTCCAGTAGGACTTCTATTCAAGATATGTACGTTGGTCGTGGTTGCATCTACCCAATATGAATTAGTCAAATGCTTCGTCTGAAGCATATACCTTGCCATCTCCACAATGGCGTGATTCTTCCTCTCTGCGACACCATTCTACTGTGGAGTGTAGGCAACTGTGAACTGCCTCTTAATGCCATGTTGCTTACAGAAATTCAAGAACTCATTAGAGGAGTATTCTCCTCCCCTATCTAATCTAAGACATTTTACAAAATATCTACTCTCACTTTCAACTCTTGTTTTTAAATTGACAAAACAGTCAAATGCTTCATCCTTATATTTCAAAAAATATATCCAGCACATTCTAGTAAAATCATCAATGAAGAGTAGGAAGTAAGAGTTGTTACCAAGACTCTTGGTCTACATCGGACCATAGATGTTTGTATGCACTAGCTGGAGTGGATAGCTGGCCCGCCATGCTTGTCCATGAGGAAATTTTGATCTGGCATGCTTCCCAAGAGCACACCCTTCACAGACTTCCTTACTATCTTGAACCTTAGGAAGTCCGGTTACCATCGCTTGTGAAGTTAGCATTTTCAAACTAGCTAAATTCAAATGACCATATCTCAAGTGCCATAGGACACTTGGATTGGAAATAGCAACATTTTCTAACTTATCTCCCCCTGGTTGGCCAAACTTTAAAGGAAAATATCTATTCTTTGACATTGGCACTTGTGTAATGATTCTATTACTGTTATTTTTATCAAAAATAGTGCATTTACCCTCATCAAAAAACAACTTGTAGTTCTTTTCTAACATTTGACCAACACTTAAAATATTGTGTTGAAGATGGGGTGTGTAATAGATATCACTTACATGTTTGATGCCTTCTTTAGTTGGAACTACCATTGCTCCAATGCCTTCAACTGCCAATGATTTATCATCTCCCAATTTGATGCTGGATTTGTATGAGGAGTTTAGAGTAGCAAAGAGACCTTCTTTGCCACTCATATGGTTTGAACACCCAGTGTCCAAGATCCATGTATCATTCATGTTCCGATCTCGCTCGCCATAAGAGAGAAAGAGATTTGTGGCCTCTTCCTCTTCTCAAAAATTTCCAAACTGACTGCTCTAGCTGCTACTAGTTCCTTGTGAAGTCTTTGTCCAACAGTCACGAGCATAATGGCCAAGTTTGCCACAATTGTAGCAATATTGTTTTGACTTATCTCCTCCTTTGCCTCTGCCTAATTTTTTTCCTCTATTTTGTTGTCCTCCTCTATTCTGTTGTTCACCTCTGTTTGAGAATCCTCCTCTGTTCTGATTTCCTCCTCTGTTAGGAGTTCCACCTCTTTGATTATTTCTACCTCTACCTCTATTCTATCCTCTGCCACGACCTCTACCTCTACCTTCTTGTGAAGCAAAGGCTTTATCATCTCCTCCATAACTTGTGGAAGGAGTTTGCTGTAACCTCTCTTCATGTGAGAGAAGTGAGCCAATTAGGGATTCAAAAGATAGAGAAGTTAGGTCTTTGGATTCTTCTATAATTATGGCAACTGAATTCCACTTAGGAAGAAGTGTCCTCAACACTTTGTTCACTATAACTTAAGGTTTTACATCTTCTCCTAAAGTGACCATCTTATCTACTACTACTTTCACATGCATGCAGTAATCACCAACCTTTTCACTCTCTTGCATTTTAAGAGTCTCAAACTCTCGTTTCAAGGTTTGTAGTTTAACTTGTTTGACTTGGTCACTACCTCTATAACTTTCTTTTAAAGCATTCCAAGCAGATTCAATAGTTATAAAAGAAGCTATTCTATGGAAAATACTTCTATCAAGGGTGGCTTGGATATGATAAAGGGCGGAAGAATTATTCTTCTGTGCTTCCTTTCTAGCCCTTTTATTAGCTACATTCAAAGATGCCCATTCAGCAGTAGTAGGTTCAGTATATCCCTCTTCAATCACATCCCAAAGACCTTTGCCTATCAAAAGAGTTTTCATTTTAATTGACCAATACTCATAATCACCACCATTGAACTCAGGGATTGGTAGACTAGTATTGGAAGCCATATTAGAAAGCAAACTTTATTGCAACTTCAAACAAGTAGTACAAAGAAGTACAAAATAGATCACTGATTTACCGATTTAAATCAAATCTAGCTTTCTTAATATGCTCACTGATTTGGCATTCTTCTTCTCGAGGATCACCCAAAATTGGAAAGGTGAAATTGTCTGCTTCGTCATCACTAATTATAATGACTTCAGGTGCTGCTACTGGTTCATAACTTCGTTTGAGAACATTTCATTCTTCAATTGCAGGTTTCACCTCCACTGGTTCTTCTTCCTCTTCTTCTTCTTCTTCTTCTTCTTCTAGTTTTGAATCAGGAGGGCGTGGTGTATAGCTCTCACTTGTTTCTACTTCAGGCACTACAGGTGTATAACTGTCACTTGATTGTCCTTCAGGTACTATTTCAATCATCTCAGATTCAACTATCCTTTGCCCAAAGATATTATCTTTAGAATCTACCTCGTAGCCAGAATCTGGTTTCCTCTGATGAGCAATCACTTGATTCTCTAATTGGCAAAATATTGTATGAAGTCCATACCGCTGGACTTTCCCGTCAAAGGAATCAGGTATCTCTCTTCTCAACAAAGAGAGTAATGCATTATAGCATCCGGTTGACCAGATCATCTACCCAGAATCACACCGTATGAACTGGGTTACAACTTAGTATGATGCCAAAAAAAAAATTATATCAAAATATCTTTGCACCTTTTAAAAAAAAAAATTCTAAAATTTGTTTTAATAAAGACTTAAAAAAAAAAAACAATTTCCTATATATATTTTTAATTATTATTTTTAAATGAAATGGATATTTAAAAAACAATAATAAAAAAAACATATATAGAAATTATAATTTTTTAAAAAACTTTAAAAAAAACAAATAATAAAAAAAAATTAAAAAATTTAACCTTTGTTTTAAACCCCCGCTGGGATTCGAACTGGTAACCTCCGCTAGCTACCCGACGATCTTAGCCGCTGCACCACGCAGCTTTGGATGGTAGCAAGGAACAATAACAGATATTAAACCTTTAGAAAATTGTGAGGTTACAAAAAAAAACAAACAATTTTACCCCGACGGGATTCGACCCCGGGTCTCTGCTCTGCAAGGCGGGGACTTTCGCCGCTAGGCCATGCTAGTCGGATGGTACAAAGGAGGAAGGACGTTCTATTTCATTGGCGGCAGAAGACAGTTTGAAAAAAAAAAAAATTTAGTTTTTTAATCCCACATGCAGTGGGCAACTAGCTTTGCAAGGCTTTATCAAAGCCTGCAAACGCAGTTAGGTCGATTGCCTTCGGGAAATCGATCCACCAACCTTTTGCCCATTAGATGACCAATCAGACATCGCCACATGGCACACATCAGAGCCCTCGTCCATGTTAGCCACCACATCAACATGCATCCATGTCAGCACACCTCCACTTTAGCCAGCCACATCACCTTCGATCCTCGTGCTACCAGTTTCACCGCCACGTCAGCGTCCAGTCAGCTTCTGGTCAACCTCGATCCACATGCTGCTAGCTTTGCTACCACATTAGCCTATTGTCAGCTCCTCGAGATCCATGCGATAGCCACTTCGCCACTCCTCAAGATCCGTGTGATAGCTTCTCCGTCGCTCCTCGAGATCCATGCCTTTGGCTTCCGTGCCTTACCTCGGCCCTCGGGATCCGTGCCCCCTCAGCTCTGATACCAGTGTAAGTCTAAGATGCAGTTAACCTTAGATTAGTTAGGCCAAGGTAATAATAATTGACACAAAAATTACAAAGCCAAAAATATATATTAAACTAACCAGACGATTAATACATTAACGTGAACCTTATATAGGTTTAGAACTTGCGTAATAATAGGAAAGGGAAGGTGGAGGAAGATCGGGGAGTTTAGAGAGAACGGAGGAGTAGGAGGTGGAGTGGGAGGTGGCAGCGAGCATGGGGAGAGGAAGGGAGTGGAGTGATAAGGGAAAATGGACGACAGGAAAGGAGAAAGGAGAATGGAGGGATAAGGAGAAAAGAAAGGAAACGAAGAAGAAATATCATGCCGACCATCCAACAAGATTAGCCGACAAAAGGTAAGTGTGTTCACACTGGGCTTAGAAAAACTAGATTTTTCTAAGCCTGTTTCAAGCTAAGACCTGTTCACACTTGCAATAGGGTTTGATACTGATTTGATTTTACTTTAAAAAATTTATCTTGATTTGACTTGAATTTCTATGATTTACATTTTGTACTTTGCTTTAGAAACTTCCTTTGGGGATTTTGCTTTGGGAAACTATTTTTGGGATATCGATCTTAGGGTATAAATATGAAGGATTGATCTCGGATATCACTCTGGGATATTGCTCATTTTAACATAACCAAGGGATTATGTGTAGGGAATAAACCTATATTTTTGTCAATTGCCAATATTTCCCATACCATTCACACAAGGGAATAAGCAAGAATAAAATTTTCACCTCAGGATACCTGGTCCTACTTCATAGCTTTCATATTCCCCTAATCCTTATTATGTTTGTTTAATTTGTTGATTAGTTATAGAATTATGATAT
Source organism: Wollemia nobilis (assembly GCA_028583015.1). Lineage (NCBI taxonomy): Eukaryota > Viridiplantae > Streptophyta > Pinopsida > Araucariales > Araucariaceae > Wollemia > Wollemia nobilis. Next base: position 11,153,472 of record JAQPPZ010002832.1, on the reverse strand, counting down.
GCACCCAGGTGTTGTAGGTGATTTGGAGAGGAGAGGGCAATCCTCCAAGGGAGGTCCCAGGTTTAAATCTCCACCCTACCAAAAAGCTGAATTGGGTATCCAAAATCCAATTGATAATGTTGGTGCGAGCAAGGTCGGGTGCGACTCTCGGTTGACTTTGATGGTGTAGAACCCCCTGTTCGTGGTCTCTCAAACCAAGGAAGCTCTGCAAGGGGTTTTTCGCTTAAAAAAATTAGAATTATGATATGCTAAGGGCTATACACACTAGAACTCATCTACAAAAGCAAAGCAAGCTTTCTATCAACTCTTGAGAAGACCTCTAGGTATGGTTTAATGACCAAAAAACTCTAGTATATTCTTCATAGAAACAAGATGGGTTGTGTTGAAAAACACAATTACTCACAAGGGTGATGAATGATGAAAATGCAATGATGCATGATTGAAACACAAACATGGTGTCATTTGTGAGATTGTAAACACAATGCATCCTAATGTAAGTGCAATGGATGGATATGCCTAATGCAATGCAATTAAATGATATGCATGTGTAAAATGAAAATGCATGATGCCAATGGAATGTAATGATGCAAATGAAATGCAAATAATGCAAAATGAAATGAAATGTTTTTGGATTTCGACATTTTTCCAAACTTTTTATGGATTTTAGATTTTGACCAAGGGAAAAAAAACCATTGGAACCTTTTGTGCTTTGAACAAATGGATTACAGATGCCTTTGGGGCCTTTTTGGAGTTGACCAAAGGGCTTACAAATGTCTTTGGAGCCTTTTATGAATGACAAAAGGTCTTATAGATGCCTTTGGAGCCTTTTTAGAATTAACCAAAGGGCTTATAGATGCCTTTGGAGCCTTTTTATGGTTTAGGTATAAAACACTTTAAGATGAAGGATATTGAGAGATTCATGATCTTCAACTTCTTTGAGCGATGTCAAGCGATATGTTCCAGGTCCAATATTTTTTAAGATCATATAAGGACCTAACCAGTTAGGCGTAAATTTATCTCATAGTTTTGGCAACAAATTTGAGTTCTATTGGTTCTCTTTCAACATGAGATCACCAACCTCAAAGTCTCTCACATGGAATTTGTTATTGTAAGCTGATTTTAAGTGCTCATGATAAATGCTAAGATGCTCAAGGGCTATCATACAATGTTCATCAAGTAGCCTCAATTGATCTAGGTGATCTTGTCATGCGATGTCATTATTAATGAACTCTTTCAATGTGATGCACAACATTAGAATCTCCAAATCTAAGGGCATAATGGCATCAACACCATATACTAATGAAAATGAAGTTGCCCCAATGGGTGTCCAAATACTAGTCTTGTAATCCCATAATGTAAAGGGCATCTGGATGTGCTAATATGTGTGGTCTTCTTGTACTATATTTTTTAATATGGATACCATTGTCTTATTTGAAGCTTCAGCTTGTCCATTTTCCTATGGATAATATGGAGTCACAAAGCTATAGTTGATTCTATACTTAGATGTCAAAGCTCTCACAATTTTATTCTTAAATGATGTTCCATTATCTAAAATTATAATTGATGGGATTCCAAAATGACTTATGATATTAGTGAGTATAAATTCAGCAATACGTGCTCCGTTTGTCATGGTTAAGGGAATGGCTTCCAACCATTTAGTAAAATACTTAGTATCCATAATAATGAATGTATGTTGGCTCGATGACGAAGGAGAGATCTTACCAATGAGATCAAATCCCCACTAATAAAATGGCCAAGTTGTTGAATGGGTTGTAAGTCCTGTGATGGCAGGTGCATAATATTAGCATGATGCTGGCATTTAATGCATTTCATGACATACACATTGCAATCCTTCTCCATAGTGGGCCAATAATAACCCATACAAAGGATGCACTTGAAGATAGCCATGCCATTGAAATGTCCACCGCATGTACCATTGTGAGCTTGTGAAATTGCCCAAGATGACCCTTGGGACTCAAGACAATGAAGGAGAACTCCATCATAGTTTCTACGGTATAATATATGTATTAAAAAATATAATTTGTCACTTTCTATTTAAATGTGCACTTCACAGCATGAAAAAATCCTTGAGATATTATACAAAGTCTAAGTAAGTCATGGATCTATGAAATCCAATTATGATAAGCTTCAAATTTGACTGACAAGACAACATGTTCCCCCTACGATTCTATATTTGTAAATGTAGACTGGGAAATAACCTTGTGGTTAATGGTAGTATCACTCCTTATTAGATCCTGTGAGATCAAATACCCCCAGGATGCTCTCTTGAGAAAGTCTCTAGCTCAGTAGAACCATTCATGGTTTGGTTCTATATGAATCATGTTGATTGACTCTTTGTTATCCAATGCTTCACACTACACAATCTATGTGACAACATTTTTACATGGATGGTAGTGAAATATGTATATGGATTATGAGGGATTAGAGATCCCAAATATACCATTATGTCTAAAAATATATTGGACAAACGAGGGATTACCTCGATGTTGTACCATTCTAGTTGATATAGATAAATATCAACAAGATCCTTGTAAGCTTTGAATATCAAACATTGGCATTGAAATAATCCCTTAACTTGGTTAAGAATGAGAAGGGAATCGCTAAAGATATTTAGCATTTTTATCTTCATGGCGATAGTTGTTTGGAGACCCAAAATTATATCTTCATATTTAGCATTCTTGTTTGTGGAAGAAAAATCCAACTTGAATGACAAGGGCATTGGAGCTCCTTATGGTGTGAACAACACTATTCCTACACCACCCCCTTGCTCACACTTCAAACCATTGAAGAACAAGGTTATATCAGATTTTTTATATGGTTCCTTAGGTTCAGGTGCTTCTAATAAGACAATGACCACATCATCAGGAAGCTCTATGGGTAGGGGCCTAATATTTTTGAGATGCACCTCAACTAGTTGATCATCTATGAATTATCCCTTAATAGACTTTTTTCTTATGAATTCTAGATCAAATTATGTCAATAACATGATCCACTTTATAGTACATGTATTATGATATGTCTTGCTCATCATATATTACTCGTAGACACCAAAAAAACACCAATCCGATTATGTGACTACAAGCATTGACCTAATTGGCATACATACCCCCTAGGGTAGCCTCCAGAGGTTAAAAAATGGTCCTAACCACTCCCAAATCAGTTTTGGAAGGTCAAAGGTCATTTTTGCACCTTTTAAGAACTTTTCTCCCTATTTGTCCCACCCTAGGATGATTAGAATCCTATTCACCCCACCCTGGGATGATTAGTAGCAATCGTTCGAGGGTGGGATGATTAGCAGGTTTCACTGGAAAAAAGTCAAACCTTGAAAAATGGCAGCCCAAATCCACCACCTAACTCCACCTTCAAGGCATGCAATTACGAGGGAATGTTTCAAATCATGGAGGCCTCAATCAAGGAGGCCCTAATTAGGGAGGAATCTTTTCTCCCCCAAAAAGGCATAATGAGCCAAGTTGTGCCCTCGCATACACATTCAAAGGAGACCCTTGGGTCTATAAAAATTTGAGCCTCCTCACCCCAAAATGAGGATAGATCTTGAGCATTTGGAGCAATGAAGTGCTGCCAAACTATACCCCCATTCCTCTTTGTGCTTTCTACATCCCTAATCTCTCTCTTCTGGAAGAGAGGTTATCGGGTGAACACTAGGAACGCAATACAGATCCAAAAACCCAAGAAATCAGTCACAATCCCACCCCAAACTCATCGACACAACCCCATAGGATTTTTTGGACCCATCCCACTTGGATTGGTGTCAAAACTAGGTCCCAAACAGTGGGTGTCCCACCCCCGAGTGCCCCCCAAACTACAACAGTCCTAATCGCCCCACCCCAGAGTGATTAGAAATCTATGCATGGTTTTGCTACTATTATTTTTGTATTATTTTATATTTAATATACTTATGCTTTTGTCCAAATTTCATTACTTTATGACATGATTTGACTTGGTTTCTGTCACTTTATGTGCCTACTAACCTACAGGGAGCACCTTCGGATATGGGACATCCTAGGAAAAATCTGCAAAATATGACCTTCTGGGTCATCTAAAAATGTTGTCTTTAGTCTAACTACAAGTTTGTAGGAGTTTTGGAGGCCCTTAGGTAGGACATTTGGAAGGTCAATTTTTGTAGGTTTGGCGACAGTCCCCAACGTCCCACCTTAGAGTGATTAGAAATTTGTGCATGATTTCCTTACTTTTATTTTTTTCAATGTCTCAGATGATATCCTAATGCCTATTTTAAAATTTGAACTCATTCTGACATGATTTGACTATCGTTTTACTATTTTATGTGTTAACTAGCTCGTAGGGCACCCCTATCACATACAGGAGAATCTGGGTAGGATGTGCAAATTCCAAGCATCTGGGTAGTCTTATAATGACATATAATTCCTAACCCATTGTGATTTTTAGGTGATTTGGATGAGCATAGGTGGGACATTGGAGCACTCACTTTGGAGAGGCCCCGATGGGAAAACGAGCATAACTGGGCCGTCCAATGCCGCTTCGATGCAAAATCAGGTGATATAAATTCTATATGTTGTTATTTAAATTTATATATCATTCTATAATCAATTTATCAATCTTATCACTGATATTCCACAAGCGCCCACTGGAGGCCTTGGGGATTGCATGTTTTTCTAGATACGCATATGCTATTAACGATTTGTTATCTTTATGTGCATAGGATCTCACCGCCAGGAATACTAGAGGGGTAGAAAATAATGACAAACACATGGACACAATAAGTGGCACATGAACACATATTTATTTTAATAATATTAAAAGCAATATCAATAAAGGAGGCCCCACTTTGTTTGCTCACATATCTTTTATGCATCATTTCCTTCATGCATTGCTCATCGCATTCGTAGGACTTAGCATCTATATATAATTTTTGTTTGCATCATATTGGTACGCCGTATTTCTACATGCTTTCAGTGGTGATCATGGTGGGACCCTATCCCCTACTGTTAGGATCAATTTTTTTATCCAAATTTTGTGGTTTTTCTTTGCAAGTGTTACTCATTCGGGCACTGGACTGCTACTCGTGCCACCCCAAGATGAATACATATTCGTCCCACCCTATGATGAATGTAGACCTGCTATTCATCCCACCCCAGGATGATTAGAGCTCTGTGCATTTTTTGAGCAGAAACTTAGAGGCATCTGGTTTAGATAGAGAAGAGGTAGGCCTTCTGAACATCCTCTGTGTTTTTCTACTTTCTATTTCTGCAATTTTTTGTTTTCTTTGCTTTATTTTTAGACACTTGCATAGAAAGGTTAAGTAGTTTGTTTTCCTTTCTTGCAATAAAAAAAAATAAATAATATAAATAAAAACATAGAGTAAATTAAATGGAAGGAACTTGATTAGGAATGCATTTTTCTCTGGTTTTCTTGCATGATACTTGCACAAATGGCAAGTCCTCATTATAGGTTTCAGTTCTAGTTAGGTTTTATGATTTCCTTTTTTGCTACTAATTGTCTCTGAAAGATAAAACATACTTTAAAGCATTGCATTAGTGAAAATCATCTTTTGTTGTATGTTTTATTTCTTTACACAATTAAAAGGAACCACACACACCACCTAATAAAATTAACATCAAGGAGTTGGTCTTAATACCCCAACACTTGATCAAGACCAACGGTGGGTTTCATCACCACCTTGGCTTGGATTTTGCATACATATACCCTGATCACGACTATTGCTAGACGTAAATCCTGATGAAAGCTGACCAAGTGTAGCGGGGGTGATTCCCCGTGCATGAGGATAAGTCTTCTAAGGTAGGTGTCAAAAATAGAGTGATCCCCCTTTCATACTACCTATGTTCCACTTACTATTTTTCTCTCACGTACCAATAGTTTCCCTCATGTAAGGGCGGGTATATTGAGAGGTTCGGTATAATGGCCTGGCAATGGTATATTGAAGGGGTGACCATTTTGGAGATACAAGAGCCCTCATTATGCATGTATAACAAATTTTTCTTTACAAGATTTACATAACAAAAATCAAACACACTGAACCAGATCTAGGACACACATTTAATCTGTAAATAAGATAATCATTTCTTTGTTTGTGTGGTCCCCTTTTGTTTGGTATAGCATAAAAATTGTAAAGGAGATAAAAATATACATATCTTTTTAGAAAAACCACCACCATGGTGTATACCCGTAGCCAAGCCCAATCACGGGCAGAAGTTGTAGAAAGTATACAAGGAGGCACAAGTCACCTCCTTTATAGCCCCAAGGACTTGGTTATACCACCTTAGCAGTCTGACCCACAACATAGTTCACACCATACCACTGCAGAACATGACTATAGAGGAACCCCTTTGAGGGGAGGGGCACTCCCATTCAACATATACCCTCTCAGGAGGAGTACACACATGGGAAGGCCCCTTTAGACACTCATTATGAGTGGCCACTATGCGATGAAGTGCTAGAGAAACATAGGGTTCATAAGGAGGGCCCACATGATTATATCATTCCTCCTCCACCCCTCATTACTGTTAGAACTAATAGGCCAAATCTAGAGTGCAAGGCTCTTCAGATAGGGTGAGCCAACTCCACCTATCCCTTTCACATGTACGAAAGGGAGCACGAGGAAAACCAGTATATTCCTCAAGAGCAATACATCATGCGGGAGCAATGCGCCTCCGCACCTGCTGATTATCAAGATCACCTATTGAGGCCAGAGCCTTGGGTGAATGCTGCTAACCTTGATAGAGGAAAGTGACCCATAGAGATATCAGATTGCCATGACCGAGATAGATATGTAGGGGAGGCATCTAGGCCTCCTAGACCTAGGACGGTAGAACAAATCAACTTGGCATTTTCCAAACATGCCACCCACCAAGCACAAATCATGTGGCTTAGGCAAGATCAACAGTAGTTAGAACAACTGTATCATCTTAACAAAGAGCACATTCAGCGCCAGATAGATGAGTTTTTCTAGAACACTATGCATGAGAGGATTCCAACCCCTCACACGCATAGGACAAAAATTTATGAGAGGCACAACCCCTTAGTATGAGATAGGTCTCCATGACCTTATCAAGCGTTGCCTCCAAGACCTCCTAGACCTGAGCGGGAGGCCACTCCTAGAACCAATGATGGGCGCCTTCCTCGAGCACCCATCCATGTTTATAGGTCACACCCAGAAACTCCTCATGAGGCCTATGAGGAATTTGAGTGAGAAGAAGAGTGGGCTGAAATGCCCTACCAAGGCAGGGGGCGCTATCCGGCTACCCCTCCATAGGCCTCAAGTTCCTTGTAATTCACAATGGGAACAAACCAAAGAAGAGGAAATCAAATCCTCTGATGCATACAAAGCACTGCTAGAGTGCTTAGAGTCTATGGAGACTAAGACTTCGGGGCCCCAAAAGCCCACCTTACTCCAGCTCCACAGTCACCCTGTGCATCCTTCAGTTTCGGCACCCCCATACCCCGACCACTTCAAAGTGCCTCAATTGGAAATTTTTAGAGGGGATGAGGATGCCCAAGAGCACGTAACAAGGTTCCTGAGTCAATGCTTTGGAATTCAGGACAATTATGCATTGCTTATGAGAACGTTTATAACCACGTTTGTAGGCCCTACCTTGAATTGGTTTACCCAGTTTTCGAAGCATAACATCAATAATCTAGACCAGCTAGTGGATGCGTTCCTTGAATGTTTTTCCTTCAAAACCAAGAAGAAGGTATCCTTAAGTGACCTAGCTAGAATTAAGCAATATGATGATGAGACCATAGCTTCTTATGGGAATCGGTGGAGGACATTGCTTTCAAAGTTGCCTTACCTCCCTCCCATGGCCGACATGACTCAAATGTTTTCAAAGAGTTGCTTAAGGTCGATCTCCATGCTATTGTAGCTGCAACAATATGCCACCCTCGAAGAAGCCCTGGCACAAGCTAGGATAATTGAGGAGATCAAAATACAAGATGATGAGATTGCCAAGCCATGCAAGAAAGAGTGGCCCAAAAATGCTAAAACTAGGCCCATGCAACCGAAACCCACCATGGTCAATCAGGTTGCCATAACTATACCAAAGCCTACACAAATGACATAGCCCCCAAAGGCTAATTATCATGCAGTTCCTCTTGATAACTATGAAAAGGAAAATCATAAACAAGAGCAAAATCAGTAGCATCGCCCTAGGCGATAATTCACACAATTCACAAAGTCTAGAGACTCCTTGTTTGACCGCTTGTTCACGGTAAACCTGATAAACTTGCTGGAAAGTCGACCCATAGATCCCAACACGCCAAAACCCAAGGGCTATAGGGAAGACTTATATTGTAGATTTCATCGATAGAAAGGACATGAAATCTCCACTTGTTGGAAATTCAAATACTTAGTGCATGACTTGATAGATAACAAAACACTCATGGTAGATAATCTCGTAGCGCCCGCTAAGCAACCAATAGATGGAGGTCTTCAAAGACCCCCTGCTTGCCCATGATGCGCAGAAAAAGACTTTACAAGTGAATGAGGTAACACAAAACTACCCCATGCAAGGATACGTAGGGATGATAAGCATCGTGACACAAAACAAAAGATACCCAAACATGGCTGCACCCTCTACAGCTACAGGAGATGTTCTATCAATGTCACAACCTCCAAAACACCCTACGCAACCTCCCCCACCTAGACCAATGGCCATGATTTGGACTAAACTTACTCAAATTTTAAGGACCACATCGGCTAGGCTCTCCATTTATGAGCTCATCCAACAATCACCGCCCCATCGGGAGGCTTTGATGGAGATACTCAAAGCCATTGAGCTACAACCCCATGAAGCCAATTCTTTCAACAATTTTATGGGACATGTGAGACAATGCACAGAACAAGTCATAACCTTCAGGGAAGATGAACTAAAATTGGTGACTGATGATATGGTGGATCCACCCCTGCACGTCATTGTGTGGGTCAATGGGATTCCATTCAAGAGGGTGTTTTTGGACACTGGCTTGTCTAGCAACATAATCATGATAGCGGCATTAAAACACCTTAAGCTACCAACATCCCACATTGTGGCATCCACTTACACTCTTTGAGCATTCAATGACGCGTTATGCTCGATGGTTGGCACAATTGTCTTACCCATCCAAGTAGGAAAAAATACCATTCCTACATTGTGTCACATCCTTGAGGGTGAGATGGCCTACAATATCTTGCTAGGCTGACCTTGGATCAGGGACATGAAGTGTGTCCCTTCGATAGCCCATCAATGCCTCAAATACACATATGAAGGGCAAGTACATGTAGTCCCAGCGGACTTAGAGCCCTTTAAGTTTTGAAATGTGGTGTAGCTGATGCCACAATCGACCCTCCCATCGACATATTTGGACTTTCAATTAAATCCATCCACACAGGGTCTGATTCTGCCTACATCCCCGCTTTTGATACCCTCAACTCACCAACCTGGCCCATCTTCATCATCTGTTCCTTCACCAATGATGCCACCTATGGTGGCCATAGCAAAGGACAATGGGAAGAAGCCCCTAGAGGAGGTACCACCATTAGTCTCAACCATCTCTACCGAAGAGGTGCCCAACCGAATGGAAGTTGAGACACCTAGATCACCCAACATGGAGTGGACTCAGGGAGAACTCCCATTCCCTCCCCCTCAACCATCGATGATTATCATTGAGATGGCCAATACAGGCCTAGGGGAGTACCTAGTGTGGAACTTTGTGGCAACACCCACGCTCGAGTCCATGCAAGACATGGGGAGACCTCGCCTCCCCATCGACACTATCGTCCCTTTAGGCTACCCATCAAATTAGACCAATTTTTTATATGGGGGCCTTGAGAATGGAATTGAACCCTACCTACAAGAGGAAGAGGACGAAGAGCCATTTTCTAAGAATTTTGACTATCTATCCAACCCGAAATTCACCTTGAAATACCTAAACCAATGTAATTGGCATGGATATGGATTGGACAGATACGAATAAGGAATGCACATTCTTTGTCAACCGAGATACCAGATGCCATATGATAAATCAGGAGTAGGGTTCAACCACCCTTTTCCCCTTGACATCTTGGTAGAAACCATGCAAGGCCTAGGTCTAGGCAACAGGGATGGGTTGGCACAAGATCCATATGCCAATCCCAACACAACATACACATTGGGGGATTATCTCCCATTGTTAACAACAAACCTTGTTGACCTCAACAACCCCTCCCCTTTAATCGAGGAAGGAGAAAGTTCAAGAAGTAACCTCCAAGAGGGATATGAAAAAAATCAAGGGGGGTCTTCTAAAGATGAGTCATATTATGAGGTAGCACCTTGGGACCCTTTTGAGTCTAATAGCAATCACTCGTAGGTGACACCCATTGATGACTATCAGGAGAACTTCATGGCAATGTTCCCCTTTAATGTTCCAAATGGGTAATTGCTACCTCAAGAGAATCCAACCCTCCCACAAAGAGTAAAAAAACCTAGAAGGGACCAACTCAACTTGCTTGAACAAAATGAGCCTCCCATGTCGGCCATAAGGCCAAGTGATCCACCAGAGGAAGAAGATCCAAATATCTTCTTCAACATCAACTACCTGCGTGCCAGATTTCTGGTTTTCATAGAGAGTGAGGATAGTGATCAAGAAACGCCTAGTGGGAGGCTATACCAGCTAGAGGGGCACATAGTTGTCGAAGCCAATGAAGGCCTATGGATCTTCGATAGTGACTATGAGGATGATACTAAAATGGCATATCTCAACCATATGAGGCAACATGAATACCCCATAGACATCGATGATATGTTTGAACATCTAAATATGGGACCAAGGCATAGGTGGCATTTAAACCAAGTATAGTTAAACCAAGTGCTTCATCCACCACTTCATGCATACAGGGAGCACCTCCCACCTAGAGACCCTATAGGGCCATCAGTGCCAAGGGTAGACCCTATCCTTCTATCTGCACATAGGGCCGATCCTTTTGTGCCAGTACCCATAGAGCCAAATCCGGGGTACAAATATCACCAAGGATGTCTGAATCAACACCTATGCGGCAATAGAGACCAAATTCATTCCATCAACATGATCTCCATTGATTTAACCACCCCCATCCACAATCCAACCGATCCAACATGACCATTGTATCTAGACCTAGATGCCATAGACTGGGATCATGCTGACTCACCACCATCCCCATCAGAGTACTAGCCTTGCGGTGAGATGTTTCATTTCACCCCAGGACAAACTTAGGATATCTTCCATGCTAAAGAGGAACCCAACATTCCCAATGCAGATCTAAATTCAGCAAATGATATCCACCTGATCCCAACTCCACACCAGTTGGAGGATGGATCCCACATGTCAATCGAAGAGACGATTGACGTAGACATCGGTTCTAATCCAATGAATCCACAAATCATCAAGCTAGGGGTAAGTTTATCCCCCAAAGAGCAAGTCGATTACATTGCCCTTCTCAAATATAAGAAGGAGGTTTTTGCATGGTCCTACAAAGACATGTCGAGGCTAGACCCATAGCTAGTCATGCATAATCTAACACTTGATCCGACATTCAAGCCAGTCAAGAAAAATCTACGTAAGATGCACCCAACAATGGCCTTAATGGTCAAATATGAGCTACAAAAGTTGTTGGATGCATAGTTTGTCATCTGCGTAGATTACCCACCATGGCTGTCCAACATGGTACCCATCAAAAATCTTGATGGGAGGATTCACATATGCACCAATTTTCAATATTTAAACAAAGCGAGTCCCAAGGATGATTTCCCCTTGCCTAGCATCGATGCATTGGTAGATGCTACAATAAGCCATGAAATGCTTTCCCTCATGGATGGTTTCTCAGGATACAACCAGATTCGTATCAATCTCGATGATCAACTAAAAACGACGTTCACGATGCCTTGGGGGACATTTTGTTATAAGGTCATGCCCTTTGGCCTTAAAAATGTTGGTGCCACCTACCAACGTGCTATGACATACATCTTCCATGATCACATGCATAAAACTTTGGAAGATTATATGGATGATTTTTTGGCCAAATCTCTTTTGCACCAAAATCATCTCGATGACTTACGCAAGATCCTTGATCGCCTCATCAAACACAAGGTTAGGCTAAACCCCAAGAAGTGTGTATTTGGTGTCACATCTGGAAAACTCTTGGGTTTCATAGTCTCAAAATGAGGCATCGAGGTAGATCCAAATAAATTCAAGGCAATCCTTGAAATGCTTCCCCCAACCACCATCAAGCAGCTTCGAAGCTTGCAGGGTAAGGTCACATCAATCAAGCGCTTCATAGCGTAGTTATCTGACAAGTGCCGACCCATGAATAAATTATTACACAAGGGGGTAGCATTTCATTGGGATGACGAGTGCCAGTTAGCCTTCGATGACATCAAACAATACTTGGCTTTGCCACCAGTATTGGCACCACCTAGACTAGGAGTGTCGTTCTATTTATACATCTCAGCTACTAAGGTGGCACTGGGTGCCATGCTAGCCCATAAAAATGAATTACATAAAGAACAAGCTAATTATTATCTTAGCCACACCCTGGTCAGTTATGAACTTAACTATGCATACGTTGAGAAGCTATGCTTGGCGATGGTATTTGCCACCAAAAAGCTATGCCATTACATGCTGAGCAATATGACATATGTTGTGTCTAAGGAGAATCCATTGTAGTACATGATGAGTCGTACTTATCACAGTAGTCACACGATGAAATGGATCATGTTGTTGATGGAGTTTGACATCGAATTCATTGGGAAAAAGTCCATCAAAGGTCAAGTCATCACCGATCAACTAGCAAAGACTCCTCTCGAATATGATCAACCTTTGACCGTAGAGATACCCGATGATGGGGTCTTCCATGTCTCGAAATCGCTAGATTCTGATGAGCTTGAGTCACAGGCCGACATAACCTTATTTTTTGATGGTTCTAAATGTGAGCAAGGGGGTGGCATGGGAATCATGTTTTTCACACCGCAAGGGGCTCCAATGCCTTTATCATTTAAACTTGATTTCCCATGCACCAATAACAATGCTGAATATGAAGCCTTGCTCATAGGTCTTCAGATAGCCATTGCCATGAACATCAAATGCTTGAATATCTTTGGTGATTCGTTGTTAATTGTCAACCAAGTGAAAGGGGTATTCCAATGCAAATGCCCAGTTTTGTAGGCCTACAAAGCCCTTGTGGATAAATTCTTGGCAAATCTTGAATGGTACGACATCGAGGCACTCCCTCGATCATCGAATCATTTTGCGGACACTATGGCCTCCTTGGGGTCACTAATCCTGCAAGACATTTCTAGTGAGATGACAACCATTCAAGTCAAAATGTTATCACAATCTACGATGGAGCATGCAAGCTCTGACATAATGCCAAGAATCCACCTGATCCAGATTGAACCATCTCAAGATAGGTTCTCTCGAATCCATGATAGTCTGAATCACACCAACTGGGGGTCTTTGTTCTCTCTAATCCCTCTTAATAGCAACACAACACTATTTTTACAAGTTCTTTCCTGCTCAGCTTTTGCTAGGGATGAACTTCAAGAGGGATCGGCCATTCATACCATCAAGGTTTCTGATCAACAAGATTGGTACACACCCATAAGAGACTATCTCAAGTTGGGTAGCCTCCCACTTGGATTGTCGCATGTCGTGAAAAGATCATTCAAATAGAAAGCGGCAAAACATGTCTTGCTAGGAGACATTTTATACCTTCGAAGCTACGAAGGAATCCTCCTCAATTTCTTGGACCAATAGGAGTCCACTTGGGCGATCACCCAAGCGCACGATGGTACATGTGGTGGCCACTTCAGCGGTATGGCCATCACAAAGTGCATTCTTCGCATGGGCTATTATTGGACATCTTTAGAGTGATATTGTTGTGCATATGTGCGGAAGTGCATGAAGTGTCAACACCATGCTAACTTGACACATGTACCTTCTCAGGCCTTATAGTCGATCCAATCGGCTTGGATGTTTTCATAGTGGGGCTTAGATCTCATCGAAAAGATCTCCCCTACATCGTTAGGTCATCACACGTTTATCATAATGGCCATAGAGTACTTCACTAAGTGGGTGGAAGCAATTCTGCTTACCTCTATGACTGGGCCCCGCATTACGGAGTTCATTTTACATAACATCATATGTCATTTTGGTATTCCATCCAAGATCATCTCGGATAATGGGATGTCATTTAAGAACAAAGATGTGCGTGCTTTGACAACAAAGTACAAAATTTAGCATAGTTTTTTGACACCTTATTATCCGTAGGCAAATGGGCAAGCAGAGGCGTCAAACAAAATGCTAGTTGCCATCCTTAAAAATATGGTCGTAGATAGTCATAAGGATTGGCACATCCAAATACCACTTTCCCTATGGGCTTATCGCACTAGCATTTGGACGCCCACTAGGGCAACTCCATTTTTGCTAGTGTATGGCTCTGAGGTAGTCATGCCTCTCAAGTTGGAAATACCCTCCCTACGCATATCAATGCAAGAGTTCATCAATGATGACACTGCACGATAGACCCGGTTAGACCAGCTTACATTACTCGACGAACGATGTGTCAATGCTCTCAAGCATTTACGTATCTATCAAGAGCGACTTAAGAAAGCATACAACATGAAAGTTCACCTGAGGGAATTTTAGGTCGGTGACCTGGTCTTAAAAGAGAACCAACAAAATTCTAACTTGTCACCCCATTTAAGGGACAATTTCATGGAAAATTGGTTAGGTCCTTATGTAATCAATAGTAAAATAGGACCTGGAACATACCAGCTCACCTCTCTTGAAGGAATCAAGGAACTAGAACCCTTGAACATCAGTCATTTGAGGCCATTCAACATTTAGAGAGCCATGGCCCACTCCAAAAGCTCCAAGGGTTCCCACAATCACTTGGTCAACCAAAAATGCCCCAAAGGTATCCATAATCCCTTTGGTCAAACCAAAATCTCCAAGGGTTCCCACAATCTCTTGGTCAACCAAAAATGCCCCAAAGGTACCCATAATCCCTTTGGTCAAACCAAAAGCTCCAAGGATTCCCACAATCGCTTGGTCAACCAAAAATGCCCCAAAGGTATCCATAATCCCTTTGGTCAAACCAAAAGCTCCAAGGATTCCCGCAATCGCTTGGTCAACCAAATGCCCCAAAGGTATCTATAATCCCTTTGGTCAAACCAAAATCTCCAAGGGTTCCCACAATCGCTTGGTCAACCAAAAACACCCCAAAGGTATCCCTAATCCCTTTGGTCAAACCAAAAGCTCCAAGGATTCCCACAATCGCTTGGTCAACCAAAATGCCCCAAAGGTATCTATAATCCCTTTGGTCAAACCAAAAGCTCCAAGGGTTCCCACAATCGCTTGGTCAACCAAAAATTCCCCAAAGGTATCCATAATCCCTTTGGTCAAACCAAAAGCTCCAAAGGATTCTCGCCACTACTTGGTCACCCAAAATGCCCCAAAGGTATCTATAATCCCTTTGGTCAAAACCTCCAAGGATCCGTAAGAATCACTTGGTCCACACCCATTCGGGTTAAACCACCATAACGAATATTAAAAAACAATAGATAATCAAAAATAACAAAAAAATTGCATCTCACTTTCATGCATAATCTTAAAAATCAAAACACAAAAAGCTGCATTAGGCATCGCATACATACATTGCATATTTTTTGGTCATACATGTCAAACGCACCATAGACTGTAATTACTTGGCAATTCCATCATTTTCCACATTTTTCCATTTTGTAAATGATCCAACAAGAATAACGCCATTTGCATTTTCAACATATCATAGTCAGTTGTCTTCTAATGTCTTTAGGTTTTTGTCATTCAGTTGTCTTTAGATTTCTAGTCAAATGTTGTACAAAGTCAAACCGATTTTTTTACAAGGTAGAGTTTTACTTGGATCATGCCTTGTTACATAGCATCCCAACACAAGCTTAAAACACATAAAAATTCCCAAGTTGTGTGAACGAAAGATGAAACCTACAAAGTGGTCTAGGGTACCTTAAGCAAAAATTTTATCCTACTCATCCCCTTGTGCGAATGGTTCAAGAATGCTAAGAATTGACAAAAGGACAAGCTCTTCCCCATCCAATTCCCCAAAATAAATAGTGGTTTTCACCACTATCAAAAATCCCAAACACCTTTGATCCCCAAAGTCATAAGGATTCGTACTACATGCCCCTGAGAAGGATGGGTAGTCATCCCCAAGGCCTAAAGTATCAATACCATTCCAAAGAAAAATTCCAAAAGTTCACCATCAAAATTTCCAAACACCTTTGATCCCCAAAGTCGTAAGGATTCATACTACACGCCCCTGAGAAGGATGGGTAGTCATCCCCAAGGCCTAAAGGATCAATACCATTCCAAAGCAAAATCCCAAAAGTTCACCATCAAAATTCCCAAACACCTTTGATCCCCAAAGTCATAAGGATTCATACTACATGCCCCCGAGAAGGATGGGTAGTCATCCCCAAGGCCTAAAGGATCAATGCCATTCACAAGCCAAAAATCCCACAAGCTCAACTTTGAAATCAAAATTCAAAATCTAAATCCTCAAAAAGCAACAATAAAAAATAACAGTGGTTATCACCACTACTCAAACCCCTTGCTCAAGAGAAGAAGAAAAACTCAAAATAAATAGTGATTTTCATCACTACATATGAGAGCAAGTATCCCAACAAATTGAACAACCGAAAGACACCTAAGCTTGAATCCCTAGAATTCTCAACATTTGAAAAACCATTTAGGTGATCCTCATTACGGGTTTGGTGGATAGCCTACCTGGCAATGGTGGTATCCTAAATGCATGATGATATGTCTATCACATTAGCTTTGCATGTGTGTAGACCAATGTTTGCATGTGGATGAGCTAGCTTATGGTATCCTATATTGCACCGTAGATTAATCCTACTAAATACAACAAAGGAGTTAGTGGAGCTAATTAGGTGATCCTCAGTATAGGTTTGGTGGACAGCCTACCTGGAACTGGTGGTATCCTTATGAATACCACATAAACAAACTCAATCACACACAGAGGGATGTGAAATAACTTGGTCAAACCCAAGTCTGATTCGTACCTTGTTCGAAAGTCTTGTAAGATAATGTATAGTCTTGACTAGTTAGTTAAAGCATCTGAGTCTCAGAAAAACCTTAACTACATTCTAAAACAATTGTTGTATATTTCATTACTTACATCACCATCAAAAAATACAAAACAAATATTACAAATGCAAAGTTATTCCATAAAGCAATCACATAGTATAGAAAGCCAATAAATCTTATACAGTCTATGGTGCCACCACTTGTATACCAAATAAATCATTCCATCCATTCCATATGCATACATCTATATCATATAGTTAAAATCATCCATAGTAATAATAGCATATGCATACATCAACATAAATAAATGTGCATAAAGAACAATAAACCATGACAAGTATATAATCAAACCAAAAAGAGTCATGTATATATATCAAGTCAAAATGCCCTCAGACTACAATAAGAAGGTCCTCCGACCTCACAAAAACCAAAAACTCAAAATCCCCAAATCCTAGGGAGTCGGCCACCATGATCATGCAGGATCGGTGTGACTAGAACTACCCCCTATAGTATGGGTCCTATGGGACCTCTCAGGGTAGATGCTGCCAGCCCTCGCACCCTACCCACCAACACTACCCTCACCTAGCCACCTGCGATGAGATGATGCAGACTGCTCAGTCTCACTACTTCTCGTATGACACGACGAACCACCTCCATCAAGCACAGGCAACTATCCATCGAGGTGGACAACCTCTGTCTCTAACTCTATCTAGTACCGACCCCACTCCATATCTCATTGGCGATACATAGCCAATGCACTATCTCACTATGCCAACTAAGTTCGTAGGAGATCCCTCTCCTACATTACCTCCACCAAAGCATCTCTATGCTCCTCCTCCCATATCCATAGGAGACCCTCCAATCATGCTATCTCAGCATGAAGCCTAGCCTCCACATCCCCTGAGACAGCCTGAGGCATGGGCACCTCCGAGATGGCCTACTACTTTGGAACCCACTACTTCGGGACATCCTATACATCCGGCTACTCTGGAACCCCCAAATCATCTCCATCGTCGATGGAGTCATCGACCTCCACCATGTCAACATCATCAAGTGAATCCCCCCAACCCTCCACCGGTGCCTCTGCACCTCCACCTCCTACTGTTGTAGTATCCATGCCTCCTAGAGGCCCCTCACCCCACCATCACTACATAATCCACCATCGGTCATACTCTGTAGTCACCCCGACATCATCCACATTAGGTACATAAATAACTGCATTAGACCCCTCACCCAATGGCTCAATGGTAGGCCAGACTAGAGTCTTCTCATCACCATGATGCCGATAGATCAAGGGATCACCAGGCAATCCCTAGCGCACCCCAAACTACCATGTCACCCGGACATATGGGAAGTACTCCTGCTCTATCCCATGTTGCCCAATCAACCATCTACCCCTGTGCACATGTCGAAGCCACTCTCCAACCTCATGCCAAGCTGGATAGTCTTGGTATGGCCACCAGAACACCTGCCCTGGCACTAGATGAGAGAAGGCATTAGTATAGTGACCTACGTCACCTGCCCACCACCGACTCTATCCATGCTCCTCTAACCTCCACCATAAATTGGCATAGCCGATTTCTCGATCCACCATCTCACCTTGGGTGGTCCAAGGTAAACCCTATGGCCACTCCATAGCTATGTGCTGCCACCCCCAACACTACAAGAGATAGCTACACCCGATCCCCTTTCGCTTTTGGTAGTGGACCTCGTACATCTCGTCGTACAACTGCACCAATAAAGTCTGACCCCATCTCATAATAAGTGGAGCTAATGTAGGACACTCCACCAATGTGAAAACCAACTCAAGCAGGTTCCAAGGGAACCTCGCACCTGAGGAGTTAGGAAGTAGCATATTGGAGATGAGGGTCATGATCAAAGTATGCCTCACCCCTAATACGCCCTTCTACAACACCACAATACCGCCTATCTGGCAGTCAGCCTCTGCCCTCTCCACATCCCTCTCCACCCCCCTCTCCACCATTGGACCAAAACATCGTGTCAATACCACTGTTTGCTAGTCATGGTGGGTCATCTAGATAGGCATTCCATCTATCAAAATCCATAGAATCCGATACACATCCTCTAGAGTAACAATCATCTCCCCTATTGGGAGATGAAAAGTGTTGGTGCGAGGATCCCATAGATTGATCAGGGCAGTCAAATATGCCCGATCCCCCACCATAGGCTCTAGATGCATCACGTGCTTGAGCCCAAGGGCATCAAGCCACTCCCAATCCACAACTGTCAGGGCATCCCGGGAATTAGAGAAAATAGTCAACTGTCGGTATCGACTCTTCACAACCTGTAACAAAAAAAAATAAAACAAAAAATATATTAAGTACATACTTAATATAAACAAAAACATTAAAATAAAACTGTACAGAAAATCATATTAGGGTTTCTACCTTAATGTGAAAACAAAACAAAAAAACAAAAAAATCATATTAGGGTTTCTACCTTAATGTGAAAACAAAACAAAACAAAATAAAACATATTAGGGTTTCAACCTTAATATGGCAAAAACAAAAACAAAATAAAACATATTAGGGTTTCAACCATAATATGAACAAAAACAACAAAATAAAGAGAAGGAACATCATACCGGTCTCACCTCGGCTCCTCCACTCGAATATTCAGTTCTCGCACTCATGGTGTCCACGAAATTTCAGCAGCGCTCCGCTAAGCACACTCGCACTCCTCCTCATTGCTCCAAATCACCAAGAAAAAAATATTGCAAATGAGCCCAAAACCTAGTTTTGGTCCTTATATAGGTTGTTAGGCCTATAATCGTTCCACCCTGGGATGAGTACTCTAGTTAGCACTCGTCCCACCCTGGGATGATTACAAAATTGGTATTCATCCCACCCTGGGACGATTACAGAGCAAGAAATAAAGCAACAAAAACTACATCCAAAAAATGCACCAAAAACAACAATAAATCTGCCGAACAAAGGTGCCTTTGCACCTGACATTCATGGCATGAGAAACCACCGTCGGGGTCACAAATACTCACTATCCTACTCCCTAAGAAGGCTAGCATAGCTGAACCTCTCTATAGGAAATGGGATTTTCGATAATTTCTACCCCAATAGGCGTAAAAAAAAAAAAGGGGGTCAAAACCCACCAAAAATAGGTCCGATGGTTGGAAAACTGCAATAAGCGTTCAATGAAAACAACTAAAGGCACCCTTACAAACATCATCTTGGGTCAAGTGACTCATCACTTTTCTCATTTTTGGTCATTCCCTCATCGATTCGTCGCTTGAGGGGGTAGTCACACTTAGTCACCAATCAACAAATACACACCCAATCAAAGAAATGGCATGCATTCAAAGAATCATTGACAAAGACAATCACACTCCTGCTTGGGGAAGCAAACAAGCAATAATCATAGGCTAAACAAACACTTGGCATTCTGGAAGCATGAAGAAAAGGTTCCTCGGACAAAAGGTTGTGCCCTTTGCCTATTCATGACTAAACAATGTCCAAGATCAAGTACACCTCACTGAAAAATGTTACACTTGAGTTAAGCTCCTTAGCTCGTCAAAAGCAATGATTCAAGAATGCATGCCTATTCCATACTTGGGGCATCAAAATTTGGTTAGGTTACTAAGAAACCCTAATCATTAAGTGCTTTGGTCATCTATTTTTGCTCAGCACTATGCCACACACAACGCATCCCAAAAAGGGGCATCTGTAGACACCAAAACAACACCAATCCAATTACGTGACTACAAGCACTGACCGAATTGGCATACATACCCCCTAGGGCAGCCTACAGAGGTTAAACAGTGGTCCTAACCACTCCCAAATCAGTTTTGGAAGGTCAAAGGTCAGTTTTGCACCTTTTAAGCACTTTGCTCCCTATTCGTCCCACCCTGGGACGATTAGAATCCTATTCGCCCCACCCCAGGATGATTAGCAACAATCGCTCTAGGGTGGGACGATTAGTAGGTTTGACTAGAAAAAATTCAAACCTTGACAAATGGCAGCCCAAATCTGCCACCTAACTCCACCTTCAAGGCATGCAATTGCGAGGGAGCGTTTCAAATCATGGAGGCCTCAATCAAGGAGGCCCTAATCAGGGAGGAATCTTCTCTCCCCCAAAAGGCATAATGAGCCAAGTGGTGCCCTCGCATGTGCATTCAAAGGATACCCTTAGGTCTATAAAAAGGTGAGCCTCCTCACCCCAAAAGGAGGATAGATCTGGAGCATTTGGAGCAATGAAGTGCTACCAAACTATACCCCCATTCCTCTTTGTGCTTCCTACATCCCTAATCTCTCTCTTTTGGAAGAGAGGTTATCGGGTGAACACTAGGAACGTAATCCAGATCCAAAAACCCAAGAAATCGTTCACAATCCCACCCCAAACTCATTGACACAACCCCCTAGGAGGTTTTGGACCCATCCCACTTGGATTGGTGTCAAAACTAGGTCCCAAACGGTGGGTGTCCCACCCCCGGGCGCCCCCCAAACTGCTGTAGTCCTAATCGCCCCACCCCGGAGTGATTAGAAATTTGTGCATGGTTTTGCTACTATTATTTTTGCATTCTTTTATATTTAATATACTTATGCTGTTGTCCAAATTTCATTGCTTTATGACATGATTTGACTTGGTTTCTGTCACTTTATGCGCCTACTAACCTACAAGGAGTACCTTCAGATACGGGACAACCTGGGAAGAATATGCCAAATATGACCTTCTGGGTCATCTCAAAATGCTGTCTTTAGTCTAACTACAAGTTTGCAGGAGTTTTGGAGGCCCCTGGGTAGGACATTTGGAAGGTCACTTTTTGCAGGTTTGGCGATAGTCCCTAGCGTCCCACCCCGGAGTGATTAGAAATATGTGCATGATTTCCTTACTATTATTTTTGCAATATGTCTCAGATGATATCCTAATGCCTCTGTTAAAATTTGAACTCATTCTGACATGATTTGACTGTCGTTTTACTATTTTATGTGTTAACTAGCTCGTAGGGCGCCCCTGTCACATACAGGAGAATATGGTCAGGATGTACAAATTCCAAGCATCTGGGTAGTCTTAGAATGACATATAATGCCTAACCTATGATTTTTAGGTGATTTGGATGAGCATAGGTGGGACATTGGAGCGCTCACTTTGGAGAGGCCCTCGACGGGAAAACGAGCATAACGAGGTCGTCCGATGCCGCTTCGATGCAAAATCAGGTGATATCAATTCTAGATGTTGTCCTTTACATTTATATATCATTATATAATCGATTTATCAATCTTATCATTGATATCCCACAAATGCCCACTGGAGGCCTTGGGGATTGCATGTTTTTCTAGATACACATATGCTATTAACGATTTGTTGTCTTTATGTGTGCAGGATCTCACCGCCAGGAATACTAGAGGGGTAGAAAAGAATGATGAACACATGGACACAAGCGGCGGCAAATTTTAGCCCGCCCACTTTGAATGTGGGCACGCGGAAGATGTTGGAAGTGTACCGTCCGATCTTGGAAGTGTAGCTTCTTTTGGGCATCCATTAATGTAAAAAATTGTATCAAATATTTTGAGCCCTAGAAGGGGGATGTATTGTAATAATATTAAAAGCAATATCAATAAAGGAGGCCCCGCTTTGTTTGCTCACATCTCATTTTTGCGTCATTTCCTTCATGCATTGCTCATCGCATTCGTAGGACTTAGCATCTATATCTAATTTTTGTTCACATAATATCAGTACATTGTATTTCTGCATGCTTTAAATTACAAAGAATTTTGTTTTGATATGACATGCGTTGTATGACTCAACATATAGTGTCATAATTTCTTGGTAGTAAATACTACTGCTAAACATAGCTTTTCAACGTATGCATATCCTAGCTCATAAGTAACCAAGGTTCATCTAATATAATATATGGATTGTTCTTTGTCTTGCACATTCTTTTGGGCTAACATAATTCCCAATGTCAAGTCAGTCATCGATATATACAGCAAGAATGATACATATAGCCTTGGTGGAGCTAGTATTGGTAGTGTCGCCAAGTATTGCTTAATCTTAGCAAAGGCTGCTTGACAGTCCTCATCCTAGTTGAATGGGACCCCCTTGTGTAGTAGTCGATTCATGGGTCAAAATTTATCTAAGAATTGTGTGATAAATCACTTTATGGATGCTACTTTGCCTTGGAGGCTTCTTAATTCCTTGATATTCATGGGGGGACACATTTCTAAAATAGCCTTGACCCTTGCTAGGTCAACTTTAATGCCTCATTTTGAAATGATGAATACTAAGATTTTCCTAAATTTATGCCAAATACACACTTATTAGGATTCAACCTGATATTATGCGCTATTAGGTGATCGAAGACCTTCCTTAGGACCTTATCATGCTCTAAATGCAGTAATGACTTTGCCAATAAGTCATCGATATAATATTCTAAGATCTTATGCATGTAGTCATGGAAGATATATGTCATAGCCCACTGATATGTAGCACCAGTATTTTTAAGACCAAATGGCATAACCTTGTAACATAATGTCCCCCATGACGTTATGAATATGGTTTTATGCTGGTCTTCAAGCTTAATCCAAATTTTATTGTAACAAGGAAAACCATCCATTAAGGAGAGCATATCACGACCCACAGTTGCATCTACGAGAGCATCTATGTTTGGAAATAAAAATAAATCCTTTTGTGTTACCCTATTTAGGTCTCTAAAATCCGTACATATACGGATCCTTCCATAATGTTTTCCTACAGGTACCATGTTTGATACCCATTATGGATAGTCGATGGAAATGACAACCTCTACATCTAGTAGCTTTTGTAATTCATCCTTAACAATTAAGGCTACTGTTGGATGCATCTTCCTAAGTTTCTACTTGACTGGATTCTTTGATATATTTAGAGAAAGGTTATGAGTAACCAATTTTGGATCTAGACCCGACATGTCCATATAAGTCTAAGCAAAGAGATTAGGTATCTATCTTAGTAGAGGTATGAGGTTGGCATGCTCATCAGGAGTCAAACTTTCTCCAAATTTAACCTTCTTAGGATTAGTGGGATCATTACTGATATCCACCTCAAATGTTTCCTCTACTGACATATGGGATCCCTCCTCAAGATCGTGAGGCATAGGAATCAAGTGGATGTCATATGTTGGGTTTATAGGTTCCTCATTAGAAGCATATTCAAGATGATAGACATCATGTGAATAGCCTGGCACAAAATGGAAATGTTGCAACATTTCTTCATTAGGAAAGAAATCTTTAGGCTCTAGAGGTGAATTAGCATGATCCCAATCAATAGCATATACATTAAGAAACAATGGCTGTGAATAATTTTTTGGATTGTGTTGTGGAGTGGTCAAATAAATGGAGATCATATTGATGGAATGGATCACGTCTCTAGTACCATGTGCATGTGACTCAACATTAGCAAAAATTCCATCCCTGAGATGTGGTTTTAGGGGTATGGTGATCTCTGGATCCAGCCCATGAATAGACTATCATATGGGATCATTGGGCTCAAGGAGCTCTATGTACATTATCGGATAGGGAAACACCATGTGATAAATCATATTAATATTTGGTGGCCTTCCCCTAAGGTGAGGATGGATATTGATCTCTATGTACATCTCTTTAGTAGTATATGGTGCATTATGATGGCTCAAGTAGGGAGGTCCTAAATAGGCTCTCTCTATTTCATATTCACCATCACAATCATAATAAAGACCCTTGCATCTACCTAATGGAATCGAGCGATGCTCCTCATGAGACCCCATGTAGGCTATGTCTTGATAGTCATCATCATTGTAAAAGGGCTATTAACTCATATTTATTGATTCTAAAGGCAAAAGATGATGCAAGAGCATAGGGCCCAAGTAGGCCAACTTGGTTCCATCCTTATATTGCTTATTGTTTGAGGATAACTCAACGTCATCTATTCCAGAATCGTAGTCTGGTCCATCACTTTCAATGATGGATATTGCATGAACATCCTTAGAAGTAACTTTTGATTCGGTGCCTATAGATATTTCTAGACTCTGGATGTGCATACCAATATAGTCGGTAGCTCCATAACTTTGATTGTCCAAGTTGGCTCTTAGAATGTGTTTTGGGCTGGTCTCCACCAAGATGTTTGCATGATATCTCTCGGGTGGATCCAAAGTGACATAAGTCACTACCTAGATATCCCTCTAAAATGTGAAAGGATTAGGGTGATAAGAATTGAAATCAAATTCACCCCCATATTGAGGTATAGGTAGTCTAAAGATGCTACGAGAAGTTCATCCTAACCATAAATATAGTATCCTAACCTGAACCTATCATTTGGCAACTGATACTATGGTTCATATGGCCTTCTACGCCCCTGCTCGAATAGTTTGAGACTGCAACCATGCCAGTGGTAAATCTTGAAGTATCATATGGTGTATTTTGGGTTGGAGAGATAATCAATGTTCATGGTGAATGGTTCATTATCATCCTCATCCATGGGTGCGAGAGATGCAAACTGGTCTAGCCCTCCATATATGAAGTTGGTTTGGTTAGGTGGTACCCCTAATGGTTCCACCATACCTATGGGAAGGTGATGGGCTTGTGGTAGGCCCATGTCCTATGCAGTATCAATAATCGGTGTGAACATCACATTCTACATGATATATTCCCCTAATCTAGGATTAACCAAATGGATGATCACCTGTAGTGTGGATGACCTTGCTAAATATGTAGGAAAAGCAGACTGAGGTGCATCTTAGAATTCTCCTTGAATTTCCTCTACTTCCATGAGATTAGGTGCTTCAATGATAACTAGCTTGGGAATTTGCTTTATCTTTCTTTTTCCCATATTTTCTTTCAACTTCCTATCATCTCGATGCATCATATATGTAGACGATCTGGTAGAAGTGGTTGTCATGTGCTTTGATCATTGAGATGTGGATTTTTAGAATTAGCACACACATATTTGATTTTACCTCCTAGATATTTTATTGGTGATACTGGCCACACATCTATGTACATTGAGGGCAGCACAAATTCCCCTAGAAAATCTGCTAGATTCACGTATTTAAAGTGTTCTTCATCTGAAGGTACCATGTGAATATGTCCCTCATGAACGTATTTGATACATTGATGCAGAATAGAAGGGATGCAATGCATTTCTCTAATCTAAGGCCTCCATAGAAGTATTTTAAATTTCATAGCACCTTCAATTATGTGACACATCACTGGGATGGTCTTTAGTCCTACCTGGATAGATAAAACTATAGTATCGACCGTTGAGCATAATGCATCATTGAAATATATCAACGTGAAGGTAGAAGGGATGATATGTGTCTTGGTAGTTATGATATTTATTTATGACCCCATGTCAATCAAAACCTGCTTGAATGGTTTGTGGTTCACACATGCAATAATATGCAGTGGTGGGTCTATTATAACAGTGGAAATTGTCTTGACTTCATGATCATGAAATTGTATGACTGGTTCTTTACACTATTGCATGTGCCCCACAAAGTGTGTAAATGCTTCAGGATCTTGAGGTTGTTCTTCTATGGACCTTAATATGTCCATAAGTGTCTCCCTATGCTTGGGAGAATGCTAAATTAGCTCATAAATTGATAATTTTTATGGAGTTGTCTATAGGTTTTGGACCAACCTACTGCTAATAGTCAC
Organism: Wollemia nobilis; assembly: GCA_028583015.1. Classification (NCBI taxonomy): domain Eukaryota; kingdom Viridiplantae; phylum Streptophyta; class Pinopsida; order Araucariales; family Araucariaceae; genus Wollemia; species Wollemia nobilis. The sequence continues at coordinate 11,126,698 of JAQPPZ010002832.1, read as the reverse complement.
CACCGATCTAGTTGGTGGCCCTGGAACATGTTGGACTAGCCTTGGAGGAGGTGCAACTTAGACTCTAATGGGTGTTGGAGGTTATTTGGTCATTCATACCTCGTGTTCCTTGTGACAACATTGACCATTATAATGAACCCCTAGGTTGGTGTTTCGATGCATACTTGGTTGACTTGGCCAACATTATTCTTCGATGCCTCATGATTTGGTAGAGGATTTTTGTAAATCCCCATATTTTTATTGTTATATTCTTGTGGGTTTTCAACAAGAAATGTACCTCTTTCGATCATATTTTGCACAAGATGTTTGAAAGACCAACCTACCTCAATGTCGTGGCCTTTCGATCGATGAAAGATGCAATATTGATCTTCCTTGTAGCACTTAGGCTTAGGTTGATTAGGATCCATTAACTTGACTTCGGGCAAGTGTATAGCCTTTGCATCGCATAACTAATAAAATATCTAAGCTAACAACTCTGATAACTAAGTTAATATGCGAGGCGGTTGTTGTTTCTTATTTTTACCCTTATAATTGTTGTTGTGTTGTTGCATAGGAGGAGGTTGGGCTTGATGTTTTCATTGTTGTTACCACTTATCCCATTTCTAGAGGTTCAACACCACCTGATTAACATGGGATGGCTTGGCCTATTGTCTCTCAATGTTTTTTTTATGCCACTTCTTAGTTTTGAGCTTCAAGTTACCTTCCTGTAACTTGATGTCCTCTATCACCTTGGCTTGCACCAAAGCCTCTTCAAATATCTGGTACTACTACAACTATAGCAATAATGAAATGTTCTTAGCACAACTCTTTGTGAACATTCAAGTTAATTTTGAGGATGGGATGGATAATGGCAGCTTTGCCATCATTTTCCTCCATATTTTTCCATAATTAATTATTGGCTCATCATCATGTTGCATTAAAGCGGCCAGGTCAAATAAGTTTACCTTTTCTTTATGCCGAAGGAGAATCGTTCAAGAAATGCGTCAGCTAGTTGTTTGAAACTAGTGATGTTGTGCCTATTTAATTGGTTAAACCACTCCCGAGATGGGCCTGAGAGGGTTTTAATGAAGGTGTGCAAGAGCAAAACATCATTTCCCTTGATCTAAAAGCACATATCTAGGAAACTTATTACATGCTCTTGTGCATCTTCTTCTCCTTGAAACTTTTCTAGTATAGGCATCTTGAAATGCTTAGGATAGGTTGGAATAGGCACTGATGTGCATAGTGGTTCATTATGGATTTTTTTCAAGATAGGCTTTTGGTAATTCGTTCCTTGATTTTCTATGTATTGGACCTTCTATGCTAAGGCCTTATAGGCCTACAAGGAAAGGAAATCCTCTTCTAGATATTGCCTTGGAGGCACCTTTGGAGGTATATTCTTCCTTTATTGAGGTGGTGAACTAGGCTCACGCTCCTACTTGAAATAGGATATTTCTGGATATTATTGTTCTAATTCCTCTACCACTTCTTCCTCATACTTCATATCCTCATGTTGTTTGAATGTTGGACATTGATCTCTATCCTGAGTAGTACGGTGAGTATGTGTGTCTATGTACCCAGGGTGTAGCTCAGGTTTTGAAGCCACTCATCTATTGACACACTCCCTGGTCTCAATACGAGGAGGTAAACCAATGCTAAAAAAATTATCCTCTCTCTCTACATGCTCCTTATCGAGGATGCATTGTTCATTCATGTGCTATTCATATAATTTTTGTCTTATGAACCTCTGATTTTTAAAGTTCTCATTTTCGAGGCACTCTTTCACTATGTGAACATCCTCCAATTGGTCTTGGAGAATCCACCATCTCTTTTCTAAAACCAGTCTATGAAATCTATCAATATGATCATCCATTTGAGGCCTCTAGTGTATGCACTCTATTCAAATGAATTTATGGGTATATCCTCCAATGGACTGATTTACTACAATCTTAGCTTTGTTTGTAAATATGGCTTTCATATCGGGTTGTCTTCTATACTTTGTGCCTGCATGAGACACAGGAGCATGTATGTCGTGAGAATGCTTAGAGAACTCTCCAGGTTCTCGAGTGGTACTAATGGTGCTTCTACTACACTCACTTGTAGGTTAAGAGGGTGCAAGCATAGGCTTATATCCTAGCTATCCTAGGACTATGTCTATATCATCTAACTATTTGCTATGCCAGGGCTCATGAGGTGGCTTACCATTAGCTCCCACTTTTGAAATATCTATGGTGAAATTACAAGGTTCGCCCTTATAGGGAGTCTACATGGGCCTATGCTCAAAATTGGTCCCATCTATTTACCCCTAAATGGGTAGATATTGAAGCTTTCTATACTTGGATCATGGAGGTCATGAGCCTCCCTTAGCTACAAGTCGAAGGGGTACCAATCTGGATTCCTTAATGACATTCTTTAGTGGAGCCTATGGATGCACAAGGAATGACATCATGGTAAATGCTACCATGTGCATAACCTCCATGCTAGGAAGTCCCATTATCTGATCTATGTCTAGAGGAGTATCTAGTACTTCCTCTAATAGGGGTATTCTCAACGGAATCCCCTCATGTGAAATTATCCCCTCTAATACTTGCTAAATGACATCTAGGAGGATTATATGATTGAAGGCATTCTACATCATGTTGTGCATTATGTGGAGCTTGGGCTTTGATCTTTGTTCTATGCCCAGATTGGCCTCTCCGTGTTTGCACCATTGTGTATCCTATGTCTAGATTTATCTTTTATTAGCAAGCAAAGAATACAATGATGATTATCTATTTTTAACGTTTTAAAATGAGCCCTAAAATGTTTGATGTATTTTGCAAGTGTTTTGTATCAGTAAAGTAACTCTTGTTGTGTTTGTAATATGTTGATGATTTTATCAATTGTTAAAGGGCTTTCACCTATATACTCACAGCTCGACAATTGGAAATGAAATTCATGGTCACATAAACCCCCTGAAATTTGGATATGAAGCCCACACTTGGGAAGGGAGCACAGGTCCTCCCGATCCTCACCCAGTTCACCCATGCACAGTGATACACCCCTCTAAGGAGGAATGCATGCTCTTTTGCATGGGCTATGATGATATCTTGTATCCAGTATTGGTCTAGTAACAAAAAGGTACATGGGATTTGGGCCAACAGATGGAAATCAATACCACCATCATTGAAAACCTACTAGTGGTTGGATGTGACTTCCAACTCACTAAATTTTACAATGTGTAATGGTTTGTGTGGTTCCTTTTACTTTGCATGAAATAGAAATGCACAAAACAACACTCAAATAATTCTACATGCTTTTCAAAAGAATGTTTGATTTTAAGTGAATGCACGACTATGCTAAATTATTTTTAGAGAATGCAAATATATATAGATAAATGGCCACTAATTGGGCCTCATGCATGCAAAATCTAAACATGCAATATCCTAGACCACTGGAGACTAGGGCAGATTGCAATCAAAGATCCACCATTCCTCGCAGCGACTAGTAGAAAACTAATAAAACATCTAGAATATTCCCTTTTTACTTTTTGCTATATTTTTCTAATTAGCATCCATATATCACATTATTCTTATGTAAAAGCATGGACATAAAAATATAAATAGGAGAAAATGACCCTACCTCAGATCCAAGTATGATGGTGATGTCTGATATCTACTTTTTTTGTTTTCTACTGACCGTGTCTATCAGGTGAGGTTGTGACTGTTTCCCATGGGTGTCAGCTACAGTGACAACTATTAACCATGGTTTTCAACCATGGTTATCACTTGCAACAAAAACATAGAGAAAAAACATTAGTGATCGTTAAAATTTTAGGGTTTCCGCCATGATCATCTTTTGTACCATGCAAAAGACTAACACCTAATGCTATAATTATTGAATATTATGTATAATTGGGTATGCACATATGAATTGATAAGAAATGACACAAAATTAAAATAAATGCTTATCTTATTAATATTTCAAATCAATCCAAATTACATATTCATTCCTCTTAGGGATACCCTTTTGATACAACAATTACAACATGATACATTCCCTTCCAGGGTATGTGTAATCCAAATGTCTTCCACAAAGACACGAACTACTTCAAGGTGTCGATGAACTTATTCTCCATGATTAGAGGCATTTTTTGCCTTGCATGTCAAAACCCTATTGATCCTGCATGCAATAAATAACAAGAAACATTACACACAAAGGAGACCTCTCTTGATGAGGTTTTTAAGAGAATCTTGCATAAAGGATGATGTAATTAACATGAAATAAAGAAAGAGTAAGAAACATATTAAACCTATGCTAAAAATGAAATAGCACCATAGAACATATAAAGGAAAAACATATGCATCTATAAAATGGTCTAATTACGAAATAAATCCCTATTAAAAAAAATCTCTTGCTTTAATAAAAACAAGCAAAAATCCTGAATAAAGCAAAATTCAAAAGAAAAATAAATAGTTATTATCATCACTACATAAATCCCTTACTCAAAATAAAAAAATAGAAATTCAAAATAAACAGTTATTTTCATCACTAAGCATGAGAAAGTATCCCAAATAAATATGAAAAAAAGAAGGGAGTATTGAATTTGAATCCCTGGAATTCTCAACATGAACGAGCCGTAAGGTATCCTTACGCATGATGATATGTCTATCACAATAGCATCCTATTTTTATATAGACCAATGTTTTCATGTGGAATATCTAGTTTTAGGCATCCCACACCACCTAGTGGTCTAATCCAGCTGAGTCCAACATAGGATCAGGATAAACATTTGAGGATACCCAATACAACAATGGGCTGAATGAATCCTGCCTGGCATTGGGGTATTCTTATGTTCTATGTAATATATTCATTTGCACATAGGGATAATGAGTATCTAGGTCTTCATAACAAAAAATTTATCCTTCAAAGGCTCTGTATGATCAGTATACAACTTTTAATGGATTAACTAGGGTGTTTGAGTCTCATGAAAAACTTCAAAAATCCCCTCATAAGCAAAAATCATTCCATAAATCAAATCATCAACTTTATTTATGAGGTTTTGTTCATTAAAGGGTGTTCATGAAATAGGATAGATACCAGATGAATGTCAACAATGACATTTAGATGGCCATTGACTATTTTGTGCATATATTTTAATTTACATAAGCTCATCAAGAAAGCACATACATATCACATCATATCATCTCAAACTTGGATGTTTAAATTATTAATTCATATTGTAGGCATTATTATTTATTCATGATTGTTATACATTTTGTGGTGTCACCCATTATATTGTTAGACTCATATCACATTCATCCATTAAAGCATACAAGTTCATTTACATTAGATCACCATCAGGTACATAATACATTATATACATTTATTTTACCTATCATAACAACATAATTTAGATGCATACAATAGACCAAAATTAAACATGCATTTAGCAATAAGCATTGCATCCATATATTCATCCATCATCATCATCTAGGTCATGTCATCTAATCATCCATGTATCATAAATCTTAAGTCATATAAACCACACCATATAGCATAAAATCACAAAGTATTCCACCTACACAACCACATCATAACATCACATCATATATCATCACATCAAATCATATCAAATAATATCATGATACTTCATCACATAAACATAAAAAAATAATTAAAAAAATGTACACATAATGAGTCTCGAAGTATAGATATCATATAAATGTGTGTCAAATAAGTATATGTAGGTACAAAATCATCGTAAGGCTACAACTATTTAGGTCACTCGACATTACACTCAAAAATGAAACCAGTACAATAATACCATCAACCTAGGTCTGAACCCCCTACCTCGCCGTTGCCCTCAATTTTTTCCCTATGTGAACGGTGGGAGCTAGTCCCTATAGTCCTCTCTGTATGGGTCATCGTCCTTTGGCTAGGCCAGACCAAATACTACCCTGATATGGTCTGCATACTACATTGTGACCCCCTTGCTATGGGTCTCTCCCTGGAAGTAGCACCTAGTAGCCAAACCTGAGATCACAAAGTGATGATGTAGGTGGCATATGACACCATCCGGTTCTTGTTCTCCTTGATGATCCCCTAAAGTCATCTCAGCTTGGCTCTTGTATCCAAACTTGTAGTATCTTGTACCATGGGAGTAGCAGCCACATTCTGGGTTCGTGCAACATCTTGATCAGTAGTAACCTAAGTGACATGTGCCTGAAGAGCAGCAATAGTAGCATCCCACTACTATATCTAAATTTGTGACAAATGGAGCTTAGCCTCTACCTGGTTCAGCTGATCCTAGAGAGGGGACTCCTCCTCAAGAGCTAACTCCTCCTCCTCATTAGGGGAAACCTACTTATTTACAACCTTCTCTTCCACATGCTCCTCCACTTGCTCCTCCACCTATTGCTCTGCCTACCCCTAGCCCTATGGCCAAACCTACACTTAGCATCCATCAAGATCCTTAACCTTTCTCTCATCCATAGATCACCCCAAGTAGTTGTGATCCTACCACAATCATATACCCCACTAGTGGGTATACACCTCTATAAACCTGACATCATTCACTCTCAGATCAACTGCAAGAGGGTAATCCTCCTCTAAAACTACTATAACTTGAGGTGGTGGAAGGTTCTTCTCTACAACAATCTGGTGATATACAACTAGCTCAAGGGGGACATCCTACTAAATTTTGAACTATAGGAGTACCTTGGAATAATAAAATAACTCTCTGATACCATCCTTGTGGCCTATAACCCATCGGTCATGCCAAGTCTGAGCTATGAAATTAGCTATATCCCTTTAAGTAGGGCATTCATACTAAGGCCTATGATGATAGTGGTAACAACAATGAAATTATGTCTTAGGCTTGCAAGTCCATCAGAGATGTTGTGTAGTGAGAGAGCTCTCCCACACGTCACTAGATCCTATGATCCTCACACTCTCAGGGCCATCTAGCCCCATAGATATGAGCCTCCTTTTATATATTAGTGAACTTAATAGGTAGACCTCTTGGATGGTCCACCTTGATGTGCTCCCATCCCTAGATATGGAGGAGAAATCTTCCAAAAATTTTATCCTAATCATAGCACTAAATCTGGTACAACTCATCATAGCACTATTCCAGTAGTGCGCACCCCCAAGCATAGATGATAGGCTCCACACTATCTACAAAGCCCTGAACCATAGCTAAGAGGTTCGATTGGAACCTCACTTTGTAGCAATCAGGCAACAAGATGTTGCAAATGACCATCATCAACATAACATGTCTACAGGAGAAGACATCCTCTTGATACCACTGAGCAACTAATACCCCGCCATATTGAGTATCCCAGAAGGCAGTATTGGCATGTCTCCCAAAGACCTGTGCAAAGACTACATCTCTGGTGTTAGTGAGGGAAGAAAAAATGGGCAATCCATCAAAGGAGATGCTGAAGATCTTGTACACATACTCTAGCATAATGGTCATCTCACTAGTAGGAAGGTGGAAGGTATTAGTCCAGGAGTCCCACCTGTGGGCTAGGGCAGTAAGATAAGCCTGATCCAATATGATTATAATAAGCATAGTAACATACCAGAGACCACAAGCATCAAACCATATCCAGTTCATAATAGTCAAGGTAGCCAAGAGGTCCATAAGCAACCATGGATCTCAGGCCTGCACAGACAAAATATAGAAGTGCAAAATATGTCTAAATCAAATGCACTAACAAACTAATAAATGCATAAAATAAAAATGGTGCAAGATAATATAAGATGAGCTTAAAGCTATTAAAACAATTATGGAATGCACCTAAACATTCATAAAATCAAGAACTACACTTCAAAATCATAAAATAATCAATTAAATTGCTTCAAAAATACAAAAATAAGAAAAATAAACTTAATTCCACCTAGCCTCTAGCACCAGGAGCGACCACAAAGCAGCCAATAAAGCTGACAACAACCAGTTTCCAATGGTCAAAAAATTAACTATTAGATTTTAAATTGGTCATTGACGATGATAGCTGTCAGCCTTAGGCCATGCTAGCTACTCTGGGTGGTAGCGACGAGTAGGCGACATGCCAACGACATGCCTCCTTGGGCCAAAAAGCATGAAAATTTAAAAATTCCTAAAAACTAGCCTAGACCCACTAAAACTAAACCTAGCCTAGACCTATTGACAGGTTATGTTCATTTTTGGTAAGTTTAGTGAGGTTCCTTTACCACATTGCTTAATTGGGTTCCTTTTACCAAATTAAATGAGTAAGATCAAGATTTGGTAGAGTACCCGTGAAGCTCCGAATCCTCTACTCATAGATGCCTCCCCCTGATTGGCCATCATGTCTAGTCTAAAGAAAATACAACAACACTGCACATCACAATCACACTATCTCACCTAAGAGCTCCAAAATTACAATTGCCATCTAGAAATAATGAAGGGTAAAATCCTAAAATTTACTTTTATATTTTCCACTTAGTCCTCGACCACTGTTGGCATTAGTGGCCCGCATTTCCTAGTTGTTGGACCTAATAGTGGCCAAGAAGTGGCAATTGGGGGTCACTGAACCTGATAGTGGCCAACAAGAAAGGAGATATTTACTCGATCTCATTGTAAAGCACCTCAAAATAGGCCTTCAAGCATACCTAGTGGTCCAATATTGATGTTGGAAATTTTGGGTTTGAGATCCTAGCTTCTTGTCTATGAGTTGTCATTGATGTCAAAAGGAAATGACATTAATGTTAAAGAGGATGTGTTGGCTTCAAAGGTGGAAGATTCCAAGAGAATCTTTTTAAGAGAATCCGGAGAGATTCCATTGGCAATGGTTTTTATTAAAACCAATGGAGGTTCTCTTTATTATTTATTTAATTATTATTTAAAACCCTTCAAGGTTTTAATTAATTAATTATTTAATTAATTAAGGGAGAAATTATTTTTAATTTATTAAAAATATTTTAAGGGTTTTTAAACCCTTTAGAAAGCAAATTTCGATTAAATTCAAAATTACTTTTCTTTGCAGCCGACGTGTTCTAAAGTCCATGTATGGACTATAAATATGAGAAGGTTCCTAAGGTTAAACCCACTTGGAAAATCGAAGGCAATTAATTGGTTTGGCTATGATCGAATGTTCTGTTTATGTTGCGAAAGAGGAGAGCTCATGGTTTGAAAAGCTTTCGGAAAGCTTGACTGTTTATGTGGAAGGAAGTCCGTCTTGGACTTTGTAATCCCCTTGTGGGCTAGTGGCAGTGAAGGATGCGTTTGGGCCTTGCGTAGGCGGAGGTCTGCATTTCGATCCCCGCGGAGGGAGCTGTGCATGGATTAGTCACGTTTTTATTAAAATGTGTTTTGTGCCACGAATTTCGAATTCTTCAAGGGCAGCCATTATAAGGTGTGATTATTTTCTTGATATGATTTTTGGCATTGTTTAGGATTGTTTAAAAGACATAGGAGAAATAAGGGGATATTTCTTTGGTTGTATTTTTGAGATTAGTCTTTTGCTATGCTAAATTTAAAAATGGAGATATAAGGCGTAAGTTTTGGTTGTTGTGTTTTTGGCTTCTTTGGTGGTTGTTTTTAAAGAAGAGGAGCTAAAAGGTGTATTAAGGAAAGTTTTTATATATGCTCATTTATCTTGGTTCTAACCCTAACTTGGTTGGAAGTTTGAGGTTTGTGTGTGGTGACAGACTTTAAGGATCAATTTTCTTCTACTCCAAAAAGGTATGGGCACATTTTCCTTATGAGTATGATTGGTGTATGTTTTTCTGAAATAAGGTTGGAGTGAAAATGTTTTCAACTAGGTTTCCTTTGGTTGGGTGTAAATCCTATTTTCTGGTTTGTTGAAGACTTCTTATGCATTGTTATCCTTGATGAGAGTTTTGGTGAATGCATAATTTTGGTTTGAGGTAGTGGAAGCATTGTGCACTAGGGTTTATGTTTGTGAGTCTTGCTACTTGCATTGAGTTGGTGGAACCCTTGGTTGGCTGTTTTGAGTTTGATGGTTGAGTTGCTTCCATAGAGGTTGTTTGATCAAGTTATTGCTTTACTTGATTCATGATATTGGGCTTACTCCATTGAGTTGATTTGAGCAAGTTATCCTTTGCATTTGGTGATATTGTGTTGGTGGAAATTTTGTTCAAATATCTTTGGAGGGAAAATGATTTCTACTTGTTTCCTTTTCTTGTGATGATTGGTTGAATGCTTCAAGGTTGATGTTGAGTTGAATGATGTTGGTTGACTAAACCTTGTTTGATGAGCATTGTTGTTGAAACCCTAATTGATGGTGAAAAGAACATGAGTATCATTGTTATGTGATTCTTTGCATAGTTGGAAATTGTTGGGGTTTCATGTTCTTGAAAGAAAACATTCTATCCTATCCATTTCAGATATTGAGTTGAGTTTTCAGATTTGAGATTGAGTTTGAGCTGATGAGTTGAGTTTTTGAGATTGGGATTTGAGTATAGAACATATTGAGTCTCTAACAATTCTCTTTATGCTTCTATGAGTTTGACAAATCACATTGGGTCTCTAACAATTCACTTTGTGATTTCCTACTAAGAAAGTTTTTCTTGGTGAGCTTGCTGAGTTTTTGGACAGGTTTCAGTGGGGACTTGTGAGCAGTTTTTGGACAGGTTCTGGTGGGGACTTGTGAGCAATTTTTGGACAGGTTCCGATGGGGACTTGTGAGCAGATTTGGATAGGTCCTAGTAGAGGACTTGTGAGCTGAGTTTGATAGTTCTATCAGAGAACTTGAGGATAGAGGTGCATTGGTTCTATGAGAAGAACCTGAGGATAGTTGGCAAGTCTTTGAGAAGGCTTGTATGCAGAGGATTGATTTGTTCAAGAGTTGGACAGATCTAACAGACAGAGGAAGACTTGTACTAGACCAACTAACTATGTTTGGTATAGGTTGCTGAGCTACTGTGGACATGATCATAGAAGGCAGAGGTCTCTTAGGCTAAGCATTGAGGACAAGAGGTCTTCGGTGGAAAGGAGTTCCATGTGCTAGCAAGAGGTAGAGGCAGTTGATCTTTTGAGGGATCATTTCCAGAGTAGAGGGGAAGGTATCTCCTTTGAGCAGAGGCTCATAAATTCTTATTAGGGGAAGGTATCTCCTTTGGGCCGAGGCTCATAAACATTGTAATTGGGAAGGATTCCCAAAGAACTTTGAGATAACTTTTAGAGAAAAGTTTTGTGGACGTAGCCCAGCCATTCTGGGTGAACCATGTTAAAATTGGTGTCACTTTGTGGATGATATTGTACATTGCTTTGATATTGCTTTGGGTATATTGCTTTACTATTTTGAAGTATAAAGGAAAAAGTAAAAAGAGGTCTTATACTGTTCACCCCCCCTCTCAAGTATAAGCTTGTGTTCTTCAATTGGTATCAAAGCGAGTGCCTTCAAAAAGTTTAACAGCTTGAAGGAAAAGCTAGTAAAGAACACAATGGATCATTCAAGTGGCAATGCAGCACCTATTCTTGATGGTTTTATTTTTGGTCTTTGGAGTGCAAGGATGAAGGTTCATCTAATGGCACTTGGGAATGAGGTTTGGGAAGTGATTGAAGATGAGTACACTATTCCGAACATGGTCCTAATACTAAAGAAGAAAGGCTCCTACATCACAGCAATTCAAAAGCAATGAATGCAATCCTGAAAGGCTTACAGAAAGCAGATCTCACCAAAGTGATTCACTACAAGACAACTAGTGAAATGTGGAAACAGTTGAAGGTGGTTCATACAGGTGATAAAAATGTCAGAAAGGCCAAGTTGAGACACTTCAAAGGTATGTTTGAACAACTCAAGATGAATGATGATGAAAATATTAGTGACTACATGCTTCGTATGGATGAGGTTGTTAACTCCATGAAAGACTTAGGTCTTGAGCTTGCTGAAAATGATGTTTGTGATAAGATTTTAAGATCTCTTCCTAATAGATTTAGTGAAAATATTTTTGCTATTGAGGAAGCTAAAGATTTGGATAAATTGAAAAAGGATGAGCTCCATAGTATACTTGCAGCATTTGAGTTGAGAACTCAAGTGAAGGTTGATGTCAAGAAAGAGGCAGCTTTCAAGGCTACCAAGAATTCCAAGGGTAAACAACTTCAAGATAGTGATGAGTCTTCTAGTGATGAAGAGGCATATTACAACAAGAAAGGCAAGTTCTCTAGAAAGCACAAAAGTATGAAAAATATAAGATGTTTCAATTGTGGAAAGTTTGGTCATTATGCTACTAACTGTACTATTCCCAAGAATGAAAGTGATGAAGATAAACAGGATTCTAAGAGCAAGGATTCTGAAAAGCACAAGCATCACAGGAAAAAAAAATATGAGCACAACAATCAAGGAAAGAGGTATTCTCACAAGCACAAGAAGAGTTTCTACCTAGACAAAGCAAGTAAGTGTTCTAGTAGTGATAGTGAAAGTTCTTCAAGTGATGATGAAAATGAGATGTTGTTCATATCAAAAAAAGAGGAAGAACCGAAACATAGATTCATTATCATGAAATGTCTTAGATGTGGAAATTTTGGTCACCTTGAGGATGATTGCACAAATAATGATTTGGTTTCTAGTATGTATGAGGATGCTTCAGAAAACTATAAGGAAGATGCATGTATGGTTTTTGAAAAGGGTAGCACCTCTAGTGATAAGAAATCTGAAAAAGGCTTTGATGATTCAAAAGGAAATAAAATAAAGGATCTTGAAAGTGAACTTATTAGTGCTCTTAGTGTTTTGGAAAAGGAAATAAAGAAGAATGCTAGACTCAAGGATAAGTTAGATGAATGTTGTATGGAGAGAGATGATCTTATAGAAAGTCTTGACTTCTCTATAGCTAAGACACAAGAACTCAAGGATGAGTTAGAGTCTAAGGTTCTTAAGTATAATGAGTTAGAACAGAAAATGGCTTCTTTGAAAGAGGAAACTAAAGAGTACAAGGATAAGCTTTACAGGTTTCAAGATAGCTCCAAAAAGGTTAAGTCACTCATCAAAGGTCAAAGAAAGACAATAGATAAAATAGGCCTTGGTTTTGTTAAGCCACACAAGGAACAAGTTGGAGAGTCTAGTAAGAGACTCCAAAAGGAAGAGAGTTCTGATGAGGAAAGTATTTCAGAAAAGGAGTCCTTGAGTGATAGATGCACAGAAACAGAAAATAGGAAACAAAAAAAGGGGAGAAAGTTTACAGGACCTAGAAGGTCATTTACAGGAAAGTTTAATGGTAGATGTTTTGCTTGTCACAGGTTTGGTCACATGGCTTCACATTGCATGACTCAAGTAAGGAAGGTAAATGACAATTTCAGAGGTGGTAATTTCTTTCAAGGGTATTGCTACTCTTGTAAACAGTTTGGGAATAAGGCAATTTTTTGCAAGGCTAATAATAGGAACAAAGTTAGTCAGAACAGGTGGATTCAAAGAATAGGTATGCCTAAAAGAAATAACATTGTTACTTGTTATAAGTGCAACAATGAAGGTCACACAACTAGACAGTGTAGAGCTAAACTTCCAAGGTACAAGAACAGGAACAGTGGTATGAATAGGTCCAAGGATCAAGGCATGGATAAGAACAGGAATGATAACAGGAATAGGAACAATGACAGGAACAGGAACAAGAATATGGACAAGGAGAACAAGAGAAGACATGGTAAGGCAACTATAGACACTGATGATGATCAGTGCCTGTTGGGAGTTTTACTCCCACCCCAAAATTAAACACCTCAACAGGAGGTGGGGGAGGGACTAAGCTAAGAGGCTCATTCTTAGTCCCAAGCCCCAAAGGTGACCCTTTGCCATTGATGACAAAGGGGAAGAGATATGAGTAATGGGGAGAGCCTCAAGACAGGGGGAGCTGTTTATGTTGAGTTTTTGTGTTGTTGAGAAGCATGGTTTGCCATCAATGACAAAGGGGGAGATTGTTGGTAATTTTGGGTTTGAGATCCTAGCTTCTTTTCTATGAGTTGTCATTGATGTCAAAAGGAAATGACATTAATGTTAAAGAGGATGTGTTGGCTTCAAAGGTGGAAGATTCCAAGAGAATATTTTTAAGAGAATCCGGAGAGATTCCATTGGCAATGGTTTTTATTAAAACCAATGGAGGTTCTCTTTATTATTTATTTAATTATTATTTAAAACCCTTCAAGGTTTTAATTAATTAATTATTTAATTAATTAAGGGAGAAATTATTTTTAATTTATTAAAAATACTTTAAGGGTTTTTAAACCCTTTAGAAAGCAAATTTTGATTAAATTCAAAATTACTTTTCTTTGCAGCTGACGTGTTCTAAAGTCCACGTATGGACTATAAATATGAGAAGGTTCCTAAGGTTAAACCCACTTGGAAAATCGAAGGCAATTAATTGGTTTGGCTGCGATCGAATGTTCTTTTTACGCTGCGAAAGAGGAGAGCTCGTGGTTTGAAAAGATTTCAAAAAGCTTGACCGTTTATGTGGAAGGAAGTCCGTCTTGGACTTCGTAAGCCCCTTGTGGGCTAGTGGCAGTGAAGGCTGCGTTTGGGCCTTGCATAGGCGGAGGTCTGCGTTTCGATCCCCGCAGAGGGAGTTGTGCATGGATTAGTCACGTTTTTATTAAAACGTGTTTTGTGCCACGAATTTTGGATTCTTCAAGGGCAGCCATTATAAGGTGTGATTATTTTCTTGATATGATTTTTGGCATTGTTTAGCATTGTTTAAAAGACATAGGAGAAATAAGGGGATATTTCTTTGGTTGTATTTTTGAGATTAGTCTTTTGCTATGCTAAATTTAAAAATGGAGATATAAGGTGTAAGTTTTGGTTGTTGTGTTTTTGGCTTCTTTGGTGGTTGTTTTTAAAGAAGAGGAGCTAAAAGGTGTATTAAGGAAAGTTTTTATATATGCTCATTTATCTTGGTTCTAACCCTAACTTGGTTGGAAGTTTGAGGGTTGTGTGTGGTGATAGCTTTAAGGATCAATTTTCTTCTACTCCAAAAAGGTATGGGCACATTTTCCTTATGAGTATGATTGGTGTATGTTTTTCTGAAATAAGGTTGGAGTGAAAAGGTTTTCAACTAGGTTTCCTTTGGTTGGGTGTAAATCCTATTTTCTGGTTTGTTGAAGACTTCTTATGCATTGTTATCCTTGATGAGAGTTTTGGTGAATGCATAATTCTGGTTTGAGGTAGTGGAAGCATTGTGCACTAGGGTTTATGTTTGTGAGTCTTGCTACTTGCATTGAGTTGGTGGAACCCTTGGTTGGCTGTTTTGAGTTTGATGGTTGAGTTGCTTCCATAGAGGTTGTTTGATCAAGTTATTGCTTTACTTGATTCATGATATTGGGCTTACTCCATTGAGTTGATTTGAGCAAGTTATTCTTTGCATTTGGTGATATTGTGTTGGTGGTCGTTTTGTTCAAATATCTTTGGAGGGAAAAGGATTTCTACTTGTTTCCTTTTCTTGTGATGATTGGTTGAATGCTTCAAGGTTGATGTTGAGTTGAATGATGTTGGTTGACTAAACCTTGTTTGATGAGCATTGTTGTTGAAACCCTAATTGATGGTGAAAATAACATGAGTATCATTGTTATGTGATTCTTTGCATAGTTGGCAATTGTTGGGGTTTCATGTTCTTGAAAGAAAACATTCTATCCTATCCATTTCAGATATTGAGTTGAGTTTTCAGATTTGAGATTGAGTTTGAGCTGAGTTGATTTGAGTTGAGTTTTGAGATTGGGATTTGAGTATAGAACATATTGAGTCTCTAACAATTCTCTTTATGCTTCTATGAGTTTGACAAATCACATTGGGTCTCTAACAATTCACTTTGTGATTTCCTACTAAGAAAGTTTTTCTTGGTGAGCTTGCTGAGTTTTTGGACAGGTTCCGGTGGGGACTTGTGAGCAGTTTTTGGATAGGTTTCGGTGGGGACTTGTGAGCAGTTTTTGGACAGGTTTCGATGGGGACTTGTGAGCAGATTTGGACAGGTCCTAGCAGAGGACTTGTGAGCTGAGTTTGATAGTTCTATCAGAGAACTTGAGGACAGAGGTGCATTGGTTCTATGAGAAGAACCAAAGGACAGTTGGCAAGTCTTTGAGAAGGCTTGTATGTAGAGGATTGATTTGTTCAAGAGTTGGACAGATCTGACAGACAGAGGAAGACTTGTACTAGACCAACTGACTATGTTTGGTACAGGTTGTTGAGCTGCTTGGACGTGATCATAGAAGGTAGAGGTCTCTTAGGCTAAGCATTGAGGACAGGAGGTCTTCGGTGGAAAGGAGTTCCACGTGCTAGCAAGAGGTAGAGGCAGTTGATCTTCTGAGGGATCATTATAGAGCAGAGGGGAAGGTATCTCCTTTGAGCAGAGGCTCATAAATTTTGATTGGGGGAAGGTATCTCCTTTGGGCCGAGGCTCATAAACATTGTAATTGGGAAGGATTCCCAAAGAACTTTGAGATAACTTTTAGAGAAAATTTTTGTGGATGTAGCCCAACCATTCTAGGTGAACCACATTAAAATTGGTGTCACTTTGTGGATGATATTGTACATTGCTTTGATATTGCTTTGGGTATATTGCTTTACTGTTTTGAAGTATAAAGGAAAAAGTAAAAAGAGGTCTTATACTGTTCACCCCCCCCTCTTAGTATAAGCTTGTGTTCTTCAATTGACACAAACCAATTTTTTTTATATATTAAAAGCAAAAAACATCATAAAAATTAAAATAACACAATAAAAATCAAATAAACAAAAAAATCCCAATTGAGCCTCGTAATCAGTTATTTTCTCTATACACTTGGCTATTGCAGTGACTAGCGCTACATGTAACTCAACAAGATGATTAAATTACCATAAGGCCACTTGGGGTAAAATAGTTATGGCCAAATTGAGATGCTTCACTTCAAACCCGAAGAAGACCATAATGGTAGGACTGCCCTATGGGAGTGAGGATCCATATTATTTCTCCTATAGAAAATAGTTATTAAACATGTGTTTAAATAGATAGCTAACATTTTAATTCCCCGATAAGGCCATTACGGTTGGACAGCCCCAAGGGATGGGGATGTGCAATTACCAAACAAGGTTGAAATCACACCTAGATGGGAACAACCCTATAAAAACAAAAGCAACCCTCTAAGGAGGTCCAAATCATTCATTTTGGTCAAGTGACTCGTCACTTTATTAAATCCATTTCCTCATCGACTCGTCACTTGAGGGGATAGTCAAAATTTTCAAACAATCATAATCAAAGTCAACAAAAGATCAACTGATCATGTTGAATTATGTTTGTCTTATGAATCATTATCAAAAAATATCATAAGCTTACTCTTTTTTGGGGTAAAAATCAAAAATGATAGTTAATTTTGTAGCTCTCCTCCTTTCGGACCTATAGTAGTACTGAAGCTACCCGATTGCTTGATGAACGAGTGCAAAATTCCACAAATTTATACCTTCCACCCTATTGGAAGAAATAATTCTAGGATGTGCACCTCCTGCATGACTAGGTCATCTAGTGTTGATCACATCAATGATCATCATCCAACCTACAATGTGACCCTAGGTGGTCTATTTTTGCTTCACACTGTGTTTTCCCATAGTGTATCCCAAAAATAGGTATCTATAGACACCTAAAATACATCATGTTTAGGAGACTATCCATATGGACACATTCACAAACCATATGAATCTTCTTAGATCCCTCCAAGAGGATGCAATGGTCCTAACCACTCAAAAGGGAAGTTCTAGCCCATCTAGGCTTGGCCGCTCTCAAGCAGAGTGGCCACCACATCTGGCCGTTGAAGACTACAACAGCCGCACCTAGCCATTGAAACTGATAGTGACTAGAACCATGCATAGTCTAGCCATGAATATGGGCCCAGATCATGTAGTATGACTACACTTTGCATTTTTTGTGAGCGGATTTTGGTGAGGAACTACCTGAGTTACTTCTAACTGCCCCTTCAATGCTATTTTGTGACTGATGCTTTCCACCCAAAATGGTCAGTCACATGAGATTTAGATTGAAGCTTCTCCAAGAAACCAAGTTCTAGATCTAGAAGAGAGGGAAGTCTACATATGGAATCTCCCAAAAAGAGCAAATGAGATCCATAATTTTTAGAGTTTATGTAGAAAAGCCCTATAATATTGGAGAGCAACTCTATGCACCCTTGAGGAACAATGAAGTGTTATCCAGCTAAGAAGAGACTATGCATATGATATTCACATCAATCACTATTCACCACCATTCTATATATTTGACACATCCAGAAATCCTTGAACATAAATTTGAGTAGAGAACATGTTGCTACAGCCCTTGGATCATGAGGAGGAAGGTCTATTTTATGGCTGCTATCTCGAACAGTGGCCTGTAGACATAATCTAGGGTTTTGAAATTAGTTTCTTTATTTTAGCATTAGATTCACTTAATTTATGCTTCAACATTTATTTCTACTATAGATCTGATTTACTGTATGAATTTACATTATTGTTCCCTGAGATATGCCCTCATTTTTCATTAGTTTCATTGCATTTAATCATATTATGCTTCTCTATATTTATTATTAGGTTTCATACTTACAACCTCATTTGGTGAGGCAACCTAGACTACTAAGCATGTTTTTTTTTTGTGTATGCAGATCTATAGGTTTACAGGACTAGATTAAGACATTTAGAGCATAGGATCCATCCTAGATGAGAGAAGGGGGAGACATATGTGAGCCCTTAGACAATTTTATGTGTGGAATCGAGAAGCCTACGAAAGTACACCACCCCTTTGTGAGGGGATTTATCCACCATGTATCTCGCTTGTAATTTATTGTATCAAAAATTGGGTATACCTTAAAGGGAAAAATATGTAATCGGATTCATTGTCGAAATTAATAAAAAGATGATATTTATTTTTTATTTTTATTTATGAGTTATGCATATTGCTTTGTATATTTTTTGCATTTGATATAATAATTATTTTATTGCAATTGGGATTGTGGTGCGTACTTCCTAGGGTTGGCACACCTAGATCCCCTCACCCCTAGCCTATTGGGTTCCATCATCCTTGGCCTCTTGGTCCTCTCATCTATAGCCTCACCATCACCATCCCCACTGGATGCTCCTCAAGGTATTACCCATGGTGGTTGAGATAAAAACCATACCTCCTACTCCATAGTTTTCTTAGCATTATCTACATCTAGGAGGTCCACCTCTTCATCATCCACACAAGCCACCCTCCTTGGATCCATGCATGGTATACTAGTCTCCTCCTGATGTCTCCTATAGCACACTAGCTCATATGGGACATCCTAACTTAGTCTAAACTATCAGAGTACTCAAGAGAACCGAAAGTACTTAGCCTTATTCTTATTTCAACCAACCATCCATCGAGCTTGATGCACTCACTACAAGTGCTCTCCATCTCTAATCCACCTGCAAGCCTGCCACAACCTCCATATCACTTGGGTGGATGTTAGTCCAACCTATAGCTCCCTATACCATTTTTTAATCCTCACTGGCTAACTCAGCTATACCTCCTTAGCCAACACCCATCTCCTAGCATAGGGCTTCTCCCTACCCAATCCCTCTATCAACAAGCCCTTCAATAAAGCAACACTAAAGTACTCCCATACCTAGCATTGCAGAAGTAAGCTGCACCCCAATCCCATCCTCCCCTACCTCATCATCTCATATAAATCTCAGTATACCTATGCCAAAAAAGTGGGAGCCCACGCATACACCTACTACCTATTAAGCATATTTCTCACTACCCCTATCAAGCTCCAAGGAAACCTACACTTGATGATATTCAAGGCCATAATGTTGGCCAACACAAACATGACCAAGGTGTAGAGGGCATCCAAATCCTTGTCCACATACATGGACAAGTATGGTATACCTTCGCTCCCTCACACCCTTCCATGCATCCCCAAAAATCCTTATAATATCGATCTTCTAGTTGAGCCTGATATCATCCTGGATCCCCTCCACTGGCACCTTGAGGATGCGATATACATCCTCCAAGGTAACAATCATCTCGCTAGTAGGGAGCTATAAAGTACCCCTATATACATACCACCTCTCTACTAGGGTAGAAAGGTAGCCCTCATCATCCCTCACTACATCCACTTGGGCTACCTCCACTAGCCCCACCTCCTCCAACAACTGCCACTCCTCATCCAAAACTACCTTTCTCATCCGAAACTACCTTTCTCCTCCAAAATCCTAAGCTACAGCACAACACAAAAAAATTTCAATAATTTAGCAAAAATAAAATCATAAAAAATAAAAATATGTTTCACAATATAAAAACAAGGAATTATATTAGAAAATCGTGCTCCAACTGTAGCACCATCATCTACACCCACCCCCTCTACTACCATAGATTCCATGCTCCAAACACTTCACCTCACCTCATTCCACTCTCCCAGATGCAACTTCTTAAAATCCCAAATGCACAAATGAGCTTGGTTTCTCATATTTGCAGCTATTTATAGCTACTTCATGTGCCTTGAGACATCCATGGGCATTTCTTGGTGCACTCTAGCACCCATGGGCATTTATAGAACACCCAAACACCGATGGGCATTTTTGCAGGCCAAAAAAACCAACAAGCATTTGATGTAAAAAATGCACAAAAGACAAATTCTTTAAAAATAGTGGATTTTCCTCACCAAATAACTCCAAATTGCATCCATGTATTTATTTCACTATTTTATCAAGTTTTGTGAATATTCCAACTAACTTGGATGCATTGTTTTTTTTTCGACCACATATTGCAAATTCACCAAACAAGTTACAAATAGATCCCAAAAGGGTCCAAATATTCACAAAATGATGATCATCATCATTATCATCATTCATACATCATACTCCCATCATTTCACATCATCATTTGCATATTTCCCAAGTGCAAAATGAACATTCAAGTGAATCTTGTATATAGTTGGTTTTTTATATACTTGGCGATTGCAGTGATTGCATCCATGCAATTTGGTAAGATGATAGATCTACCATAAGGACACTTGGTCATTTTCATCATCACATATCTCCTTGTTATAAAGTGTAAACAGATTTGGTACTTCACATTTTGTGTGAAACCTTACCAAGAATAATTTGCACAACAACTGTCATTGTGGCCTAGTTCGTGGGGCTTAAAACATGAATGAAATCATATTTCATAATTTCACAAATCCTTGACAGTCATCATGGTGACTAGATTTAGCTAGGGTGATTGGTTATGATCATAATAATTATCTGACAGTCACTAGTTGGCCCTCCAAAGTTGACTACTTTTATCTTTGCATTATTCATCATTGCATATCAATGACGTTGAAATGCATATTCTTCAATAGCATAGGATCACCCCAAATATGGGGTAACCACATTTGGTTTTGACCTTCCCATAATGAGATACATTTTACATGATCATGGCATGTGACTTGGAAAAAAATCCTTCATTTGTTAGGGAAAAAATAGACACATTTTTCATCACACATATTCACACAACCCTTCATCTATTGGGGAAAAAATAGATGCACCATTTCATATTTTGCACCAATCTCCTTCATATCATTGGGTAAAAAATGGTATCACATTTGCATAATTCATTTGCAAAAAAAATTCAATTGTCACGTGAGATTCATCCGCAAACTCATTCATTATTTGAGGGGGTAAGCTACGCAAAACTTAAATTCTTTTATTAGTTTGTCTTCAGTCTCATGTTCCACATCCCAAGAGAAGTTGCTTTTGCACATGGCTAAAATAGGTGTCTCATGTTTTTACACTACATTGTATTTCACGCAACGTAGTGTAAAAAGGGGTATATGTAGACACCAAAACGTAGCCACTTGTCCTCCATCCTAACTTTCCTACCATTTTTGCCCACTATTTACATATATTTATATATATTTATTATATATATTTAATAGTGATATTTTATGTATTATATTTTATATAAATTTAATATTGATATTTTATGTATTATATTATATATATATTTAATAAATATATATTTATATAAGTGAATTAATCCTAGCCATCCAATTTCATTTAATCTTGTTCGTTCATCCACATCAATCCATACCACACCCTAAATTTAATATCCACCTTCCGATGTGCTTTTATCTCAACCACACGATTAGTGTCATTAAAACCCTAGCATGCCCTAGTTTGGATTATAAATAGAGGCCATTTTGATGGCTCAACCCCTAAGCAACCTAATTTTTTGAGATCCATGAGCAATTCGTACACTAAGATTCCTTGATTTTCATCTTCCCTTGGAGTATCCAAGTACTTCTACCTCCATCCTCACTCACTCTAACCCCCATAGTCATCGTCATTTGTTTTCCCTTGCTATATATTCTTCTACAACATATTTCCTTAGTCGATGAACACCTTCGGGTACCTTTTGTCACTATCAAGCACCTCCAAGTGTTTCCTTTTCATTGCAAAGCACCTCTAGGAACATCCCTACTAGTCCTAAGCACCCATGGGTGTTTATTGCAGTCGTCGAGTGCCCGCGAGTATTTTACATAAGTTTTCTGAGGACCTCCTAGCATTCAAGTGATGCTAGGGCATCATCTTGCCTCTTCAATGCAACAAAATAAATTAGAAGACAACAAGAATTTAAGGTAAAATATATTGTTTTTTATTTCATTAATGCACTTTTATTCTTGTTCACTCTATTTTGTAGCATATAGTTGGGGTTTTACTATTTCTTATAGAGGGTCTCACATTATGGAGCCCTCTCAGGTATTACTAATCTATTTTCTATGTAATTGTGTGTAGATATGAAGGTGCTACATCAACATTGAACAACTGTTTAAGCTAGATTGGCCCAACATCAGATATCAAGAATACCACTCAATTATGTTGGGAGCAAGGATGCACCTGAAGACACCACCAACCTTGTTTTCTAGGATTTTAGAGAACCCTAGACATTTGTAAATTTGTATAAAAAAGGATTCAAGGATCCACATTGTAACAATGGAGTTTTTAGGCTCTCCTCATTAATATAAGATTATCTATTGTTCAGTTCTATGTCCTTTATGTTTAATTTATTTAGCATTGTTTGGTGTTGCATTTTTGTATCCTCAACAATAATATTAGAGAATATTACATTATTTGGTATGCTTATGTACCACCTTGATACTATGGATGATTTTATGTTTTTCCTCACCCATATAACTCTTTGTAACAAAATTATCAAAAGCTATGAACAACAAAATTTGGGAAAATATGGCAGTAGCTAGATGTACTTTGCTTAAGGCAAAAAGGTAAGTAGAGCCATTTGCAAATAAGTATGAGAAATAAGGTGAGAGATTTTAAATATTTATAAATTTGAATAAGGATTAAACTAGGCATGACATCAAGACATGTCTCCATGTCACAACCATGAAGGATTAGGAATCTCAAAGGAAAAAAGTGTTGCAACATCATGACATGTCTCCTTGTCATGGTCATGAAGGGTGGGAAAACCCAAAGTAATAAAAGTGTCATGACATTATGACATGTCTCCATGTTATGGTTGTGAAGGCTTGGGATGCCCAAAGGTAGAAAAATATTTTGACATTGTGACATGTCTCCACATTATGATCATAAAGGATTGGGAATGCCAAAGGTAAAAAAATGTCATGACATCATGACATGTCTCCATGTCGGCAACCCAAAGGCAAAAATATTTCATGACACCATGATATGTCTCCACATTATGGTTGTTAAGGCTTGGGAAGTCCAAAGGTAAAATATGTCACAATATTGCAACATGTCTCCACATCGTGGTCATGGAGGATTGGGAATCTCAAAGGTAGAAAGGTGTCATGATATCGTGATATATCTCCATGTCACAATAACAAAGGATTAGGAAGCTCAAAGGTAAAAATGTGTCGCTACATCACGACATGTCTACACATTGTAATCATAAAGGCTTGGAAAACTCAAAGGAAAAAAATTCATGATATCATGACATGTCTCCATGTCATGATCATGAAGGTTTGGGAAGCTCAAAGGAAAAAAAGTGTTGCAACATCATGGCATGTCTCTACATCATAGTCATGATAGCTTGCAAAAGATATAATATTTAGAGGAATTTTTTGGACATTTTGAGTGGATAAGTTGTCATTGATGTCAAGAGTAAGTGGTCATTGATGTCAAGCTTTCAGCACCAATCAGTGGCAGTTTCGGTGGGCAGCATCAGTTTCTCCAGTTGATCAAGACCCGGTTCCAGGAAGTCAGATATGGCCCAAAGTGCAAAAGAAGAAGCCCAAGTGGATAATATTATAATATTTTTTATAATATTATAAAGGGAAGTTTTAAATTAATTAATATAATTTTTATTATAAATTAATTTATAATTTAATTTACTTAAGTTATTTAAATTAATTATTAATTAATTTTAATATTAGTTATAAAGTTAATTTATATTAATTTTTAACTAACCCTAAGGTGGGTTATTAAATTAAATTCAAAATTTGAATTCGAATTATTAAGCACCGACGTGGGGAGAAAATACCCACATGTGTATAAAAAGGGGATTACCCACCTTACCCAAAATCACCATGCCTTCAAATTTTTGATTAATGCGAGCTTGTGCGAATCGTGCTAAAAAGAGGAGTACTTCTTGATTTTCATGGGAAGTCAAAGGCGCATGGAGGTATAAGAGGAAGGAAGTCCTCCTTCCTTCATGTGGGCACCAATAGCCCATGCGGTGGGCTCCCAAGTGCTAAGGCGCTTAGGCTTGGGGAGACGGTGGATCGAATCATGTCGAAACCCCTTTTGGGGGAAGTCAAAGGTATGCTTTAAAGTTGAGCACCAAAAATTTTGGGGATATTAGTTGGGCATTTAAAAATTAATTTTTTGCATATTGATTTGGTTTGTAAGGTTGTAAGGGGAGTTATAAGGCTTATGCAAAATTAAATTTTTGGTGTTATTTGCTTTAGTGTTTGGAAAGGGTAGTAAGGTGTTTTAGGAAGTTGTGTGGTGTTGGATATTATTTTAAGTTGGAGTTTATAAGGTGTATCCAAGTAATTATTTTTCATGTATGATTTGATGGATGTTAATTTTAAAAAGGGAGCAATAAGGCATAATTGAGTTTTGATTATTCTTGTGTCTAAGGAATATTTTGAGAAAGTGTTGGAGTGATATTTTGTTATCTAACCATTGAAATTGGAGAGAAGAAAATTGTGATTGAGACAGGTTTTCTAAAGGCACTTTTACATCAAACAAAAGGTATGGGCACATCTTCCTAGTGTGTGATTGTTGAATGTTGTGAATGCAAAGTTGGAGTGAAAAGGATTGTTTGGTAAGCATTGTTGAGTGTGTGTTGAATTAATGCTTCAAGGTTTTCTAGAATAAAGAGTTGTTGATGAAACCTTGTTTTATAAGCATTGTTGTTGAAGTGATTAGTTGAGTGAACTTGAACTAGAGGTTGTGCAAAGATCATGAGTATCATTGTTATGTGAGATTAGCATTGTTGTTGAAGCAATTGGTTGAGTGAGGAACTTGAACTAGGGTTTGCAAAGATCATGAGTATCATTGTTATGTGAGATTGATTGATAAGCATTGTTGGAAATATTTGAGTGAGTGTTCATATGCTTGGACTAGGGTTTGTGAGCAAGGATTAGTTCATTGAGTGATTGGTTGAGTAAATTTGGTTGAGCCTAGTCAAGTGGATGTGTTGATGTGATAGTTCAAGTTCTATGAAACAAATTGTTCTATATTCTGAATTGATTTGAGAAAGAGATTGAGTGTGGATGAATGTGAAACATATTGAGTCTCTAACAATTCTCTATATGTTTCTATGATAAAAGAGAGATTGAAAGTGATTGAGAGTTTGTGAGTGTGAAACATATTGAGTCTCTAACAATTCTCTATGTGTTTCTAAAAGAGTGATTGGAAGTGATTGAGCATTGAGGTGAATGTGAAGCATATTGAGTCTCTAACAATTCTCTATATGTTTCTAAAAGAGTGATTGAAAGTGATTGAGCATTGTGATGAATGTGAAGCATATTGAGTCTCTAACAATTCTCTTTATGTTTCTATGAGATTGGATAAGTTCTAGTGAGGACTTATTGAGTAGAATTGGATAAGTTCTAGTGAGGACTTATTGAGTAGATTGGACAAGTTCTAGAGAGGACTTGTTGAGAAATTGGATAAGTTCTAGTGAGGACTTATTGAGTATATTTGGACAAGTTCTAGAGAGGACTTGTGGATAGATTAGTGTGAGATTTTGTGGAAGCTTACAAGGTAGATTTGAGATAAGTCTTTGAGAAGACTTGTGAGCAGAGTTGATTGATTGATTTGTTCAAACCTTGAGTTAAGGTTTGGGGCAGATCTAGCAGAGTTGATTTGTGATTGGATCAAGCTTTGTGTTAAGGCTTGAGGATAGATATTGAGGATATATTTGTGCTAGATCGAAGGACTATGTTTAGTGTAGATCAGAGGATAGATATTGAGGATAGATTTGTGCTAGATCGAAGGACTATGTTTAGTATATATTTGAGGATAGATTTTGGTGTATATTTGAGGATAGGTTTGTGCCAGATTAGAGATAGAGATTGAGTATATTTGTGCTAGATCGAAGGATTATGTTTAGTATAGATTTGAGATAGATATTTGAAGGTGATAGAGTATAGAGGATGATAGTCTCTAGTGGATAGAGATCCATTAGCTAGGCAGTGAGGATAGGTGTCTTCAGGTGGATAGAGATCCATTAGCCATAGTAGTGGGGGTAGCTCTTCTAGAAGATCACTAGTCAGAGCTAAGGAGAAAGGAGTTCTCCTATGGATAGAGATCCATGAACTTGATTAGGGGATTGGTGTCTCCTTTGGATAGAGGTCCATAAACATTGTAATAGGGAAAGGATTCCCAAGATATTGATTGAGAAAATTTTAGTGAAATATTTTCTCCGTGGAGTAGCCCACATTGGGTGAACCACGTTAAATTGGTGTCTCTATTGTGTGTGGTGATTTGTGCATTGCTTTGATTATTATTATTGATATTGCTATCTATACATTGCATAATATTGATTGGGAAAGAAAAGTAAAAAGTGGTCTTATATTGTTCACCCCCCTCTCAGTATAAGCTTGTGTTCTTCAATTGGTATCAGAGCGGGTTCCTTCGAAAGAGTTTAACAACTTGAAGGAAAAGCTTTCAAGAACACAATGGATTCTAAGAATGTGTCCTCAGATAATTCAACACCAATATTTTATGGAAGTGATTATATATTTTGGAGTATGAGAATGAAGATTCACCTGATGGCACTTGGCAATGAAATTTGGGAAGCAGTTGAAAATGGATACATACCACCAATTGATCCACCTACAGATAAGGAAGGTAAGCTTCTACAACATTACAATTCAAAAGCAATGAATGCAATTTTGAGAGGTTTGCATAGAACATAATCAATAAAAGTTATGCATTGTAGAGATGCAAAAGGAATTTGGGATAAGTTGCAAAGCATATATGAAGGAGATAAAAGTGTCAAAAAGGTAAAGATATAAAATCTCAAAGGGCAATTTGAAGAGTTAAGAATGAAGGATGAGGAAAACATTAGTACTTATCTACTTTGGGTAGATGAGGTTGTTAATGCCATGCAAGGACTTGGACTTAATGTTGAAGAATCAGATGTTTGTGATAAGGTCTTAAGATCTCTTCCAAAAATATTTAGTGAAAATATTTCTGCTATAGAAGAATCAAAATATGGTGATTCTTTGACAAGAGATATGTTACTTGGTATTCTTACAACTTTTGAGTTAAGAACAAAAGAGGAACCTAATTCTCAGAAGGAAGCAACATTCAAAACTACTAAGAAGACAAAGGGCAAAAAGTCAGATTCAAGCAATGAGTCATCCAATGATGAAGAAGCTAATTATGGTAGAAGGAATAAGGATTCAAGAAGATTTAAAGATGCAAAATATGTTAGATGTTTCAATTGTGGAAAGTATGGTCACTATGCAACTGATTTTCAAGAAGCTAAAAATAACAATGATGAAGAAAAATAGGATCACAGGAATAGGGAATCAAAAAGATATATGTACCAAAAGAAAGGCAAGGATGGACGAGACAAACAAGGAAAGAAGTTCTTTCAAAGACAAAAGAGGAGCTACTATGCAGATAAGGCAAGTAAGTACTCAAGTGATAGTGATAATAGTTTTTCAGATAATGATAAAGATGAAGTCTTATTTCTGATTGAAGAAAAAGAAGTTAAGAAAAGGTCACCAATAATTCTCAAGTGTTTTAGATGTGGTAATTTTGGACATCTTGAAGATAGTTGTACAAGGAATGGTTTCAGTTTTAGTGATGATGAATATGAGGATGCACTTGAAGGACTAGAAGAGAATATTCTAATGGCACTAGAAGAAGAAGAAGGTGATCCTATAGAAGACAAGTCAAAATAAAATGAAGATGTTGACAAAGGCAAACAAATAGAGGAAGAATCAGAAAAAGGAGGAGTTGATCTTGAGGGAGAGCTTATTTATGCTCTTAAAACTTTAAAGAAAGTAAGAAAGCAAAACTCCCAACTTGAGATTCAGTTTCAAGAATGTGATGAAGAGAGAGGAAAGCTTATAGATGATCTAAACAAGTCAATGGCTAAGACAAATAAGTTCAAGGATAAGTTAGAAGCAAAGGTCTTAGAATGTGAAAGGTTAGAACAAGAAGTAGCTCTACTAAGGGAAGAATTATAAAATTCCAAGGACAAGCTACACAAGTTTGGGAAGAGCTCAAAGATTGTAGATAAGATGATCAAGGTACAAAGAAGGTCAACAAATAAAATAGGTCTTGGTTTTGAATAGGCTCAAAAGAAATAAGAAGAAGAGTCAACCTCAAGTTCTAAAGAAGAAGAAACTTTAGAAGAAGATAGTGTAAGAGAAAGTGAGACTTCTAAGGATGAGTTGGACAATAGAAAGTTCAACAAGGAAAGGAACAATGCACAAAGAAGAAATAGATGGAACATGAACCAACATAGAGAAAAAGAGACTAAGAGACCAATGAGGTCAAGGCAAGGAAATTTCAATGGATGATGTTTCTCATGTCACAGATTTGGGCACATGGCTTCACAATGCAGGACACATGAAAGACAGGAATATGGGAACTTCAGAAATATGCAACTTTTCCATGGGTATTGCTACTCATGTAATCAGTTTGGTCACAAGGCAATGAATTGCAAGGTACATGACAGGAACAGATATGGCTTCACTAGGAGAAATCCCAAGACATTTGCACCTCCAAGGAATAATAACATTAAGTGTTATAAGTGCAATAATGATGGACATACAACAAAGTGGTGTAGAGCAGACATTCCAGAATCAAGCATGAACAGGAATAGGAATAGGAATATGGACATGGACATGAACAGGAATAGGAATATGGATATGAATAGGAACATGAATATGGATAGGAACAGGAACATGGACATGAACAGGAATAGTCAAAGGAATCAGAAGGATCAGATGAGAAGGAAAGAGGACAAAGGTAAAGAATAGTGCTTTCTGGGAGTAGAAATACTCCCACCCTAGAATTAACCACCTCAAGAGGAGGTGGGGGAGGGGCTAAGCTAAGAGACTCATTCTTAGCCCCGAGCCCCAAAGGTGACCCTTTGCCATTGATGTCAAAGGGGGAGATATTTGAGTAAGGGGGAGAGATTTGGTTTAAGGAAAGAGCATTGAGTCAGGGGGAGCAATTTCCTAGGGGGAGCAGAATAAGAAAAAGGTCAAGTGTTTGGTAATAAGAATTTGGGTTGCCATCAATGACAAAGGGGGATATTGTTGGAAATTTTGAGTGGATAAGTTGTCATTGATGTCAAGAGTAAGTGGTCATTGATGTCAAGATTTCAACACTAGTCAATGGTAGTTTTGGTGGGCAACATCAGTTTTAGGTTCTCTAGTTTTAGTTGATCAAGACCCGGTTCCAGGAAGTCAGATATGGCCCAAAGTGCAAAAGAAGAAGCCCAAGTGGATAATATTATAATATTTTTTATAATATTATAAAGGGAAGTTTTAAATTAATTATAAATTAATTAATATAATTTTTATTATAAATTAATTTATAATTTAATTTACTTAAGTTATTTAAATTAATTATTAATTAATTTTAATATTAGTTATAAAGTTAATTTATATTAATTTTTAACTAACCCTAAGGTGGGTTATTAAATTAAATTTAAAATTTGAATTCGAATTATTAAGCATCGACGTGGGGAGAAAATACCCATATGTGTATAAAAATGGGATTACCCACCTTACCCAAAATCACCATGCCTTCGAATTTTTGATTAATGCGAGCTTGTGCGAATCATGCTGAAAAGAGGAGTACTTCTTGATTTTCGTGGGAAGTCAAAGGCGCACGGAGGTATAAGAGGAAGGAAGTCCTCCTTCCTTCACGTGGGCACCAATAGCCCATGCGGTGGGCTCCCAAGCGCTAAGGCACTTAGGCTTGGGGAGACGACGGATCGAATCATGCCGAAACCCCTTTTGGGGGAAGTCAAAGGTATGCTTTAAAGTTGAGCACCAAAATTTTTGGGGATATTAGTTGGGCATTTAAAAATTAATTTTTTGCATATTGATTTGGTTTGTAAGGTTGTAAGGGGAGTTATAAGGCTTATGCAAAATTAAATTTTTGGTGTTATTTGCTTTAGTGTTTGGAAAGGGTAGTAAGGTGTTTTAGGAAGTTGTGTGGTGTTGGATATTATTTTAAGTTGGAGTTTATAAGGTGTATCCAAGTAATTATTTTTCATGTATGATTTGATGGATGTTAATTTTAAAAAGGGAGCAATAAGGCATAATTGAGTTTTGATTATTCTTGTGTCTAAGGAATATTTTGAGAAAGTGTTGGAGTGATATTTTGTTATCTAACCATTGAAATTGGAGAGAAGAAAATTGTGATTGAGACAAGTTTTCTAAAGGCACTTTTACATCAAACAAAAGGTATGGGCACATCTTCCTAGTGTGTGATTGTTGAATGTTGTGAATGCAAAGTTGGAGTGAAAAGGATTGTTTGGTAAGCATTGTTGAGTGTGTGTTGAATTAATGCTTCAAGGTTTTCTGGAATAAAGAGTTGTTGATAAAACCTTGTTTTATAAGCATTGTTGTTGAAGTGATTAGTTGAGTGAACTTGAACTAGAGGTTGTGGAAATATCATGAGTATCATTGTTATGTGAGATTAGCATTGTTGTTGAAGCAATTGGTTGAGTGAGGAACTTGAACTAGGGTTTGCAAAGATCATGAGTATCATTGTTATGTGAGATTGATTGATAAGCATTGTTGGAAACATTTGAGTGAGTGTTCATATGCTTGGTCTAGGGTTTGTGAGCAAGGATTAGTTCATTGAGTGATTGGTTGAGTAGATTTGGTTGAGCCTAGTCAAGTGGATGTGTTGATGTGATAGTTCAAGTTCTATGAAACAAATTGTTCTATATTCTGAATTGATTTGAGAAAGAGGTTGAGTGTTTATGAATGTGAAACATATTGAGTCTCTAACAATTCTCTATATGTTTCTGTGATAAAAGAGAGATTGAAAGTGATTGAGAGTTTGTGAGTGTGAAACATATTGAGTCTCTAACAATTCTCTATATGTTTCTAAAAGAGTGATTGGAAGTGATTGAGCATTGAGGTGAATGTGAAGCATATTGAGTCTCTAAAAATTCTCTATATGTTTCTAAAAGAGTGATTGAAAGTGATTGAGCATTGTGATGAATGTGAAGCATATTGAGTCTCTAACAATTATCTTTATGTTTCTATGAGATTGGATAAGTTCTAGTGAGGACTTATTGAGAGAATTGGATAAGTTCTAGTGAGGACTTATTGAGTTGGACAAGTTCTAGTGAGGACTTGTTGAGCAGAATTGGATAAGTTCTAGTGAGGACTTATTGAGCAGATTTGGACAAGTTCTAGAGAGGACTTGTGGATAGATTAGTGTGAGCTTTTGTGGAAGCTTACAAGGTAGATTTGAGATAAGTCTTTGAGAAGACTTGTGAGCAGAGTTGATTGATTGATTTGTTCAAACCTTGAGTTAAGGTTTGGGGCAGATCTAGCAGAGTTGATTTGTGATTAGATCAAGCTTTGTGTTAAGGCTTGAGGATAGATATTGAGGATATATTTGTGCTAGATCGAAGGACTATGTTTAGTGTATATCAGAGGATAGATATTGAGGATAGATTTGTGCTAGATCGAAGGACTATGTTTAGTATATATTTGAGGATAGATTTTGGTGTATATTTGAGGATAGGTTTGTGCCAGACCAGAGATAGAGATTGAGCAGATTTGTGCTAGACCGAAGGACTGTGTTTAGTACAGATTTGAGATAGAGCTTTGAAGGTGATAGAGTATAGAGGATGATAGTCTCCAGTGGATAGAGATCCATTAGCCAGGGTAGTGAGGACAGGTGTCTTCAGTGGATAGAGATCCATTAGCCAGAGCAGTGGGGGTAGCAGTTCTTCTAGAAGATCACCAGTCAGAGCTAAGGAGAAAGGAGTTCTCCTATGGATAGAGATCCACGAACTTGATTAGGGGATTGGTGTCTCCTTTGGATAGAGGTCCATAAACATTGTAATAGGGAAAGGATTCCCAAGAGATTGATTGAGAAAATTTTAGTGAAATATTTTCTCCGTGGAGTAGCCCACATTGGGTGAACCACGTAAAATTGGTGTCTCTATTGTGTGTGGTGATTTGTGCATTGCTTTGATTACTGCTGTTGATATTGCTATCTATACATTGCATAATATTGATTGGGAAAGAAAAGTAAAAAGTGGTCTTATACTGTTCACCCCCCTCTCAGTATAAGCTTGTGTTCTCTAGAATTTCAGCCTACCATATCCACTACAAGTCCACAATGAGATATTGTTTCAAGAATGAGGAATGAACCGGATTTAAGTTCACTTCCACTAATTTCCTGCATGTAGGTGATCATTGATCTATGATAAAAAATCAAGCATATTACCCTATTTTAGATCTACAATGTTGCATGATATTTTTTGATCCTGGTCGACTAACACTTTTTGTAATGGTTTTTAAAACCATAAAATATCTTGTAATTAAAAATATTAAACCATAAAAATATTATAAATAAGAGCAATGACCTCTTTTGAAAAGGTCAACTCTTAGGCATTTACAAGTTGTATGTATGAAGAAGTTTGAAGAGAGCAATACAACTTAGAATTCTATTTGGCCTTTGGTTCATCATTTTGTAGAACATGTATGTATGAGTGATTGATTATTTCTATTTTAGCTGGACAAATGTGTATGGTATTAATTCTCTTTTTTGGATTTCTACATATGCTCATTTTCTAGTTTTGGAATTTACAATCTATTAGACTGAAAAATAATTAAAGATATTGTTCTATAATTCATAAAATTGGTTGGTCTATTAGGAAGTTTGAATATTTCCTCTATTTCATGATCTTTATATGCTATTGATGTTGATTAATTTGTACCATTTTAAGTTCTAGATTCAACTGCATTTCCTTTTTTCTACATCCTTTACCCCCCATTGTAGAATTTAGCTAGTTAGAATCCTATAGGATCTAACCTTCTCTAGATATTGATCTTGTTAAGCTTCACAATTTTACCAATAATTCAATGTTGGTAAATTCTTTAGGCACATATTTTAACTTAGGTAGATTTTTGAACCAACAATTTTTGGCACACCCAGTGGGACCTAGGTCCCACTATTTTTGATAAACAAAGCTTGGTGATTCTCTATTTTGTGAGATTTACTTAGTCACTGGTGAATCTACTACAAATGTAATCCAAATATGTGATAGGTTACCTTTAAAACCTTAGTTAGAACCTTAATTTTCTTGGAGGACTCAATATTTGATGAGCACTCTTGACATCATCAGCAAAACAATTATGCTCATTTGATGACTCCTACCTGAAAGAAGAATCTAAGAATTTTAAAAATATCAATTTCACACAAAGGATATATGGATCAATAATATTATCCTTGGTGGAATGACATAGGCCCCCTTAATATACCATATCTACATGAAACTCCCAAGGCCAATGTGGGGAATTTACCAAGCTTTGATGGCATAAAAAAAATGACATTTAAACATTGTGAGGACGTAGCTTCCTTGACTACTATTCATAACATCACATCTAAAGATGTGATGATCATGTTGCTCACTCTATCTATCAAAATAAAGGTATTTTTGTAGTACAAATAATTAGAAAATAGAAGCATCTACACATGGGATGATTTGGTGAAAGCTCTTATTGATATATTTGCTGACTTCAAAGATCCTTTTTTGTTGCTTACTCAACTCTCATTTGTTAATAAAGCATCTCATGAAAGTATTTTTGACTTCAATGTCTAATTTAAAAGAATGTGTAGAATAATTCCTCATGATTTTCAACCATCCCCAACCTAGGCATACTTGTATTATATATATGCATTTCACTCTAATATAAGTATTCTCATCCAGAAATATGGAGAAAAGAGATTCTTGAAAATTTTCAAAGAGGTCATCCATGCTAAAAATATATTGATACAAGCAAGAAAAATTCCTGCTAGGGAAATTTATCATCCTCTCCAACATTTTATAAGTTCATTTCATGTCTCATTTCATAAGGAGTTCAGATCATGCCCATATAAAATAATAGAGGGTAATATTCCCACAAATTCTCATTTGAACATGCATCAAATAAAGCAAGAGTTGAAGGTAAAAATTTAGAAGATACTTGAAGAAGTTATAAATATGGAAATATAGATCTTAGAGGAAAAAAGACAAAACCACAATAATATTTGGCCAACTACACAACTTCACCAACCTAGCTATTTTTAGCTAACAAAAAATGCAAGGACAAGTGCATGAAAAGGGGTATAACAGGATAATGTTAAAAAACAAAAAGGTGATCAAACCGTAGTTCCAATAATACCTCTATTTCATAATGAACTATAGATTAAGGAAGATAGGAACCATTATGAGAAAATGAGAAGATTTTATTTGATGGATAACATAATTGCTTGTAATTCAATACAATATTATACATTGGAAATATGCAAATCTTGTAGCATCTCATCTTCGAGGATATGAATATGTCAACATCCTATCCCCACCAGCATAAAGCATCAATGGAAGAAGCTAAATTCCTGTAAAAATTATCTCCTTGCAAATTCAATCAGTAAATTAAGAAAAGGTTGGAGGCATATGAGAGGTATTTTTTGATAATAACAGTTGAACAAAGAACAAAAATGGTGAAACAATTTCATGCCCTTTTTAAAAATTTCATCCTGGTATTGGTAGGATTAAGGATATTTCTATTGGTGTTAGAAAAAGTAAAGTTAAATGATGTTTCCAATGGAAAATCATCAAAGGTCAATGATGCGCTTACATGAGGGACCTTCCCAATTATCCCAAAAATCCATCCTTCTTTGTTCTATTTATCTCTCTTTTTGAAAAATGTGTACTACACAATTATGTGATGGATCTAAAGGCCTAGGTATCAATAATATCAATAGAAGTTTAAAATTTTTTGGGTCTGATCATAGATGCATTGGAGCCAAAAGTGTTTCATTTCAAAGGAGATCCATTAAAAAGGGTGGGAACACTGCATAATATCCCAATGTTAATATGTGGACACCCAAACTTGGTTGTGATCCAAGATATATAAATAGTTGATGTAACCTTGTTGTTAAGGATGTGCTTATCATAAGATTTTATAAAACATATGGAAGGATGCATAACCCATAAGTGAGATCAAATGCTAATACTATTTACCAATAAGGTCATCATGATACCAAATCAAGTTTTGCAAATTTTTTTGCATCGAGGGTTATAAAGAGAAAACTATGAACCCTATTAAGGAGCCCATATGTGAAATAAGGTTAAATTTAGACAATCTATCAAAATCATGGTCAACTCATCCTGGATTAAATTTTTTATCTTCTAACTAAATATTCCATAATAACCCAATGATTGGTTTTCAAATCCAATGGAATATAGAGAGTTGCAATTATCACCATCTTTGGGTAGTAGCTCAAAATGTGAGGGTAGAAGAAGAAAATAAAATATGGATGACAAATCAGATGGGATTCTAAGAGAAGGAATACCTACATACATAAATTTTAGAGTGAGAGGTAAAATCAAAATGGAACATTACTAGGGATAATGATAATTGGGAACCATGGCAATTTTATTTTTTGGTAAGTTAAGGAATTTTCATTAGAGAGGGCATTTGAAAGGCACCCTAACACCTTAGTACAAAAGAAAAGAAAAGGATGTAAGGATTACCTAAGGGAACGATGGTAAATTAATCACAAAGAGCAACTCAAATTTTGTATCATATGGTCAGGATATTATAGATTTATAGGGTAATCTATAGGAGATCTCCTAAGTTAGGCATGACAAGCATGCCATAATTTTGTGTACATAGCTAACAAGCATATGATTGCTCAATATATTACATCATCTTGTACATAAGACATAGATGTTAAAAAAGGGGATCATTGCAATGATCAAATGCCATAAAAAGATTATCAAAATACATGAAAAAATAAATTTTGAGTGTCAACAATTATTTTCATCCAACACTTTCTTCCTCCCTGTCTATTAATATTTTGACTCTGTAGCCCAATGGACAAGAGCAGAACAGTAAAATAACTTTGTAGAAGGTGCACTTAAAAAAATTGCAATCGCATAATGTGGAACTATTGAAACTTGTGTGAACATAATAATATGCCATCCTATAAAAGGGTATGATGTCAACTGAGTAGAAACTCGCCATAAATAAGAACCTATATTGATGAAAAAAGAATTTTAAGAAAAGGTTCATGTGAAACCAAATATTTTTGAAAACAATGCCCAATATAGGGGTATAATTTTTGCAAAGTACCTTTTGGTAGAATTATCCTTTGGAACACTACTTTATATAAGACTACATGCACAAAAAAAGTGAAGTATTGTTGAAACAAATATGAAGTGAAGAGCACAACTAAAAATTTTCATGGCAAATTATTAGTAGAGAAATTTCCTACTAAATTGCATAAGAAAGAAAATAAGGTACACAAATAGTATATGCCTATGGAATTTTTTTGTTCTTGAATCAATGACAAGTGATAGTGGGGTATTTTCACGAAAGTGCAATTTTTGAGGGTGTCCCATGAACTAGGTAATTATCTTACCTTTTTAATGGGATAATTCCAAGGCTTCCTCTCCTTTAATTTATTTTATTTTTATGTTTCCTTTTATTTTAGTGCTTTCCAGTTAAATTTTCCACAAACTTCTTTGGTTATTGAAATTTTAATTGCTTCTTCTGCATCCTCTTATTTTTTTTCTCCATGTAAGTTTTGGTTTTCTTTCCAAATTTTTATCATTCCCATTTTTGTCCTTTGTTCTCTCCTTCACCATTATTTCCCATATTTTGGTGCATGTTTCTTCCATCCCACCACCCACCACCCTCTTTTATCTTATGGTAATTTTTTTTTCAAGTCTTCCTTCCAGTTCCTTCCTCTCCTTTCCTCCTATTAGAAAGTGCTAAATCATAAATGGCTATATGGGTTCCTTATTTCCACAAGTGAAAATACCTAGTGAGTTTCCAAGAATATGGGTGATTTTTGTGTTTCTTCTCACCCACCTAACTCTTTTTGTAGCAATATGATCAAAATATATGAACAACAATTTTTGGGAAAGTATGGTAGTAGTTGGATGTACTTTTCTTAAGTGGAAAAATGCAAGTAGATTCATACAGTTTCTAAAAAATTAGAAATTTGTATAAGGATGAAATCAGACACAACATCATGACATATCTCCATGTTAGGGTAGCAAAGGCTTGGGAAGCCCAAAGGTAGAAAAGTGTCACGATATCAAGGCATGTCTCCATGTTGTAATTGAAAAGTCTTGGGAAGCCCATAGGCAAAAAAGTGTCATGACATCATGATATATCTCCACATCATGATCATGAAGGCTTTGGATGCCTAAAGATAAAAAAGTTTTATGACATCATGACATGTATCCACATCACAATCATGAAGGATTGGGAAGCCCAAAGGTAGAAAAGTATTGTGAATTCATGACATGTATCCATGTTGCATTCATGAAGTCTTGGGAGGATCAAAGGTAAAAAAGTGTCATGACATCATGAAATATCCCCACGTTGTGGTCGTGAAGGCTTGGAAAGCTCAAAAGCAAAAAAGTGTCATGACATCATGCCATGTCTCTATGTCACAGTCATGAAGGCTTGGGAAGATCAAAGGTGAAAAAGTGTCGTGACATCATGACATGTCTCCTTGTGATGATCACTAAGGCTTGGGAATATCAAAGGTAAAAAAGTGTTGTGACATCACAACATACTCCACATCATGGTCGTGAAGGCTTGGTAAGATCAAAGATAAATAATTGTTGTGACATGTCTCAATGTTGTGGTTGTGAAAACTTGCAAAAGATAGAATATTTAGAGGAATTTCAGCCCACCATGTTCATTTATTTTTTAATTTACATGGTGCAATTGGTAGCCACCAAAAATCTGAGTAGGCTGTCCAACTTTTATGGTCATCACAGTATTCTATGTTGTCCATCCCATAAGATGCAACATAGATCTTCATGTAGTCCATACCTATAAACATCATTTCATAACCATTTTAAACCTTTTACAACTCTGAAAGAACTAGGAAAGGATCCCACCATGTTCATTATAAATCCACAATGGGAGATTATTTCAAGAATGAGGAACATACCAGATTTAAGTTCACTTCCACTACTTTCCCGCATGTAGATGATAGTTGATCTACAATAAGAAATCAAATATATTATTCCATTTTAGATCTGTGTGTTGGATGGCACTTTGTCGGCATGGTCCATTGCCACTTTCTATAATACTTTTTAAACCATAAACTATATTGTAATTCAAGATACTAAACCATAGAAATATTATAAATAAGAGAAATTGTCTCTTTTGAAAAGGTCATCTCTTAGGCATTTAGAAGTTGCATGTATGTATGAGTGATTTATTATTTCTATTTTAGCTAGAAAATGTGTATGGCATTAATTATCTTTTCTAGATTTTTACATATGCTCATTTTCTAGTTTTAGAATTTACAATCCAATGGACTGAAAAAGGATTGAATATATTGTTCTATAATTCATAAAACTGGTTGGTTTCTTAGAAAATTTGAATATTTCCTCTATTTCATTATCTTTGTAAGCTTCTTGACGTTTCTTAATCTGTACCATGTTAAGTTCTATATTTATATGCATTTAGTTATTTTTGCATCCTTTCCCCCCATTGTAGAATTTAGCTAGTTAGAACCTTGTAGGAGCCAACCTTCTCTAGATATTAAACTTATTAAGATCTACAACTTGACCAATCATTCAATGTTGGTAAAGTATTTGGGTAGATATTTTAACTTAGGTAAATTTTTGAACCAATAGGTACATTATTATATTAGGTGTGTATCTTAGATTAGAGTGTGTTAATTTTTCATGTAATGTAATAATGTGTAGGAAATGCACAAGTATCATGTAATTATGTGTGTAAGTGTTGTGAGTGTAAATGTGCACAAGTGTCCATTATGTAATAGTGCACATGTTCTTAGAATAAAAAAGTGAAGACTTTCAAAGAAGAGTGAATATCAAGAGTGCAACTTATGAGGAGTCACATTCAATTATATATGTATGACAAAGTATTGTAATTTGTATCAAAATTGCATAGCTTATTGCATGCATTAGTAGACATTTATTCTATAGTATTTTTAGTATTCTGAGTTATTCTTGTGTTATTCTATTTGATATCATATTTTAAGTTATTATATTTATTTCATTATATTGCAACTTTATTATATTTGATCCTATAATTATATTCATGTGAGTTTCATATTTAGTGTAAGGCTTCAAAATCCATTAGTGGTATTAGAGCTATAGCAATATTTATTGCACATGATTTGAAAGTTGTAGAAGGCTAGAGTCTTTCTATAAGGTTGAAGGATAACTTGTGAAGACTATGACTTAGTAAGGATCTTTCCACAAGGTTGAAGGATAATATGTGAAGCCTAGCATCCCTATTTGGGTGAATAAACTTTTAGATAATTTATTATTTAGAGCATAGCCAACCCTAACATTAATAGAAATTTTTTTGAGTAGAATACCCTTTATATCAATATTGGATTCTTAGGTAATACTAGAAAAAGGAATCTAAGATATTGTTATAGTAGAAATTGATCTTCAAAAGTTGGGAATATTCCTACAATAGATAGAGAAGAATTTCATCTTTGTTTTATCGAAGGTCGAGAGCATTCTTTACATAGGGATTGATTTGAGTTATAGTAAAAATGATACCTATGATAAGAGGTCCCATTGGAGATAGAAGGATATCCAAGAAAAGAAGTCCAATTGAAGGCAAGTATAGGAGATCTAAATAAAAATGTCCCATAGCTAATAGAGATAGGATACCCAAGGAAAGTGGTCCCATAGAAGTTAGAGAAAATATAGGAGACACAATAAAAAATGTCTCATAGCTAATAGAGATAGGAGACTCAAGGAAAAGTGGTCCCATAAAAGTCAAATAAAATAGGATACCTAAGGTAAGAAGTCCCAGAGTTGGAAGAGATAAGATACCTAAGGAAAGTGGTCCCATATAAGCCACTGAAATCAAAAGAAGAGGCCCAAGAAAATAGGTCCTCTTGAAGACTACAAATTTTGTTCTGAATAAGAAAGAAAATAAATAAAGAACAATTTATAGAAAGAGTACTACATCAAGTTTGGGATAATCGTCACTATTCTATGACAAGACCATAAGAGAGAGGAGACTCTATGAAGGAGGTTTAAGTATATATTAAGGTAAAACTTGAAATATTTAGGACAAAAAGGTTTTATAATAGACCATGAAACATTTTGAAGGCAAGTATCCTACCAAATATTGCATACATCAAAGGCTGTGAAGTTTGTGAAGACTTAGGAATAGAGAAATTAGACATCTTTATAGATTCGAACAAAAAGAAAACTACATTGGAAATAGATGAAGCAAGGGTAAAATCTACAATATTGAAGGTATCATCAAGAAACTATAGCATTAAAGGTACATATAAAAGTTTCATAGAAGAAACCATTTTCAAAAATTTGATTATGGAATATTAGAAGTATTTAAATACTCTACACTAAAGCATAAAAGCTAGAAGTTTTCACTTGCATATAAAGAAGAAAATAAGTTAGCATTAAGAGTGGAGATTTTATGAAAACAACATAATGAAGAATGCAGTGCAAATAGAAGGATAAAAAAAGATGAAGGAAAGTCATTATTTTGTGCAATTATTCTAAGTAAGAATCACTATAAATTAGACAAAAATCAAGGAATGAAGGAAGTGAAAGAACCAATGATCATCTTTGAAGAGATTATGAAGGTTAATGAGTACCGTTATGTAGGAAATCTAGTGTCATTAAAATAGCACCATTTTGTAGAAAAGAAGTGCCTAGAGTGTAACACTATTATTGAAGGGAGAGAGAACCTCTAGTGCAATGATTTTATTGAAGGGAGAGAGCACCTAGAATACAATTCCTCGGAAAACAACATTGCAAAGTCGAGTCTACCAGAGCAATGAAAACAAAGCATCAACTCAAGAGATATTTGGGTGATGAAGGAGAAGCAAAAAAAGTAGTGAGCTAAAATATCACCATTACAGTACAAATAGAAACATTTGAACATCATAAGGAAAAAAACATTGAAGTGGAATTGAAATGATTGAATAATTGGGATGTAAAGAAAAAGGAATTGAAAAATTGGATAAGGACAAATGCTAGGTCAATTTTGAACATTGTATAAGTGAAAATTTAAGAGACAAGAATTGTAAAATTAATGCTTGTATTAAACTACCAAGAGACTAAAATATTTCAAAGCATTAGTGTAGACACTAAAATGTGGTCAACCCAATTAAGCATCCACAAACAATGATCAAATTGACATCATATGGCCCCTTGGGCAGCCCTTAGGAGGCTCACAGGGGTTCTAGCCACTTCAAAAGGGTTTTTGGAGGCTACTGGCCCAATTTTGGGGGGTTTTGGACCAAAATTCACCATCGTCCCACCCTAGTATGGTGGTAGATTCCCATCATCCCACACTAGGATAGTGGTGAGCCATAATCCCAGGGTGGGACGATGAACAGGTTTGACCCATAAAAAGTCAAATTTGGGACATTTTGCACTCAAAAATTTCCATTTAGCACGCCATATGGAGCATGTGGGTCAGAGGGCACCAAATCCTTATTACAAAATTCTTAGTGGAGGCCTAAATTGGATATTCTCTTCCACACCCATTGCATGCCTCCCATTTGACAAGTGGCACTTCCTACCATGCATGCCCTTGCATGCATTTTTGTACATGAGCCCCTTTGGGATATAAAATGGATCCAATATCCACACAAAAAAAGGGATAGGATTTATAGGATATGCAATGGAGTGCTTTCAAGATTTCTCCCCAAATTATTGAGCTTTCTTGCCCTCGAAATCTCCTCTTAGCGAAGGAGGTTACCGGGTGACTTCAAGAGGGCCTTTTGAGCATAACTTTTCCATCCAGGTGAATTTATTCACCAAATTTTATGACAACACCCATTATACTTTTTAGGAACATTCACTAGTGGTATTTGTAGCAAAATGTGTGTAGAATTTGTGGGTATCCCCTCCCAGGGTGCCCCCTAATTAGTTGTAGTCACCACTACCCCCCGATATGAGGACAAATCCTTGCAAAATTTTATTACTTTTTTTAAATTATATTATTCTAGACCCTCATATGATTTTGTGGTCTAAATTTAATACAATTTGGAGTTAAATTGACCGAGTTATAGTATTTTTAAGTTTTTGCATGTCCATAGGGCCCATCCGGGCACCCCAGTTGTATGCAAGTGGATCTGGGACTCAATTTGAAAATATAACAATATGGGTTGTCTTTATATGTCAATTTATTCATTTTTCCAAATTTCATGAGTTTTTAATATGTCTAGGTTTAGGATTTGCTCATCTTGGTTTTCGTAAGTTACAGGTGGGTGGCACAAAATAGAGGGGTCTAAAGATGTAATATTAGATATTTTTTTAGTGATATCCTCTCAAAAGATCCTCTTTTACATCTCCACAAATTTTCAAGTCATTCTGAGTTGATTTTATTTAGTTTTAATATATGTGTTATTTTACCCCTATGGGGATTGCATGTTTTCCACCATACACCCTTGCTATTTGACCCCTTTGGATTCCTTGTATGTAGGTGTAGGTTATTAGAAGGAATTTAGAAGGAATATCAAGCATCATATATTTAAGATACAAGCATCGATGGCATTGTCCCACCCACCTTGATTATGGGTATGAGGAAAAGCACCGGATGTGCACCCTGATTCCTTGGAGTAATTGATCCTTGGGCACCCAAATTTTTTTAACAATTGTATCACATTTTGAGTCATAAAAGTGGACTACTATGTAATCTTGTATTTTATCCACCCAATTATTAAAGAAGACACTCATTTCATTTCATTATTTATTGCTTGGTATTGCTTCATTTTCATATGCATGCTTCTGTTTGTTGCTCATATGCAAGATATGATAGATACCCATATTTTTTCTCTTCATTAGGTGCACTTATTTTCCCTAATTTAGTGGTAATCATGGTAGGACCATTTTACCTTATTATTTGGATGAAAATATGACCTCAATTTTGTAATTTTTGCCCTTTTTGTGTTGTAGGTGTTGTCCTCCCCACCCGAGAACGGTGGCAGAGCCTTTATCTGGAACACCCAGGGACGGTGGATTCATTGTAACACCTTGGGATGGTGGTGAGGATTCTAATAGTACCACCCTAGAGCAGTGGTAAAACAAATATATTTATGCCCAAAATTTTTAGAATTTAGAGAGCTCAAAATGGACAAAGTAAGTGCCTAAACCCTCTGTTTTTCTGCTACATTTTCAGAGAATATCAAAAATCCATTTTCTTGCTTCATTTTCTTGCATAGAAAGGTTAAAAGTTACATTTTTATTTTCTTATAACATCACATAGCAAAAGGAAGAAGAAAAATCAAAATAAATTTGAAGTAGCAATGCATCTTTGTGGCTTGAATGCTTTTGGCTTACCCAATGGGTGAGCTATCATTTAGGACTTGCATTCATAAGTAAAATTTGTAGGTTCTTAATCCTAATTTTCTGAAATTAAAACACACTTTTTTGCATGCATTTAGTGAATGATCATTTATTGCTTATTTTCTTTCTTTTTTGGATAATGAAGAACCGCACACACCATGATTCATATAAACGCTAGTGAGGTCGACTTCATTACCATCCACTAGTAGAGCACAAGTGATGATGGGTTTCATATCCATCCACTTGGCTCAAATCCCACAAACCCAATCCATCTTGTCAAGGCCAGTTCCAATATATGTCATAGCCCATGGGTTATAGCACGCATCACCCTTCGAGGAGGTGT
Organism: Wollemia nobilis; assembly: GCA_028583015.1. NCBI lineage: Eukaryota > Viridiplantae > Streptophyta > Pinopsida > Araucariales > Araucariaceae > Wollemia > Wollemia nobilis. The sequence continues at coordinate 11,082,423 of JAQPPZ010002832.1, read as the reverse complement.
ATCACAGACTGTAGGTGAATTGGGTGAGGAACTGGTAGGACATGTGCTCCCTGGCCATGTGTGGACCTCATCACCACACATTATAGGTAGGATAACGCAACCTGGATTTCATATTCAGGTTTTCGAGCTATGAGTATACAGGTGAAATCCAATTGAATAGGATATTACAATCCAATAATATTTCAAACACGTGACATGAGGTCATTATTTGCAAAACAACACATCTAAAACACATGAAACAGTTTAGGGATTCACACTTAAAAATTAAAAGAGATAATCATCTATCTTATTGAGTGTTTATTTTTTGTATATTATTTCATTAAGAATTTGTAAAAAAGATAATCACTTGGGGTACTAATAGAGAAGCGCAATGGTGCGCACCTGCAGCCAAAACCAAACATGAGCGAAAGTTGTGGAGAGTGGATTAGGAGACACGAATCATCTTCTATATAGCCCTAGGGACTTGGTTATACCTCCCTAGTGAGCCTCCATTCTACCTAGCCCTAAGGCAGTAGGGCATGAGCCTCATATTCGAAGGGATTCTCTCCAGGAAATCACAAGGGATGATGAGCATTACTTGGAAGAGTGTTCTTGATATGTATATATTTCATAGTCCTTCCTTGGTGAAATTCAACTATGCATTTAGGAACTAATAGATAGAGTGGTGCCATGCATATGCATACCCATCAAGGCTGACTCACCTAAGCATAGGCAGGAGTATGACTTCACACACTAGCTAGAGCAAGTCAACATGACTCTACCTCCACACCACCTTGATAGGATACAACAACTCATGCAACCTAATGGGAATGACACTCATCAGTCTTGGCAAGCCAATTATGCCCTATCTTTCCTCTTTCAAGAGGGAAGACATGAGGAGATCCCAGATTTTCCTCAGGAATAATATTTCATGCATGCCTGATGTGCCTTTGTGCCAGTTGAGTATAATTAACATATGTTTTAGCTCGAGCCTCAAGTCAATGCGGTGAACCTCAAGAGAGGAAATCACCCTATGGAGAACACATAGTACCTTGGACAAGGTCGACCCCAGGGCAAGACTCTTAGGCCCCCTACACCTCACACTATGGATCAAATTAGGCAAGAAGTTGCGAGATATACAAAATGCCAAGCTTAGTTCAAGCAGATTCAATGGGATAAAGAGAAACTAGACCACTTGCACCAGCTTGAGAAAGAAAGGATTGTATGACAAACCAACAAGCTATTCCAAAAGACTTTGAGAGAGAGGGTCCCTACCCCTAAGACACATAGGCAGGAAATCCACCCAAGGCAACCCATGCTCATTCGAGAGAGGTCCCTGAGACCTTATCAAATTTTGCCTCCATGACCTCCTAGGCCATATTGGGAGACACCTCCCAAGCCAAAAGTAGGGTACCCACCATAGGTAGATACCCCCATTTATATACTAGCTCGAGAAATTCCTTATGGGGCCTGTACTAAGCATGAGCCAAAAGTAGAGTATGTTGAGATGCCTTATCAAGGTATGGGGGAAACTTACCACTACCTTGCCCTAGGTTAGATGATCCTAGACCTCCACCACAAGATGTGAATAAGGATGAGGAGATCAAGTCCTCAGGACCTTATAAAGTATTGCTAGAATGACTAGAGTCAATAGAGAACAAGACCTCTGGGTCAAGATCTCAAAATCCCACTATGTGCCAATTGCATAGTCAACCCATCCATCTGTTAGTACCTGTGCCCCCCTATCCAAAGAAATTTAAGTTGCCTTAGTTGGACACATTTAATGGAGAAGAGGATGTGTAAGAACATTTCACTAGGTTCCTAGGTCAATGCTTTGGCATTCATGATGATGATGCTCTACTTCTGAGGATATTTGTGACTACCCTTACCAACCCTGCCTTCGAGTGGTTTTACCAAATCCATAAGCATAGTATCCACAATTTGGACCAACTTACGGATGCTTTCTTAGAGTGCTTTGCCTTCAATACCAAGAGGAAGGTAATGTTGAATGATGTAGCTGGGTTGAAACAGTATGATGATGAGTCAATAACAAATTATGGCAATAGATGGTGAACCTTGATATCTAAGCTACCTTATCTTCTCCCCATGTCAGAATTGACTCAAATATTATCCAAAAGTTGCTTAAATCCAATATCCTTGCTATTGCAATTATAGAAATACCCCAATCTTGAAGATACCCTAGCACATGCTAGGATCATCGAAGAAATAAAAATTCAAGAGGGTGAGATTGCAAAGCCTCACAAGAAGGAATTGAACAAGATTTCTAAGAACACCCCAGTGCAACCTATGTTAGCAGTAGTAAATTAGGTTTCCACTAGTGTCCCAGGGCCAATGCCAACCATGCCACCTCAAAATGATAATTATTAGGCCACCCTTGGGAACTATGCCAAGGATAACTAGAATGGTCAAGGGTAAAATCAATAGCATTTCCCCAAGTGATAATTCACACCCATTGTAGAGTCTATGGACTCAGTGTTTGATCGCATCTTAGCGGCCAATGTGATCCATCTACCTGATATTCGACGTATCAAACCTAATGCACCTAAGTCCAAAGGGTATAAAGAATACCTATATTGCAAGTTTCATAAGCAAAATGGGTATGATGTGCAAATGTGCTATAAATTCAAACACTTGGTGCAAGACCTAATTTATAGGAATGCCCTCTAGGTAAATAAACCTATCACACCAAACAACCAATAGATGGAGGTCTTCAAAGACCCCTTGCCTACCCATGTGGAGTAGGCCAAACCTGTGCCCCAAGTGAATGAGGTTCACCATACCCATCCTAAGCAAGGATATGTTGGCATGGTTAGTATTGTGACAAGAAATAGATGGTATCCAAGTCCAGCCACACCACCTATGGCTCAGAGTGATGTCCCTTCGACATCACAACCTATACCACCTCCCAGATCGAGCCTCCCACCTAGGCCTGTAGTTACCATTAAGAGTAAGCTCACTCATAGCTTAAGAATAATATATGTCTGGCTCTCCATCTATAAGCTCATCCAACAATCACAACCTCATATAGAAGCCTTGATGGATATCCTTAAGGAAATTGAGCTTCAACCCCAATATTCTAACTCCTTCAACAACTTTGTGGGGCATGTGTGGTAATGCAAGTAACCGGTGATTACCTTTCAAGAAGATGAAATTAAACTGGTTCCACATGATATTTTGGATCTCCATTTACACATTGTCGCATGTGTGAATGAAAAACCTTACAAGAGAGTGTTTATGGACACTGGATCTTCAAGTAACATCATAACTACAACTCTAAAGCACCTGAAGCTCCCAACATCCCATATTGTCACATCTATCTACACCCTCTGAGCATTCAATGATGCCATATTCTCAATGGTTTGTACAATTGTCCTACCTATTCAAATAGGAGAAAAGATCATATCGATGATGTGCCACATCCTAGAGGGTGAGATGGCATACAATATCTTGTTAGAAAGACCATGGATTAGGAACATGAAGTGTATCCCTTCCATCACTCACCAGTGCCTCAAGTACACTCATGAAGGGAAAGTTCATGTCATCCCCATGGACCTAGAGCCCTTCAAGTACTGCAACATGGTGCAACAGTTACCCGAGTCAACCTTGCCATTGATACATCTAGATTTTTAGCCAAATAAATCTAGTCAAGGTTTGACCCTGCCGCTACCACATACTATGCCATCCTCACCATTGGCTCTACCCCAAATGCCTAATATAACAGTGTATCCTTTGCCTAGGAACCCATAGAAGTGACCCATTGAGGAAGACCAACCGATCATATCCACTATATCTATAGAGGAGATACTTAGCCTGGATGATGAAGAGACACCACATGAGGCAAATGATGAGCCAGATCATGTCTAACTCTCATCCCTCTTATATCCGTAGCCCTAGGTTATAGTACATCTAGCTTCTACTAGATTGGGAGAATACATGTTTAGGAATGTTACCACTACTCCTACTTTAGAGTTGATGCAAGACATGGGTAGACCCCGTCTTTCCATAGGAACTATTGTACCTCTTGGTATTCCCCATAATCAAACAATTTTTTTATATGGGGGTCTTGAATATGGCATCAAACCTTACCAATAGTAGGAGGAAGATGAGGAATATTTTGGAGAAGAAATTAACTACTTGTATAACCCTAACTTTGTCCTGAAGTACCTTGACCTATGTAACTAGCATGATTATGGATTAGGTCTGTATGATCAAGGCACAAAAATACCTTATCAACCATAATATCAAATACCCCATGACAATTTGAGAGTGGGATGCAAGAATACCTTGCCTCTAGATGTCCTCATAGATAGCTTAAATCACTTGAATATAGGCTACGAGGTAGGTTGGCCCAAGACCCTTATGCCAATCCCAATATAGTCTACTCCTTAGGGGATTAATTTCCATGGCTAGATGGTAACCCTATGATCCCCAATGACATTCCCACACATTTTGAGAGAGGGAAAGGTTTGTGAAGTTGTCCCCATGTTTGTGATGAGTTTGATCAAGACACCTCATATGAATGGACATTAGACGATGAGTCAGGTTACGAGGTGGCACCGTATGACCCTTTTGGGTTGGATAGTGATCATTCACAAATTGTTCCCATTAATGACCAAAAGGAAGGCCTCATACATATGTTCCCTTTCCTTGATCCTATTTGGTGGTATCTCCTTCCTCCTGAAGATCTGATTCACCTGCAGGAAGTTAGACCTCTTGGGGAGGGAGCAGTTAATTTACTTGAGCAGTTGGGTCCTCATGAGCTTGAAGCACTATGAGATGAGAATGAAGAGATCCTCATCCATGACGATGATTATGAGGAACTAGCATATATGGGACCACACCTACCTGATCACCCGATCCCAAGGGGTAACAATGAGATTCCCATATACGATAGTGACTCTGAGGATGAAACAAAGAGGGCATACCTTGGTCCTCATTACTTTTATCATCATCACAAACACATCAACATAGATGAAGTCTATTTTTAGTTGCATCTTGGCCCGTGCTTAAGGGCATGACCTCTCAATGTAGGCCAGATTCACCATGAGGTCTTCCTTGACCCAACCACATGCATAGATCTCCTTAAGCCTAATGATCCTGTCCTATAGTCTATTCCTAGATAGGATTCAAAGATCCCAATTCCCCTAGAGCCACATCTGGGGGTGAGATATGATATCAATATATAGTCACATGCATGTGTTCCTAGAGAGTAGACACATTTCATCAATATGATCTCCATTGATTTGAGCACACCACTTCACAACCTAGCCGATCCTTCCAAGCCATGCCATCTAGATATAGATGCTATTTACTAGGATCATGTTGGTTCACCCCCATCACCCTCTAAATATTGGGCTTGCAATGGGTTGTTTCAATTTTCCACTGGCCCAAATCATGATGTTTTCCATGCTAAGGAGGGACCTAAAGTTCCCATAGAGGATTTAAATCCAATTGACAACATCCATTTGATCCCTACTCCCCATAAATTGGAGGAGGGGTCTCATATGTCAATCGAGCCTACGATTGATAAATATATCAGCTCAAATATTGAAAACCCATAATGCATCAAGCTAGGGGAAAGCCTATCCCCCGAAGAGCAAGACAATTACATAGCCCTTCTCATGAAGAAGAAGGCAACTTTTACATTGTCCTACAAATACATGTCGGGACTAGATCCAAATTTGGTCACCCATAATCTAACGCTTGACCCCAAATTCAAGCCTATAAAGCAAAAGTTATGAAAGATGCACCCAACAATGGCCTTGATGGTCAAAGAAAAGCTACAAAAAATTTTGGATGCCAAGTTTGTCATTTCTATAGACTATCCACCATGGTTGTCCAACATGGTACCCGTCAAAAAGCCTAACGGGAGTATTCACATTTACACTAATTTTTGAGACCTAAACAAAGCGAGTCCTATGGATGATTTTCCTTTGCCAAGCATCGATGCCCTGGTAGATGCCACCACAGGATATGAAATGCTCTTCCTTATGGATGGCTTCTCTGGGTATAATCAGATTCGTATCAACCCTGAAGACCAACTCAAAATGGCATTCACAACGCCTTGGGGAACATTTTGTTACAAGGTCATGCCATTTGGCCTTAAAAATGCCAGTGCCACATACTAGCATGCCATGACATATATCTTCCATGATTACATGCACAAGATTTTGGAAGATTACATGGATGACTTACTAGCTAAATATTTATTATGTCATGAACACCTAGATGTCTTGTGCAAAGTCCTCGATCACCTAATTGAACATAATGTGAGACTGAACCCCAAGAAGTGTGTCTTTGGCGTCACATATCAAAATCTCTTAGGATTTATAGTTTCCAAATGAGGCATCGAAGTGGACCCTAACAAGGTCATGTAAATCCTTTAAATACCTCCCCCAACTACCATCAAGAAAATTCATAACTTGCATGGGAGTATTGCATCCAGAAAATGCTTCATAGCATAATTGTCGAACAAGTGTCGACCCATGAACAAACTCTTACAAAATGGGGTCACATTCCACTCAGACAATGAGTGTCAGGATGCCTTTGATGCAATCAAATAATACCTAGATTCAATGCCAATGTTAGCTCCACCTAAACTAGGGGTGTCGTTCTAATTATATATCTCAGCTACTGAGATTGCATTGGGTGCCATGTTAACCCAAAACAATAAATTTCACAAGGAACAACCCACATACTATCTCAGTTGCACCCTGGTGTGCTATGAGATCAAGTATGCATATGTTGAAAAGTTATATCTAGTGGTGGTTTTTGCTACCAAGAAGCTATGACACTATATGCTCAGCCACACTACGTATGTTGTATCTAAAGAGAATCCATTGTAATACATGATGAGTCATACTTATCATAGTAGTCACACGACAAAATGGATCATGTTGTTGATAGAATTTGACTTGGAATTCATAGGAAAAAATTCAATTAAAGGTCAGGTCATTTCTGATCAACTTGCAGAGGCTCCTCTCTAGGATGATCAGCCTCTTAGCATGGAGCTTCCCGATGATGGAGTCTTCCAAATATCAGAATCATCTGATTCTGATGAGCCTGAGTCACAAGAATATATGACTCTTTTATTTTATGGCTCCAAATGTGAGCAAGGGGGTGGCGTAGGTATCATGTTTTTCACATCGCATGGGGTTCCCATAAACCTATCATTTAAACTTGATTTCCCCTGCACCAAAAATAATTTCTAGTATGAAGCCTTGCTCATAAGACTTAAAATGGCTATCACCATGAAAATCACCAAGCTCAACATTTTTGGTGACTCCTTGTTCATTTTCAACCAGGTCAAGGGAATCTTCAAGTGCAAGTGCCTAGTTTTGCAAGCCTACAAAGCCCTTATGGAGAAATACCTAGAAAAATTTGAATGGTACAACATCAAGGCACTCCCTTGATCATCTAATCATTTTGCAGATATAATGGCATCTTTAGGATCCTTGATTTTGCAAGACCCCATAGGGTAGATGACAACCATTCAAGTCAATATGCTATCATAATTAGCGGTTGAGCGTGAGAGTACTCAAACCATGCTAGAAGTCCACTTGATTCAAATAGAACCTTATCAAGAGATATTCTCACGTATTCACGAGCACTTGAATCATGTCTCTTGGGGGACTTTGTTCCCCCAAACCCCTTTTGATAGCAACATAATGCTATTCTTACAAGTTCTATCCTAATCTGAATTTTCTTAGGATGAAATTCATGAAGGATAGGCAATTCATGCAATCGAGGCTTCCACACAGCAGGTCTGGTCCACACCAATTAGAGAGTACCTAAATATTGGTAACCTCCCTCTTGGATTATCACATGCTGCCAAAAGGACATTTAAATGGAATGCAACAAAGTTTGTATTGTTAGGAGACATCCTATATCATCGGAGCTATGAAGGAATCCTCCTTCATTGCTTAGAGTATCAAGAATCAACTTGGGAAATAGCCCAAGCACATGACGGTACTTGTGGTGGTCATTTTAGTGGCATGGCCATCACAAAGTGCATTCTTTTCATGGGCTATTATTGGCCAACTTTAGAGCGATATTGTTGCACATATGTGAGGAAGTGCATGAAATGTCAATACCATGCTAACTTGACACATGTACCTTCTCAAGCCTTACAACCGATCCAATAGGCTTGGCCATTTTCACAATGGGGGTTGAATTTAATTGAGAAAATCTCCCCTACATCCACAGTCCATCACAAATTTATCATCATGGCTACCTATTATTTTACAATGCAGGTGGAAGCAATCCCCCTTACCACTATGATAGGACCCTGCATAGCGGAGTTCATATTGCATAACATAATTTGTCATTTTGGTATTCCATACAAGATCATTTCGGATAATGGGACATCATTCAAGAAAAAATATGTGTGTGCTCTGATAGCAAAATATAACATCCAACACAGCTTTTTGACACCCTATTATCCCTAAGAAAATGGGCAAGTAGAAGCATCGAACAAGACATTAATTGTCATATTTAAGAAAATATTCAAAGAGAATCATACCAGTTGGCACATGCAAATGCCGCTTGCCCTTTGGTCTTACCACACTAGCATTCGGATGCCCACTGGGGTAACTCCATTCTCATTAGTGTATGGAGTCAAGGTAGTCATAACTCTAGAGCTATAAATCCCATCACTGCACATATCCATGCAGGAGTTTATTTATGATGATACTACGTGACAAGCTCACCTAGATCAAGTTATGTTGTTGTGTGAACGTCACATTAATGCATTTGAGAATCTATGTGTGTATCAAGAGTGGATCAAAAGAGCCTACAATATAAAATTCCATCTTTGAGACTTTTAGGTTGGTGATATTTTCCTAAAAGAGAACCAATAGAATTCTAGCTTTCCCCCATCTGTAGGACAAATTTGTGATAAACTGGTTAGGTCCCTTTGTCATCACTAGTCAAATAGGACCTGAAACTTATTGCCTGGCCTCCCTTGAAGGTGTCGAGGATCTTGAACCCTTGAACATCCATCACTTACAACCATTCAATGCTTAGAGAGCACCACCCAAAAGGCTCCTAGCAAGTTTTCACCATCTAGGTAAAATAAAAATGCTCCTGGACTATCTACGATCATCTAGGTCAAACATAAAAGACCCAAAGGTATCCATAAGCCCTTTGGTCATAGCCAAATTTCCCTAGGTAGTCATAGACACTTTTTAAGTGCCACCACCCATATAGGTCAAATAAAAATGCTTCTGGACTATCTACAATCATCTAGGTCAAACCTAAAAGCCCCAAAGGCATCCATAAGCTCTTTGGTCACAAAAAATTCCCCTAGGTAGTCATAGACACTTTTTAAGTGTTGTCACCCATCTAGGCCACCCAAAAGGTTCCTAGAGGGTTCTCACTCATCTAGGTCAAATAAAAATGCTCCTAGACTATCTACGATTGTCTAGGTCAAACCTAAAAGCCCCAAAGGCATCCATAAGCCCTTTGGTCATAACCAAATGACCCTAGGAAGTCATAGACACTTTTCAAGTGCTGCTGCCCATCTAGGTCACCCAAAAGGCTCCTAATAGATTTTCAAAATCTAGGTCAAATAAAATGCTCCTGGACTATCTACGATTGTCTAGGTCAAACCTAAAAGTCCCAAAGGCATCCATAAGCCCTTTAGTCACAACCAATGCTCCTAGGCATTCATAGAAAATTTTTAAGTACTACCATCCATCTAGGTCACCCAAAAGGCTCCTAGCATTTTTCACCATCTAGGTCAAATAAAATGCTCTTGGACTATCTACGAACGTCTAGGTCAAACCTAAAATCCCCAAAGGCATCCATAAGCCCTTTGGTCACAACCAAATACCCCTAGGTATTCATAGACAATTTTTAAGTGCTACTGCCTATCTAGGTTAACCCTAAAAGCCCCAAAGGTATCCATACATCCTTTGGTTACATCCAAATACCCCTAGTCAGTCGTAGACACTTTTTAAGTGTCGTTGCCCATCTAGGTCACCCAAAAGGCTCTTAGCAGGTTCTCACCATCTAGGTCAAATAAAAATACTCCTAGACTATCTATGATCATCTAGGTCAAACCTAAAATCCCAAAATGCATCCATAAGCCCTTTGGTCATAGCCAAATGCTCCTAGGCAGTCATAGACACTTTTTAAGTGCTATCGCCCATCTAGGTCACCCAAAAGGCTCCTAGCGGATTTTCACTATCTATGTCAAATAATAACAGTCTTGGACTATCTGCGATCATTTAGGTCAAACCTAAAATCCCAAAATGCATCCATAAGCCCTTTGGTCATATAAAAACTCCCCTAGGTAGTCATAGACACTTTTTAAGTGCCACTGCCCATCTAGGTCACCCAAAAGGCTCGTAGCAATGTTTTACCATCTAGGTCAAATAAAAATGCTCTTGAACTATTTAATATTATCTAGGTCAAACCTAAAAGCCCCAAATACATCCATAATACCTTTGGTCATAGCCAAATACCCCTAGTCAATCATAGATACTTTTTAAGTGTCATCGCCCATCTAGGTCACCCAACATGCTCCTAGCGGGTTCTCACTGTCTAGGTCAAATAAAAATGCTCTTGGAATATCTACGATCATCTAGGTCAAATCTAAAATCCCCAAAGGCATCCATAAGCCCTTTGGTCATAACCAAATTCCCCTATGTAGTCATAGACACTTTTTAAGTGTTGTCGCCCATCTAGATCACCCAAAAGGCTCCTAGCAGGTTTTCACAATCTAGGTTAAATAAAAATGCTCCTAGACTATCTACGATCATCTAGGTCAACCCTAAAAGCCGTAAAGGCAACCATAAGACCTTTGGTCCCCCCAAAATACCCCAATGGCCCCAAAATAAGCCCATTGGTCACATGTATATACATATCAATCAAAAATTCAAAAACATCATCAAAATTTCAAAAATTCAAAAATATTGCATCACATCACATTGCATCCCATTGCATTTTATCGTCGCTTGCATTTAGGCATATTCATCATTAGCACTTTATATTTTAGAGGTGATCATACATGTATAGCACCATGATGGTACATTACTTACCACTCAAAATCAATGTTGTAAAAGTACTAATAGTTCAATGTCGTAATTATCATTTTCACCCACATTTTTCATATTTTCATAATCATGTCTATTCCTTTCACTTAGCCATTTGTTTTAGAATGTCAGTAGGGTTTTTCAATAAATTAGGCTAGCTCAATTTTTAGGAGGTAGATTCTTGCACTGATTATGCCTTGTGTACATCATATCCCAAACATAGTTAAACTTTAACAATCCAAATTTTGCACAAAGACAGATGAAATCCATGAAGTGGTCTAGGTTACCTTAAGCGAAAAGGTCATCCTACTCACACCCCTATGCGAATGGTTCAATAATTTTGCGAGTTGGAAAAAGGAAAAGTTTACCCTTACCAAATTTCCCCCACAAAAATAAGTGGTTTTCCCTCATTTTTGCCATCAAAATCCCACATTATCACATGTTTGCAATAGTATAAATTTGCAAACCCCCACAAAGCAAAAATTCCAAGTACAAAAATACAAAAATAAAAAAGTGCACATGTCAAAAAGCACAAGAAATAGTGATCCCCATCACTCAAAATTAAAATCCCTTGCTCAAGAGAAAAGGAAAAAACTCAAAATAAATAGTGATTATTATCACTAAAAAGAGAAAAATAAATAGTGATTCTTATCACTTCATATGAGAGCAACTATCCCACTAAAATCCAAGAAAGTAGGGAGTCAAACTTGAATCCCTGGAAATATTAGTATTTGGAAAACCATCAGGTGATCCTCAGTACGGGTTTGGTGGATATCCTATCTATAAATGGTGGTTGCCTCCCACATGATGATATGTCTACCATATTAGATTTTGGGTGTATGTGTAGACCAATGTTTGCATGTGGATGAGCTAGCTCTAGTAACCTATATTGCCTAGTGGTCTAGTCATACTTAGTACAAAAACTATGATGGTGGCATTCATTTGGTGATCCTTAGTATAGGTTTGGTTGAGATACTGCTTGGAAATGGTGGTATCCTTATGCATCTCATAGGAATGAACTCACTTGCACACACAGGGATATGAAGTACCTTGGTTTTCTTAGTAGATTCATACCTTGTCAAAAATTCCTGCATGGTTAGTAGACAACTTTTGATGAGTTGACTAGAGTGTTTGCATCACATGAAAACCTCATGAACATATTATAAACATCATATCTATAGTAACCTTGGGGCGCACGCGCCTCTCTTAACTCTACTTGCGATGTTATTACTATACCAAAAATGAAGCTAAAATATTACGAGAAAACATATAACATGAAAATGACAAAGAATGGATCTTTCATTAATATTGAACCCTGGTTACATGTCGGTCCCTCTTAGGGATACCCATCTTGATACAATGATTTACAATTGGATGAAGATATGTCCCATTTTGTAAAAGGGTGGCACACTCTAAAATGCTTTCTGGTTTCACAAAAAGAAATTTTTGAGGGCTTACAAATGCCTCCTTCTCCAGGTATGTCTCCCAAATGGATCCTCTTGCTCTCGTATGTCATGGATTATGTCTCATGAACCTGTGGCCCTGTAGGCAATTCAAACAACAATGTACATTTAGCTGTCCGAGATTGCCTCCTCAGATAAGGTTATTAGTAATAAGAGAATGTAATAGAAATATGATAAAATGATACCATGGAATCAAGTAAATCTAAGCTAATGATATAAGAAAACAAGATAAAATATGCTATATCTATTTAAGCTAATCCTACGGGCCACTATCCAAGACAATGGCCACTAAAGAAAACCTTGCTCTCCTTGCCCCAAAGCTATGGGTCAAAGACTATGATATGATGTTGAAGAAAGTAGGTGTTATGCCCTTTTGATTTGTCAAAACTTTGCTGCACACATGATCCCAAAGATAATTCTCTCTTTGAAATAATCTCTTGTATGTGATTTGGGTCTCTATATATCATATATCGATCATGTGTCTCTATATGTCATATATTAATCATGTGTCTCCCTTTTTTTTGGTGATCTTAGGCTTGCTCCTTTTATAGTGTGAAACCCTAGGTCTATGTCCAAGCCCTACAAATGAATTTCTCATGCGTAGTGCAAGTTAGCATGAGAAGCCCTTGTCTATTATCTATATTTGAAGGCCAGTTAACTGAAATCTAACTACCCACTTGAGTCTTCTATGTGAACTATTCATTAGCATGAGAATATTTTGTCCTTTGTTTATGCTTCAAGGTCAGTTAACATAAGTCTAAATGCAAACTCAAGTCTCCTATGTGAAATGGTTGTGAAAAGTAATGTAAAGTCACTCCCGCTCACTTTTATTGCATGTAGACTACCACTTACACCTGATATTGGGCCTATTTGTTGATAAACCTCTTCTTATGGCTTAGCCACTATCATCTACAGCGGCTATTATCTGGCCTCTATCATCTATAGCAGCTAAGGTGATGCGTTGTCATTATGCACATCATTAATTCTCAATTAATTTTTCAATCTAGGGCAGTGTACAAGGCTATTTGTGGAAGGAGTGAACAGGGCTATAACTTAGGTCATTTTGGAGCAACAGGTCTTATTGGTGAAACCGATTGTGTGGGGGATTTAGGACATTTTTATCTCTAGATTGCATAAATCAAACTTTTAATCTAATTGCAGGAATGGAAACTAATTACTAACTACAAAAATGAAATCCTAGTTACAATTATAGAATGAAATCTAATTATATTGTAGAAATAACTCCCTAGTTACAGTTTTAGAATTAGAAATCTAATTATGATTTGCATAAAGGAAGTCTATTTACTTTTGTAGTAATGGAAACCTAATTATATCATGGAAATTAAGTCCTGTCAATGCTCTGTAATAGAAGGTTGTCAATATTTTGTGCAGGGGTTGACAACAAAACACAAAATGCAGTAAATTACAAAAAATAGTAAATTTTGGAAATGACAATCTACAGTAATTTGAAAGCTTGCTGAAAATGGATATTACAACCAAACCTATAATTAATCACAAGATCATCCTAATTATGAAATAAACTAATATTGCAAATATTGTTAGCTATTTAAAAGGAAATAAAATGGCAAGTTTTACAACTTATTCTACTGCAGCAAAATCAGAATAAAAACCTGCTGTTAGTCCTCCTCCTAGGTCTAGAAGTGGCCAGTATCTTTGTCCAAAAGAAGGTATGGGTCTTTCTCTCTCTATATCTTACACTCATTCACAACAACATGAATAAAAATAGTGCACTTTATTGATTCAAGAACATAATTACAGTGTTGCTGCTAAAAACCCTATTACAGGACTGTAACAGTCACTTTTCTTATTATTATACTTCTTGCTTACTTTTCCTCTACCTTTCTTAGCTCAACCTGGATGGGAGCTATCTATTTATAGATATCCTAAAATCTAATTACAAACTAAGAATATCTCATTCCTATCTTACAGATCTATTCCTATTATGTTGTAGCATTTCCTGGGTTTATCCTAGAAGAGGACCAAAATTGATCTTTTCCATGAATGGTGGCTTTGGATCGCAAGGACGACAAATTCAGATGAGAGATATTTTTCATTAACCTTTTCAACCTTCTTTCCATTTTTCCATCATCAAAAATAAGTCAACAACTCAAAAAGTGCCTTTCGTTCTCATTCTAAAGATAAGTGGCTCATTTCGAAGAGACTGTATTTCTCATTTTGAAGATGTCTTCTCATTCTGAAGATACTGTATTTCTCATTCTGAATATGTCTAATCATTTCAAATATCTTTAGAATGAACAATTGTGTGCTCTTCAAGTTATTTCATCTACATTTCTCAGGTGGGTTAGCTCTTAGGATCAGATTGCAATAGCCTTCATCTCTCTCCATGTGTGAATTCCATGCCTTACCATTCATTGGTAGCTGGCTAGAATTTACATTGGAAAACTAGTTTATGCTGCATAGTAACAGTTTTCTTACACTATTTTCTAGATTTAGATAAACAAATGCTTGAAACACATTAAAACAAAACTAGTGAAGTGCTTCTATCAACCCAAGCATACTTCTTATTTAGCAAGTCATGACAAAGCAACATAAAACTATGCAAAAATTATAAAAAATTAGAATATAGTATTTCTAACACATTGATCATGCAAATAGTTAATACACAACATATTAAATCAACTTAACTAGCATATCAGATTAAACACAAGTGTTTTTAGGCAGTTTCAATGTTCAAAACATGCTATGATTGAGGAATTTCCAAGCCTCATCATTTTCCCCCCAACTTATATTAATGCATGTCCTCATGCATTCTGTTGGGCTATAAAATCACATATATCCATATTCAAATTCTATGATATGTAGAAAAATTTGGTTCCTATATAATATCCCCTATTCTCTTGAAGGTTTTTGAGCCATTATTCAAACTGATCATTAGGTTGAGAATCCTCTTCAAAATAGAAGGGAATTGGAGAAATGATGGTTGAAGACCTAAATATGAGACCTATCTAGTGATGTTGCATGATTTAAATCAGTTGTATCACTCCTTCTGCCATTCTTCTAGACCATTCTAGGTTAATGAGGGAGATAGGTTCCTTTTTATGTAAAGAAATGGAAATTTCTGCCCATCTATTTTTGCAAAATGATAATGCTGGAACAAAACTGTTATTACAAAAATTTTGGAATTTGGTCACATAGTCCCTTAAATTGCTCAACTAAATATTTTTTACATCTTCCCTACTCATCATGGTGAAATGCTATCTGGTGATAATTGGATGATTTGGCTGAATTGCTCTGACTAACAATTCAGATCTTAATTCAATTTCTTTATTTTGTCTTTTCTCTTGATCCCAATAAAAATGATTTTATAAAGTGGACATGAATGCTCTCAGTTGAACATCTCCTATGTAAATTTGAGGGTGAAACTCTACCTCTTCTGGAATAAAGAAGATGTGTATAAATAATTCACATAAGAGGTTTTTTTGTTCTACAAGGTTGTCAAAATAGGCTTCTAAGAAATCTGTAGTTGTGTCCAATTTGTATGGAAGACCTGAGCTAATCCTCATGACCTGCCATCTGAGATATTTCTCTTTTAGAATGAGACTGTAAAATCTGTTCGTCCGTCTGAATTGGACCAAAAACTCAGCAATCTGACATACATCAGTCACTTTTTCATTCAATGCCTTGATTTATGTTTCTTTTACTTCTAACTTTTTACCTTCCAATTTAAAATTTTCAACTTTAGTGGCAAGTTTTTCATATATGATCACCCAAATAGCTATGTCTATATTATATTTCTCTAGGGATACAGTATTGAGTGGTCTAACTATAGGTGGAAATCTAGGTAGCAAATCTACCTAAAACCCTTTTTCTATTACTTCCACTAGTTGGTCATCTGATAATAATTCTACTTGTATCCCTTTTTCTGCTATTTCCACTGGTTGGTCATCAATAAGCAATTCTAATTGTACCCCCTTATCCTCTACTTTGATTGAAGGTATAACAATTTTAAATACAAAAATATCATTTGAAGGAGTACTTACTTGAACAATTTCATGTTGCTGTTTAGACTGCTCCTATGCTGGTGTTTCCTATTGTGACTCATCTCCAATATTATTTTCTATGCTTTTTATCAATTTTGGAGCATCTTCGGAATGAGAAGGAAATGCTTCATAATGGAATGGAACTTCTTCAGAATGAAAGGGCGTTGCTTCAGAATGAGCACCTATGTCTTTAGTCAAGATTTTAGATGCCTCAATAAAAGTAAAAGAGTCATTTGCCCTAGATAATTCCATAAGTAACTGAGCCAAATTATCCTCATAAATTGATACAGTTGGATGTTCTTTAGACTGTGAAAACCTCTTCCTCAATTTTTCCACTTTCTGTTATAATTCTACAATCTTCTTTTCCTATATTTCAATGATATTTTATTTTTCTTCAATCCATTTAGTTTGTGTTTTGATAACACTTTTTGCTACTCTTAGCTATTCTGTGATATCCACATCCTTTGTTTCTAATTTAGAATCTGATGCAAATAAATCATCTACAATTGTTTGATCAATCACTATCTCATCTTTTGCTTCAACTATTTGCTCTTGTTCAGGAGGTTCCATGAAACTATCTATGATTGCATCCGCATCTTCTGTGGCTTGTTGAATTATAGCAACTTCAAAATTTTCTTGCCCAGTCTCTTCCTCAATCATTTGTTCAGGGAATTCTAAAAAATATTTAGGGGCTGGTTGCACTTATATAACATCTATACTGCCTTGTCCACATTTATTTTCTATCACCTATTCTTCTATTTCTCTCAAGTGGAGTCTTGTAGACCTCCTAGTTCTTGATGTAATTTTTTTCTTCTTGCCCTATTTTATGGTGATAGTAGGGGCTGCAGGGACAGTTTCAAATTCTAGTTGGAGTGCTTCTATTTCCTTTGTTGTATCTTCCCCTATTTTTCTAGGCACTTCACTCCCTTGTTCTGACAGATCAACAAAATCTTCAGAAAAACAAACTTTCTTCTATTTTTCTTTTCGACTGTCGGTTCCAGGCCCTCTCTTCTTTTGTTTCTTAGCTTGTGAGGTTGAAGGTTCTAGAAAAAGGTGCTCTATTGATTTTGTTGGGTGTTTTTATTCCTATGTAATAGCATCTATGGTAGCATATATTTCTTCTTCCTCTACAACAATATCTATGACAACATCTGTTGCTTCTTCCTCCTCATCCTCTCTTCCAAAAACTACATCATTCAAAGTAGAATAAAACCTATCAAAGCTTCTAGGGTTTCCTCTAAAATTATGTTGGCAAACTAATTTAATAAGACCATGGTTGTGAGGGCTCCCTTTTCCTTCCTGATATCATTTTTTCATATTTTTCAACTCTTGGTGCAGATACAAGGGAAGATTTACCCTAATTTCTTGTTGTTGCCTACCATGTCTCAGGTGGTTCAAAATTTTGAAATGATGCCCTAATAAAAGTACATAATGCCCTTCACAGGTTAAAATTTTTACTACCCATGTGGCCACTTCATTCCAGGGTTCTTGTAGGCTGGCCATTTTTACCCCCTTGCATGTGTTGTTGTGCATTAAGTATTCTGGCTCCCTATCATTTTCTTCCAAAAATTGATTAACTACAGTTGCCAGTGTATTTTTTCCAGTTCTGGAAATTTGAAGACCTTCTAATGGAAGCTCAGTAATTTCACTTAAAACTTTAGGGGTTACCTTAATTGTCATGTCGTTAATGTGTGTACGGTTATTTTCGAATGTGTGAGTGAACATGCTGGCAAAATCTTTAGAGGACCCATCAAATTTGTCAAAAAATGGCATAAGACCTCCGTATTCAAAAATTTGTAGCACTTATAGATTTTATCGAAGGTGGGTGGTATCTACTAGTTCCATATTTGTTTTTTGTCCCATTTTCCTATTTTGGTATGTTAAAAACTGCTCACCTTTGCTGCTATTCTTCCACTAGATCACTGGTTTATGGTTCTTGTAGACTTGCAGGGTTTGTTTCTAGGTTTTCAATTGCCTTGTTTTTCTTCTTTAGAATGAACTACAATATCGACATTGTACCTCATAATCATTTTGCGTTAGTAAAAATGTCTTCGAAAGGAAAGGTGGCATGTATCTCTATTTCTACTCTGAACACCTGTCTATTAATGATTGCACAGATGTCCTTACTGTCAGATCCACCTTACTTGTTTTTAGCTCATATATTTTACCCATAGATTTCTCATGTGTATGGTTATCAGCGTTGAACAATGGTGGCATGTTGTTGGTCACTTCCTTGTGATTCTAGTACTTCCTTAATGGGTGTAAGATAAGACAAATCACATATCAACTGACACGTGTCATTTATCATATGCAATAAAAAAAATTCTATTAATCGTATATTTTCCCCCTCCTTGGATTCCATGTGGAAATATCCTATTGAATGCTCATTCCAAATATTATGCTTCATTATGAAAACAATTCCTCATTCCGAAGATAAAGTTTCATTTCAAATACAAGTCCTCATTCCAAAGATCATGCTTCATTGCAAAGACAATTCCTCATTCCGAAGACAAAGCTTCATTCTGAAGACAATTCCTCATTTCGAAGACAAAGCTTCATTCTAAAGACAAAGTGCAACATTCATTCTGTTGTCATTCCGAAGACAATTTCATTCTGAAGACAAAGTGCAACAATCATTCTAAAGACAATTTCATTCCGAAGACAAAGTGCAATAATCATTCTGAAGACAATTTCATTTTGAAGACAAAGTGCAACAGTCATTCTGAAGATAATTTCAATCCAAAGATAATACAGTAGTTAATCTAAATAAAACTTCAATCAAAAGACAATATAGGAGTTAATCTGAAGAAAAATTCAATCGAAGACAATACAACAGTCATTCTGAAGAAGATAGCAGGCACTATTTTTGGCATTCTCATTTTGAAGATTAGGCAGAAACCAATATTCTCCTTCTCAAAACATGTTTTAAGTATGCCAACTCTTATGGATACCTTTTATGCTAATGGTTAATTGTTATATACTACATACCAATCATTTACAATGAAGAAATGTAAGAAATATATACCTGATTAAAATAAGTTAATGCAAGTTTTGAAGAATGACTGCTTCTGTTGATGTTCTGCTGAGATTTTCTGTAATATTTCAAAACAAGTGCAGTTGGTGAATTTGTACAATGATGATTCAGAAATTTTCAAGGTTATGCATGCCATAAAACTGATTTTCATGCATACCAACTCAGTAGTGCCTTAGGAAAGGTTTTCACTACTGAGCTATTCATTTTTCTCTTTTTTTTTTTTCTTGTTTTCTTTTTTTTTTACCTCTCCTTTTCTCTCTATTTTTTTTTTTTATGCCCATGAAGGAATTCATGATTTTCCTGAAATCATGCCCATAAAGGAATTCACAATCAGAATTTATTCATATTTTTGTTTTCTACTTTTTCTCTATTTTATTTTTTATTTTTTTTGCTTTTCTTGAAATCCATGATCATGCTGATTTTATTGAAGTGGAAGAGGGAATCTCTTCCACCTGTTATGCATCCAAATTGTCAAGCTACTACAAGAATTTCTTTTTAGTCATAGATGTATGGTATACCCTGAGGCGATGTACATTCACTACCAACTTTCTCTATGACCCATCAATAGGAGATAGATGAGTTGCTCCATTATCAAATACCTCTTCAATCTGGTAAGGTCCAAGCCATATAGTTCTTAGCTTTCTAGGGAAGTATTCATAGCAAGGATCAAATAGAAAATCCCAATATCCTTGTTGAAATTTCCTCTATTGAATGTGACTATCATGCCACAGCTTCCTCTGCTCCTAAATTACTTTAGTTTGGTGCAGAGCATCCAACCAAAGTTCAACCAATGCATTCAGCTACAAAATCCTATTTGTCTATACCTATGACAATTCAATACCAATTTCCAATGTTGTTTGTAATGTTAGTAGCTCAAATGCAATAGGTAGGAGGGGATTTTTACCAAAAAATAGTTCATAAGGTGTGAATCCAGTAGTGGATTTCTAAGTAGTATTGTAATCCCAAACTGGTTCAGGTAATTTATCTTGCCAGTTTCTCCTATGAAAAGCTACTATTTTTGTCAAGATTCATTCCAGTTCCCTGTTTGTTACCTCAACTTGGCCATTTGCTTGTGGGTGGTAAGGTGATGATTTCCTATGTTTGATTTCATATAATTCTATAAAAGCCTCAATGACTTTAGATGCAAATTGGGGTCCTTGGTCTATGGTGATAGACTATGGAGCTCCAAATATCTAAAAAATTTGAGTATACAAGAAATCGGCGACCTTCTCTTCATGAGCATATTTGAAAGCACGCACCTCTACCCACTTTGTCAGGTAATCAATGCATACTATAATATGCACCTTTCCTTGAGAATGTGGATCAATAGGTCCTAAAAAATCAAGCCCCCACCTCTCAAATGGCTCTAAAACCAATTGAGGCTGTAGTGGTATTTCATTTGTATGAGTGGGTTTCCCCATTCTTTGGCATGCATTACAATGCCTGATGTACTTTTTCACATCCTTGTGAAGAGATGGCCAATAATATCATGTCCCTAAAATTTTTCTAATTGTGCTTTTTACAGAATAGTGTCCACCTAAGGGTTCATCATGACAAGCCCTAAGGATATCATATACCTCATCCTTTCGGATGCACCTGTGTAACACATGGTCAGGACTACACTTAAAAAGTATACCCTTAATCCACTCAAAGGAAGAACTCTGTTTAATCAATTATTTTTTCTATTTTGAAGTGAAATATGGAGGAACTTTCCCTGTGACCAAATAATTGGCTAAATCTGCAAACCAAGGTGATTGGACAGATATAGCAAATAATTTTTCATCAGGAAAAGTGTCCTAAACTAATTCCCCTTCCTCTATGTTTTGCAACCTGGACAAGAAATCTGCTACAACATTAGCTTTTCTTGGTTTTTTGATTATTGTTATATCAAATTCTTGCAGTAACAGTAACCAACGAATAATTCTTGCACTTACCATAGGATTATTCATCAAATACTTAATGGCTGTGTGATCTATGTGAACGAATATTTGATAATCTATGATGTAATTCTTGAATTTGTTGATGGCATAAATTACTGCCAAGAATTCATTCTTAGTTGTGGTATAATTTTTCTCAGCTCCCATCAAATTCTTGCTAATGTAGTAGATGACATAGTGTTCACCATTGTCAATTTGTCCTAATGTTGCTCCAATTGCAGTATTGGAAGCATCAGCCTGTATGTGAAATGATAATGTCCAATTAGGTCCTCTTAACATAGGTGGAGTCACTAATTTCTCTTTCAGAGCTTCAAATGATTCCTGAAACCTTCCAGTCTAGGAGAATTCAAAATATTTAGTCAATAGGGCAAACATGGGGTTCGCTATTGTGCTAAATCTAGGAATAAACCTACGATAAAAACCAATGTGTCCTAGGAATCTTCTGACATCAGTTTGAGTTTTATGAGGAAGAATATTCTTGATAATTTCCACCTTCTTTGGATCAACCTGGATCCCTTGAAGAGAGATGTTATGACCAAGAACTATTCCTTCCTCCATCATCATAAAACATTTGTCTAGATTCAAGGATAACTGGTATGTTTCACAGCGAGTTAAAACTCTTTCAAGGTTTTCTAATATAAATTCAAAAGTATGTCCACATACTTTGAAATCATCCATGTATATCTCAACACTGTTGGTAGTCAGATCAGAAAAAATTTCTAAGACCGCTTGCTGAAATGTTGCTGGGGCATTACACAAACTAAAAGGTAAAACCCTATAGGCAAATGTTACCCATGGACAGGTAAAGGTTGTTTTCTCTTGATCTTTAGGTGCAACCTAAATTTTATTGTAACCACTAAATCCATCAAGAAAACAAAAGTATTTCTTTCTAGCAAGGGTATCTAACACCTGATCTATGAAAGGTAATGGAAAATGGTCTTTGTATGTCACTTTTTTCAGCTCTCTATAGTCTACACATACTCTCATTTTTCCATTTTTCTTAGGAACTATAACCAATGGAGAGACCCACTGGCTATCAAAAATTGGGTAAATGAATCCTACCTCCAGAAGTTTTTTAATTTCTTCCTTTCCAATATCCCTCAAGGTAGGATTCAGTCTTCTCTGGGGTTGTCTTACTGGATTGACTTCTTCAGTATAAATCTTGTGGGTGCATATATCAGGGTGAATCCTTGACATATCTTTGTAGTCCCAAGCAAAAGCATAAACATGCTTCTACAAAATAGTTATCAATTTTTCTTCCTCTTCCCTAGTAAGCCAGCTATTAATGTTCAAAAATTTGCCTGGCTAGACTTCTATTTGTTTTGTATTTGGAAGGACTAAATTCACTTCTTCATACTTGGTGATTAGGGAGTTAAGAGGGCAATGATGAGATGGAAGGAAATAAGAAGTTTATGTTTCATTGATTTCTAATGGAAGCATATCCTATATGGAACAGTGAGAAGGGAAAATTAGGTGATGGTGCCACCCATGTGGTAGTGAAACTGATGTTTCCTATGATAGTACAGATGGGTAACATTTAGAATTTTGGTTCTCCTCATTCCCTAACAACTGATGGATATTTACTACTTCTTCTTCTAACCCTTGTTCATGTAGAACATTTATTAGGATAGTTTCATTCTCTAAAGTTTCTATGTCATGGAGGTCTTCTGTGTGTTCCCTTACTACCAAGGTGGCTAGTGTGGAAATAACCTCTTCTGGTTCTTCATCTGAGTCAAGAAACCATAACTGACCTAAAAAATTATTGGAGGGTCTTGCAGGAGGATACAAAGAGATTTTTTTAGATCAATACCATTTGAAATGGTCCTTTTTATAGATCTATAGTCTATGAAGGTTGCTACAGTTGCAAGCCAAGGTCTTTCCAGAATGATGGGATATCCATGTACTAAATTTCTTGGTTGTAAAACCAAAAAATCTGTAGGGAATTCCTAAGAAGAGACTTCTATAGGGACATCTTCAATGATACCTTCAAGTTTTGTAATTGAGCTATTAGTTTCTAAAACTATAAATGTGGGACTGAGATGTTTGAGCTATAATTGTTTCATTATATCCTTGGTCATGACATTTATTGTAGCTCCTAGATCTACTAAGACATTTGATATTGGTACTGATCCTATGGTAACTATGATAACTGGACTCCCTGGGTCACTATACTTTAGAGGTACTAGTTTTTCGGATAAGAGATCAACTATCTTTCCTTCAACCTAAAAAGTCTTGGAAAATACTTTATTTTTTCTTCCTACTCTTCTAATGCACAAATATCGGATAGTAATTTCAATCACTAGTATATCCTTAATGGATTTCAATAAGGGCAATGATATAGTTAAATTTCTAATTTCCTTGACCAGGTATGACTTAGAATTTTCTGCTGTGGTATTGCATATTTCAGGATATGGAATTATCCTTGATGAAGGTAATTGTTCTACCTGTGGTTCTATATTTTCTTCTTCTTTATCTATTGTTGGTTTAACTCTAATTAGTTCCAAAGGTTCTTGCTTTTCATTTTCCTTGATTTTAGTTGAAACAGGTTCAGGTACAACTTTTCCTGAACAAAGTTGGATGTTACTACAATCAATAACATTTATTTCAGTATTTTATTTAGCTTTAGCCACATAGACAGGGGATGCCTGTCTCATATTGTTTGGATTAGTGACTGGTTGAGCTAGAAGTTGAGGCTGTTTCACCTATTGTGTTTGTTGTGGTTGGTTCTATTTTTTTTGAAAATTTTGATTAGGTGTAGGCAACAAATGCTAAGTTTGACCTTGATTTCTTTGTTGCCTTGGATAGAACTGGTATTTATGACTCCACTGTGGTTGATTTTGCATCTAATGTTGATTAGTATGATTCTAATTCTAGGGTGGGTTGTTTTTATTCCATGATGGGTTATTCTGATTCTGATTCCAAGCTGAATTGCTCTAACTTGTTTGTGTCCATTCTTGGAAATTTGTCCATTGAGAATAATTCCAAGTATGTTGGGGTGGTTCTGATTGTCCCCAAGGCATAGTCCAAGGATTATGCCTCCAATTTGTAGAAAAACAAGGGGGATTTTTGTTTGGAGAGAAATTTCCCCATATTTTGGTCCAACATAGTTGATTTCCTCAGTTTGAATCTCTAACATAGTTTTGAGTTGTGGTAGTAGGTGGCATTTATCAGTCAAATTATTCTTCGAACAGATACTAAAAATGGCTAAGATAGATGTTTTATTCAAAGGAAATTCCTGCAAAGCATGTTTATTTCTACATCTTGGGAAATAAATTGCCAAATTTTCTATGGTTTTTGCTTTTGCAGACATTTCTCCCAAAGTTGTGTTCAATTACACCAGAATATCAATTTTAAAATTTGCAAGTTCCTCTATTAGGTCCATATCAGTGCCATTTGTACTCTTTTTTCTTCTTCCCTGCTTAGTGTGAGAGTAATTCCTACAGAGGCCCACAATTTCCTCATTATTGAGAGTATTTACATCCCCTTTTCCTATCAAATCCAATACTTCTTTGGATTCATCTTGCAATCCTATCAAAAATATGGTTTTGCATAACTCAGGTTCTACAAGTCCACATCTCCTTTGAACAAAGGAGAACCTATCAAGATAGTCTTCTAATGTTTCATCATATTCTTGCTTAATCTTGCATGACAATACTCTTGATATTTGTCTAAAAACATAGTTTCCATTTGATCCCAGGTTTGGATGGAATTTGGCTCTAAGATCATGAACCAACGTAATGCTAAGTCCTTGAGTGTTGAGGGAAAAACCTTAAGTTTTTGATTGTCATTTACATAGTCATAGGTTTGACACACTACTTTGAATTCAAACAAAAACTGATTAGGATCTTTAGATACAACACCTCGGAAGGTTGGAAGTACTGAAGGTGAAATGGTTTTCATGGGAGAGTTTTGTGTTGGATTCAAATGGATAGGATATTCAAATATTCTAGAAGGTTAGGGCATATTCTGATCATTTCCTTCATTATGGTCATAGACATGTTGTCCATCCCCATCTAGATTGCCTCTCTCTGCTAGAGTTTCCTATTCCTTGGTAATAGTTAAAACTATCCAAATTTCACTCTTAATAGGTCTAGAATCCTCTGTTGATGATGAGTCTGATGATTTTTATTTCTCAAGATGTTCTAATGATGATGAAGCTAGTGATTTTTGTTTCAAGTTTTTTGGTAGTTCAAACATAGGTGATGCACCACTTAGGCATGAATATCTTCTTAATGGAACATGCCAGGGATCCTTTTGAGTAATTCTACCTTTTTCATCCCTAGGCTTACTCATTCATGTTTACTATTGAATGACATAAATTAGGTCAATAGTTGTTACTTTAACTAGCTATTATATTCATATTTTATCTTGAATTTTCATAGCTCAATATAATTAACAACTATTGGATTGTTGTCACATTCTAGCAACACTATTCCCCAAAAATGGTGCCAAAATTATGCATTGTCATTATGCACATCATTAATTCTCAATGAATTTGTCAATCCAGGGCAGTGTACAAGGCTATTTGCGAAAGGAGTGAACAGGGCTATAATTTAGGTCATTTGGGAGCAATAGGTCTTATTGGTGAAACCAATTGTGTGGGGGATTTAGGACATTTTAATCTCTAAATTGTGCAAATTGAACTTTTAATATAATTGAAATAATGGAAACTAATTACTAACTGTAGAAATGAAATCCTAGTTACAATTATAGAATGAAATCTAATTATATTGCAGAAATAATTCCCTAGTTACAGTTGCAAAATTAAAAATCTAATTATGATTTGTAGAAAGGAAGTCTATTTAATTTTGTAGTAGTGGAAACCTGATTATAACATGGAAATTAAGTCCTGTCAATGCTCTGTAATAGAAGGTTGTCAATCTTCTATGTAGGAGTTGACAACAAAACACAAAATGCAGTAAATTGTAGAAAATAGTAAATTCTAGAAATGACAATATGCAGTAATTTGAAATCTTGTTGAAAAATGGAGATTACAACCAAACCTATAATTAATCACAAGATCATCCTAATTATGAAATAAACTAAGATTGCAAAGACTGTTAGATATTTACAAGGAAATGAAATGGCAAGTTTTACAACTTATTCTGCTACAGCAAAATCAAAATAAAAACTTGTTGTTAGTCCTCCTCCTAGGTCTGGAAGTGGCCAACCTCTTTGTCCATAAGAAGGTATGGGTATTTCTCTCTCTCTAGATTTTACTCACACTAATTCACAACAAAATGAATAAAAATAGTGCACTTTATTTATTTCAAGAACATAATTACAGTGTTGCTACTAAAAACCCTGTTACAAGACTGTAACAGTCACTTTTCTTATTATTATACTTCTTGCTTACTTTTCCTCTACATTTCTTAGCTCAACCTGTATGGGAGCTATCTATTTATAGATATCCTAAAATATAATTACAAACTGATAATATATCATTCCTATCTTACAGATCTATTCCTATTATGCTGTAGCATTTCCTGGGTTTATCCTAAAAGAGGACCAAAATTGATCTTTTCTATGAATGGTGGCTTTGGACGGCAAGGACGACAAAGTCAGATGGGAGATATTTTACCTTAACCTTTTTAACATTCTTTCCCTTTTTCCATCATCAGAAATAAGTCAACTCAAAAAGTGCTTTCTGTTCTCATTTTGAAGATAAATGGCTTATTCCAAAGAGATCGTATTTCTCATTCCGAAGATGTCCGCTCATTCTGAAGAGACTTTATTTCTCATTCCGAAGATGTCTGCTCATTCCGAAGATCTTCAGAATGAACAATTATGTGCTCTTCAAGTTATTTCATCTGCATTTCTTAGGTGGGTTAGCTCTTAGGATCAGATTTCAATAGCCTTCATCTCTCTCCATGTGTGAATTCCATGCCTTGCCATTCATTGGCAGCTAGCTGGAATTTACACTGGAAAACCAGTTTCTACTACATAGTAACAGTTTACTTACACTATTTGCTATATTTAGATAAATAAATTCTTGAAACACATTTAAAAAAACTAATGAAGTGTTGCTATAAACCTAAGCATACTTCTTATTTAGCAATTCATGACAAAGCAACATAAAACTATGCAAAAACTGTAAAAAATTAGAATATAGTATTTCTAACACATTGATCATTCAACAGTTAATACACAACATATTAAATCAACTTAACTAGAATATCTAATTAAACACAAGAGTTTTTATGTAGTTTCAATGTTAAAACATGCTATAATTGAGGCATTTCTTGGCCTCATCATAAGGTCTGGCCGCTCTAAGCTTGAGCGACTAGAATCTGGTTGCTCTTGGTTTGAACATCCAAGCTTGGATGGCTTTAAAAGGACCAAAATGTGTGGTGAGAACCACTGTTGATGATTGGAATGTCTAATATTATGTATTATGATATTATGAGTGTGTTTATGTAAGTAGCTCCCCTAAGCATGCCATGATTTAGGTGTCTATAGATGCACCTTTTTGTGATGCGTTGTGTGGAAAACATAATGCTAAGCAAAAATGTAGACTGATCTATTTTTAGGGTGTATGGTGATCAATGGTCTGATCAATGCTGGGTGGACCAATTATTAATATGACATGCATCCCTTGAATCATTGCCTCAAAATTCATAGGACTTAGCCCAGTGTATTTTGCATGTTAAATTGCCCTCATTCCTCAAACTCAATTAGGTAGCTTCAACTGCTACAACAATTCCGACTGATAGGAGAGCTACAATTGAAAATGTCATGTCTGCTTACGTTCCCAACAAACAAGGGAAATTTGTGATTTTTGTATGCAATGATTCGAAGTATGAACATGATTTTTCTATGATCAAGTGATATTTTGTTGATTTTAATTATGATTAAGTTGAAGTTTTGAACTACCTCCTCACACAATGGATTGGTGAAGAAATGACAATGAATGAAGCGACAAATCGCTTGACCAATATGACTAATCTGGTTCCTTTCTAGCATTTTTTGCTTTTAATGGGAAATCCCACATCCAAGTGTAATTCCAATTACTTATGATAATCATCCATACCTATCTCGAGGAGCGATCCAGCTATCAATAGCCTTCTTAGGGAGTTAGGATGAGTGATTCTATATATGTTTAGATTGTATCACTTTGAATTAATTTTTTTGATGTCATAGGGAAATTAGAATGATCCCTTCACACCCATGGAGCAGTCTGACCATATTGATCTTCTTCAGGTTTGAAGGATGACATATCGTAATTCCAAAATGAGTTGTTTTTTCCCCAAGTGGAATTGTGGTTGCCTACTCATCTCACCAAAATACATGGAGTACAAATCAATGCAATCGTCGAGTGGATAGAGTAGGTAATTGGATATGAGGCCTGCTTAAGATTGTGATTTTATGTGATTTTTTGTTGTTGTTTTGAACATTCTGATGATCCTAAACCATCAAAGTGTTATTATTTACTATTTTTGTTATTCCCTCATTGAAGTAACTGCTTAATTTTGACTTATGGGCTTGGTCGCTGTTAGGTCCAGTAGCATATGATTTCTTGCCTGTGGCTGCTGTCACCTTGAACGGCCAAGAATATTAGGCCGTTGACATCAAAAATGGTGAAGGCATAATTAAGGAAATATAAAACTTGCAATTCTAGGATTTTGACCTATCATTTTCACTATTCAAGATTTTTTTTTCGGAACTCTAGTGCAACGACGATGGTTGCAACTTTGAAACTTTGCTGGTGCTGATGACATGGCTACACGGGGTGAGACATCAACTACTAGAGGAGCCAGATCTTCTCGGGTATTTCTCTTCAAAACCCTAGCTCTATTTTATTTGTATAAGTAAAATTAAAATTCACTAATAAATGAGCAAAAAGAACCTCACTAAACCTGCTAGCAATGAACAAACTTCGTAATTAGGCTTAGGTTCATTTTTGCCACTGTGGGTTAGTCCTCAAATTTGTAATATGTCAATGGCTTTAGCCTAGGGTTTTTGAAAATTTTCCATTATTCACCTATTGCCGCAATTTTGGGAAATCTCAAACTTAGCTTAGTTTCGCTTAGTTTCGATGCTTGGGTAGGGGATTTTTTTTCCAATTGGTTTGCTTTCCCTCCCTTTTTTTGCTTTGCTTTTTGTCAATTGTAATTTTTTTTTTTTTTTTCTAGCCAAGGGGTCACAGGTTTGCCATGTTGTCCCTTGGCTTCTGTTGCTCAGAGCGGTTGGATCTGAGCCACTATCACTTAGAGCGGCCAAGCTTGAATCCCAATGGTAAAAAATTTGACCGTTGGGCCTTGGCCACTGTTGCCTCCAGCATCCAAGTTTTGGCCATTGTAGGCGACAGTGGCTAAAGCTTGAGCCTTGTTTTTGCAATTTGTGTATTGATTTTATGATTTTTGTTTTTGACTTTTGAATTTTTGCTTTTCTTAGGTGCAATTTATGAATCTTTTGCTTATATTTAGAGTAATTCATACTATTTTGCACCATTTTCATATTTATTGTGAATTATGCATTAGATGCATTGTAGTTATATTTTGTTTTTCTTTTGCTTTGTTTAGATCCTCACTACTCAGGCTCGGGACCCAAAGCTCCTATTGGACTTACTTCTTGGCTTTGATGATGATGAGAACCAAAAATACTCATTTTATATACATGGTTAAGGATAATTATCACTGGTTCAATTAGCATATGAGATGTATTTTATATAACTTATGCATATAATTGATAGAAAATCTGGTATTATGCTTGATTGGTGTTTTTAGTGGGAAATGTGTATAAATGTAGGTTTTATTACTAATATGGTGTTTTTCAATCTACATCCACTTGGAAGTGACATACTTCTGCTTTCAGAGACTAAGGCATGAGAGCAAGTGTCTTCCTCTTCAAGGAATGTGCCCAGCAAAAGTATGTGCCTTCCTCTTCAAGGAAGGTACCAACCAGAAGTAGGTGCATTCCTCTTCAAGGAAGGCACCCAACAGAAGTAGACACCTTACTTATAAGGAAGGTGCCCAGCAGAAGTAGGTGCATTCCTTATAAGGAAAGTGCCCCCAATACGAGTAGGTGCCTTCCTCTTCAAGGAAGGCGCCCAACAAAAGTAGGTGCCTTCCTTATAAAGAAGGTGCCTCCATGCCTTCATAATTTGCAAGATTTACCAAGTCAACTTTGACTGGTTGACCAAGGACTATGGAGGAGGTTGCACGTGAAGACAAAGGAGATATATTTTAATCATGTATTTATCAAATAGAATAAAGTGCTTGTTATTATTATCAACCAATTGGCTAGTTGACCTTGTAAAGCTCTTAAAGCATATTATTAATTTTAGGATGCTTTAGTTTAGGATTTGTTGTTACGTACACCTAAGGATGTTTATATTTATCCTTCTGGTGAACGAACATACTTTAAAATAGAAGAATAAAATATGTGTAGAATCAATTGTAACTAAATCACATCACGTGATTGAAATATACTGATTTGTTATTGTAATGAGATCAGGCTGTGCTTTATATAAAGATGTAGGCAAAATGAACAAGGGGGATAAATGATTAATTTTACACAACTTATTTTATTTTATTGTTTAATTAATTAATAGTGCAACTCCTCTTATTCGAGCAAGCTCTACATAGCTAGTCGGGCGGACTATCTACGGGAGCTTGGGCCCACTCCCTGTAGTAGTCCTCCCCTGTTTAATTTGTGCATTGGATTTCTATAGATTGGTTTACTACTTTATTTAATTTTAGTTGTGTGTGTTTATTTCCTCACATTTTATTTCCACATTTTTATTTCCAGCACATTACTTTTTGTTTATAATTTATTTATTTCATTTCCCGCACTTAGTTTATTTGGTTTGGATAGAATCCAATTACACAAACCTCCCCACCAAACTAAATAAGGTACAACCATATTTGTTTCCCAAAACTGTAGGCATATACTATGCATGACACTCATAAGTTTACGGACTTATCGTATTGATAATTTATGGAAGAGAAATGAATGTTTTTTGGGACGTGAATTTCTTCTCACCATTTTGGCGCTGTTGTCGGGGAGTGTCTAAACTGTAGTGTTCTAATTTACAGGTCAGATAAAAAGCCTATTTAAAATTACCTGTAGATATTTTACCTGAGAAGTGTGAGTCCACCAAGGGCCTTTTTATAAGGCCAAAAATAGTTGCTAGCACAGTCAGAGCCAAATCCCATAGGCAATTATTTATATTTTTTTTAGCTTCTCAAGTAAATGTGGGAATGAACCTGATGTACCAAATTAAGTCTAGAAGTAGAAATAAAATGTGTTGTTGAAAAAAAACAAATTAGAAAAAAATCTGGCATTGAAGGATTTCCATTATTTTCTAAATGGTTTCAAGAAATCAAAAGAAAAAGCACAACCTAAGTCTGATTGAAAATGTTTAGGGACGTGTTTTTATACATAAACCATTGAAAAATTGTGCTTTGATGCATATGATGAAAAAAAAATGATAATCCAAGATATGTTCTGGTCAAGGCAGAATAGACCAAAAAAAAAATAACAGAGAAAAAAAAATTAGTTAGAATTTTATTTTAATGCCTTTAGTTTAGATTTTTCTTTTATGTTTTGCAGGACATCATGAAGTGCGATGTAGAAAAATAAGGAGGTGTCTGTGAAGATTTTGTGAATTGAGATTTATACATGGAGTTTGTAATAACACTATACGAACTATCTCGTGTACCTAATCATGTAGCATCCAATATAGTAGGTGAAAGCTAGCAGAGTTTTACCTTGGAAACATTAGCACCAAAAGACAGGCTAAGTAACCTTAATCAAGCGAAAGGCTTCTAGTCCAAGGTGCTTGTGAAACTTTGGGAAAGTTTTGTTGCAAGATGTGTGACTGTTACAACCTGAGTAAATGATGAGCAGAGTCAAAGATGCTACACCATGTACAAGAGAAGAGTGCTGAGACAATGATCGAGTAACGGTCAATGAGCTCCATTAACAATCACCTCACATTTGTGAGATTGGATCAAACATCGGCATGGGGGAAACCCCATACCATACCAGTAGCTGGGATGAATGCTCAATCATTCATTTATCAAAAAAAAAAGGAAGAAAAAAAGGAGGATCCGTGAAAAAAAAAAGAAAAAAAATGAAGTGAAAGACATCTTGTTCATCAAGAAGGCGCCTTTCGCATCAGGAAGGCGCCATACATTGGAGGCGCCTTCCACATTAGGAAGGTGCCATACATTGGAGGCACCTTCCACATGAAGAAGGTGCCATACATTGGAGGCGCATTCCGCATCAAGAAGATGCCATACATTGAAGGTGCCTTCCACCAAAAAAAAAAAGAGGAAGAAAAAAAGGGAGGATCCATGAAAAAAAAAATGAAGTGAAAGATGCCTTGTTCATCAAGAAGGCGCCTTCCGCATCAGGAAGGTGCCATACATTGGAGGCACCTTTCGCATTAGGAAGGCGCCATACATTGGAGGCGCCTTCCACATCAAGAAGATGCCATACATTGAAGGCGCCTTCCACAAAAAAAAAAATGCATAGAACATGTCCTGCTTAGCATAAAAATTGCTTTCTTATTGCTTTGCAGAAAATCATGAACTAAATGCAAGCTGCAGGCATCCTGAGATCTAGGGCCTAACAGGCACAGAGTCATGACTCCTATTTTGTTACTTTCATGTGTGCAATTTTGTAGGACATGGCCGTGAACATAATCTGTAGGCAGAGCTAACTTAAACTAGGCCTAACAGATGTGACATCCCGTGCCTTGCAATTAGGAGTAGAGTAAAGCGGAAAAGGCACTTACTTCCCACTAGGAAGAGAGTGCCTACAATCATCCCAATACAGTAGTGCCTTTTTCCATTTGGAGGAAGGTATCAATAAGCAATGTTCTTCTTCTTTGATGGAGGTTCTTGTTGCTAAGTGTGGGACCTGATGTTCAGAGGGCTGCAGACTCGTTGTACGAGAGGGACCTGACACTAGTGACAAGGGCATCACCAATTTAAGTGGGGGAAGATGCGGGTGAACCAGAACCTCCCGTAATAAAAAAATATTCTGTTGTTAGACTCCCAATTGAAATGCAAATTAGAAAAAAAGCTTGTATGGGAACACCAATAGAAGAAGGCTCAACCTAAAAAAAAAAAAAGCAGAATGTTGTTGTCATGAGGACGTGAAAATTTTTAGACATGGGGGGAAAAATGCCTTATTGTTGGTGCCTAACTTACTCCTTTGAAAAAAAAAAAACCTTTTGTTGAAATAGATCCACGATGAAATGCAAATCAGAAGCAAAGTTTTAATTGTGGTTCCCATTGGAAGAGAGTATCCTCTTTCCCGAGGACCAGCCTGGTCTCGAAGGGAAATGAGAAAACTCCAACTGGTAGCTAAATAAAATAGGGGAGGAGTTTGAAAAAAATAGATGTCAAATATCTGTTTCCTTCAGAATCAACGCATGGTAAGTAGGAACCTTCCTCTTCAAGGAAGGTGCCAGAAGAAGGTAGGCACCTTCCTCTTCCAGGAAGGCACCAAGAAAAGATAAGCACCTTCCTTTTCCAATAAGGCACCAATAGAAGGTCAGCGCCTTCCTCTTCTAAGAAGGCACCAAAAGAATGCAAGCACCTTCCTCTAATTAGAAGGCACCCACAGGAAGGTGTCGACAGGAAGGCACCATAGGAAGGCACCCATAGGAAGGCACCATAGGAAGGTGCCAACATGAAGGTGGCATAGGAAGGTGCCATTAGAAGGCAAGAACTTTCTTCTCATAGGAAGGTGCCGACAGTAAGGCACCACTAGAAGGTAAGAACCTTACTCATGGGTAAGGTGCCCTTGTTCTTCTCTCATTGACTAGACAAGCACGACATGGGCAACAAATATTGGTGCAGTTCCAAATCTACATCATGTAGGTTAATTTTGGGATCGCACCAACGTATGATAACATCCTACCAATGCCAGCACATA
Organism: Wollemia nobilis; assembly: GCA_028583015.1. Taxonomy (NCBI): domain Eukaryota; kingdom Viridiplantae; phylum Streptophyta; class Pinopsida; order Araucariales; family Araucariaceae; genus Wollemia; species Wollemia nobilis. The sequence goes on along the minus strand of JAQPPZ010002832.1, from coordinate 11,048,040 downwards.
TAGCACATACATCTCAGCAATGCACCTGGTAGATGTCATGAATGATGAAAGAAATATTGTTTTTCCTCACTCCAAAAAATAAAGGAATGCAGTGTTGTTCCAATTATGCATGCAAAAGAAATAACTCAGAGGGGAGATCATTTTGGACGTACATGTGTCAGAGGATAAAAAAAAAAGGAGAAAGTCAAGATCTATTTTGTTCATAGCAGAATAGATAAAGATACATATAAATAAATAAATAAAATATCCAGGAGTACCAACGTGAAGACGTCTCACACCACCAGCATCATATATATCAGATTCTATGAAATTATCCTGGGTATGTACTAATTTTCTTATTAATCATGTGTGTAGTTATTTTAAAATCATTTCTATGCTAATACCAATCAACGCCTCCATAGTTTTTCAAAATATCCCATTAGAATTCAAACACATGATGTGCCTTGAAAAAAAATATAATTAAAAAAAAAATGAGAGGCTATGGCATCTACATGAATAAATTTTGCATCATTTTCATTGCCACCTCCTGACAATGGTAGTCATATTGAGTGAACACATATAAATGATGCTAATCTCTACCACAAAGGAGGTTCTGGAGATGCCAAATATGTTTTAGATATGGGTAAAAGTAGTACTGGTGATTGCACTTGTTTTAAACAAATTTGGTCTCACCAAATCTGACTAATGTGCAACACTGGAAAATGCCAACATTAGTGCAGTGGTAATTTACCCTAAATAATGTGGTCACAATTTAACTATTTATCCGTAATGATTAGTCAGGATGTGTTTCTGACTTCTGCTGGTGTCGCATCGCTCTATGGATGAAGAATAGCAACACTCAATGAAAAAAAAACACAGTGCTGAATAAAAAAATAGTACTGAGAAAAAAATAGTAGTGTTGAATGGAAAAAAATAGTAGCACTCAGTGGCAGAGAAACATAGATGCTGAAGTCCATTATAAAAAAAAGAGGAAAAAAATATATATCCCAGGGGTTGTTGTCACGAATACATGACACTTTTTTGCATGGTCGTCCTGCAAGAGGGATAACTTCACCTTTTGGTGCCATGAGGGTGTGGCACATGTTAGGCATGGGGGGATGATGAGCACCAAAAATGCTCATTTTATATACACGGTTAATGAGAATTATCACTGGTTCAATTAGCATATGAGATGTATTTTATATAAATTATGCATATAATTGATAGAAAATCTGGTATTATGCTTGATTGGTGTTTTTAGTGGGAAATGTGTATAAATGCAAGTTTTATTACTAATATGGTGTTTTCCAGTCTACATCCACTTGGACCTGACATACTTCTGCTTTCAGAGACTAAGGAATGAGAGCAGGTGCCTTCCTCTTCAAGGAAGGTGCCCAACAGAAGTATGCACCTTCCTCTTCAAGGAAGGTACCAAGTAGAAGTAGGTGCCTTCCTCTTCAAGTAATGTGCCCAATAGAAGTAGGCGCCTTCCTTATAAGGAAGGTTCCCAACAAAAGTAGGCGCCTTCCTTATAAGGAAGGCACCCCCAGTAGGAGTAGGCACCTTCCTCTTCAAGGAAGGCACCCAAAAAAAGTAGGTGCCTTCCTTATAAAGAAGGCACCTCCATGCCTTCATACTTTGCAAGATTTACCAAGTCAACTTTGATCGGTTGACCAAGGACTATGGAGGAGGTTGCACGTGAAGACAAAGGAGATCTATTTTAATCATGCATTTATTAAATAGAATAAAGTGCTTGTTATTATTATCAACCGATTGACCGGTTGACCTTGTAAAGCTCTTAAAACATATTATTATTTTTAGGATACATTAGTTTAGGATTTGTTGTTACATACACCTAAGGATGTTTATATTTATCCTTCTGGTGAACAAACATACTTTAAAATAGAAGAATAAAATATGTGTAGAATCAATTGTAACTAAATCACATCATGTGATTAAATAGACTGATTTATTATTGTAATGAGATTTGGTTGTGCTTTATATAAAGACGCAGGCCAGATGAACAAGGGGGATAAATGATTAATTTTACACAGAACTTATTTTATTTTATTATTTAATTAATTAAGAGTGCAACTCCTCTTATTCGAGCAAGCTCTACGTAGCTAGCCGGGTGGACTATCTGCGGGAGCTTGGGCCCACTCCCTGCAGTAGTCCTCCCCTATTTAATTTATGCATTTGATTTCTGTATATTAGTTTACTGCTTTATTTAATTTTAGTTGTGTGTGTTTATTTCCTCACATTTTATTTCCACATTTTTATTTCCAGAACTTTACTTTTTGTTTATAATTTATTTATTTCATTTCCCGCACTTATAGTATTTGTTTTGGATGGAATCCAATTACACAAACCTCCCCACCAAACTAAATAAGGTACAACCAGATTTTTTCCCCAACATTGTAGGCATATACTATGCGTGAAACTCGTAAGTTTAAGGACTTACTGGATTGATAATTTATGGAAGATAAATGAATGTTTTTCGGGACGTGAATTTCTTCTCACTAGATGACACTGACAGGGAGTGGTTTAAGGCCCGTGGGCTATAGTACATTATTAGGTTACCCCATATTATGGCTGACCAGGCTTATCTTATGGCTTTAGCCCATCGTTGGGACTCACAAACCAACACCTTCCACTCGGTGAGATGACTATCATGTTGGAGGACATGTATAGGATCTTTCAAATCCTGTTTGATGGGGTGCCCATTGTTTCATCGACCACTAATTATTAGGTGGCCATATATGATAGGGTGTTTGGGGTACATTCTACACAGGATTTACGAGATACTGGGTTCGGGGGAGTATCTATCAAGACTTGGTATGATGCTTGTGTTTTCAAAGCAAGGTATGTTGTATTGCTGATGGTGATCAGTAACGTTCTTGTCCCAGACTGCTCAAGTTTGAGGTTCCCTTGGAAACTCCTAGAAATGGTGCAAGACCTACTGGATAGCGAGGAGCCTATAATATATGCATGGAGTAGATCACTATTGTCTCAGTGCTATGATGAGTTGTATCATATCCATCAGTGGGGACATGTCAGCATTGCTTGTAGTTTGCTCTTACAAGTTTGGGGATGAGAGCACATTAAGGTAGATCACCCTAAGGGAATCCTAGTTGAGATTACATCTAATAAGGCTCGAACATAATGCTATGCTGCCATATGGGCTCAAGAACATGAGGAGCATAAGAGCCACACTTTTATAGTGGATATATCCCACTACACTGATGCTTTAACGATACTATTTTCTGAATATGTCATGTGGTGACTGTATTATGAGTGTCTAGTTTGGGATGATCCAGCTATTTTTATTGCTAGGACATGGCACGAGCGATGGGTCATTGGTCGTAATATTTCCATCTAGGAGTATTTATTCTACTCTCGGGTTCTTAGTTAGTATGGATTGTAGCAAGATTTTACCTTGGTACCATTATTGTACATGCGCCTCATAGTAGAGAGGGACCTACCTCCACAATAGGTCATAAAGCTTGCAAATAAGGAGGATTCCCCAACCGTAGACCCTATAGTGGCTAGGGGAGTTATAGAGGTTTACTCTTACTGGTAAGGTGATTGAATGTGGTATGGCATCGATAGCCTAGGTTACAAGGATGATAGTCATGGTGATGGCACAAATTTGGTAGGACGTAGGGTTTGAGCCAAGATCGAGGTATGGGGCCAGTCGATAGAGCAAGTGGTAGTAGAGGATATTGATGTTCCTCAGGAGGAGGAGGAGTTAGAGCTTGAGGAAAGAGACTCTCCTTTGAGAGCACAGTTGCATGAGGTCGAGGCTGAGCTCCAGGCTACTAAGATCTAGGTATAATGATGAGATGTTATGATTGAGTAGCTCACACCATAAATACAGCCTTTACAAGATACTATCAGAGGTGGCAATGTTAGGATGCATTTTTTTGTTCTTGCTTCTACACCTTAGGAGGTTCTAGTAGTAGGCTTAGGGGCAGAGGTGGGACAACTTCATTCCTTGTTGGATGAGCATGAGGCTTGGATCCGGGGTCTTCTGGATCATGTTACCATCCTTCAGATGCAACTTAGGAGGCATGGGATTGTCCCTAAGGATCCAACATATGCAGGTGGTTTGCAGGTCAGTGGGAACTCTACCTTGGGTTAGTCTTCCACTTGTCCTAGCCAATGGACCTGAACTCGAATAGAGATACCTATAGGCTCACATCACTCGACTTGCAACATCGCCACAAGGGGAGGTGGCACTGGAGGGGGTGATGTAGGGAGCTTATCCCCGACACTAGATTGATGTTCTACTTGGTTCTTGATCTATTTTTGAGGTCAACTAGCCTACATGACTATAGCCCAGGGACATTTTTGTATATCCATTAGACTTGACACACATATTTTTATGATATATTTGCCTTTTGTGACTCATTATGTGTATCATTTATTGCTTATATTTTTGTTGTTATTTTGTTTTATGATATGATGTGATGATGATATTTTGATGATTTTATGGATATGTTAGATGATAGATGATATTTGAAGATGCTTAGATGAATGTGTAGATGCTTATATGATTTGATGATATGATGCAATGTATTTTGATGATGAATGATGAATTTATGATATGCAAAGGGATATTGCCTGTATATTTTATGATGTGGTTTATGGATGATTAATGACTTGTTTTCATGGATGCAAATGTTATTTTTAAATGCATGTTTAATTTTTGCTTTAATTATATGCACCTAACTTATGTGATGGAATGGTATAAATGAACCTGTATGCTCTAATCACTTAAAACATACGGAATGCATATGACATTGACAATCTTAATGGGTGATACCACATAAAGTTTAAAAATAATCATGAATTTAAATAATCACTTCTATCATAAGAATTGATTGAGTATTCATATATGAGATGTAATGGTGTGTAATGTATCTTCTTAATAAGTTTCTATAAATTAAAAGATATAAAGTAGTCAGTGGTCGTCTATATACTATTTCTAATATATGCGATATATGTCCTACTATGTTGATACCCCTAATTTATAAAATCTTATAAGGAATATAATGGTGTGAATGATGTTATGATTTGTTGCTATGTAAAAAAAAATTTGGGGCTTTTCGAAGATTCAAACACTCTAGTTCCCCTATCAAAATTTTTCTACTTACCACTTAGACTTTTGAAAGGTATGGCTTTTACCATGGACCTAGTTTTTCATGATATTTGTGTGTGCATGTGATTGTATATTTTGAGGTATAACTCAAGCATTTCCTCCAATGTCAGGCGGGATTCTTTCAGCCCATTGCTAAGATCAGGGAACCTCAGGTTTTCATCTCATCCTTATGTTGGACTTAGTTGGAATATACCACTAGGAAATATTTAGTTACCTAAGCTAGCTCATCCTAATTCAAACATTGGTCTACACAAATGCATGAAGCAATTGTAATAGACATATCATCATGCATAAGGAATTTTCATTCCAGTTTTTTACAATGCTAAGAATTCCAAGGATTCAAGATTTATTCCCTTCTTTTTGGCTTCTTTTTGGCTTTGGATATCTTCTCATATGTAGTGTTAAAAATCACTGTTTATTTTGTATTTGATTTTTTATTTGAGCGGGGATTTTTTGTGTAGTGATGATAATAACTGTTTATTTTGCTCATTCTTAGTGATGAAAATCACTGTTTATTTTGATTTTTTTTTTAGCTTGATTTTTTTGTATTTTGAATATATGATTGTATTGGATTTTTGCTTTTGAAAAGTAGATTGTATGCTTGGCATTTTGAATTTGTACTTTTGCTTTGGGATTTTACTTATTTCGATTTAATCAAGGGATTTTTATAGGGTAAAGCTTGTCCTTTTGCCAATTCTCGGCACCTTTAAACCGGTTGCATAGGGGGATAAGCAAGGATAATCCTTTTCACTTAAGGTAACATAGAATGCTTTGCATATTTCATATTTTACTTGTACCAACTAGGAATTTAGTGTTTCAATAGTGACGGGATCATGAATATCCAAGGATTTATCATAGCTAGGCCTTTATTTCTACTAATCAAAGTTGTTTTCCTAAAAAGTTGGTAAGATTACTAGATTTGTTTGACTAACTGAAAAGCCTTAGTAATTATGTATAGCAACAAATAATGGTTGTGTTGAAGAACACAATTACACATATGTGGATGGAGGTATGGATATGAATGACTTGTGTGAAAAACTATGGTATCACTTTTAAGACTCTCATGACATATCTTGTACTGTATGTGAAAATGCACTGCAATGACGTGGATACAAAATATGAAGTGCAATTATTTTTGTATTTTTTATTATTTTGACCAAAGGGCTTATTATGCCTTTGGGGCTTTTGTTATTGATTTTTACCAAGCGGTTTGAATTACCCTTAGAGCCTTTTTTATTTGATATTTGACCAAGTGGTATGAATTACCCTTGGAGCATTTGATTTGATTTTTGACCAAGCGACATGAATTACCCTTGGAGCCTTTTGAATTAATGTTTGACCAAGTGGTGTGAATTACCCTTGGAGCCTTTGATTTGATTGTTTGACCAAGTGGTATGAATTACCCTTGGAGCCTTTGATGATTTTGGTTTTGACCAAGCGGTTTGAATTACCCTTGGAGCCTTTGATTTGATTTTTTGAATTTTATGTTTTTATGATTTGTTTGTGTTTTTGACATATTTGAATGTTTTTTATTTTTGACATATTTGAATGTTTTTATGTTTTTATGTGTAAAATTCCTTTAAGTGAATGATATTGAGAGGTTCAGTCTCTTCAAAACCATCTAATGATATAAGGCGATATGCTCCAGGCCCAACTCTCTATGAAATAATGTATGGACCTATCCAGTTTGCCATGAACTTATCTCACAGATGCGGTGGCAAATTTGAATTTTGCTAGTTTTCTTTGAGCACTATATCTCCAACCTTGAATTCCCTTAGGTGGAATTTACTATTGTAAGCTCATGCAAGGTGATATTGGTAAACATGAAGATGCTCTAAAGAATTGACTCGGTGTTCATCAAGAAGCATCAATTGATCAAGGTGGCCTTGTCGCGTAGCTTCATCATCTATGAAGTCTTTTAGTGCTATGCGTAGATTCAGGATTTCCAACTCTAGAGGCATGATGGCTTCAGTGCCATATACTAGTAAAAATGGTGTTGCCCTAATGGGCATCCGTATACTAGTCCTGTATGCCCATAGTGCAAGGGGCAATTGCATGTGCCAATCCTTATGATTTTCTTACACTGTCTTCATCAAAATGGAGACTATTGTTTTGTTTGAGGCTTCTGCTTACCCGTTTACTTGCGGATAATAAGGCATTGAAAAACTATGTTGAATATGATATTTTTTCATTAAAGCATGCACATTTTTGTTCTTAAAATATGGCTCATTATCCGATATTATCTTAGAAGGGACCCCAAACCGACTTATGATATTTTGGAGTATAAAATCCGTAATCCTTGGTCTAGTTTTTGATGTTAAGGGGATTGCTTCTACCTATTTAGTGAAGTATTATGTGGCCATTATTATGAATGTATATCGGTCTAAGTATGGGGGTGAGATATTCCCAATCAAGTCTAGTCCCCATTGCGAGAATGGCCATGCTTCCTGGATGGGCTGCAAAGCTTATGATGGTAAGTGCATTAGAATTGCATGAGGCTGGCACTTACTACATTTCTTGACATACTCACAACAGTACTTTTCTATTATGGGCCAATAGTAACCCATTATCAAGATGCGCATAACGATGGCCATGCCACTAAAATGGCCTCCACATGTTCCGTTGTGATCTTGTGAAACTGCCCAAGATGCTTCCTAGGGCTCAAGACAACGGAGTAATACTCCATCATATCCTTGTCTATAGAGGATTTATCCTAGAAAAATGTATCTTGTTGCTCTCCATTTAAATGTTCACCTTTCTATATGTGATAAACCTTGAGGTATTATTTTGAGCTTCAGGAAGTCCCACAGTTAGGAAAGCCAATCCTGATAGGCCACAACTTCTATAGAATAGACAACTTGCTCTTCCTGCATTTCTGAGGTAGTGAACATAGATTGAGGAACAACTATATGGTATATGGTCACACCACACTATATGGGTCCTTCGGAGATCAACTATACCTAAGGTGTTGTTTGCAAGAAATTCTTGGTTGCGAAGGAACAATCCTGATTTGGTTTGATGTTGATCATATTGACTGATTCTTGATTTTCAAAAGCTTCACGATGTATTACTGAGTGCAAAATCACTTTCACATGAATGGTTGTAAAATAAATAGATTCTGAGGGATTAAGGATCCCAAAGAGGCCATAGTGTCTACAAATCTATTCAACATATGAAGGATTGCCTTGATTTCCTACCATTCCATCCAGGCTAAGTAATTGTCAACAAGTTCCTTGTAAGTCTTCAAGAGTGGGCACCTGAATTGGAAGAGCCCTTTGACCTGGTTCACTATGAGTAAGGAGTCACCAAAGATATTCAATCTTTTAATGCCCATCACTATGGCTATTTGGAGTCCCAAGATCAATGCTTCATATTTTGTTTTTTTATTTGTGCATGGGAAGTCTAGTTTGAATGATAATGGCAATGGAGCACCCTATGGTGTGATAAAGACAATCCCTGCTCTGCCTCCTTGTTCACACTTCAAACTGTCAAAGAAAAATGACATATCTTTTTCTTTCTTAGGTTATTCGAGCTCTGGTAGATCTGATAATGCAAATACCACATCATCATGCAACTATATGGTGAGAGGCTTTTTATCCTAAAGAGGCACATCTTCTAATTGATTTGCTATGACTTGTCCCTTGATGGAATTTTAGCTTATGAACTCTAGATCAATTATGTCAATAGCATGATCCACTTTACAGTACATGTATTGTGATATGTCTTGCTCATCATGTATTGCAAAGGATTTTGTTTTGATATGACGTAGGTCATATGGCTCAACATGTAGTGTCACAACTTTCAAGTTGCAAAGACCACTGCTAAACAAAATTTTATGACATACACATATCCTAGCTCATAGATCACCAAGGTGCAACTAATGTAATATATGACTTGCTCTTTGTCTTGTACATTCTTTTGGGCTAACATGGTGCCCAGTGCAAAATCAGTAGTCGATATATATAGTAAAAATGGTATGTATAGCCTTGGTGGAACCAATACTGGCGGCGTTTCTAGATAAGTCTTTATATCTACAAAGGCTTGATGGCATTATTCGTCCCAATGAAATGGGACTTCCATGTGTAGCAACTTATTCATAGGTCTACATTTGTATGATAATTGCATGATGAATCTTTTGATGGATGCTATCTTTCCTTGTAGGCTCCTTAACTCCCTAATGTTGGTAGGGGTGGCCATTTCTAGTATAGCATTTACCTTTGTAGGATCTACTTCGATGCCTATCTTAGATACGATGAATACTAAAAGCTTGCCAAAAGTTACGTTGAATACACACTTCTTAGGATTAAATCAAACATTGTGTTCTATGAGGCGATCAAAGACTTGTCTAAGGACTTAGGCATGCTCTTGTCGTAATAGGGACTTGGTTAGTAAGTCATCCATGTAATCTTCCAATATATTATGCATATAGTCATGGAATATGTATGTCATGGCCCGCTTATATGTGGCACCAACATTTTTGAGATTGAATGACATCACTTTGTAACAGAATGTTCCCCATGGAGTAATGAAAGCAGTTTTATGTTGATCTTCGAGATTAATTCAGATTTGGTTGTATCTAGAAAACCCATCCATTAGGGAGAGAATTTCATAACCTACGGTTGCATATACAAGAGCATCTATGTTTGGAAATGGGAATGAATCCTTTGGTGTTGCCCTATTGAAACATCTAAAATTTGTGCAGATATGAACTCTTTCATTAGGTTTCCCTACGGGTACCATGTTTGACACCCACTCAGGCTAGTCAATAGGAACTATGAATACTGCATCTAGTAATTTTTGTAATTCATTCTTTACCATCAAAGTGATGGTTGGATGCATTTTCCTTAATTTTTTCTTGACTGTATTCTTCATGGGATCCAATGAAAGGTTGTGAATGACCAAATTTGGATCTATCCCTTGCATGTATTTGTAATTCCAAGCAAAAATATTTGGCCTTTCCTTGAGGAGAGGAATCAAGATGGCTTGTTCCTGTAGAGATAGACTTTCTCTGAACTTGACTTTCCTTGGTTGGGTAGGATCATCACTGATGTCCACCTCTAAAGTTGCTTCTATAGACATATGTGACCCATCATCTAGCTGATGAGGCATAGGTATCAATTAAATGTCATTAACGAGATTCACAGGACCTATTGACTCAGGTTCTAAACCAACATGGAAGACATCATACACACAACTTGATGAAAAATGGAATGGTTGTAACATATATTCATTAGGGAAGAGGTATTTTGTCTCTATGGGTGAATTAGCACAATCCCAATCAATAGCATCTATATCAATATGCAATGATTTGGTAGGATCTACTAGATTATGAAGTGGAGTGGTCAAATCTATGGAGATCATGTTGATGGATGGGATGAAATATCTAGGACTACATGGGTGTAATATTTTCTCAGGGGTTTCTCTTCCATACTCACGATGAGGTTATGGAGGAATGGGAATTTTTGGATATAGCCTGTGAGTAGGGTGGAAAATAGGATCATTGGGTTCTAACTGCTCTATGAATGTAGGTAGATGGGGATTAACCATCTGATGAATGGCATATAGGTCAATAGGTATCCCCAAAAATTATATTTGAGGGTCTATGGCATGAAGTGCCACCTCTCTCTCTACTAGCTTGTTGACTTGCCACAAGTGGTGAGGTCCAAGATAAGCCATCTTGGTCTCATCCTCAAAGTCGTCATCACTTATCCAAAAACTATTAGCATTGGCATGCAGCCCTAAGAAAAAGGGCTCATGTCTTGGCCTAAAGTAGGCCATCTCTATTTCATACTCATATTCTTTGTCACTTATGAAGAATTCATTTGCATTTGTCTCTCGACCCAAAGTCAGGGGTTGATGGCTTAAGCCTAAGTAAGCTCTTTCTGTTGGGTCTTATGATTCATAGTCACTTTCATTTGATGTATATTCAATCTCATTGTGGATGGACCATGTGAACCTTTGTAAATAGTGAGGCCCTTGATAGGCTAAGCCAAGTTGCACCTCATCATCACTTGCTTCATATCCATTCTCCTCATCCCATGAGTTGTACCTTGTTGGGGTGGAATCAATTGAGGTGTTTGGATGATAAGTTTTTGGAGGTGGTATGTTTATCGTGACTAATTGTCTATTGCTCAAATTTGATATTCTCAAGGGGTGATAAGGAATGAAATCAATGTCTTCTCCCAAACCTATGCTTAATATTTCCAATTCCACTACAAGCGAGTCATCTCGACCTCCGCTATAGTAGCCTATGCCAAATCTATCAAAAGGAAGCTGATATAGTGGCTCGTAAGGCCTCTTGCACCACTACTCATATATGCCAAGGTCATAGTCATACCAATGACAACACTTAAATTATCTTAGATAAAACTTGGGATTAGAGAGGTAACAAAAATTGACTGTGAATAATTTGTCACTATATCCTATATCTGATGACTTTTGAGCGTAGTCTAGGCTGACATAGACAAAATTGGTTTGGTTGGGAGGGATTCCTAGTGGAACCATTGTTCCTACTAGCGGACTCAAGTATTTAGGCCTACATATGTCCTATTTAATCTCAATGATGGGCGTAAAGGTGATGTTCTACATAAGGTATCCCCCTATGCCTATACTTGCCAAGTGTATTGATGCATGAGACGTGGATGACCCAATGAATGATACTGGTAAAGTAGGGTGATAATCACTATCTTCATCTTGATCTTGAGGATATTTCTCTTCCATAGGACTTGGAATTTTAGCAATGGCTATAGTTGGCATTTCTTTGGGCCTTTCTTCCTTAACTAAGGGGGCCTTTAGCTTCTAATTGTATTTTGGTTTTGATGTTGATGGTACTTTAGAAGCATTGATTGTCTTGAGTGCACCAAAAGGTGTTGATGTGCATGGGTCTTTTCTTACCCCTTTGTATTTTTTATCAACTTGTGTGGTTGGGGATGAAGGTGCCACGCATAGGTGAGTATAAGGGATCATGAATTCTCCTAGAATATCCACTTTATTAACATATTTAAAAGGCTCTTCATTATCCAAAATCACATATTTGCTTTCGTGGACATACTTGACACATTGGTGCAAGATCGAAGGCACACACTTCATGGCCCTTATTAAAGGGTGCCCTCAGAGGATGTTGTAATGCATAGCACCTTAAAAGACATGACACATCACAGGGATGGTCTTGTTCCCCACCTTGATGGGTAGGACTATCATTCCCATAGTATTGCATAAATCATCATTAAAAGATCTCAATGTGTAAGTTCCTCGAACAATATTGGTCTTGGGTATCTTGAGGTGTTGTATTGCAATTTTTGTGATGATGTTTATTGATGAACTTGTATCGACCAAAATCCTCTTGAAAGGTAATTCATTGATGACCACTATAATTTTTAGCAGAGGGTATGGTAAGGCAACACAAACTATCTTAATCTCATGATCATAGAATCGGATCATAGGTTCTTGTCATTCTTGTACTTGTCCCACAAAGTGAGTGAATGAATTCACATCTTATGATTGAAGATCAATTGTTATTAAAATATCCTTTATAGTCTCCCTATGCTTTGGGGACTATTGTATGATCTCATATATGGATAACTTAGCTAGAGTCATCTATAGGTTTTGCTCCAATCTACTCTAAATAGTTACCACAAGTCTCATTGGTGGACCTGGAAGGTTGGCTTACCTTTGCCTAGGAGTGGTTAGGATGTTCATGGGAGCTACAGGAAGTCACATTTGACCATACCACCTATTCCTTGTTGCTATGTTAACGATCTCAACCATCCTAATGCATCTATGGGTAGGTATGTCAGATTGAACCTGATTGAATTGGGCCCCTTGCTCTTGAGGGGCTTCATGATTAGGAAATGGGTTTCTGTAAATTCCCATGTATCTATTATCGAGAGCTATTGGGTTGTCAACTTTGAGCTCTCCCACCTCAATCATGTTTTGCACTTGATGCTTAAAACTAATGCAAGCTTCAATGTCATGTCCCAATATCCTATGATAAGGACAAAATTGATCTTCCCTATATCCTTTTGGCTTAGGATGGTTGGGATATATAAGAGGTATATTAGAAAATATGATCCTCCTGTCCTCACTCAATTGATTAAATATTGATTGCATTGATTTTGTTAGAGGTGTGAAATAACGAGGTCGCTTGTATTCTCGGTTTCTTCCTTGATTTTTCTTTTGGTCGTAGTTGGCTAGTGGGGGATGTGCTTGATAGTTCTATGGTTGTTGTGCACCCCCATCCTTAGGTGTAGCCAATACGACTTGATTGACTGAGCAAGGTTGCCCTGCTTCTACCTGTACTTGTTATTCTTACCATTCTTGTTCCACTCCTTTTTGTTTCAGAGCTTAATGGTTCCCTCATCTACATTTATCTCTTTGATGAGCTTGTACTATGCCAAAGATTCATCAAATGAAGGATACTATTGAAGTTGTAGCAAGAGGGAGATATTTTTAGAACAAATTTTGGTTAACATACGAATTATCTCTTCTGTGGGAATGGATAATGATAATTTTGCCATGAATTTTCTCCATCTATTCCCATAATCCATTACTGGGTCATCATCATACTATTTTAGGTTTAGGTTCACCTTATTCTTAGCACTAAAGGAGAAAAACTTCAAGAATGTGTTTAATAATTGTTCAAAGTTGGTTATGTTATGCTTATGTAGTTGGTTGAAACATTGAGTGGCAGCACCTAAAAATGCCATTATGAATGTTCTTAGCATGAGAGAATCATTGTCTTCAAGATGAAAACAAGCATTGATAAAATTGGTGACATGCTCTTGTGCATCCTCTTCACCTTTAAACTTCTCTAACCTAGGCATATCAAAGTGCTTAGGATATGGAGGGCTAGGGATTGATGGGCACAATGGTTGATTGTGTATCTTTCTCAATGTTGGTGAGTTCCCAGCTGCATCTTGTTTCTCAAATGTTTTCATTTTTCAGCAAGCTCTTGAAATGCATTTGATGCATAAATTTACTCTTTGTGCAAGACTATTCACATTGGAAATGGAGGTAAATCTCTATCCATTTGATTTGTTCCATTTTCCTCCCTCCTACGATGGGAATCAGGATTGTGATCTTGATTTGTTATGTTTGCCCTCCCCCCATTAGTTGGATTTTGTTCATGATTTGGTGGGGGGTTTCATTGTGGGATATCTTATCTAGTGTGCCTTTACTTAGGTGAGTCAACATATCTTGTTATTTTGTGGTCACCACTATTTATTTGTAAATTGTTAAGAGCTAGCTACTCAGATTGCTCTCTTAAACACTGCTCATGTTGGCAAAAGAGTATTTCTCTTTGTTTCTCTTGTTCGAGAGCTTCCACTAACTATCACTCTTTGCATAATGCATTTTATAACAACCTCAATTAGTTAGTTTGTGTTGTTGTATAAGATTCATGTTTATCTAACTCTGTTCTTGTAGTCTTGACTCATAGATTCCTTGAGGGTTTTTTTTTGTATCTGTACTCTTGCTAGTTAATGTTACTTTCTTAGTGTACTATTGAATATCCCTATTATCATACTCCACACGTATTCTACGGGGTTGATCTAAGATACCCATAGACTGGGAGGTATGTTTAGAAGTCATGATTTGTGAGCTTCCAGATGTAAAGTTCTCAGTAACTACAACTCTTTGGGTTGGTTGAGTAGGAAATCAATCCAACATGTCTAGCTATCTCGTTCTCCATGGCTGGTCCCATGGGGTGCCATTTACTCCTATGAGGTCATAGTCTACAAGGAATATTTCCTTTTGTGTGAAGGGTTTCTTCTATATGATTCCCATGACTAGATGTAGCTCTAGTTTCCTATCCTTCAGTGGGCAAACCTATTTCATATGTTTCTTGTGAGTCTTTAGGTTTTGCAATTCTTGTTTGCCTTCTTGATGAAGAGGGCTTTGTGGTGACATGTTTTCTCCATGTGGATGGAGATGTGGCAGTATCGTCATCCTTATGTGAAAAATGGGTCTTAGAACCTTCTTTATGTCCATGCGAGGAGGAAGCCCTTGAAGCTTCCTCATGTCTTTGAGATGTTTATGTGTGTTTAGAGGAGGCATTTGAGGTCTCCTCATGTCTCCTTTATGAGGATGACTATGAAACCTCTTTTTTTTATGTGAATTTATTCCATGATGTGGTTCCTTTCTTGGGGTTTCTTGATGAGTTCCCCCAAGGGTTGAATTATCATCCCTTAGGCTCATGGAGCTACGTCTCACGGTCTTACGGGTAGGTCGTTCAACATTACTATGACTTCGTCTATGGATATGAATTGCTTCTATCTCTCCCTCAACATTAGACCGAGGGTGTTTACTTCTTGTTTTGACCATGTTGTTTTGTGACTTGATATTTTGAGTTTGCTATTTAGGAATGACCACACAATTCCAAACAAATTTTTATCTTTGATTACAAATTTAAGTGTGCCATAAACTATTTTTTGTGTTTTGATGTGTTGTTCTCTTGATTTCTTTGCTCTTGTTCTTGGATTAAGAATGAGAAGACTCATCCATAGTGACAATCAAGTACACTCGTTCCAAACATGATTTTATCAAAATAAGCTAGGGTACACCACTGAAGATCCAATGGGGGGTTCACCTAGCTCCTCCACTCTAAACCAATGATTGTTCTAATAGTGGGAGATAGTTTGAACACATGTAACTTAGTTTCACTATAAGTAAGTTTCCCAATCCATTTCTAGGAAGATCTAGGGGGAAAAATAGTGGAAGGAGATGAATTCCAACGTCACTGGACTGAATTTAAGGTTGGTTATGAAATCCAACTCTCCAATGTTTAAATGAGACGTGCGTGTGTGGTGTTCATTTTAAGCTTGCGTAACATAAATTGCAACATATAGAAGTAATGAGTTTTTCCTATATGCCTAAGTGCAAAAATACATCTCAATATTCTGAAATATGCATGAACTACTATGGTTTGTATGAGCGCACTTTATCTCATGCAACTATGGCCTCTAGCAGGGCCTGAAAGCAAGCAAACAACATACAATGTCTAGCACATTGGATTCTAGGATGAAATTTTCAGGCATAAGCCACTATTCCTAGCAACGCCTAGTGGAAAATTTAAAAGAAGATCTAAGATATGTGAAATGCTTAATTATTTCTTCTTTATTATTTCAATTTCCAAACATAAATGTGCTTTAAGTTCTCTATTTTGAACACATAGAAGTAGATAAAAAGCTATAAAATATCAAAAAAGCTATACCAACCTTTGATCTAGCTTAGAGAGTCGATGTTTTGACCTCTACTGCACTCCATTTCTGGCCATTATTGACCAGAGCAACTGGTTCTTGGATGTTGTAGCTTAGAGTGGCTAGTTTTTGGCTATTGTAGATTAGAGCGGCTAGTTTCTGGCCATTGTAGCTCAGAGCAGCTAGACCTACACATAAAATTAAGTTAGTATTCCAATAGAAAATGAAAAATTAGTGGTTGTCCCATCGTGATCACCATATTTAGTGACCCCGAGGTGCACGCACCGCTCTTAACTCTACTTGCGATGTTATTACTATACCAAAAATAAAGCTAAAATATTACAAGAAAACATATAACACGAAAATGACAAATAATGGATATTTCATTAATATTGAACCCCGGTTACATGTCGGTCCCTCTTAGGGATACCCATCTTGATATAATGATATACAAGTGGATGAAGAGATGTCTCCTTTTGCAAAAGGGTGGCATGCTCTAAAATGCTTCCTAGTTCTGCACACAAAAATGTCTGAGGGCTTAGAGATGCCTCCTTCTCTAGGTATGTCTCTTAGATGGATCCTCTTGCTCTTGTATGTCATTCATTATGTCTCGTAAACTTGTGGCCCTGTATGTAATTCAAAAAACAATTCATGTTTAAGTGTCTAAGATTGCCTCCTCGGATAAGGTTGTTAGTAATAAGAGAATGTAACAAAAATATGATAAAACAATACCATGGAATCAAGAAAATCTAAGCTAATGATATAAGAAAATAATATAAAATATGTTATGTCTATTTAAGCTAAGCCTACAAGACATTGGCCACTAAAGAAAGCCTTGATGTCCTTGCTCTAAAGCTATGGGTCAAAGACTATGATATGATGTTGAAGAAAGTAGGTGTTATGCCCTTTGAATTGTCAAAGCTCTGCCACACACGTGATCCTAAAGAGAACTCTCTCTAAAATGATATCTTGTATGTGATTCAGGTCTCTATATGTTATATATGTATCATGTGTCTCTATATGTCATATATGTATCATGTGTCTCTATATGTCATATATCGATCATGTGTCTCCATTTTTTTTGGTGTTCTTAGGCTTGCACATTTTATAGTGTGAAATCCTAGGTCTATGTCCAAGTCCTAGAAATAAATTTATTATGCATAGTGCAAGTTAGCATGAGAATGCCTTGTCTATTGTCTATATTTGAATGCCAGTAAACTGAAATCTAACTGCCCACTTGAGTCTTCTATGTGAACTGTTTGTTAGCATGAGAATATTTTATCATTTTTTTATGATTGAAGGTTAGTTAAATTAAGTCTAAATGCAAACTCAAGTCTCCTATGTGAATTGGTTGTGAAAAGGAATGCAAAGTCACTCCTGATCACCTTTATTGCATGCATACTACCACTTACGCCCGATATTGGGCCTATTTATCGACAAACTGCTTCTTATGGCTTATCCAATGTCATCTACAACAGCTATGATCTGGTCATTATTTTCTATAGTGGCTAAGGTTTGGTCACTCTAGGCTTGAGTGGCTAGAATATGGTTGCTCTTAGCTTGAGCATCCAAGCTTGGATGGCTTGAAAAGGCCCCAAATAAGTGGTGAGAACCACTATTGGTGCTTGGAAAGTCCAATATTATGTATTATGATCTTATGAGTGTGTCTATGTAAGTAGCTCCCCTAATCATGACATGATTTAGGTGTCTACAATATCACTTCACCACATTCATTTCAATTACATTATTCACAAATTCATTATATAAGTCTCATGTTAACATTTACATATGAGTTGGTGCAACATACATTGTCTATGGTGCTAGCATAATATGGCATATAGTCTACACATTTCATCCTCTAAATCAATAAATTATCCATCTCACTATACATCCATGCATGTACAAAATCAAATCAAATCACAAAATATGCATACATAGGCATTCATCATCATTGCATAAATCAAATTGCATATATTTGCATACATTTCATAAAACAATAAACACATGATGGTAAACCACATAAAAAGCTCATATATATATATATATATATATATATATATATATATATATATATATATATATATATATATATATATATATATGTATATATGTATGGGACAAAATGATACATCATGTTGTCCATAGGTTACAATAAAGTGAGTCCTTAGACTTCACACAGCTAAAGCATCCAAAACAAAAACACAAAAAGAGCCACGCGATCCACTACCATGGTCACGTAGGACTGGTACTATGACTTGCACTCCCACTGGTAGTCAAAGTTCTTTGTGAACTCCCATACTTGCTACCACCTTCCCTATCAACTCTCCATCTAGACCCTGGTGCCTCCAGCCGAGAGGAGGACTACCTTGTCCTACTATGGTGACTCTGGTATGACCCACTGGTAGCTACATCATCCTGTAGATGCCCACCAAGGTGCACTACCTTAGTCTCCAGCTCATCTGCATAATCCTACCTCTGTCAGCACCATGCCTAGTAAGTCTCCTCCATAGATGGAGTCATTTCACCTTTGCATGTAGCATAGTCACCTCCCTACTGATAGAATCCTCCCGTTTAGGGATTCGAGATCATATCTATGCCTGAAGAGATGCTATCTTGGACTGAGCCACCTATACCTCAGATCACTATGCTACTAGATCTGTCTATAAATCATGCACCTATGTCCATAGGAGATTTCTCTCCTGCCTCACCCCGAGTAACTCATATCATAGCTCTACCTTTGTGTCCCCTGGTATCATTGATGGTGCTTGCACCTCTTCATCCCCAACATCATAATCCCCCAAATCACCTCAATATCCTAATTCTATAAGATCCACATGCTCCCCTTCCATGTGTCCCTAACAATCACCTGCCTCACCCTGGTCCTCACTAGAAACCTCCTGATGTGCCTCCCTAGCTGCACCCCTACTCAGTGGCAACTCTCCATGCCACTAGTCTGTCACTCACCAAGAATTAAACTCTATTATAGTCCAAGCATCATCCACATCTGTAATGTATACTACAAGATTTGTATCCTGTGCCACTACCTCTACCATCATCCATGCCAATGTACTATCATCACCATGATGCTAATAAGGATCGACTCACTAGGCACCCCCTGGAATAGCCCAAGATATCACATCACTTGAGCAAAAGTGAAGTACTCCCACTCTGTGCCATGTTGTACAATAAGCCACCTACCTCACTGCACCCCATGAAGCTATACAGTAGCATCTGCCCACTCTGGGAAATCCTTGTATGGTCTCCAGAACACTTTGTCTACCCCAATTTATGAGAACAAATCTGCATAGTGACCCACATCACCTGTGAATCATTGAATCTATCCCCTATCCTAATCCCTCTTCCATAGGATGCCATATCCTATCTCCCTATCTACCAGTTGTGCCCGAGTCTTCAATGGTAGCCCATACGATGTTAGGATACCACAGTATAAAATGGATTGCAGAATAGAAATTAATGTATTTCTTGATGATATGAATCGCTTTTGGAATATTGGGTTTAAACCTGCAATATTGATATATATAAAATGTATTTGATTTGATGTCCTAAAATGAATATGGTGATGTACCATAAATATGAAGGATGGGGTGCGATTGGAAAGATGCACCCCTGATAAATATAATTACAATATGTTAGGAGGGTCCTAACATGCCACCCTCCTTAAAAGAGCTTTGTCCTCAAAGCTCAAAGTAAGGAGCTTCGTTGCTTGTTTTCCAAGTTGAATTTGCGCAATTTCTTGTACTATCTTGATGTCACTTTTCTGAAGGCAAGGATATCATGAAGGTCAAAGTGTTAGTGGGGGATTTCCAAGAAAAATAGTAAAATTTTTCTTAGGATAATTGTGATGATGGTAGGCTTCCGCTTTAGCCGATTCTTCCTGTGTAGAATGAAGGGAAAATAAAGGTGCACTCACTATTTTGCCTCCTTTCTGAATCAAGCTGCCTATACGATGAGAACTCACTATTGGTGATGAACTTGTGTGTAGTTTGTTGAGAGTGTATGTCTTGCCTTAATTATTTACTGCATGGATGTCTACCTCATTGTTTCATGGTGTATCGAGCACTTCCGAAAAATTGACCTCATTTCCTTCATTGTTATGGTCAGGTGCTTTGGTCATGTCATGCACATCTTCCTCGCCTTCTTCATTGATGTGAGTAGGTGCACTGGTCACTTCGGACACAACTACCTCATCTGCTTGCTCTATGGAGAGACATGGATCAACTTTATGCAATAAATACAATGTTTGTGTAGCACAACAATGAAGGGGCCCAAATTGCTCATCACAAGTATAGCAGAGGTCTTTCGCTCTTCGCTCCTCCATTTCTTGTAGGCTAAGGTACTTAACTGGCAAGGGTTTGTGTTTTGGAATAGTGTGCGTGAATGTCGATTTATCAATAGGTTGCTCTCCATGTTGACTTTTAACATTGAATGTATCGTCGGCTAATAAGGCTAATCCAATGGCTTCTTGTAGGGTGCAAGGAGTGTACATCATGATCTTCACTCTAATTTCTTCTTTCAATCCATTGATGAACCCACTTATGAGGACTGATTTGTCCAACCCTATGATGCGATTGGTGATATCCTGGAATTGAATTTTATATACATGCACTGATGTGACTTGACGTAGGTGGGTGAGATTAAGCAGCAAAAGTAGGTTGGGGTCATGAGATATTCCGTCGTCGGTCATTTTTGTAATCGTCATTGGAAGTTGTTATTAAATTGCTGAAAATCATCACAAAACTTGTCGTCAAAAATTGTCATCCAAAATTTTATCGTCACCAATTTTCGTCAAATGTTGCAGCAAAAATCGACAAAAATTGGTGTCGACTTTTTGTCAGCAAGAATTGGGTGTTTTCAACTTTTTGGGCTGTGCCCCGAGCGCTGGGTGTTTTCAACTTTTTGGGCTACGACCCGAGCGCACGAACAGGGGCGAGAGAGGTGGTGAGGGAGCAGCGACTGAGCGAGGTGCGGTGAGACAATGAGGGAGTAGGTGGCAGAGTGGAAGATGTTTCAAGTGAGCGATGACAGAGCGGGAGTAGCGGGCAAAACTTAGGTGGTGACGGGGCAGCAGGGTGGAGTAGAGGTGACAGGGGTGGTCAAGGGTCAAAAATTTAAAAAATTAAATAATTGGGCAATGATTTAATTTAATTTAAAAATTAAATTAAATTTTTAAAAATTTGGTGGGCAATGCCCTATCAATTTTTTTTTTTTTGGCTCCCCGAGAGCTCACAACCGTTTGCGGGCGGGAAAGACGATAGCAGGCAGCAGGACTGACAGAGGCGACAGTAGGCGACTGGTGGGATGAACTGACTGATCGAGGTGACAGGCTAGCAGGTAGGATGAACTGACTGATAGAGGCAACAGTAGCACACAAAACTGACAGAGGCGACAGCGGGCGAGAGAGCAGGTGGCAAGGGTGACGACGGAGGAGGTAGAATGCACAGAGTGGCGAGAGGGCGGTCAACACAATCCAATTATCGACAAGCGGTAGTGGGTACGCATGAGGGTTGGTAAAGGGAGGGCGTGACCGAAGTCATGCTTTAATAAGTGTGTTGCCCACCTTATAAGGTAGGCAAAAACTCCCACACCCGCTATGTGGGATAAACAATTTATTACAAAAATAAAAGCCTTTTATAACCTACGCTTTCACGTCGACGAAAAATGCGATTGACGTCCCTCGTTTCGACGTCGTGATTGGTGTCCAATCAATCAGCAAAAATTTGATCGATTAAAATTTATATTATAACCTTCAGTTCATAATATTTTTCCATGTTTTTTGTCCGATATTCGTTTAAATTAATAATACGCCTTTGATTTTTTTGGTATAATTTTTTTTTTTTTTTATGACAGCGAAAGGTGAAATCTGAAGCTCTGATCTAGATGTTAGGATACCACTGTATAAAATGGATTGTAGAATAGAAATTAATTTATTTCTTGATGATATGAATCACTTTTGGAATATTGGGTTTAAACCTGCAATATTTATATATATAAAATGTATTTGATTTGATGTCCTAAAATGAATATGGTGATGTACCATAAATATGAAGGATGGGGTGCGATTGGAAAGATGCACCCATGATAAATATAATTACAATATGTTAGGAGGGTCCTAACATATGATCGCCCCATAGCTATGTGATGCCAACCCCAGCACTATAACAAAAAGCTACACCCAACACCCTTCCACTAATGGTAGTGGATTTCCTACAACTCATCGTAGAGCTATGCCAATAGTGTAGTACCCCAGGCCATCACCAGTAGCTCCACCATAGTACACCTCACCTGCACAAATACTAACTCCACCAGCTTCCACAGGAACCTCACTTTAGAATATTTAGATAGTAGCATATTGGATATGAGCATCATGAGTAGTGTATGCCTCATCCCAAATACCTTTGCCTCATTCCAGAATCCTACCAACATACCCCCTTAAAGTAGTCTAGCTCTGCCATCTCTAGATCATAACTAAAGTACCTCTCGAGAACCACCTGTATTTGGTCTCGTGGTGTCGTGCGGATCGACCACACTTCTACCAAAATCCAAATAATTTTATAGATGTCCTCTAACATCACCGTCATCTCCCCAATGGGTAGTTAGAAGGTATTGGTGCGTGGATCCCACAAATCAATTATGGCAGTCAGATATGCATGGTCTTCTATAACAACCTCTAATCGTGTCACCTGCTTAAGGTCGATGGCATCCAGCCTCACCCAGTCCTCTGTGGTCAATGCATACCTCATGTAATAAAATATAGTAGGTACTCGATATCGAATCCTCACCACATGATAGGGATAAGCAACTCAATAATACACCACCAAAATGGCCTCGCATGGCCCCAAAAACATTCGAAAGAAAAGACTCAAAATGGTCCCTTTTTTAGGCTAATTTGTGGCCTTTACTCCTAGGAATGGCCCCAAACCCTATGTCTAGCCCATCAAAGGTTTTCCAATGATCATACCACACTAGCCATCCCACCTAGGGATGACTCCAAAAAAATTGGACTCAAAAAGGCCTTTCAGGCCATCAAAAATAGCAAAAACAATGCAAAATTCGACCTATAAAATGCAATATAATTGCACAAAAACATGGATAAAACATAAAAATTGGTACGTATATCATAAATTAAGTTTTATTACCTATATTATAGTGTGATATGCTTCCAATTCAAAAACATACCATAAAATAAAAAAAATCAACTCCTAACACTAGGAAAATGCAATAAGAGATACTGGCCATACCTGTATCGCACCGACTCCTCCACTAGCTGAGTCTTACCACTAATTCATGGTGAATTTGGGATGAAATTTATAGTTCACCACTACTCAGAATCACTCTCCTACTCCTCACCTCTCAAATTTCCAAAGAAAGCATGCACAAAAGAGCATAACCTTCATATTTTGGGTTTATATAAATATCCTTGGGTCACCACCATCCCAGGGTGGTACGAGTGCACATTTGGCTGACCGTGCCACCATGGGATGATGTTAGAACATGCACTCATACCACCCTATGATGGTGGTAGCAAAAATAGGCCAAAACAACCCATGACCCAAAACAGGTCCAAAATTGCACCAAAATAGCTCAAATTGGGTCCAAATTTCACATAGATCAAAATGCAACCCTGAGGATCCTAGGAGGGATGGAAACATTGTTAATTCATGCCATACGAATTCCATTGTTTCTAGACCACCCCAAAGGCATGCATTTTTCAACTCCTTTTCTCCAGGAAAACTCAACAAAGTCACCAAAATCCTCTTCAAATTGCCCTATTTTTCAAGGGATAAAACTAAAGGTAAGTATAACACAATTCAATTGGGTTAATAAAATCATCACTTTTATCACTGGTCATTCCCTCATTGACTCGTCACTTTAGGGGGTAGTCATACTCAGTCCAAATTGGCAAGCACACACTCAATTATGCAAATTATGTTTATTCAATGAATCTTCGATAAATACAATCATGCTCCTGCTTGGGGCAACAAAAAAGCACACAATATCACATCATAACACTTGACATTACTGGCATCATGAATTCTTGGGCCCTAGACCTTCATGAAGAACAATGTTCAAGCATAGGCACATTCATTTAACGAGTCAGAAACAAGGATTCAAGAACACATGCCCTTTTCATGATTAGGGCATCTAAATTTGGTTAGGTTATCGAGTAACCTTAATCGCTCAATATTTTGGTCATCTAATTTTGTTTAGTGCTGTGCTGCACATAACGTATCTCAAAAAGGGGCATCTATAGACACTAAAATGTGGTCAACTCAATTAAGCATCCACAAACAATGATCAAATTGACATCATATGGCCCCTTGGGCAGACCTCAGGAGGCTAACAAGGGTTATAGCCACTCTAAAAGGGTTTTTGGAGGCTACTGGCCCAATTTTTGGAGGTTTTGGCCCAAAATTCACCATTGTACCACCCTAGGACAATGGTGAGCCATCGTCCTAGGGTGGGACAGTGAGCAGGTTTGACCCAAAAAAAGTCAAATCTGGGATATTCCTAGAAAATGCCATTTAGCATGCCATATGGAGCATGTGGGTCAAAGGGCACTGAATCCTTATGACACACTTCTTAATGGAGGCCCAAATTGGAGATTATCTTCCACACCCATTGCATACCTCTTGTTTGACAAGTGGCACCTCTTGCCATGCATGCCCTCATATGCCTTTTTACACATGAGCCCCTTTGGGCTATAAAATGGATCCAATATCCATACAAAAAAAGGGAGAGGAGTTCTATGATATACAATAGAGTGCTACCAAGATTTCTCCCCAAATTATTGAGATTTCTTTCCCTCAAAATCTCCTCTTAGCGAAGGAGGTTATCGGGTGATTTCAAGAAGGCCTTTTGAGCATAACTTCTCCATCAGGGTGAATTTCTTCACCAAATTCAATGAAAACACCCATTAGAATGTTTATGAACATTCCCTAGTGGTATTTGTAGGAAAATGTGGGAATAATTGGTGGGTATCCCCTCCTAAGGTGCCCCTAATTAGTTGTAGTTACCACTACCCCCTAGTATGAGGCCAAATAATTACATAATTTTATTACTATTTTTAATGATATTTTTCTAGATCCTCATATGATGCTAGGGTTTAAATTTCATGCAATTTGGAGTTAAATTGACCGAGTTATAACATTTTTAAGTTTTTGCAGGTCGGTAAGGCCCATCCGGGCACCCTAGTTGTATGCAGGTGGATCTAGGACTCAATTTGAAAATATAACCATATTTGTAGTCTTTAAATTTCCATTTATGCATTCTGTCCAAATTTCAAGAGTTTTGAATATGTCTAGGTTTGGGATTTGCTCATCTTGGTTTTCGTAGGTTGCAGGCGGGTGGTGCAAAATTGAGGGGTCTACATATGCAATTTAAGATCTTTTTTTAGTGATATCATCTCAAAAAATCCTATTTGACATCTCCACAAATTTTCAAATCATTCTGAGTTGATTTTATTTAGTTTTAACATATGCGTTCTTTTGCACCTATGGGGATTGCATGTTTTCCACCATACACCCTTTCTATTTGACCCTTTTGGCTTCATTGTGTTCAAGTGCAAGTTATTAGAAGGAATTTGGAAGGAATATCAGACATCATAGATTTAAGATACAAGAAGCGATGACATTGGACCGCCCACCTCAATTGTGGGTATGAGAAAAAGCACTGGATGTGCACCCTAATTCCTTGGAGGAATCGATCCTTGGGCACCCCAAAATTTGTAACAATTGTATCACATTTTGAGCCCTCAAATGGTACTACTATGTAACCTTTGATTTGATACACCCAATAAATAAATGAGACACTCATTTCATTTCATTCTTTATTGCTTGGTATTGCTTCTTTTTCATATGCATGCTTCCATTTGATGCTCATGTGCAAGATAGGATAGATACAAATATTTTTTCTCTTCATTAGGTGCACCACTTTTAATTAATTCAATTAGGTATTATATCATTCATGCACCTAGTAAATGAAACATTGTAAGTATTGGAATGTAAGTGTTGGAATGTAGAACACCAATCAATGTTGCCATGCAAAGCACTCAGTTGACACACGACAATGTGGAAGGAGAAAAACAACATGGAAGGTGAAAGGAAAAATAAATAGCAATTTTCATGTAGAAATTATTGAAGTAAGATGTTAATAAATGTTATTCCTATCACTTACTCTCACATGTTGGAGGGCAGAACTAAATTATTCATTGAATTTTAGCATTAGAATATTGTGCACCATTAAGGAGGTATAATTCAAATTTGATTTTTTATATTTAATTTTCTTAAAGGAGATATAAAGAATTTAATATCATAAAACTCCACCCAAGTTGGGTGGGGATATTTTTGGCTTCCTTTGTTTCACACACCCATCGTAGCTTTCCACCTCAGGTGGGATGGGGTTTTGGTTGGGGAGGAACATATCTCTACAAGAAAAACCTTCGTCCAAACATAGCCCTTCCATGTGCTGGGCCTTCCTCTTATTTTGGGTAGAATTTAGTGCCATTGCATTATCCACCCTACATTATTTGTGAATTTTGTGACCCCTTTACTTACAAAAGAGGGTGAACCTAGAATTATAGCTTGATCAAAATTTTAGATTGAAAATCAAAACAAAATTGATTCTGGTCTTGGTCCATTGGGCTACAAAGTTAGTAAAAACAAGGAATTTTATAAAAATGAACTCAACTTGATGGGGCCTTTGACCCTACCTAGAATTTGTATGCAGTAGTGGAGTCACCTCACTACTTATCTTTCCCTCTAGAAGGTTTAGCCTAGGATTTTACCTTTGCAAGGGGTTGAATTTTTAAACTTTTACATATGCGTTCCCATTCCCCATTCATGGGAAGGGACACATTCTTGAGAAATTCATCGATGTCTTCTAGTCAATTTAGGCTTTTGTAATGAAGATTCACATAGTGCCCTACCACTTCTTCTGCATTGGAACTAAGAACTGCAAATTGTAGGATAATATACATCATTTTTTACCTCCACAGGTTTACTGAGTTCATCAATGTCTTGGTGGTCTTACTTCAGAGCTTCAAATCAATTCGTCAGATTCTCCACTATGAAAAATTGCTTGCTAATCTCCCAGTTTCTTGGTGAATGAAGTTATCTTAGTTCTACATTTATGGCATTTATTTTATCCACCTCCTTTTTGAGCATTTTCTAAATGTATATTCTCTCATAGTAAAGATCCATGATGAAGAGCACCTAATCCATGTGATGCTTATAGCAATACTTATCCTTGCTCTGAGTAATCCACTAGGATGGGATTTTTTCATCTGAAAATTACCTTTATAGCTAAATCTTGGGATCCCATGTTGTGGACCCCCTATCCCTTCTTTGCTACTTCTTACTTTGTCCATTTTGATATTGAAAATATACTAATGAGCCTCCTTGTGAAGGTGGGAAGTACTTTGATCATAACATCTATCACCTTATTTACATAAAACCTTTTTACATCTCCTATATAGGACTTGGCGATCATTGACCTATAGGGAATATTCCTTTCTTTCTTGAGCTCGACTAGAGTCTTGTCCAAGGCACTTTGCAATTGCTATGACTTGGTTTAGGCCTCGACCTCTTATTTCTTGGTTGAGTCTTGAGTATCTTGAAAATTTGCTTTCCACACCTCAATTTCCTCATCCTTTTCTTGTAGCACTTTCTGGTAGGTGGTCTTGTTTAACCCTTCCTATAGTTGCTTCACCTGCAAATCCAAAGCACTTTATCCTACCTTTACCTATTTCAATTGCTCCTCAAGATTATTGATTATTTTCTTGGTCTATTTTAGGTCTCTCTCCTCTTTTATACTTTACAATAATAAGGTGTCAGCTTGCACGTATAATTTTTTAAGGGTCTATGCCTTGGGTATTTTTATAATGTTCTTGGAAATTACCTAGAATTTTTTGTCTTCCTACTCTATTTTGATAAGATCTTTATTCACCCTTTGTACAACTATCACCTCATGAAGCATTCCCTCTATAGGATCCAACTCCATGTACACTGAAGGGGCCGCCAGCATGCACTCCTCTCTAAGTATCTCCCACTACTGGTTCTCCCACCTCTTCTAGTTCTCTTGAGTGTTCTTCAACACAAAGTATACCTTTGATAAGTCCTCTATTACATGCACAACAACTAGGTTAGTCAAAAAATATGACAATGGGGTTATGGGACACAAGGCTAGGGCACGATATTGAAAATAGCACATAGATGTGCTCAACTATTTTAGGTCATAAATGGAAGGGGATATTTCATTGGTTTATTCTTACCCTGGTTGATGCTAGGGAGTTCCTGATAATCTGACAATGACTGCAATGGTGGAGGAGTTTCACTATAATGATTGATTGGTGGGGGTGGTGGATAGCTTTGATATCCCTTAGGTGGTGAGTTTTCATGATAAGGAGGCATCATATGGTATATAGCAGGTATTATCTCAGTGGATGGAATTTAGGTAGTAATGGGGGAGTCCTTAATTACTTGTGGTGAGTGAACATTCTAGGGTGATGGTTTTCATGACTCCACATCCTCCACTACAACTCGTTCTTGAGCTATCTTCATAATTTTTGTTAAGTTTGCTTGCTACTTCTATACTTTTCTCAAGGTCACCATCCCTTAAATATTAGGTATCTTCAGGATTAACACCTGCTATGACTGAATTCGGTTGTGACCTGGTGCACTTTTTTACTTCTAACTGGATTGGGTCTTTTGAGATGTGGAGGTTTGAGTTTTTGAAGGATGCACCTCAATAGGCTTGGATGACCTAGTCATATTAGCTTCCACTAAAGGGCCTACATGTGGTGCCCTTTGCTCACTTATATTTACCCCTGATGAGATTTTTAGTGCCTGGAAATCACTTAGGGATTCTTGCTCTTCATCATTTCTTATGAATCCTCTTGGTTGTGTCTTGGATTTTGGGGATCCTCCTTCTTCATGACCTCAAGAGTGAGGTCTTCTACCTCCTTGTCCTTAATTTTTGTGGGATCATAATTAGCATTATATTTAGCAAAAAAATCCCTATCAGATCTTCCTAGGTATGCTTCTTTGGTGCCATCTCACACACAACACATAATCCACTATTAATTAACTTTATGATTTGACTAACTCCTTTTATTGATGATTTCATGAAATAGAGACCCCCTTATCAGCTACAAGGGATATTTTTTTAGGTTAAAAACCTTCACATGTAGAAAGTAAACCCTCCATGCTGGTTGATCATGCATATAAAATCTATCAAAAGAGGGAACTTGATCCTCCAATAGATTTTTGTAGCTCAATACCATTTTGCTTTCTTCGTTGTTGTGATGTCTAAACTACATTGGCCTATTGTTATCAATGATCTTCTTTTGTAGGGTATGGTTAAGATCATAGTGCCATATGCGTAGCACTAGGATAAGCTCTAGGGTTTAAAACTTCTAGTCCAAATGGTGGAAGAGACCCCAATTTTTCTTAGTTATAAATATGGGCTCAAAAAATATAGTTTGTGGGAAGATTACATTTTTCTTTGTCCCATTCTCCATCTTGATTCAATGTAGCAAATTTACCAACATTCTTCCATGCTAAAAAACCAACATATGACATAAAAAGGTAGCAAATATGGGAAATCATAGAAACCATATAACTTGATGCAAGTACCCTCCTGCATGAAATAGTAGTCTCCAATATCTTGGGAGTTGGTTTGCAGAAAATCCTTGGCTCTCCAAGAGAGACATGGGCAGGAGTGATTAATATACAAGAGGGCAGGTCCCAAAAATTGTCCATTGAATTCCATTTATGAACTACTTTTCTTGAGTACATGCATCCATTCAATGGGTGGGTGTACTTCTCCTTGTTCATTCCTCTCTTGGATTTTCACAAAGTGCCTATCATGGAGTATATGAAAGAAAATGAGCCACACCAGGTGGCTTGCATACCAAAGTTCTTTGCTCATCCTCTCTTGATGTTTTTCCAATTACTTTCATATATTTTAGGACAAAAATTCTTCCTAATAGAATCTTATGCTCTTATAAACTGATGAGATGGCATAACCCATTACCATTTGGTATGGTTGCACTTCCTCATTTGAAGTAAGGCCTAACATACTGTCCAACAAAGATAGAATGGGATGTTCTTATTCTTTGTAATCCACCAATGGTTGGGGTTTTACCTCATAGCCTACTGGTAAATCTTTGAGTACTTTAGATACCTATTTCTTGGTCCTATCATTGAAAATTTGTGTCCATTGCTCCTCTAGATCCAAATCAATCATTTTGGGTTGGTTATTTCTCCAAGGGTCTCAAAGCATGACAACTTCAAGAAAGGTCTTTCAAATGGTGGTAGCACTGATTATGAATAACACTTAATTCTAAATATCCTATAATGTTCCAGTGGCTAGGTCGTATAACTTTATTGCTATGTGTACTGGTTCTAGGTAAGGATGATTAGGGAAAGGCATGAAAGAATTGAGGTGACTCCTCCAAGCTACCATCACTGGTCCATGGTTGGACTAATTCATCGCTATGGTTGTTGAAGCTTCTCTTACAATTTTGTATTTAACTTGGATTGTTATCTCAGTGTCCCTAAGACCTTCATATGAGTCCTCTAATTTCCTTTCCATATTTGTATTTCCCATTTTGAAGCTCTTCTTTTAGGTGTGATGGAACAATCGGGGACAAATACTACTGATTCTTCACTAATTTTTAAATAAATATTATTTTCATCACTCTGTTTTTATAAAAACCTTAGACAAGACCAAGAGAAGTTGTTCTTATTCCTTATTTAGTCATTTATAGCATGTTATTGGGGTTGCGTGCAAGGCAACGATAGGACCATTGGAAGAATTTTATCGAAAACAAGGCAAATTTCTTGAGCTAAATTTCTTCTAATGATTATTGATCACTAATTTTTTTGGAATCAATAAAGTAACCAATGAAAAGGAGGTGCTTGTCACCTCATTCTCTCAGCGTATAAGAGGTCAAATCATTCTAGATTAGCTTTCCTTGTTTATTATGCCACTGTATTTTTGCCATCACCTCATTAGTAGTGGATGATTAGGAACCAAGATCTACTATATATGTTAGCCAACTACCCTCCTAGAGGAGTGTACCTTCATTTTTCAATGTTTTAAATTCTTGCATTAGGATGTGCACCCACCGTTAGCCCTCTTTTCTTTTAACTATCATTCCATTGGTGACCTTGGGATGTGGTCTAACGCATGTGTCGAGTAGTGATCTAAGCCACTTTTACAAGTGTTGTGATGATAATTTCTCCCCATGATTTTTTATTAATGACACTTGTTCATAGTTGAAATGTGTAGAGGGGTTCCTACTCATTGGTTGGTGTGTAGCCATTTCAGATAAGTTTTTATTTGATTTTGAAGGGGATAGTTGTACTCCACATTACTGGGTGTAAGATTCTAGGGTGGGACATGAGGTCTATTTGGGGTGGTGGATCATGATTCTAATCATCTGCTTGATTTCAAATGAGGGTGGGCTTTTGTATTTCCACTGTGATTCTAATATTCTTCTTTTCTCCACCCAAAGTGGGTGGGATTTTTAACTTGACAAGTCACAAATTTCTTGTGCCATTTTCCACCCCACTCAAGTCTTTTTAGTATCTACCCCATTCTTATTATCTATCATAACTGGCCATCCACTACAGTGGTTAAAATTTTTTTGAGATGATGATATTTCAAGATACATGTGGGCATAGGAATTTTTTTGATAATCCACCTAAAGCCTTCTAAAAGAAATGATACACAAAAAAATAGTATTTGCATATGTATATATTGGTATCAGGAAGGGTTAAGCATAGTGTTTGAGATACTAAACATTCACAAGAATGGGCAGCAACCTTCCCTCAAAATCCTATAGTTGGTATATGTTTGAATGTTTGCAGCTTTGGACAAGGTATGGGTCTTCCTAGAATGAGTCAAATTTGTCATGGGCTCCTAGTTTTTCTTGTTTAACATCCCATCTTAGGACTAAGTCCCCTTCGTAGAATGCTCAGGGTATAGCATTTTTGTCAAACCAATGCTTGACAATGCCTTGATGATGTCACAAATTATTGTATGTTGTATACCATTCTTCCTCCAACTGGAAGAGTTGGGCTAACCTTTTTCAATGGCAGGAAAATCCTTCACTTCCATATTATTTATGAACCTCAAGGCGTGGAGTTCTACATTTATCGGAAGGATTGATTCCATCCCATACACTAGCGTATAGGGAGATGTATTCAATGCCTTCTTAGGGGTAATCTGGTCTGCCCATAGTGCTTGATCAAGCAATAGGTGCCATGTTCTGGGATTACACTCTATATTGCACATGATTATATTCAGAATATTTTTATTGGTAGATTTAGCCAGACCATTCCCCTATGGATAATAATTTAAATATGCATTCCAATAGATTCCATATTTTTTGGCAAATTATAAAGTTTTGGTTCCTATAAAATGAGTATCATTACCAAATACAATGGTGGAAGGGATTTCAAACCTGGATATTAGCCTTTCCAAGAAATATACCATCATTTGCTGATCAGCATGTTTAGTGGCCTCTACCTCAGTCCACTTTGTGAAGTAGTCAATGGATGTGAGCACATACTTGTGGCTCATCGATGAGTTTGGATTGATTTTGCCAATAGATTCCAACCCCTATTTCTAGAATGGTTCTTCCACTATTATTTATTGTAATGTGAGAGCAACATGCTTATATTTTCAAGCAAATATCTAAAATTTATCACATGACTGGACCCATTTAAATGGATCAAAGAACACTGTTGGCCAGTAAAATATAGCCCTTAATATTTTTTTAGTTGTGGTTTACCCTGAATAATGTCCTCTCAAAAATATACCATGGAACTCCTTCAAGAATTTCTCAATCCTATCTCTTGGTATACATTTGAGAAGCACACCATTGAAACTTCATCGATAGAGGACATAAACGACCATTACATAGTTTCTTGACTATAATTTGTACCTTCTCCTTTGTGATGCTGTCAATCCTTCTGGATATTCCCTAGAGTTAAAGTAATGAACGAGTTCATAAATCCATTTTACGATTGCTTGTCAGCCATATTCATATTTTGTAGGGCGGTCCTCTTCTATAAATGCATTCGAATGCTCCACCCTAGAGTAGATAGATGCTGAAAAAGGGACCTACCCCTTAATAGTTTTTTTTGTTTGATTTCTAAGTCAAAATCCTAAATTTTTTACATCCAAATGGCCCTTCCCTCATCCAATTCTCCTTGTATAATGAAGCTTCTAACATTCGGGTGCACCATGTACACTAGGATTTTACTTTAAGACAAGAAATTCCTATATTTTTTGAGGTATTTCATGATGGCATATACCTAAGTTTCAATAAAATTATATCTCTCCTCATGTTGTTGTAAGGTTTGAATGAGGAAGGCAATCGGTCATTCATTACCGTCTTTCTCCTTTTGAGTGAGTAATGCGACATAGATTTCCTATAACCTGAATGTATATAGGATGAAATATTTAGAATAATCTGGATTGAATAGAACTGGGGCTCTTTAAATTGCCTCTTTTATTCCTATAAAATCTTATCACCAAGATTCTATCCATTTAAAGTCTACTTTCTTTTTAGCATCTTAGTCATCGACTTGATTATCTAAGCAAAGTTGAAAAGGATTTTTTGCATGAAGTTGATTTACCCAAAGAAGGATTGAATTCCTTTTTTTTTTCATTCGCATAGGCAACTCCAAAATGGATTTTACTCTATTAGGATCAATAGAAATTCCATGTTTTGATATAATGTACCTTAATAGCTTACCCTTTTGAATAGAAAACACTGATTTCTTAGGATTTAGTGATATCCCAAATTCTTTGATTTTCTCAAAAATTTGAGCCAATTGCTCAATATGTTGCTCCTTATTATGAGAAAACACTATCATGTCATCTAGATAGATGATGATAACCTTATTGAATAGTTATTCTAGTGCTATATCCATTGCTTTTTGGAAGGTATCCCCCACATTTGAAAGTACAAATGGCATGTGCTAATATGTAAAGTTTCCCCATTTTGTGGTGAAGGCTATTTTGTACTAGTCTTCATCTCGAACCCAAATCTGATTGAAACTTGAGAAGCCATATAGTAGGGAGAATCTCTCTACTCATGATACTATGTGTAGTATTTGGTCAATTTGAGGTAGGGTAAAGTGATCCTTCAGAGAGACTTTGTTTAGACTATTAAAATCATCATATAGCTTAATATCTCCATTATTTTTTTGATCGAGATAAGATTTTCCATCCAAGTTGAGTGTTTAATGGGGTAGATTATTTTGGCATTAAGTAGTTTCAAAAGATCTTATTTCATAAAAGCTTAAATATTTGGGTTAATTGGTCTTTGTTTTTGTCTGATTGGCTTTGATCTAGGCTCCAACTCTATGGTATGTTGAATGGTGTCTCTGTCATAAAATTTCAGGTCATCATATATCCAGGCTATAATGTCATCATACCTCCTGCACAACTCGTAAATCACTTTTAATTCTTCTTCGAAGTATTCTCTACTAACCTTCAAATATTTTTCTAGGGATATTGGGATATCTTTAGATTATCTATCATCAATTTTGATCATGTGGCCCATTTAATGATAATTACTATCAAATAGGGTTTCCAATGTGATTAGCCCTTTCAATATGTAGTTGTTCTTTAATTGTAGGAAGTCGTCTTCTTCTTCTTGATCTTCATATTTCACATATTTAGTATAATAATTCATCTCCTTGATTAGGAAATCCACTATCTATTCATAATTATCAAAAACTTGCCAAAAAATATCCTTATCTTATACCTAAGGCCGATATATATCATCCTTACTACCTTAGGTTTATATATGACATTTTTTTAAAGGACAATAATTAGCACCTATAGCCGCTATAGTGTTGGCATGCGTATTATGTTCTCTGGGGATAGCTTTGATATTCAGGTACTCAAAATATTCCAATGAATCCTAGACTCAATTCCTATATGCCCTAAGATAGTGCTATTTTCTTAAGTATTTTTTAGTTACCTAATCGACTACTAGTTCAAAATCACCAAATATTTGCAAATTCTTAATCCCTAGTTTGTCAGCATTTCTTAATCCTAAGCATAAGACTTCATATTCTATTGCATTATTGGTGCAACTCTAGGTAAGCCTATAAGAAGATGTTTTATGACCTCCTGTTGGTGTAACCAGTGCCACTCTTGCTCCTGTGCCATTCTTGCATATAGCCCCATCAAAGTATAGCTTCCACATTTGGTCTGATGTTTGAGTGGAACTCCTCTTTGATTTCTTATCATCTATTTTTTTGATGGCATAGGTACCAATCCCTGTATCTATCATGGCATTGAAATATCTTAGAGAAAACTTATCCTCAATTTGTAGTTCCTTGAAGAATTATTCCATCATATCCTCCCATTTGGTAATGATACCCATTGTATTCACTTGATGGTATTATTCCTCAAATTTTTCTATATGAAATGAAGAGGGCTTTTTTGAGAAATTATTTACTCTTCTACATTTGAAAGGAATATCCATGTAGGAGTAGTCCAATGATAGGTATCCTCCTAAATAGTAGTGAATTCCCTAAAGAGACACATTCTAATGTATGGTTCCAGATCCACCACTACAATTTCCTATATTACAGTAACCTAAAGTAGTCTGTGCAACACCATAGGGATATCTTTGATCACTCCTATAGTTTTGGCTAGGGTGCCATACTCTAGGGTAATTTCTTGTATATTCCATACCCATGACATCACATAATACTTTAGGCATCACCGTTGTAGCATAATTTGAGTCTATCATGTAATTGTGCATCACCCATCCTTCCATATCTAGGGACAAATAGAATGGGGAGGGCTTATTCTTGCCCACCCACATGACAGGGACATCTTGAGCCAAATTTTTCTTAGGGGGTTATTCATTTTGGGACTTTATTAGTTGTAGTGTCACTTGGAGCAAATTGATTTGTCCTAGTTACATCAGGTCATCAAACATACTAATATTTAAAAGGTTCCTCTTTAATTCTTTGACTATATTGAAATTGGGAGTGATGGGTTGCTTCTCCTTGTCTTGCTGGTAACCTTTGTACCTACTTTAGTATTCCTGAGTGGCTTCTATATTCTACCTCTTGGTTAGGGAAGGGTATTTCAACTTTTCTCTGGCATCCTCCTGTGTCTGCATTACCTTATGCTGACCTGCATTGGGCATATTATTCCTCCTTTGCATATGTAGTTTTTGGGCAAGAGCTATCTAAGGGCTCTTTCTCCTAGTCTCTTCCTTCTCTTTCCTATATCTAGGTGTTTGGGGCACACCAATATCAATTTATTTATGGACCTAGTGAGCACATAGATTTGGTCATTTGAAGCTAGTATATAGTTGTGTTCACATTATTAGACTATATTGACATGACCCTTCTATGCCCGCTCTAGTAATTCCATAAGTAGCTTTTGCACATAGTGCTGGTGCATCATACATGTATTTTTTGCATGAGGATAATTTCACATAGAGAACCAATAATCTATCTAGGAAATACTATAGGAGGGTTCCCCTTCCTCATTTTTTAGGATAGTACTTATAATTTCAAGTGATTTTCTAGTAGAAAAAACTTGATCGTGAGATATATACAAGAATATTCTGGGTTGAAAATTCCTTTTCAGCTCTCTTCTTTTCATAAGAGTCATTTCATTATTGAGAGTTTTTATAAAGTTTTGGGCATCCATGTTTAGTTTTTTTATAGATTTTTATAGGTCCCCAATAGAATGGACATCTGAGGGTCTAGAGTGGGGAGTTATGGTATTGCAAGAGGAGCAGAGAGAGCTGGTAATATGGTTATTTCTAGAAGAGCAGGTGTCGTCAGGGCAGTGTGCCATTATGGTGCACTTACTAGAGGATAATTCATTGGGTAGGGTGGCACCGAGGATACCAATGGAAATAGTCTATGGGGTAGCTCAGAGAAAAAAAGTATAGTTGGATTTGGAAGAAGTCATCCCATAGCTATCAGACATTTTTTAGCTTTCATTACTTCTTGGAATATCTAGGGAAAATTTAGGACATTAGTTTTCCTTATCATAAAAATTAAATAAGGGCTAAAGGCTCTTAGATAATAATATACATCTTGTTCATTAGTTGTCCTAATACCATTGGGGATCCTATTCTAGAAGTGAGTTAATATAATATTAAAATCACTTATTTCTTCCTTGGGATGTTTTTGAATGGTGGTGAACTACGTGAGCAAGGATAAAGGGTCGACCTATTCGTTGAACTCGATAACCAACCTTCCTGCTAGATAATCACATGAAGTGATATTTTCATTAGGAAGGGTTCTTTACTAGTAAAGCATCTTATCCTTCAATGAAATAACCAATAACTTAATCATAACATCCTCATTAGCAATACTGTGAATTACGACCAAGGCTGCTACTTCTTGGAAGTTTTCAAATATCATATTTTCAGTGCCATGATAGGTAGGTAATGCTTTCAAGGTTGCAGGAGGAATATCATTATGGTTAGTGAGGTTGAGGGGACCTGCGTTGCTCAAGGTGCGATATCCTAAATTTTGGTTCTAGTTTTGATTTTTAGCCATGACTTTTTTTGGGGTATATGGCTCCTAAGTATCAGGATTGAAAGAATACTGATACTTCAGATTTGTGTGAAATAAAATGGGCTTAGGAGAGGCCGATAACGACCACCTTAGGAAATTTAGTTCAAATAACTCGATGGGTTTCTCAGACAGACTAACCTTACACCTTGTAGTCATGAAATATTTCCACTGCAAGGCTTTCTAGGTTAATGGTTCAATAGAGTCACCACAAGATTATTGAATAGTCAAGTAGGATAGAGAATCACGTAACTCTATATTGCTAAAATGTGAGACTTCGGGTCCCACTAGGTGTGCCAAAAACTTTTGGTCAGTAATATGCACCTAACAGAAGGATTGTGTACCCTATGGACTAGAACAACATCAAGAGGTCATTGGTTAATGAAATCCTGTGATCAATCTCCAGAGAAGACTAATTCCTTATTTTTCAATGGAAATTAATGGAATTCGGGTAAAGCAAAGAAGAAAGTAAATAAAATTAAATGACTTTGGGTTAAACTGGGTGGATAAGCTACATCAAGACATATGCATATGGTAATGGGAATACATTGACATATACAACCATCTAATAGACCAGTTAATGCATTCCAACTATTATCATTCATGCTTCACACTATGTTTGTAAATTCCAGAACTGATAAACCAATAGTCAGAATCTAGATAGTAGAATAATAACTAATTCATTCATCAATTTTAGTAGAAAAGCACAAACATGAAAATACATACATATAGGTGGAATGATATGAAGGTCAGATAATGCCTTGTCTATATTAAAAAATTTTATGTCTTGCATATAAATTGTAATAGCTTAGACCTGACACTTTGAATGGGTTACATTTAGTCTTTTATAGCTAGAAGATTGGTCTTCCTTCTTATGTTGGGTAGGTTCATTAATGCACATTGTAATTTTTGGGTGATGAAACATTAATTATCTGATTGCCCCCTATATTTGATCAAGCCTTTCAAGGAACTAGGTTTGTTGTCAGATGATATTTATTAATTATATCCCCTTTGCCTCATTCTATATTTTTTGGCATGATTGTACCTCTCTCAATCATGATACTATTTGCAATGGTGGGTTATTAATTCTATCTACAACACACCTCTCTTTGATTACATTGTATTGACATGGAACCCTATCCTTGGGTTTTGATATAGGGCTTCAAGAGGTATACCACAGTGTCTAGTGACCAACATTAATTGCAAACAATAATGCCTCAAAGATAGGCTCAAGACCTAGGCTATCACTAGCTTTGACCAACCCTTACCTTTCTTTGTAGTGACTTAGCCTCAGGTGGGATATTTTGGGTACCTTTGTATGTGATAGCTTACCTTCATTTTTTTACTTCACATAGGCGATATTTTAGGGTACCTATATCCTCAAGGATATTCAAAATAGCCACCCTAAATAATGCAGGTGCGTATGAGTACCTCCACCCAAGATAGGGGTGGGATAATTGGGATGAATCCACCCCTTGTGTTATCATAAACCTCCATCCAAGTTGGGTGGGGATATTTGTGGCTTCCTTTGTTTCACCCACCCATCAGAGCTTGCTACCTCAGGTGGGGTGGGGTTTTGGTTGGGGTAGAACATATATTTGGGTGAAAAAACTCTACCCCAACATAGCCCATCCAAGTGTTGGGCCTTCCTCTTATTTTAAGAAGAATTTAGAACCATTGCATTATCTACCCTACAGTATGTAAAGAGAGACAAAATGTGTAAACAGGAAAAAGTTACCTAAAATGGAGATGGATTAGGGTATCCAAAAGGAGAAAAATAAATCTTTAATACAATATGTGACACTATCTAAAATATGCATTAGTTCAATCCTATTTTTATTCATACTCAAGCAGGCTTGGTTAAAAATAAAATCTGCACACTCAAAAACTATATATCCTTGTGAGCAGGGGCTTCTATCTTAAACTACCTTGAGATAATCCCAAGGGTAGCAATTTTCCTAGTGATGAAGTCTAGAAAACTATATGAAGGCTACTATGGTGTCTAGGGTATGAGTCAATGGTTGGAGATGAAACCCAACATCACCAATATCAATTGATAGTTGGTGATGAAATCCAACATCATCAATGTGTCTAATAGTACGTTCACATGTGTGTATATTTTTTTCCTTAACTAAGATGCACAAACGAAGACTATTCTATGAATACAAATGCTAATATTTTTGTTTGAAAGTAAATTGCTTTTGAAATGAATTTATGCTAAGGATGAGAAAATAAATGATTGGAAATAAATTTATGCTAACGGAAAAAAATAAAATGCTTTTGAAATAAAATTTACCCTAGAGACAAGGAAATAAAATGTGTTAGAAGCAAGTCTATGCTAAGGAAAATAAAGGTTTTTGAAATGAAATATATGCTAAGCAAGCAAGTAAATTTTCTATTTGAAGAAAAATCTATGATAATATTTACTTAGTTGTAAATATGTCTACATTGGTCAAGATATGTCAATTAAGGTTATGACTAGTTGTCTACAAAGAGCTTTATATATGAGATAGATCAAGATCTAACTCAGCTCATAGAGATAAACATTTAGAGATTTATTCAAGCCTCTATGCATATGCTTATCCTATGCTATTAAAATACAATGGTGCCATATATAAAAGTAATGATATTGAAGGGGTTTTTATTTTGAAATAAACCTAAGCTAATGGCAATAAATAAATATGATTTTGAAGCAAAATGGAAAAGGAAAATTCTTTTGAAGGCAAAAAAAAATATTTGAGCACTTTGAAGCAAAAATACAAAGATTTGATGCTTTTGAAGTGAAACTAAGAATATTTGAGCACTTTTTATTCAACACTTAAGGTAAATTTACCTTTTTAAGAATAAATTTGAAATTTGACTTAGAAGGAATGATAGAAGTACCTACCTAATGTCCTATGTTATCTAGATTCTTCTTGGGAGTGTTGCATAGACTCTAGATGTCTAGTTTTTGCTATCTAGAAGCAACTATATGGATATGTATGGTTAAAAATAGGAGGGTTTTTGGAATATCTCTCTATTGTTATTGATTTTTCTACTACAATGGACTATGTTTTGAATTTTTTTTGGAAGAACAGGAGATAAAATGTAGAATTATTTGAAATGAGTGTTAAAAACCAAGGCTAAACTACTAAATAAGAAATGCAAAATGGACATAAACCAAATATGTTAATTTTGGGAAGTTGATAGGTGAGCGATTACACCTTTGAATGTCATTTTGTAAGGTGAGTTGGCCTAAGAAGGCAAGTTGATGTGTGAGATAGCAATCTCATGATTAAGTAGAGAAATCATATCTCATACTTACCTACAATTGTTGTGGTTGTTGTGGAAGTTTTTTAATAAATGGTACTTTCCCTAATGGGTCTAGTTTTTGTAATTCTTCAATATTCGTATGGGTCTATACAGTTTTGGGTGTTAACCATACCCCGTTATATGGTTCTAGCCTATAGAACAAAAAAGGCTTATGTCTTGGACCTGACTTGATGGGTCCTAGTTTTTAAGGGCCTATGTTAGATTTTGAACTTGAAACATAGCCAAAAATAATAAAAGTAAGTAAAATAGCTAAAAATATAACAAGAAAAATTAGGAAGGTTTACGGGTCCCAACATGATCACCAAATGTAGTAAAAAAACATATATCATTTCGTTGATAAATAAAAAGTGTTACAAATTGAGTCCTTTTACAAATTTTACCTCTTGGGCAACAATTAGGGTCTTCCAATGAAGAAACCCTTTTTCAACAAATAGTTATGGTACATTTAATCTTCTTTGACCATCTTAAAGGGGGATGAGTTTACTGATTGTGTACCACCACTAATTGAGTAGAGCCTCTAGAAACTACACACAATCACAAAAATTAATTAGTAGCACATGTGGGTATATCTAGACTAGACCTAGATATATGAAAGTGAAAACAATTGAAAGTCTAATATATTTCATTATATCAGAGCTAAACTAAGCTAAAAATTGACAAAAATATCTTTGCTCACTTGGATTTCTAGTTCTCTAGTATGTAGATGACCGAATATTATTTCTAAAGGGAACCATACCCCAAGGTATGGTTATGAATATGAACCATACCTCTCTATGTGGTTGGCTCTAGCTTGACTTGAATTTTTTTTCCTTAAGATTAAATGTTCTTTTGGTTCCCAAGGAGCTTCCATCCTAGTTTGATGGCCATTTGAGTCCAAAACTACAAGCAATTTATAAAATAAGAAGGCACAAAAAGATACACATAAAAGCATCCATGGGAGATTAGCACAAATGAGAGCTAGAGTGATTTTGGCATATTTTTGGTAAGCACTAATCACATTATTGAAAATAAAATATTTGACCAAGGTTTTGGTGGGGGTGAGGTATTCTATGAGGTTGTCTATGCAATAAATGGGCATGGGTGTACCATACCTCATAAATGCATGGGGGAGAAGTTCATCATACCATTTATGGCATGTAGATTAAAACTCTTCATGTCATTAACATGGGTGAAGAAAGTCTTCATACATTTATGACATTGAATGAGCATATGGGGATGTGGAGAGTAGGGGGTAGAGTAGGCTAGGGTGAGGTGGAGTCAAGTTATATTTAAAGGGTAGGCTAGGGTGAGGTGGCTCTAATTTAGGTTAGAGGGGTGGTCACATGGTGACCAGGGGCTAGGTGTAGGAGGGGCATAATGGAAAATGAGGCTAAAGTCGATGAATATGTTTTAATGTAAATTAAGCATATTTTGGAGGCTTTTGCATGTTAGCTTTTGATGTAGCATGTAATGAGATATATCAATCACAAGATGTAGAATAATATGAAATAAAGTAAATCTGTGAGATGACTAAAAATATACTATAATTATAAATTATGGAAATGTGTACAAAATAGCTATGGAGGAAGTGAACACTCCATGAATAAAGCTATTGCTCAATAATGAGCTTTGAGCATATCACAGTCCATCACATTACATCACACTCTGCTTCATCACACCACACTATTCTACACTAATTTCTACTGATATATCATTCTCTATGTCTATGGCCCTTTATATAGGAAAATAGGTTCCTTGGACAACACTCTACCTAGCTATGTAAGGGATAACTTGCACATTGAAACTTGTGCATTTATTACATTGCATGAAGTAACTAGATAAATTCCCCCTAAAGTAATCTAATGTCCTAAGTATGTTCCTAGAAAGATACATTTACATGATCCAAATGATGTAATATAATTTATTTTTTACACCCCCTTGTATTATATTATTTGGATAGACTTTAGTCTTCAATGTGGATCTTCTTCCATATGATAGCTTTGATTCTTCTGTAGTTGCTTCAGTCTTCAAATGATGCAAAAATAGGCTAAAGTTGTAGGTTCTTCTTTCAATTGACTTTGCACTGAATTCCTCCTTCTTTGGATTCATATTCTTCTTATTTAGCTTTGCCTTTGGATTCAGTATTTGTGCTCTCATAAGTATTTGTGCTACTACTTAATTCTTGTGTAAAGGGTTCTTCTTTCTTGTC
Organism: Wollemia nobilis; assembly: GCA_028583015.1. Classification (NCBI taxonomy): domain Eukaryota; kingdom Viridiplantae; phylum Streptophyta; class Pinopsida; order Araucariales; family Araucariaceae; genus Wollemia; species Wollemia nobilis. The sequence goes on along the minus strand of JAQPPZ010002832.1, from coordinate 11,004,606 downwards.
TTAAATCTGTATAGAAGTTTCTAAACAACCACTTTGGGCATCATGATAATATCTTGAGTTAGTAGAACCTGAAATGTCAATGTTGCATGAGGATTGAAAAATATTTTCTAGATATGACTCATTAAGTTTGGTATTATTTTTGAGTAGTTCTATCAATCCTCTTTGTTCTATATTTTTATTCTTGTAGTGTTTAAGTATGAGCAATCCCATGTATAATATGTTCATAAGATCTAAAGAAAGTGTAATGTCACTTTTTCCATTTTAAATAACTTCATTGAGATGAGCTTGAAGATAGTATTCCATAGTATCAAAATTATCTTCTAATGCTCCACTATGGATTAATTTGGAAGTTAGATCTAACATTATTTCAGATTTCATGATGAGATTCATGATCCCAAGTTTTATAGCACTAACGTTTTCCTTACTAAAACAATTATCCTTGTTGATGTTTGCACATTTATTGGAAGTAGACATCCTTATGGCTCCCTAATTGAGGTATATAAGCTTGATTTTATAAAACCTTTATTAACACTTAGTTTTGTAGGCTTCCTTATGAATCCCAAGTAATATGAGTCTATAATATTAAGAATTTTTAGGTTTTGAAGAAAGCTTATATTTTGTAGCTTGATAATATTTGATAAATGTTGATATTACCAAGTTATGTAGAATGCCTTATGAGTCCCTAATATGCTCTGTATAAGATATAGTACTTTTGTAAATTATAGTTCAATGTTTGGTTTATTCTATAAAGTTTTGTAAAAACTCAACTTCTACTATCCCTTACTGCTCCTATTGAACTAAGCACTTTTACCAAATTTTAAAGAGGTTATAATGTTGGATATTTTATCTCCTTTTGAGAAGTTTGAGACAATAATTTTATAAATTTTCAACCTTTGAAATACAATGATAAACCTCTTTTTTAAATAACCCTTTAGGAATTAATTTAAGTATATGTAATTTCCAATAAATTAATTTGATGTAGTAATCCTTGACTCCGTAATTTTTGGAAAAAATAGACCACAATAATATTTGAAAAATATTAAATAATCTAACCCAATTATAATCCCTTATATCTCCTAGGTTAATTTACAAATATAATTTTATCTTGGTAAGTTATATCCTATGTCTTTTGCTTTCATAATATCAAAATTTATCATTGATTTAAAACCTTATATATCCTTTAATTGAATGCAATATTAAATGAGATAAATTACTTACCTTATATTCTTTATCACCATACTTGAATGACTCTAAATGCGACTGGATATAACATCTACAATACGTAACTTCTGACACTTGATATGATAAGTGTGGATTGGGTTGGCCTTGTATTCAATGCTGGAGTGAAGAGCATTGTAGATTTGAGAAGTTTTGAACTTATTTTTTATGAGCATTTAATGCTCCTCATGCCTTCCTTCCACACTATGCTTCGGATATATTTCATTGCACTATTCTCACTTGGATCCCTTTGACTACATAATTCTTTCTTCTTCACACTCTGTCGCTTCATGTTTAGATGTTATTTAAGGTGGTGAAGGCTTTGAAAAGTGTCACTAAGCGTTACGTACGGGCTATCTCATTTATAAAATATCATTCCTTTAGTAATTTTAGGCATAAAGACATGTGAAATATTTGCACTCCTTATTGCAGGTCTTGTAGTCTAAATTTGTAGCAGATTTTGAATACACAAATGAGGGTTTTGAGAACGTCCCTTTGGATAGAATCCTTGCCCTCTTTGCTTGGATATTTAATGGTAGATCTAATATCTACATATGCTATAGATAGAATTTTTTTTCCATTGCACTTAACCCTCTAGTGCTTTGGATTTGAGACTCACCAAGTCTCAATATTTTAAGCTTCTTTTGGTTAGTTTTTATTCACTTGTACTAACCAATTTTAGTGGCTTCTATTGGCCACTATGAGTTGCAAATTTTTGTGCTTTAAGAGTGTCTTTAGACACTTGATGCAAAATAGATTTTGTACCCTTCTCAAAAGCACAAAACTAATTTCTTTTGAGATTAATAATAGTGCAAATGAATATAACAATTTTTACTTTTAATGCACTAACAATTTTACCTTATCACTCCAATCAACTCTAAAAAATAATGTACTTAATCAATTTACTACAACTAATCAAGAATAATCTAAAATGAATAGTTAAGAATTATTCTACAATTATCTTATAAGCAAGGTAGTAGGAGCTTGTCTTCTTTTGCTTTCCAAATTAGATGATAGGTAGCTGATAGATAATTTGAAATTCCAAAATCTAATCAAATCCTAAAGTGCAAATGAAACTTAAATAAACATTTCTCTTTTTACACTTTTGAATACTATAATTTAATTCTCATTATTGCAACTTTAATCTAAATTGAGGTGCTTAAACAAACATGATAAGTAATCCACCATAATGAATCTGCTTGCACCAACAGGTGCTTAAATTTTTTTGAAAGCCCTTTTCACCACTTCTATAGAGGATGTAGATATTTGTGTCCAAGATCACCAAGTTGCTGCCTTCAGTAAGATCTTGCAAATCTTTGTAGGCTACCCTGAACAACTTCATCTTCACCAAAGGATGGTCTAAAACTATCCTTCATGAGCCTAGGATTTTGGTGGATTTTTATTCTCTTATAGTATCATAATTTTGCAATATATTTGAAGATATATTTGTTTTTGAATTAGCACCTTTTTATTGTGAGAAGAAATCTACAAATCTCCTTGATTTTGTTGATCAAGGTGTAGCGATAATATTGTCATTGTTGTCAACACACTCAGATGGACAGGTTTATGTAGTGGATAGTTGTTCAGAGGTTTTTTGGAGTATGTAAAGTGATGTTAAATGCTTATGAGGATGTTTTAGATGTTCAGGTGAAGTTGTTACATGTTATTCGTGCAAATTTACAAAAGTTGAAAAAATCGTCAAGAAGTTGTCAAAAAATTGCAAAAGTCATCACGAGTGCAGTTGGACAAAATGGATAAGTTTGGAACATTCCAACATGTCAAGAAATAGTACAAAATAGTTTTGGATGTGTCAGAATAGTGTTTGGATTGATCGGTGACATTTATGGTATCTTGGCGGATGATTTGGCAAGTGGCTATATAGGCCAAAAAAGGGTAATTTTGTCAGAAGTACTGCAAGAAAACCGAGAAGAATTTGATAGAAAATTTTGAACTGGAGGTGGTCGTTATATTAAAGAACATGTGTTCCAAATTTACACCAAAACTAAGAAAATAAGTGAATATTACAAGCGTTGCAAGACTGTCACAAAAATGCTCTTTTTGGAAAAAGTGTGTTAGTAGCAGTTTTTGTGGAAGTAGTACAAGTAAACCATATAGAGTTATGTAGTGAGATTCAGACTGGATTTAGTCAACATTGTAGAGATTCTACATTTAAAATTTTATAGAAAACAAAGTTACAAGGTGATATTTATGATTATTGCAAAAATGGTACATGTCACTTTATGTCAATTTGTTCCACTTGTGCAAAATCCTTTAGTTGGCCGTTTTGACTTGCAGAGTCGCCAAAGTTTTGGTTTTAGTGTTGTTACACCTTCAAGGCATAAAATAGAGCATTTTTTTTTGAGGTGTCACGTGGGTCCTAAGTAAGAGAATGAGTAAGGTGTCAATTCTTTACATGTGACGTGTTTGACAAAATGCCTTCTCAAAATAAAAAAATGAAGTTATATTGTTTTAAGAAGCTTCATTAAATAAAATATTTTTAAAATTGAAAAGGGAAAAAGAATGCAAGTGTGTTTTTTTTAAGTGACAAGGGATTTTATTGAAAAGTGGGACTTTATTTTGTGAAGAGAGAAGTGTGTGTGGAGAAAAATAAAGAGTGAAAATCTGTGATTTTTGGAGAGTGGTGAAAAATGTCACTTCAATATTTTGGGCATAAATTTCTCATATGATATAAATTTTGGCTGAAATTTTTAGAGGATTTTATAGATAAAGTGTTACACAATACCTAGAAAGTGTTTAGCAATTAGCAGAACAAGCTAAGAGAACAATCAATTTTGTTTTTATGAGAAGAGAATATTTAAATTTTGAGTAATGCAGAGAGGGATGTTATACTGGGTGAAATAGAAAGTTTTAGCTTTTGATCTTACAGAACATAGAGGGTTATGGTTTCAGTGAATACATTCATATATGTAATTGCATTATCAATATCAAAATCAAGTGGGTTCTTGGTAGAGAGGTTGGTGCTCCTTTCTATTGGTGCAGATAAATCAGGGGTTGGTGCTCCTTTCTATTGGTGTAGATAAATCAGGGGTTGGTGCTCCTTCCAGTGGGTGCTGGTAAATTTATTATAAATTTGGTGCTTTGTAAAGGATATATTTGGATGGGAGTCCAAACAATAATTTTTGTGGATGTAGCCAAATTGGTGAACCTCGGTACATCTTGTGTTGTGTGATGTTCTCTTGTTATACTTACTTTATTTGGTTTTATGTTTTCATTGTTTTGGTTTTGAGTGTTGAGGATTTAAGTTTAAAAGAGATACACTGATTCACCCCCCCTCTCAGTGTCATTGTGAGACTAACAATTGGTATCAGAGCGAGGTTCCTGAATAGGCTTAACCGACTAGGGTGATCTTGGAAGTGACACAATGACAGGTGGTGAAGGCTTCTCATGAAAAAAAGTACCATTGTTTGATAGAACTAATTACTCATTTTGGAGACTCAGGATGCAGACATATCTTTGTGGTTTGGGATACGACATTTGAGATTTAGTATATAGTGGATACACAATACCCACCACTTCTCCAACCAATGATCCCAATAAAAAACTATTTGAGAATGAATCAAAAGCAAAAAATGCTATCATATGTGGATTAGTGGATAGCGAATTGGTAAATATTATGGGTTGTAAAACGACAAAGAAAATATGGGACAAACTGAAGAGCATTCATGAAGGAGATGTTAAGATCAAGGAGGCCAAGTTAGAGACACATCGATATCAGTTCAAAGTATTAAATATGAATGACGATGAAAATATAGAGGCATATATGCTGAGAGTTAATGAATTCATTAATGCGATTAGAGGACTCGGCGAGGAAATAAAAGATTTTGTCATCATGAAAAAGGTATTAAGATCCATTAACTAAAGGTTTGATTCTAAATTTTTAGTTATAGAAGAAGCTAAATATCTAAATTATTTTAGTATGGATGAGATGCATGGTTATTTGATTGCATATGAGATGATAATAGGAAAATCTAAACCCACAGATAGAGAAGCTACTTTTAAATCCCATAAAAATATGAAAGCAAAACAAGAATCCGAGGAAGAAGAGACATTAGATGAAATGGAAGCAAAATTTGTTTGAAAACTAAAAAGGGGAAAAGGAAAATATAGAGGAAAGTTACCGTTTAAATGTTTCAACTATGGAGGCATTGGAAATTTTGTAGCTAAATGTCCACTTAATGAGAAGAACAAAAGTGATGAAGGATCGCATAAAGAAAGAAGTGACTAGAAGAAAAAAACAAATTTCAAAAAAGGCAACTTCAAGAAGAAAAGTTTCATCTCCAAGAATGTCAGTTCATTAGAAGATAGCTCCAGTGAGGATTCTGAAAAGAAAACAGGTGAAGCTCTTTTCATGGCACTCAAAAGAAAAACAAAAAAAAGGACAGGAATGTGATGAAGAAGAAATTGATGCAGAAGTGAATTTGGAAGAGGAACTAATTACAGCTCTAGATGAATTGAAGATAGAAAGAAAAAAGAATAAGAAAATTTCAATAAAGCTTGAGGATGCAAATAAAATAATAATAAATTTGAAAGTACAGATAGAAGAATCCAAGAAAATATCTGAAGATATCAAAGTGCAAATAACCATGAAAATAGATTATTGCAGCAAGCTAGAAGAAGAGATTATTGGTTTAAGAATGCATCTAGAAGATATGAATCAGAAAATTAGTTGTTATCACAAATGTGAAGAAAGTTCTATGAAGTTGGATAAGATCATAAATAACCAAAAGACTACAGACATCAAATTTTGTTTGGGTTTTGATGAAGGAGAATCATCAAATGGATCAAAGGCCATAAATGAAGAATCCACAAAGAATGAAGAGAAGAAATAGGTTGATCAAGAAAAAATGAATCATGCAAAGGAAAGCAATAATGCAAGGCACAAAAGGAGAATTGACAATGATGGCTTCACCAATGTCACACATAAAAGAAGAAGAAGATTTATGGCTTCTACGACAACATGGAAAAGACCACCACCTAGGTTCAATCATCTATTTTCTGGTTACTGTTTCAAATGCAATGGTTATGGACATAAGATCTTAGATTGCAAGTATAATGTAGGACCAAGGAATTTTATCAATAGAAATGCTTTTTCACCTTTGATGGATTATGCAGTAGAATGTTATAACTGTCATAATTTTGGGCATATTGCAAGAAATTGTCAAAGTACATTTGCATCAAATCAATTTTAGGGAAGAAAATTTTAGCCAAATGGAATAAGACAAAATAGAAAATTTCTTGAAAAACATGCACAAGCTACTGAAAAAGAAAAGCCAAAAAAAGAGCCCAAAATTGTAATCAAACCTGAGTTGAAAGAAAAAGAGCGACCTAAGTAAGAAAAGGAATCCTTGATCGTACAAATGGTATTTAAAGCGTAGAATAAATCCGCACCATGGATACTTGATAGTGGATGCTCCAGTCATATGACAGGTGACAAATAAAAATTTGAGAAGCTACAACAATATGAAGGTGGTTCCGTAAAGTTTGGAAACAATGATGGAGGTATGATAGTTGGCAGAGGTTCAGTTAAGATTAGTGACAAAAAAATCAGGTCAAAAGAATTATTGTTCATGGTTGGTATGAAGCATAACTTGTTGAGCATAAGTCAGATTTGTGATAGATGTCATGAAGTGATATTTAAGAAGTAAGGTTGTGAAGTTAGAAAGGCAAACAATGGGAAGTTGATAGCAACTGGATCAAGGACATATGGTAACCTGTACACTCTCTCAAATACTTTAGAAGGATATTGCTTGATTGGAAAGAAAGAAGATAATTGGTTGTGGCACAAGAGGCTCAGTAATATCAGTTTTGACAATCTAGTAAAAATCAGCTCAAAGAAAGCAGTGAGAGATATTCTCACCATTGGCAAACCATCAAATAACATTTGTGCTTCATGTCAAAATAGGAAGCAAACTAGAGTCTCATTTAAAACAAAATATTACTACACAAGCAAACCTTTGGAACTAGTACATACTAATTTATGTTGAACCATGAGAATGCAAAGCATAAACGGTGACAAATATTTCATGTTGTGTTTAGAAGACTATTCCAGGATGACATGGGTACTATTTTTGAAGCATAAATCAGAATATTTTGAGATGTTCAAGGTTTTCAAAAACTAATTTGAGAATTAAATAGGAAAAATGATTAAATATTTAAGGTCATATAGAGGAGGAGAGTTCATTTAAGAGGATTTCACAAAGTATTGTGAAAAATATGGCATTAGGAGACAGTTTTCAACATCCAGGACACCTCAGCAGAATGGTGTGGTAGAAAGAAAGAACAGGACAGTGCAGGAAATGACATGGACTATATTGACTGAGAGTAAAGTAGCAGGAAGATTTTTGAAAGAGGCAGTCCATACTGTAGTATACATCCAAAATAGGTGCATGTTGAGGATGCATGAAAGCAAAACTCCTTATGAGTTGTGGTTCGGTAAAAAGGAAACAACAAAATACTTTAAAGTTTTTGGCAGTAAGTGTTACATCAAAAGAACTAAAGAAAACCTTGGTAAGTTTTAAGATAGAGTGGATGAAGGTATTTTTCTTGGCTATTCATCAAAAAGCAAAGCTTACAAATGCTACAACAAGAGGCTAAGGAAAATTGTGGATAGTGTCGATGTTAAAGTTGATGAAGGAATGGAATGAGTAATTAGATATGAAGAGAACTACCCAATTTATAAAGAGGTCATTGAGGGAGATGACAAAAAGGAAATGAAAAAGAAACTAAAAATCGAATCAGAGGATTCAAACAGTGATTTAGAAGTGGAAGAAAACAAGAAATTAAAAAAATGCAGCTAGCAAAAAGATCATCCTAGAGAGCAAATAATTGGAGACCCCATAGTTGGTGTTCAGAAAAGAAGAAGATTAGTAAGTAACTAACCTTTATTATCTAGCATTGAGCCCAAAAATTTTGCTGATGCAAGCAAATATGAAAGTTGGGTAAAGGCAATAAATGAATAATTAGATCAGATCGAGAAAAACAAGACTTAGGAGTTAGTACCAAGACCCACAAATAAAAATGTAATCGATACTAAATGGATCTTTCAAAATAAATTGAATGAATACGGATAGGTAGTCAGGAACAAAGCAATATTGGTATGCAAAGGCTATGCACAAGTTGAAGGTATTGACTTTGAGGAAACCTTTGCACCTATGGCCAGACTAGAGGTAATTAGAAGGTTTTTGGCTTTAACAATTTACAAGAATTTCAAAGTTTATCAAATGGATGTGAAATTAGCATTTTTGAAAGGAAAACTTGAAGAAGAGGTTTATATTGAGCAACCAGATGGTTTCCAGCTTGGTGATGATCCCAACATGGTTTGCAAGTTGAAGAAAGTGTTATATGGCTTAAAACATGCACCCCAAGCATGGTATGCAAGGCTAGACAATTGTCTTAGTCAACAAGGTTTCAAGAAAGGTATGGTGGATAGTAATTTGTATGTCAAAATTGAAAATGGTCATCATATTGTTCTTGTTGTATACGTAGATGATATCATATTTTGCAGCAGCAAAGATGAGTTGTGTAAATATAACAAATAAGATGCATAAAGAATTTGAAATGTCAATGATTGGTGAACTTTCTTATTTTCTCAAATTGCAAGTTAATCAAAAGGAGAAGGGCATATTTATTTCTCAAATTAAATATGTGAAAGAGATGCTAAAAAATTTCACAATGGATGATTTTAAGCCAATTAGCACTCCCATGATGACAGGTTGCAAGTTGAGCAAGGATGAAAAATCTCCACATGTTGATCAAACTATATATAGATCTATGATTGGGAGCTTACTATACTTGATAGCTACCAGACCAAATATTTTGTAGGCAGTATGCATGGTAGAATGATTTCAGGCTAGTCCCAAGGAGACTCATGTGACAACAATGAAGAGGATTCTTCGGTACCTCAAGGGTACTATGGAGTATGGGTTATGGTATCCGAAATGTAAGGAATTCACCCTTATTGTGTATTCAGATGTAGATTGGGCAGGATGTGTAGATGATAGGAAGAGTACTAGTGGAGGTGCATTCTATATTGGATACAGGTTGGTCGCATGACACAATAAGAAACATGAGTTGATCTCCTTATCCAAAGCAGAGGCAGAATACATTGCAACAATAATGTGTTGTACACAGGTGTTATGGATGAAAAAAACTCTGAAGGATATTGACATTAATTTTAGTGAGCTGATTTCAGTTAAGTGTGATAACACTAGTGCCATTAAAATCTCAAAGAATCTGGTTATACATTCTTGCACAAAACATATTGCTATCTGGTATCATTTTTGAAGGAGAAAGTTGCGGAAGGTGAGGTTAAGTTGGATTTTGTTCCAAAAACAAAGTAATTAGTGGATATCTTCACAAAACCATTGACCAAGGAAATATTTGAGTACCTTCACAAGAAATTGGAAGTGGTCACACTTCTCAAGAATTGACTAGCTATTAGGGCCACATTCTCAGGGGGAGCATTTGTGTATTTGTTTATCTTTTTGCTCATGTTTGTGATTTTTGCTAAGTGTAATAATTTTTGCCTGAGAATGTTGTGCATGGACTCAGGGGGAGTTTGCAACAACCCTTTGGTCTTGTTTTCAAATGGGGATAAGAGTTACAGGAAATTATGCGTGTGTTGCCAACAATTCCAAAGGGGGAGATTGTTGAGCAAGGTGCAAAAAAAATATTGTCATTGTTGTCAACACACTCAGATGGATAGGTTGATGCAGTGGATAGTTGTTCAAAGGTTATTCAAAGGTTTTTAAGAGTATGTATAGTGATGTTCAATTCTTATGAGGATGTTTTTGATGTTCGGGTGAAGTTGTTACAGGTTGTTCATGCAAATTTGCAAAAGTTGAAAAAATCATCAAGAAGTTGTCAAAAAATTGCAAAAGTCATCATAGGTGCATTTGGACAAGATGGATCAGTTTGGAACATGCCAGCATGTCAAGAAATAGTCCAGAATAGTGTTTGAGGTTTCAACACAATGTTTGGATTGATCGGTGACATTTTCGGTATCTTGGCAGATGATTTGGCAAGTGGCTGTACATGCCACAAAAGGGCAGTTTTGTCAGAAGCACTGCAAGAAAACTGAGAAGAATTTGATAGAAAAATCTGAATTGGATGTGGTCATTATCTTCAAGAAAATGTGTTCCAAATTTTCACAAAAATTTATAAACGAGGTGAATGTTACAAGCATTGCAAGACTCACAAAAATGCTCTTTTTGGAAAAAGTTTGTCAGCAACAATTTTTATGGAGGTGGTACAGGTGAACCCTAAGGATTTATGCAACGATATTCAGAATGTATGTAGTAAGAATTGCAAATATTCTATGTTTCAAATTTTAGAGAAAATAGAGTTACGAGGTGAGAGTTATGATTGTTGCAAAAATAGTACATGCCACATTTATGTCAATTGTTCCACTTGTGCAAAATCCTTTGGTTGGCCGTTTTGACATTGTAGAGTCACCAAAGTTTTGGTTTCAGTGTTGTTACACCTTCAAGGCATCAAATAGAGCATTTTTTGTTTTTGGTTTGAGGTGTCACGTGGCTCTGAAGTAAGAGAACGAGTAAGGTTTCAATTCTCTGCATGTGACGTGTTTGACGAAATGCCTTCTCAAAATAAAAAAAAAGGAAGTTATATTGTTTTAAGAAGCTTCATTAAAGAAAATATTTTTAAAATTGAAAAGGGAAAAAAAATGCAAGTGTGTGATTTTTAATTGACAAGGGAATTTATTGAAAAGTGGGACTTTATTTTGTGAAGAGAGAAGTGTGTGTGGAGAAAAATAAATAGTGAAAATCCATGATTTTTGGAAAGTGGTGAAAAATGTCACTTCAATATTTTTGGAATAACATTCTCATATGATATCCATTTTGGTTGAAATTTTTAGAGGAGTTCACAGACAAAATGCTGCAAAATACCCAGAAAGAATTTAGCAATTGGCAAAACAAGCTAAGAGAACAATCAGTTTTTTTTTGTGAGAAGAGAAGATTCAAATTCTGAGTAATGCTAAGAGAGGGATGTTATACTGTGTGAAATAGAAAGTTTTAGATTTTGAGCTTACGGACCATAGAGGGTTATGGTTTCAGTGAAGACATTCATATATGTCATTTTATAATCAATATCAAAATCAAGTGGGTGCTTGGTAGAGGGGTTGGTGCTCCTTTCTATTGGTGCAGATAAATCAAGGGTTGGTGCTACTTTCTATTGGTGCATATAAATCAGGGGTTGGTGCTCCTTCTAGTGGGTGCTGGTAAATTGATTGTAAATTTTGTGCTTTGCAAAGGCTAGATTTTTATGTAGCCAAATTGGTGAACCTCGGTACATCTTGTGTTGTGTGATGTTTTCTTGTTATACTTGCTTTATTTGGTTTTATGTTTTCATTGTTTTTGATTTGAGTGTTGAAGATTTAAGTTTAAAAGAGCTACATTGATTCACCTCCCCTCTTAGTGTCATTGTGAGACTAACAGATTTGGTAGGCTTATTATATCTAAATATTCCTTCAATATTATTTTAAAACTTTAACTTCAAATAGGATCTTCTTCTCAAGATTCTAAATATCTTGAGGTATAATGAGATTTGGCACTCCTTTCCAAATTCATCTTTTTGGGCTTGTTGTCATATGGTGTCAATTGTCCCAAATCTTTCACTATCTCTAATAGTGAATTTATCCAATGATTTTTCCTTGGAAATCCTTTGATGATATCTTTAGTAAGGTTCTACAAGCCTTTTACTAGATGTTCATAGAGACCTCTCCAAGGCCTTTGACCTTGCAGCTTCTTCTGGTATTCCTTGAGACCTTATATTCAACCTTCTACTTCTGGAAGTGTTGGTGGTAAGATCTTCTCTTGGATATCTGATCTGCTACTTCTATATTTGAGCAAGACTCTCCTAGTACTTCTTCTTCTTCCAAGTTTGGAAGTTCTTCAATGATATATTCTCCTAATATCTTTTGGTTCAGTTCTGGATTGATTTTGAAGAAGATACTCTTCCTAACCCTTTTGTAGAAAGCTTTCCCAACTCACTGAATCTCCCTGTTCCTACAATAAAGTATTAGTACTAAAATATGATTCTAAATTAGATACTCTATTTTGGAGTCTTCTTTAATATCAAGTATTTTGTGGCCTTTTTCAGTATTAAGGCTTTTGTGGCCTTTTATTCAATATCAAGGCTTTTGTGGCATTTTTTACTAGATCAAGGCTTCTATGGCCTTTTGTTCTGGATTAAGGCTACTATGGAATTTTATTTGATTAAGGATTATGTGGCCTTTTAATTGTGATTTTTTCAATCTAGAAATTGAGATATCCTATCTCCCAACTTCACCACAATTCTTCTCCAGAAGTCTCTTTTATAGTATTTTTCTCTTGAAATAACTAATATCTACACTATGAAGGCACTTTGATATTCAAGCAATGAAGTTGAAATATCCTAGCTTTATATTGTATGAGGTGTCCCAATAATCTAAGAATTAATTGTCTACAATAAAATAAACTTTATGTAAATTTCTCCAGATCTCTTATACGAGCTTCACTAGTTGATTTATCAAACTAGTGGATCAAATGACGAGTCCTAGTCTTCACGAGTTTTCCCTTGTAAGGAAAGAATCTAGCCATATGCAATATTAGTATTTTAGAAACTAAGATTTATTTCAATCCTTAATTGTGACTTTCCCTAATTCTACCACCTATACTCTTATGATAAATTTTTATAGTGATTGGTTCAATGGCACATTTTTCTTTTTAAGCAAAAAACCTGTTGCGGGGCCGCCTTGGTCTGAGAGACCATGAACAGGGGGTTATACACCATCAAAATCACCCGGGAGTCGCACCTGACCCTACTCGCACTAACATTATCAATTGGATTTTGGATACCCAATTCAGCTTTTTGGTAGGGTGGATATTTGAACCTGGGACCTCCCTTGGAGGATTGCCCTCTCCTCTCCAACTCACCTACAAAACCTGGGTGGTTCAATGGCACGTTAGCTTGAAAAAAACTTAGGGTCAATGATAATTGTGGTCTTCCTATTGATCTACTATAGCTCTGATACCACTGTTAGATTTTGATGTAGCATGTAATGAGAGATAGCAATCACAATATACAGAATAATATGAAATAAAGTAAATCTTTGAGATGACTGAAAATATACTATAAATAGGTATGATGGAAATGTATACAAAGTAGCTATGGAGGAAATGAAGAATCCATGAATAAAAATACTACTTAAGAATGATATTTGAGCATATTACACTCCATAAAATTACATCATACTTTGCTCCATCACACCACACTATTCTACGCTACTTCCTATTGTTACATCATGCTCTATGTCTATGGCCCTTTACATAGGAAAATAGGTTCCTTGACCCACACTCTATCTAGTTGTACAAGGAACAACTTGCACATATATAGCTTACACATTGACACTTGTGCATTTATTACATTGTATGAAGTAACTTGATAACTTCCCCCTAAATTAATCTAATGTTCTAAGTATGTACGAAGAAAGGTACATTTATATGATCCAAATGATGTAATGTAATATATAGGTCCGAGGTGTAGACCAATTGGTTCATCCAAACCCCATAAGGGGGGCAGAGGTCCAAGGTTCAAATCTCGGGCCTCGTCGACTGAACTCTTCTCCCTTTCCTGGTGCTTTCAGTGACGTAAAAGGTTTAAAATGATTGTGGCATGGTGTTTATAGGGACATACTGCACGAAGATCTGTGTGGCGACTTTTGGGGCGGACAACACAAAATACTGTGGCAGCCATAAAAGCTGGACAGCTTGCTCGGATTCATGGCGGCTACCAATTCCACCATGTAAATTAATATATATATATATATATTTTTCTAACATTGCAAATTAAGTAATCATTAGCACCGTACAAGGAATAATTTAAAACTTTTAGGTGTCTATAATTATTATGTATAACATGGACTTGCTAAAGGGCATCCATTTCAATTCCATTATTATCAACTTAGGTTCAAGAGCAATTCACAAAAGCCTCAAAATTTTAGATATTTTCCTTTTTTCTTGGCATAGTAAAAATAACCCAAATTTATGTCATACATTTTAGAGACATCCTTTCCATTGAATCAAAAGAACTTGGACAATATTTTGAAATTAAAAATAAGGAACAATCAACATAATAAGTAGTAAAAGGTATAACAAAATAAATTTTCAATTAAAGTGAAATATTCCTATTAAAGATAGGTACTTATTTTTCCATGTCCAATTATTAATTATTTAATTTTGTATCTCCCTTAAATATGGTTACAATTCAATTGGTGTTCTCAAATATTTAATTAAATTGGATGATTTATAACATTGATAACCTTTTTTAATAGACCATTTGAAATATCTCTCATCCCAAGAAAATTGTATGTATTTGACAATCCTACAACCATTATTTGTATACTACTTTATTTGTCTACACAATATGTTATCAAAAATAGCTTCAAATTATTTTTAAAAAATATAGTATCAACAAAGTAGACCAATAAATTAGACCAATGGTATTAAATTATTGTGGATATTAAAAACTAATCTACCTTACATTTTATTTATTCATAGAAATTCAAATACTAATTTAATGTTTAAGCTAATTACTAATATAAAATATGTCATCATGGCTATGGAAAAAATAATAGAGAAAATCCAACTATAGGGATAAGCTAGGTGGAGAAGAGATCAAAGAATAATAGCTCTCAAGGAGTGGGTAGAAAATAAAATAAGAAATTGATAGCAGTTCAAGGAGATAAACTGATCACTCAAGGATTGGTGAGGCCAATAAACTCTTATTGGTCTCAAGGTAACCGATGATTATATATTAATGGAATATTAGGAGTTTAAAAATTAGAACCCATCAATGTATTGTTTGAAATTTTTTAGAAAAAATCAAAACACTTTTTTTCTTATCCAAGAGACAAAAATATCATTGGATCTTATGTGTAAAATAGTAAATAGATTTTGGAGGGGTGCTAGTTATATTGAAGTGGCTATCCAAGGGGAATAAAGAGGGATAATTATCTTATGGAACTCTATTGAATGGAAAACAATAGAACAAATATCTTGGAGGGGTGTCCTCACATTACATTTTAGAAACAATGTTGCAATTGAGCAGGTTTTAATCATAAATTTAATGGGGCTCAAAACCTAGATGGTTAGATTCGTTAATGAAAAGCAATGCATAATATGAGAGTCTCGAGGGAGGAGTTAGAAAGTATTTTTTTTAGGTATTTTAATTATAAATTATCATATAAATATCAAGAAGAGAAAACCCCAATTTTAGATTCAAGTGATTGGTTTATGATTTTCCAGATCCATACATTATAGTTGGTGGATATTAAATGTTTTGGAACCCACTATACTTGGACTAATAAGAGGAGGAGCCACATAGTAGGAGGGTGAAGCTAGATAATTTTTTGGATTCAGAGGAGGCATTTGTAAAATGGAATCTAAAATTTTAGATTTTGAAGGGTCCAATTTTGGATCACTTCCCTATTCTTTTGGAATGTGGGATCAAGACAAGACAACATTGCAAATCATTCATATTTGAAAAATTTTGGTTACACAAAGAGGAAATTTGAAAGAAAATTCCACAGTGGTGAGAAGAGGAATTCTTAACATATAATACAACAATGTTTATATTCCACAAACAACTTCATTATGTCAATAATAAACTAAAACAATGGAGGTGAGCTAATAAGAAAAACTTCTAGGTACAAAGATCACCATTGATGACCAGATGGTATGAGGAGAAAAAATACTTTAGAGAATGAAAAATTATAGAGAAGCTCAAATAATAGGATGATGCATTGCGTAAAGTAGTTGAAAACATTGACAACCAAGAGGAGATCTACTAGAAACAAAGAGAAAGAATCACTTTTTTATTGGAAGGTGATATAAAAACTAATTTTTGCCATTATGTTGCTTTTGATAAGAGATATACAAACAAGATGGAATCTCTTCAATATGAGAATGGGTACTCCTTTGATACAATCCCATGTATACATTTCCATTGAATTGATTATTTTCCTAAATTGTTTAAGGAAAATATGGTGCAAGATGAAGAGGTTCAAAATTAATTTCTTGCTATCATGCCCTCTATTATCTCTGAAGAAGAAAATCAAGCCTACTTAAACTCATTAATAGATAAGAATTGAAGAAAGTAGTCTTTGGAATGAGTATAAAAAAATACCAAGTCTAGATGGATTTCCAATTGAGTTTTTTAGACCTTCTAGGACACTTGGAGGAGGATGTAATGGCCATTATAGAGGAATCCAAAAGTAGTAAAAGAATGATTAAAGCATTAAATCATACACTCATTTCCTTAATTCTAAAAAGGGAGGAGGGGTGTGTATTTTAGATTATAGACCTATTACTTTATGCAATGCCATATATAAAATAATCACAAAGGTAATGACTAAGTGACTAAAACCTCTCCTACATATCATTATCTCCTCAAAGCAAGGAGTTTTTATAGAGGGCAGATAGATCGTGGATGGTGTGGTTCCATATTAGGAGATAATCCACTCAATGCAAATATTTGGAAATAGAGGAATGTTCATAATATTGGATGTCATAAGCTTATGATAGGCTGGAGTGGAGCTTCTTGTCAAGGATGATGGTTACCTTCAATTTCTCTTAGGATTGGATAGAATGAGTCATGAGATATATTTCTACTCTGACATACTTAGTGTTAATCAAAGGACTTCCCTTGCAACCATTTAGAGCCACTCTAGGCCCTCGTTAGGAAAATCCTTGTTCCCCTTATATTTTTCTTATATTGGTTGAAAGGCTTGGGTAGACTCATATTCTAGAGAAGACAATAGGGTTTTCTAACAATTATCAAGGTAGGTGAGGAGGTTTTGACTCACCTACATTTTATGGATGACACAGGATTGGTAGGAGTGGCTAACTTCAGAGAAGCAATAATGAATAGAGATACTCTTAATGTTTACCTTAGGGCCACAAAAAAAGTCATCAATGATAAAAATCTAAAGTGGTCTTCTTCAATATTGATCAAAGGATTTGAGACAAAATTTTAGAAATCTTGATATTCACAAGGACTTCTCTCCCAGTGGTATATTTGGGGGTCCCTTTGGACTTTAAAAAACTAATGATGGATATTTGAAAGAATATTTTGGATCGTATCAAAGAAATAATTAATAACTAGTCTCACAAATGGTTAACCTTTGGGAGTAGATTAATTTTTTTGTAATCTATCATTTAGGCCATGTCAATTTATAAATTTTATATTCTTGCTACCACAAATATCATATGGAAATATTTGGACAAGATGGCTATAAATTTTATATGAGGAGGAGTAAAAGGAGAGAGGAAATGGGCTTTAGTAGGATGGGACAAAGTAAGCTAACCCAAGGTAAAGGGAGGTTTGACACTAAGGATATCAGGGCTAAATAATAAATATTTGGTTGGAAAGCTTTACTAGAGGTGGATATCCCAACCAACATCTATATTCAATAGAGTTTTAACTAGTAAATATTTGGGACAAGTGAAACCAAATAAGGCGAGTCATTTCACTTTGGATGGTAATGGGTCCTTAGTGTGGTAGGCTCTAAAGTTAGGATCTCGGGTAGTGAAATATGGATTATTTTGGAAAGTGGGTAGAGGGAAGAAAGCATGATTTTGGACAAATTCATGGGATTAATACCCACCTATCATTACATAACTCCTATAACTACAACCAATTAAAAAAATTATGGAAATCAGGGGTTGGTTCCAGATTGAAAGTTATTTCAACACTAGTAAACTAAAGTATTATAGGTTTAAACAGTTTAAAAAGTTGGATGAGTTGCCAATTTCAATCCCTTTGGAATTGACACCCATCATGACTAAAATCTTGGTAGAAAAATTTCTCACAGGTAGGGATGAGGAGGATGAATTAGCTTGGGGATAAAGGAGCCTTTAAGTCTACAAAATGAAGGATGGATATGATAATATCCTTCCAGAATTTCCTCCTCATGCATATTAGGTTGAAAATTGAAGAAATATTTTGTAGTCCAAGGTTTGGTTGAAAGTAAAGTTCTTTTCCTGGAAATTTATGCACTATGGAATTTGTACTTTTGATAATATAAGGTTTAGGGGAATCATTGGTTCATATCAATGTATTTTATGCTACAAGAGTAAGGAAATATCTAACCATTTGATGTTTGAGTGCTTGTTCATGCACCAAATATAAGAGCAATGGTTTTTAGAGTATACAATTTGAGTCAGTGGTGATTTGAATTAGTAAAATATTTGAGAAATATGGAAGAGATATAGATTTAATTTTAAGCTCTTCATATCAAGTGGAAGCTTGAAATAAACTTCATTTGGTGGCAAGTGTGGTTAGAGAGAAATGACAAATTGTTTAAAGAAGCATTTTCATCCTTGGATGGCATTTGGCAATTCGTTTGGAGCAAAGTCATGGAAACTATAGTAGTGTATGCTAAAGAAGAAACTTTGGTTGATATAGGGATGATGGAGAAAGAATTTGAAGTACAAGAGAGACAAGACATAGCTAGTTGTAAATCAATCCCAAAATGTTGGATTAAAATTAATATTTGACGGAGCTAAAAAAGTTAATATGAATAGAGCTAGAATTAGAGTAGTCTATAGGAATCATGTTGGGACATGCTCTATTGGGAGCTGCAAGGCCTAGGTAGGACCATGAACAATGAAGCAGAAGCCTTAGCTATCAAGTCTGCTTTTAACTGGGCAATACACCAAGTTTATAGGAGGATTATCATAGAATCGAATTCTCAAATCTTGGTTGAAGCTCTAGATTGCATGAGGAACTTTGCTTTTGAGACATGGAGGTTGAGGATTCGTTACCCAAATTAAGAAATTATGGAAGGAATTAGATGATGTGATTCTACTTTATGTGGACTGAGCATTGAATAAAGTGGTAGACTTCTTGGTCAAGATGGATACCAAGAAGGAGGTAGGGTTTCAGTGACATAGTAACATAGTTATTGACGATGAAAGGATTAGATAGGTTTGTGAGCAAATCCAACCATTACAAATATATGGTTTAGAATATTTGGCTCCAATGCAGATCTCCTTTTGCTATTATAAATAAGTGTTTTCATTAGCTATGGTTGGGACCAATCTCATCCTAACTAATAAATGATCTCATTTTAATATAAATTTTTTAAATTTAATATACCTAAAACAAAAACCATCACATTAAAAATACATTTATTTATTTACTAAAAAATCTTTAACCATCATAAAAAATCAAAATAATTTTTAAAAAATTGTGATGGAGATAATTATAGTTTATTTAAAAAAAAACAAATTAAAAAAAACCAAGAACTATGCGTTGCTTTGATCACTCCATAACATTTTTTTAATATATGTGCAATTTGAATGCTGGCCAGTGGCGATCCTAATTGTTTGCAAATAGAAAATAGTTTGATCGTGTTTTATTTTGAGATTTATTTTTTTTTGTGTGTTTTTCATATGTTTTTGAGTTTATATTTACAAAATTTAAGTTTAAATATTGATTTAAAGGATCGGTTTACTCTAAATTTTTATTCCAAAGGAATAAGCCAATTGATAGCCAATAGGGTTTAAGTTCTTGCAATGGACTATTCTATTTGATTTTAATGATTGATTTTATCTTTATTCAACAAACTAAAATTTATAAAAATAATAATAATAATTTAAATATCCTTCAAATATCTCACTCAATATCTTAAGCTTGACCAATATCTCTCATCCCTATATGCATATCTTAGGATCTATGAGTAAAAGTCAATGATTCATATGATATTGTTGCGCTTACAAATTATTTATTTTCAATAACATATTCTTATAATAAAAATTTCCCAAATTTGATACCTCTTCACCAACCTTTTTTTATTATATGAGTAAGTTTATGGGATTCTTATTTTCAAATTAAAACTTGAAGTTGGATTAAAGCTTTTCGCTGGTGGAGCTCCTTTAATAAATAAATAAAATCAGAAACATAGACGTTCTTCCGCTAACCACACAAGAAGTGTATTATAGGACAAACTCAGAGGTACCCGAGACGTCTGTCCATGTTTTTGCCGCTTTCTTTCTTTCTCGTGATATATACAGTAGATTGGTTGGTGCATACGCGTTTCTTTCTCGTGATATATACAGTAGATTGGTTGGTGCATAGTGCAGTTTTGGAATTATCATAAGAACATCTTTGTATACGCGTATTATTGTTCTACTGAAAAGAACTTTTGGAAGCATGCACCATTTCCGTACGTTCCATTTAAACGTGAGCAAACTACTATTCTAGTTGTCGCCATGACGTTCTGCAGATTCCAAACACTTCTACAGACAAAAGAGCTCTTGCACTGAACACATAATGTCAGAATTTTTTTTTTTTTTTTCTAATTGTTAATGTATCGTTATGAAATACTAGCATACAATGATTATTTCTATTTGCTGTGAAATTCATACATGCATAGGCCCAACAACACTTTTATGAATTCTACATCATTACTAGTACTCCATGCGTTATATTGCAAAAGAGAGCATGCCTTTGAAGCTCAAAGAGATTCGGTTGTGAATTTAAATTGATACGTTGTGTTCGCTACAATGTAGTTTGATAGTTTTAAATTGATACGTTGTTAGTTTGATAGTTTTATTAAAGTCTTATGTTGTTGAGGTAGAAGGTAGAAGAGCATAAGGAAGATCATAATAGAAGGAGACTATAAATATTTTCATAAGTTAAAAAAAAAGAGAAATTAATAACTGGCAGGTGTTCGAGTTTAATTAAGGATACCTCATTCTTATTAAAAAGAAATGGTGAAAAAAATGTTGTAGTGAATTGTTTGGCAAATATTGAAATTCATGAGAGGAACATAGAGAATAATTTAATTTTCCCTTATCTATTATAAGGATTACCTAGCAAAAGAAATATTTATTCCAAAAGGTGTAATTTTTGATGTTGCTTTTGAAGTCTTATGATGTTTTCAATGTTACTATATGCTATTGCTATTACAACAACTGTAGTTCTAGTGTAATTCTAGTGAATGTTGCTATAGTGTGCTTTTGTTTTTGTTGTTGCTATTTTTGTTACCTATTATTGAAAATTGGATCGATTACTACTATCGTTTGTGTATAAGGAAGAATAAACAATAGTCAGGTTAGGCTTTGTTCCTATGCTAGAAATAGTTTTTGATACAACTAGAGTGTTGTTTTTTGTTTGGTTTTGTTGTTTCATCTCTCCAAGTGGAATGTCTTTTTCCATTGGATAACTACACCAAAATTTAAATAAATAGAGTTATGAAGAATAGGTCTTTTAGGGCTTAATCCTATGGAAAATATAAGAGAATAAACTAATATAGGATGATCTTGCCTCGTAATGGAATATGACTTTAATATATATTTTATAATCATCTTAAGGGAATGACGATAATCATTATGTTTTATCATCCTTCAATGCAACTTTAGATACATAATTATTTACCGATGGTAATTTGGTGTATCTTAATGACATTAATGATGTTTTAACATATTTGTATTTAATTACATCCCATTTGTATTTTAATCATGGTTATTTTTTAATCTATATTCCTTTAATTTTATTTTATCTAGCTATATACCTTGTGACTTGATAATGTTATTTTAATCAGTGATTCTAAAATAATTCTTTTATATATTATAAATAGCTATTTTTATATTTATGTAAAAATTATAAATTTTACGGAGAGAAAACATTAAATTATCCTAGTATATATAGTTTGAAGATTATCAATATGAGAACAAGCTAACAAAATTAGGTTCAAGTTCATAGAAAAATATTAAAATAATTATTTGAAATCATAGAGATATTGATTGAATAAGGAAATTATTAGCCTTTTTTGAGGAAATATTTATGCATTTTAAATATGAATTTTTCTCTCTTAGATACATCTTAAAAATTCAACCATTAAATATATATATATATATATATATATATAACTATAGCAATTTTTGGATATTAACACCTATAATATATTAGTTCCACCACATTAGTAGTGATACCACTCATTTTTGAACCAAAGAATATGATTTTATAGGAAGAGATGATATTATTCAATATCATCATGTCATTAGTCATACACAACCTTTTTTACCACTATGTTTTAGAGATTTGTGAACTTTATAACACTTCAATGCTGATAATAAAGTTAGGAATACTGGACCTAGATAAGAGGAATCATGTATAGCCACCATAAATTCACTAACAATCCTAAGAAATGCATCATCAACATGAGTGTAATGAGCACAAACAAATATCTAATCTATAGAAGGTATGCCTACACCACCACTTAAACTAAATGAGACCAAATTTCATCCTCTATAGATCGTATAATCTAGAATACATATTTTGGAATAAAACATTAATGTTTGAATGGATTGACAACATGGTATCACAATATAATTAATAATAAACAACCAAATTATGAATCATCAAATACAATAATTGTATTGCTTAGAATTATTCATTTTAATATTTTGTTATAAAATCCATGAAACCATTTAAACTAGCAAATAAGCCCTAATTAAGTGTGATACAAATGACCCATGCCAAGAATATTATGAAAGTGAATGAATTTTCCATTTCCCTTTATCTTTTAGATTCATTTACTACTATCCCATCTCAAAGGAACTGGTCAATATCTTGAAACTAGAATCTAGATCACATGAACACCTAAATTATAAGAAAATTAAATGTTACTTTCCTACTTCTCTCTCTAAAAAATAATCATTATTTTTATTTTCCATAAATCCATATTGTTTTAGTAGTTAACAAATAGAAGTTGGAGTAATTATTATTCCAAATTAATGTCATATGGGATATCTCAAAAAATATCATTTTATGAAATATTTATTCCAATAAATATTTCAATCCAAAGAGAGCAAACAACCAAATTTGAACAACATAATAGTACACAAATATATATTTCAATATTTTTTTCCTGTAAAAATATATATACTTAAGTAAAACCTATTCTAGATAAGGACAACTTGAAGCAAGTTATTTTATGTTAAAGACATGGAAACCATAGGATACTAATAGTGAGAGACCAAATTCTATTAGAAACATTAAACTCTGAGTTTGATTATATATATGTTCAAATTCAAACGAGCTAACTAATGATTCATATAACTATGTTACTTGCATCAAAAAGGGAAATCACCATTCTAGTTGCCTCACTAATATAATACATGTCTTATGTAAAAATTGCATCTATGGAATATCAAACCAATTTGATTTAAATAATCAATGGAACCTTTTTTGTTTCAAGTAGGTCGTTCTAATTATGAGAAAAGGTTAACACAAAGGAATTGTTCCTTTCATATTGCTATAAGTATGTATTCTCTTCTTACAATGAATATGCATAGCAACCTCTTTGGAAGAGCAAAATAATTTTGATAAGAGGTAAAGTATCTACCAAAAACAAAATATTGCTTGATATTTCTTACCTAAGCATAAATAAGTAGAAGCAAAGTTTGGCCTAGGAGCTTCTAAAGCTTTCCAAATTGATTGAAAAATCAGTAATCCTTCTAGTTATATCTTAAAGTGCTTCAATATATCATGAATAATATTCCAATCTATCCATAATTACTCAACCTTAAAATGAAAAAAATAATTATTATGTATAATATGGACTTGGTAAAGGTCACCCCTTTCAATGCCATTATTATTAGCTTAGGTTCAAGAGCAATTCACAAAAACCTCAAACTTTTAGATATTTTTCCTTCCATTTTTCTTGGCATCATATAAATAACCCAAACTTATGCCATACCTTTTAGATACATTCTTTCCATTGAAAAAAAGGAACTTGGGAAATATTTTAGAATTAAAATTATGGAAGAATCAACATAATGAGTAGTAAAAGGTATAAGAAGATATTTTTTAATTGAATTAAAATATTTATATTTAAGATATATATTTATTATACCTTGTCCAATTCAAAACATTTTTTCAATTATCTAATTTTGCATCTTCCTTATAGATGGATTCGATGCAAATGGTATTTTCAAACATCTAATTAACATGGATGAAATTGTGAATTACAACATTGATAACCTTTTTTAACAATCTATTCGATATATCTCTCATCCAAGATAAGGTTATGTATTTTACAATCCTACAACCATTGTCTGTATACTCTTTTATAGGTTTACACAATATGTCATCAAAACTAGCTTTAATTTATTTTGAAAACATAATAGTATCATCAAGGAAAATGATCTTATTTAGTTATTCATTTGAAAGAATTATACATTCCATAAATTTTCCCAATGAAGAATCTATCAAAAATAAATAAACCACTTCTATGACAAGCATAAGTAGGGATAAGAGTACATTCTTGTTTGATAGACCTTTGTAAAATTATAAGGTTATATAAATTTCCTTTAATCTCTATAAGTGAATAGCCTAGTACAACCTAAGTAGCCTAACTATAGAGAGCCTAACTATAGAAACTTTGGAACTTTGAATAGAGGTATGAATCCTATGAGAGGTAGGCTTGTACACCATGCATTGAGAGTTAGCACTTCGTTATATTAATTAAAAAATCAAAAGCAATGATCTCACACTTGTAATTATAGAATAAAAATAGAAATCAACCATAAATAAATGATTATAAAAGGAATGGAACACCTTGCATCTTTCCTTATGATTTTAGTAAAACACCCATCTACACTAGTCTTACTAATAAGGTGCTCATGATGTTTACCTTTTATGAAATTAATAAAATTTGAGGAGGTGTAATGATGAAGCCTTTGAAACTTAATATAGAAGGTTTAAAGTTCAAAATGATATGGGGTATGATTGTACACTATGTTTTAGTTGGATAAATATAACTTAAATAACTAACATCCTTCATAAGGATTGTCTAAGGATTGCCCTATATAATATATGATCTTGTGGATATTAAAAACTACTATACTTTACTTTTCCTTTATTCATAGAAATTTTTACTCTTAAAAAAACTAATTTAATATTTAAGCCTAATTGCTTATATAACTAATATAAAAACCATTATTTTGAAAATGCATATATTTTATTTACTTAAAAAAAAACCAATATAAACATTAAAAGTTAATATTGAACACAAACCATTACCCTTTAAAAATATACTTTCATTAAAAAATTTAGACCAATTTAAAAAGATAATTATAAAGGTACACAAAAACAATAACAAGAATTCAAAATGTTGCTTTGATTATTCCACACCATTATTTTTTTATTGAAGTAATGTGAAGTACAATTTAATACATGCACAATGTAAATGTTGGTCAATTGCAATCCAAATTGTTTTCCTTTTGAACACAAACACTATTTCCCTTCTACAAAAAAAACTTTTTTAAAAGCTTATGCTTTACGTTAAAATTTTTTAATTTGAATTTGAATTTTAATATTAATTTTAATTTTTTTCCTTCTTAGGATATTGTAGTGGTATATTTCTGGATCCTTATCTAAAAGATTCAAGCTCAAAACCTCCTACAAGAGACCAAACCCCTTGATAAATATTATAAAGAATATATAAATATGTAATTTAAACATCCTTCAAATATCAAATTCAATATCTTAAGTTTGACTAATATCCTCTATTTCTAGGAAAGATGCACAATTTGGTAGGAGAATTTCTCATATGGATTCAATCAAATAAACAATGAAATCTCAAGGAGATAATTTGTGTTTTCAAAGACTCTCATTTACTATAGTAGGGATCCACTTTGGGAATATATGAACCCAATAGTTTGTACCTAAACAGTGGTTGACATATCCAATTTGAACTATAGAAGAATTCACACTACAAATAGTTGTTGTTGGACTTGCTTTATGGGGTTTCTTCTTGACTATGTTTTTTTCAATAGGCATAGTCTAGTGCATGAGATATGATGTCTTTTTGGGATTTCTAGCTATTGATAGTGAAAGCTCTAGTGTATTGATAATTTTAGTTTGGGTTTGTCACACAATGTCTTTTTGAGGGTTCTAGTTGTTGATAGTGAAAGCTCTAGTGTGTTGATGATTTTAGTTTGGGTTTGTCCTGTTTGACTATTATGTAGCTTTGTTGTTTGTCTGTTTCGTGGATTCTTTTGGTTTGCTATGTTAATCACTATTCCATAATTAAAATTTCTGTTCATGTTAACATCTATCTATATTCCTTATATCCAGCTGATTGGTTGATCCACCTTAATAAAAGATTTGAGGCACCATTCAAAATCCTTTTGTCCATCTTAAAAATATATATATATATTCCTTATTCCTATGCACATATCTCAGGACCCATGAGTAGAGCTCACCTGCCACCCTTCATTATGATTAAGTTCATCGGATTCTTCTTTTTCAAATTAAAACATAAGTTGGATTAAAGCTTTTAACTAGTGCATATCATTAAATAAATAAATTAAATTAAAAGAATACGCGTTCTTTTGTCTAACCACAAGAAGTGAATTATAGGACAAACTCACAGGTACCCGAGAGGAGTTCTGTCCATGTGCAGCTTTCTTTCTCGTGATATATACAGTAGTTTGGTTGGTGCATACGCGTAAATTTGATAATAATTCATTTTTAAAGAAGAGACGTGCTTCACCATATTACACTTAAAGAAGAGACGTAAATTTGATAATAATTCATTTTTAAAGAAGAGACGTAAATTTGATAATAATTCATTTTTAAAGAAGAGACGTGCTTCACCATATTACGCGTAAATTTGATAATAATACTTAAAGAAGAGACGTATTTCACAATATTACTGTTGGAAAAAGTGAGGATTCACGAGTGCAGTTCTGGAATTTTCTTAAGAATATCTTTGTATACGCGTACTACTGTTACACTGAAAAGAACTTTTGGAAGCATGCAGCATCCCCGTACTTTCCCGACTAAACATAACGTGATCAAACTACTACTCTAGTTGTCACCATGACGTTCTGCAGATTCCAAACACCTCTACTGGCAATATAGAGCTTGTAGTGAACACATAATATCAGGATTTTTTTTTTTTTTTTCTTCTCATTTTTTTATGTATCGTTAAGAAATATTTGCATACAATGATTATTTCTATTTGCTGTGAAATGCATACATACATATGGGGATTGAACCCAACTGCATTTTTATGAAATCTGCATCATGATATATGTTCAATTCTCATATTGTGTAATGTTCCATGCGTTCTGATTGCAAAAGGAATCAGAAGAAGAGCGTGCCTTTGAAGCTCAGAGGGATTCGATTGTGAATTTAAATTGATATGTTGTGTTCGCTACAATGTAGTTTGATAGCCTGCAGCATGCAGTAGGAGTGCTTTAATCTCTTCAGGTGGAATGTCTTCCCGCATTGGATGACTGCACCAAAATTCAAATAAATAGAATTATGAGCAATAGGTTTTTCAGGGCTTAATCCTATGGAAAATAGAACAGAATCAACTAAACCATTTCAGTACCTCTGCTTGAAAAACATGGAGTGTTTTTCCACAAAAGCATCTTTTGACAGCTTGCTTGACATGGGGACCAAAGCCATCTGAATTTCTCACTGCACACAAAAGAAAGATAGGCTCTCTGGAACAAGACATGTGAATGTTCAGGGCCTTGCCTTCTCTTGTCCTCACATCCACCTGCGTTTCAAAGCAGAAGATATAAATTATTTCTATAAACAAATCACCCTTAGTGAGATTGCTGCATCAAGAGCCTTCGATAAAATAACAATCAGAAATACATAAAAATTAATCACTGCACCTTGTAAACTAGTTCTACTAACACAAATGAGCAAAATAAATATGTGAAAAAATTCAAAGAGAATTCCAATGAACCAATTTAAATCCTCATCAATATGGTGTTTCTAAATTTCGTTGAGATTTTCATTCTCACATCTATTCCTGTTTTGGACATGGACAAGTGAGGGAAACATTGGATAATAATCCCCACTGATAGAGCAAGCATCTTCTTTGAGTTGAGACAAATTCGGCCTTGCATGGTAGGAGAGATGCACCCTCTTCATCTACTTTACCTATACTTCCAGCGATTCTTTGCATTAAAATACCGCCAAATACAGACATTTCTTAATATTACATTCTCAAAGAACAATTGGAGGGCTTTATAATGCTGGAGAGGCGTGGATGATTGTTAACAGCTGTGTGGCATCCAAGTTGCACTTGGGTAGACGGACTGCTCATTTTTCATTAATTTATTTTATTTTATAATTTTGTATCCTTGTATTCTATTAGGCGCCTCTAGAAATATTTTGCAATTCCAATGCCACTTTGTTATTCTCTCGTGGGCCTAATTCCATTTATTATGTATTTTTCACTATCTCTGAATGAAAGTACAATGATACGCTTTTTGTTTTTTTTGTTGTCTGGATTGGCCCTTGAAAGATATCGCTCTTCCTTATGTTGATCAAGAAATGAAGGGTGCATATGTATCACGGACTGCAACTTTGAGGAACTGAGCAGACAAGTACTAGATGAAGATAGCATTCATGAGTGCATTATGAGAACCAACGATCTAATACGAACAGTAATTTATCTCCAAAGCAGGAAACTACTTATAACAATTAAAACGAACCGAGGATATTTGTGGAGAGTTGAATCAACCATCAATAGACAACTCCCAATTATTTTATAAAGCCAAAATGCTAATAAACAAACAACATAAAAAATGATAATACAGTTCTCTCTAATATATCGATATAGTTAACGGTTACCTATTTTAACATTTACAACCAAACCGATCATCGCTGTTTGGTCTTCTAATTTACACTGAGAAGATAACATTTGCAACTTTTAAAGTTTCATTACTTAAAAACTTTAGAAATAAAAACTGCTTTTAGAATAGAATATATCTCTCAAATACTTTCTTCAAACTTGAAGGGTGCATAAAAAGTTCTAGGCCTACAAGTTGTCCTTACGTAAATATCAAGACTATGAAAATAAAGTTACTTAATCCTGAAATAGTTATTTGAGTGAATGCGAATATGAGAACAAAGTTATTTACTCTTCAAATAGTTTTTGAGTGAATGTGAATATGTAAATATGGGGATAATGTGATTTAACTTTTAAATTTAACATCAATTTATTTATAATATATTATAAATAATGATAGTTTTTTTTTTAAAGGATATATATTTTTTGGTTTTGATGTTGGATACGAAGTATAAATGGAGTACAACAAGTGACCACCTTTCCTATGATTTGAACTTAGGTTTCGTTGATGAGAAACCGAAAGACATACCAACTTAGATGTACAAATAGGGGTATACCTAGGATGTTTACTATGAAAAGAGTTTTTTTTTTTAATAGTAAGGTAGGGTTTTGAAAGGGTTACCCTTTCCCTTTTACAAAAAAGGTCTTTTTCAAAACTAGATATCAAATTTTCTTCACCTATTCCTTTGCATTGTTAAATTCTAAGTCTTGGCCTCATATTAAAAAAAACCTTTACCTTGGAATACCTTTGTTTAAAGGTAGGATCTGTGATTCGCTTTGGGAACCTATGGTGGAAAGATTGTAGAGGAAGCTGTTTGGGTGGAAAGGGTCCCTCCTTAATCAAGTCAGAAAGGCTATCCTGGTAAATTCTACTCTTCAAAGCATTCCAACCTTCTTCTTATCTATATTCAAAATTCCTAATAAGATTTTATCAAAGATTGAACATATTCAAAAGTCGTTTCTTTGGTTTGGTTCTAATGAGAAGAAAAAAATTCACTTAGTTGGTTGGGAGCAAGTCTACAGACCTAAAAAGGATGATGGCTTAGGTAACATCAGGTAGATGAATAAGGCTCTAGTTGTAAAATAGGGATGGAAGTTGGTAAATCAAACTGAAACTAGTTGGATCAACATTGTGTCGGCCAAATACTTGAGATAGGAGAATATTTTACTTTTTGATCCTCTATTGACTTCTGGTTCAACATTTTGGTTGAGTTTGCAAAATTCAAGGGTTCTAGTCTTCAAAGGTTGTAGGTGGAGGTTGGGTGATGGACTCAAGATTAATTTTTGGAAAGATATTTGGCTGATGGACCAACCCCTTGCATAGATTCCAAATCTAGTATGTTTGGAGCGTAGGACTAGATTGGTATTTGGGTCTAAGGTGGCTAAGTTTATCAAGGTGATTAATGGATTGAAGGTTTGAAAATCATTAGACCAATCTATTCTCAACAATGTTGAACTTGAAGCTTGGATTCTAATTGCTAATAAGTTGAATTTTCAAGTCATTAAATAGAGAAATGAAGAGGATGAGATCTTCTAGGTAGGGTAAAATAATGGATCCTTTTCAGTCAAGTCTACCTACAATTTGTTGGCTATCAAGACTCCTTCATGGGTCCCACATTTAAAAATATGTCTTAAAGGTCTAATAACAAAGGTGAATATATTTTTTTGTTGGTAACTCAAAATATTATTTTGACAATTGAAAATATTAAAAAAAGAGGTTGATCGATGTTGAACAGATACTGCCTCTATGGTGATAATGAGGAACAAATAAGTCATCTACTATTTCAATGCTCATTCTCTGTGGAAGTTATTAACTCTATTTTTTAATTTTTAGGATAGAGTTGGGTGGTGTCGAGTTTGCTTATTGATGTTTGCACTCAATGATCATCTCCTTTTTACTCTCCAAGGCTGAAATATTTTTGGAACTTTTATTTGTTGTATCTTTTTTAGCAGGTGTGGAAGAAGAGGAATAGTAGAATTTCTAAAAACTTCAAAAGATATCTTACCTCTGTTTGTGCCAGAGCCTTAGCCTCTACCCTAGATAATGTATCCTCTCTAGCTTTAGAGGAGGGTATATTTGAGGAGGCTGATATCAAAAGGAAAATTGGCTTTCAATATAGTAATAGGGTTGTTTATCTTCTTGGTCCTAATCCTCAAGCCCTTATGAGGTGGGAAATTCCTTCTCTAGGTTGGGTCAAATTAAACTTTAATAGAGCTTCAAAGGGTAATCCCGTTAATCATGGTGCTAGTGGGGTGCTTAGGGATGACAAATATGTGCTTCTATTAGTGTATGTCAAATTCTTAGATATCTAGTCTTACCATATTGTGAAAGCTAGAGCCCTTTACCAAGGTCTTCTACTTGTCGAGAATATGGGGTACCAAAAATTTTGTATTGAAGGAGACTTGCTTAATATTATAAAGTTGTTCAAAGGTGATTCAGTCCTCAATTGGAATATTGAGGCTATGATTATGGAATCTAGGCAATTTTTTTTAGGCTAGAGAGGATAGGGAGATAAAGCATATCTTCAAAGAAGGAAACTACCACATTGAATTTATGGTAAACCTAGGTATAAGTCTCAATGGTCTATCTATTTGGAGAGATAATTTTCTTGAAGTCCTTCTTCAATTGGATTTAGTGATGCATGCTTCTTAATGCTTTATAATATTTTATTGTTTATGAAAAAAGGTTTTGTGCAAAATTATATGGGAGTTTTGGTTGGCTTAGGCGCTCACAAGTGTTGTTATAATTTTATTTTTTGTATTAAGTTGTAGCTAGTTTACTTGGTGATGGGTAGCAAGTTGTAGTGCTTTATAGTTATTCTTGTCCTTGTATTTCTGGTTTTAGACCAAGTTTTACAGGGCTTATCCTATTGTAAAAGGTTTAGGGACCCTTTAAAAACCCATTTTATATCTAATAAAAAATTCCCTATATTTACACATGCTAAACTTCTACCCAACTAACATCCATTGAGGCCCTATAGAACTCTCTAATCAATTCTACAAACAAATAATAAATATACATGTGTGTAAGAATACTATTTTTTTACAATATATAACTATAAAGCAAAATACAATCTCACAAATATTTGTTATAAGTATGGAAAGAGTTTTTCATAACCATCGGTAACATTATAAAAAAGTAATACTCCTAATATTAGAAACTTTGATTGTTGAGACAATGATTTATTTTCTAACCTTTTATATTGTATGTGATTATAAAATCATTCAAAATAAATAATGATACACACTCTATCATTATCTAAATTTTTTCTTAAGCATGACATTGAAATGATTAGATAATAGAAAATACGACATCCAACATTATTTTTAATAACCTTTAAAATCAATGAAATGTTTTGAAATCATAATAAAGACATTAACCTATGATTGAGACTTTTCACCTATCTATGTAATATTGCTAGTATTATAAAATAATAAGGTTAAACTAAGGGACTAATTCATATGCATATCATAGAAAAATGGTTACATGAACTATAATAATAAATAAAAACACATATTTTAGTCTATTTATCATACAAATTTGTAGTCACAAATGAATAGAATCAACTACAAGGAAAAATCTAGAATTATTTATGCTAGGATGTACGTTAATGTCAACCTTAAAACGAATATCCCTAACTCTATAGAACTTTTTTATGATTATAGAACCTAGTTTTAAGAAATATACTATGAAAATAGGCCCCTTTTCTATGCCACATTTAAGAAACTATGACACTCTTTAGGCTTGTGTCCCCTAAAACAAATCCCAAAATAAAGTTTGGCTATATAAATAAAAAGCTAGACCCTCAGCCTCCTTGAAGGACTTGGATTTCCAATATGAAGAAAACCATTTGAAGCCCCAAGAAGGCCTTGATAATTTACCAAAAAACCTGAATCCTCCTACGAGGATAGAAAATGAGGCTTCAATACCCACAACTTAGATAAGTCTTTTGAACCCTTTCTTAGGCTTTTCTTTAGCTAAATTTCCCAAGAAGAAATATTTTGACTATTTAACGTTAGACTTAGTTGAAACCATAGAGGAATTAATGGAAATTAATATTTTGGTTATGGGTTCAATTGCCCAAGAAAATCATTTTAACTATTTGAGACTAGATCGGGATGAATATGAAGAGGAAATTAAGGAAGCCCCTATTTTGGTTTTCGGTTTAGTAGCCCTTAAAAAACATATCTCTATTTCAATGAAGGAGAAAATGTCCTCAACTATGAAGATGTAATATTTTTTGACAAATAAGAGATATAAAACGAGGAAAGAGCCTACCACTCTAGGTATTGTAACTAGAAATAAAAAATGGGGAGTTGACATAGGCGTTGAATGTAAGGTGGGGAAGCCCTCGAATCTGGATATTATAAGATGTGAAATGGAAGCCAAAATTGCAAATTGATCATAGTTGATATTGATTTTAGGAGATGGAACAAATATTTAGTGTGAATTTGGTTTTGATGCGGACTTCAAATCTCAAGGTTCCTTTATCTTGGGAGGGGGTAAAAACACCTTTCTAAGCCACATAAATGAAAATTATCTCTTGGAATGTGATAGGTCTAAATGACAAATCCAAATAGATATTGATAGTCTCTTTGAGGAATGAATTAACCCCATAGATTATCCTTTTAAAATAAACAAAAGTTGAGAAACCCAATATTGACAAGGTCAAAAAAGCTGGAATCAAGTTTTATTTCCAACCATGCTCAAGGTGCTTTAGGAAGGATTTTGTGCCCTTGGGATCCCTTGAAAGTGGAAGGTATATTGATATTCTCATTAGACAAATTTGTTGAGCAAGGTGCAGCGACAGTATTGTCATTGTTGTCAACACAGTAAGATAGATCGGTTGATGCAATGGATAGAAGTTCAGAGATTATTCAGAGTATGTACAGTGATGTTAAATGCTTATAAGGATGTTTTTGATGTTTGGGTGAAGTTGTTGCATATTTTCCAAGAAGATCGAAGTGGCCCATATGCTAAAGATCAAAGAAAAAGCAAAACACTACAACGAGAAAAAAATGTCGCGATATCACGACATTTTGCATTTTTGCAGCCAAAAGAGAAGAGAAAAAGCAAGAAAAAAAAAGTGTTGCAATATCGCGACATGTTGCATTTTTGTGGACAAAATAGAAGCGAAAAAGCAAAGAAAAAAAAACTGTCATGATATCGCGACATGTTGCATTTTCGCGGCCAAAAGAGAAGCAAAAAAGCAAGGAGAAAAAAATGTCGCGAGATTGGGACATGTTGCATTTTCACAGCCAAAAGAGAAGCAAAAAAGCAAGGAGAAAAAAGTGTCGCGATATCGCAACATGTTGCATTTTCACAATCCAAATCAAAGAGAAAAAGCAAGGAGAAAAAAGTGTCGTGATATTGCGACATGTTGCATTTTTGCGGGCCAAAGCAAAGAGAAAGAGCAAAGAAACAAAAGTGTCACGATATCGCGACATGTTGAATTTTCGTGGGCCAAAGCAAAAAGAAAGAGCAAGGAGAAAAAAGTGTCACAATATTGCAACATGTTGTATTTTTGTGGTCCAAAGCAAAGAGAACGATCAAGAAAGAAAAAGTGTCATGATATCACAACATGTCGCATTTTCATGACTCAAAAAGGGAAGGCAGGCAGAGAAACAAAGTGTCACGATATCGTGACATGTCACATTTTTGTGACTCAAAAAGGGCAAGCAGGTAGAGAAAAAAAAGTGTCACAATATCATGACATGTCGCATTTTTGTGTCTCAAAAATGGCAGGCAAGCAGAGAAACAAAAGTGTCATGATATCATAACATGTCACATTTTCACGACTCAAAAAGGGCAGGCAGGCAGAGAAACAAAAGTGTCATGATATCACGACATATTGCATTTTCTCCAAAGGAATAGAGTAGTTGACAGTGCATCTGATATTAGTGAAGAACATTAGGATAGTGAAACTGAAGACTACATAGTGACATGGACCTATAAGGAATAAATTGAATATTGAATAAGGTAATTTGTCACATAAGGACACAATTCAATGAATAATACAAAACGTTACATAAAGAATCTTTAATGATTTGAAATCATCTAAGATAGTCGTTACACATGGAAAGAAACAGACACATGTCCATGTGTAGAAAAGAAAATGAAGGGTCACAACATAGAAATGAAAAGCCTTTTTGGAAACCAAAACACATGCATGCACAAAGGATAGGAGAATATTGTGTCATAAAGGAGTTACATAAAGAAGTTACAATTGACAAGTGGCATATGAGAATATGGAAGTTACAAAAGGAGTTACAATTGATAGGTGGCATGTGAGAATATGGAAGTTACAAAAGAAGGAGTTACAATTGATAGGTGGCATGTGAGAATATGGAAGTTACAAAAGAAGGAGTTACAAAGAGAAAATATTGTTATAAAAGGAGTGCTGCTTGGATAATTTAAGGTGAGCGAGAAGTGTGTGTGTTTTGTGAATTGTGGTAGATGTTGGGTAAGAAATAGACCAGTTAGGGTCTTGTAAAAGTGAAGGCATTTTTATGTCAATCTTCTAGCTTCAAAATTGAAGTCCAAGTTGGTTCTTGGCATCAGGGGTTGGTGATACTTCTAGTTGGTGCTGGTAAATCAGGGGTTGGTGCTCCTTTCTGTTGGTGCAGATAAATCAATGGTTGGTGCTCCTTTCTGTTGGTTTAGATAAATCAGGGGTTGGTGCTCCTTCCAGTGGATGCTGGTAAATTGATTGTAAAGTTGGTGCTTTGCAAAGGCTAGATTTGGATGGGAGTCCAAACAGTCATTTTGAGGAGTAGCCAAATCGGTGAACCTCGGTACATCTTATGTTGTGTGATGTTATATTGTTATATTTGCTTTATTTGGTTTTAAGTTTTCATTATTTCTACTTTAAGAGTTGAAGATTTAAGTTTAAAAGAGTACACTAATTCACCTCCCTCTCAGTGTCATTGTGATACTAATAATTGGTATCAAAGCGAGGTTCCTAAAAAATATTAATCAGATAGGGTGATCTTGGAAGTGACACAATGGCAGGTGGTGAAGGCTTCTCATCAAACAAAACACCATTATTTGATGAAACTAATTACGTATTTTGGAGACTCAAGATGTATACATATCTTTGTGCTTTGGGATATGACATTTGGGATTCAGTAGATAGTGGATACACAATACCCACCACTTCTCCAACCGATGCTTTCGATAAGAAACTATTTGAGAATAACTCAAAAGCAAAGAATGCTATCATGTGCGGATTAGTGCACAGTGAACTGGTAAAGGTTATGAGTTGTAAAACGACAAAAGAAATATGGGACAAACTGAGGAGCATTCATGAAGGAGACGTTAAGATCGAGGAGGTCAAGTTACAAACACATCGAGCTCAGTTCGAAGTATTAAATATGAATGACGATGAGAACATAGAGACATTTATGCTAAGAGTTAATGAAGTCATTAATGCGATTAGAGGACTCGACAAGGAAATCAAAGATTCTGTCATCATGAAAAAGGTATTAAGATCTCTTCCCCAAAGATTTGATTCTAAAGTTTCAGCTATAGAAGAAGCTAAAGATCTAAATTATTTTAGTATGGATGAGATGCATGGTTCTTTGACTGCATATGAGATGAGAATACGAAAATCTAAAGCCATAGATAGAGAAGCCACTTTTAAAGCCCATAAAAATATGAAATCAAAACAAGAATCCGAGGAAGAAGAGACATCAGATGAAATGGAAGCAAACTTTGTTTGAAAACTAAAAAGAGGAAAAGGAAAATACAGAGGAAAGTTACCATTTAAATGTTTCAATTATGGAGGCGTTGGTCATTTTGTAGCTAAATGTCCACTTAATGAGAAGAACAAAAGTGATGAAGGATCACGCCAAGAAAGAAGTGACTGGAAGAATAAACAAATTTTAGAAAAGGCAACTTCAAGAAGAAAATTTTCATCTCCAAGAATGTCAGTTCATCAGAAGACAGCTCCGATGAGGATTCTGAAAAGGAAACAGGTGAAGCTCTTTTTATGGCACTCAAAGAAGAAAAAATAGAAAAAGAACAGGAATGTGATGAAGAAGAAATTGATGCAAAAGTAAATTTGGAAGAGGAACTAATTGCAACTCTGGATGAATTGAAGATAGAAAAAAAAAATAAGAAAATTTTAAGAAAGCTTGAGGATGCAAATGAAATCATAACCAATTTGAAAGTATAGATAGAAGAATCCAAGAAAATATCTGAAGATCTCAAAGTGCAAATAACCATGAAAATAGATTATTGCAGCAAGCTAGAAGAAGAGATTGTTGGTTTAAGGATGTAGATAGAAGAGATGAATCGTAAAATTAGTTGTTATCACAAATGTGAAGAAATTTCTATGAAGCTGGATAATATCATAAATAACCAAAGGACTACAGACATCAAATTTGGTTTGGGCTTTGAGGAAGGAGAATCATCAAATGGATCAAAGGCCATAAATGAAGAATCCATAAAGAATGAAGATAAGAAACAGGTTGATCAAGAAAAATTGACTCATGCAAAAGAAAGCAATAATGCAAGGCACAAAAGGAGAATTGACAATGATGGATTCACCAATGTCACACATCAAAGAAGAAGAAGATTTATGGCTCCTACGACAACATGGCAAAGACCATCACCCAGGTTCAATCATCTCTTTTTTGGTTACTATTTTAAATGCAATGGTTATGGACATAAGATTTTAGATTGCAAGTATAATGTAGGACCAAGGAATTTTACCAGTAGAAATGTTTTTTCACCTTTGATGGATTATGCAGTAGAATGTTATAACTATCATAATTTTGGGCACATTGCAAGAAATTGTTGAAGTACATTTGCATCAAATCAATTTCAGGGAAGAAAATTTCAACCAAATAGAATGAGAAAAAATAGAAAATTTCTCGAAAAACATGCACAAGCTACTGAAAAATAAAAGTCAAAACAAGAGCCCAAAACTATAATCAAACCAGAGTGGAAAGAAAAAGAGTGATCTAAGGAAGAAACGAAATCCCTGATCATACAAAAATCATTTAAAGCATAGAATAAATATGCACCATGGATACTTGATAGTGGATGCTCCAGTCATATGATAGGTGACAAATAGAAATTTGAGAAGTTACAGCAATATGAAGGTGGTTCAGTAAAATTTAGAAATAATGATGGAGCTAAGATAGTTGGAAAAGGTTCAGTTAAGATCAGTGATGGAAAAATCAAGTCAAAAGAAGTCTTGTTTATGATTGGTCTGAAGCATAACTTGTTGAGCGTAAGTCAGATTTGTGATAGAGGTCATGAAGTGATTTTTAAGAAGCAGGGTTGTGAATTCAGAAAATCAAATAGTGGAAAGTAGAAAGCAACTAGATCGAGGACATCTAGAAACCTGTACACTCTCTCAAAGACTTCAAAAGGATATTTCTTGATTGGATAGAAAGAAGAAAATTGGTTGTGGCACAAGAGGCTCGGTCATATCAATTTTGACATTCTAGTAAAAATCAGCTCAAAAAATATAGTTAGAGATATTCCCACCATTGAAAAACCATCAAATAGCATTTGTGCTTCATGCTAAAAGGGGAAGCAAACTAGAGTCTCATTTAAAACAAAATAGTACTACACAAGAAAACCTTTGGAACTAATACATACTGATTTATGTGGACCCTTGAGAATGCAAAGCATAAATGGTGACAAATATTTTATGTTGTGTATAGATGACTATTCCAAGATGACATGGGTACTATTTTTGAAGCATAAATCAAAATATTTTGAGATGTTCAAGGTTTTCAAAAACCAATTTGAGAATCAAACAGGAGAAATGATTAAATGTTTAAGATTAGATAGAGGAGGAGAGTTCATTTTAAAGGATTTTACAGAGTACTATGAAAAATATGGTATTAGGAGATAGTTTTCAGCAGCCAGGACACCTCAACAGAATGGTGTGGTAGAAAGAAAGAACATGATAGTGCAGGAAATGACACGGACTATGTTGACTGAGAGCAAAGTAGAAGATAGATTTTGGAAAGAGGCAGTCCATACTACAGTATACATCCAAAATAGGTGCATGTTGAGGACACATGAAAGAAAAACTCCTTATGAGTTGTGGTTCGGTAAAAAGGCAATAGTAAGATACTTTAATTTTTTTGGCAGCAAGTGTTACATCAAAATAATTGAAGAAAATCTTGGTAAGTTTGAAGATAGAGAAGATGAAGGTATTTTGCTTGGCTATTCATAAAAAAGCAAAGCTTACAAATGCTACAACAAGAGGCTAAGGAAAATTATGGATAGTGCCGATGTTAAAGTTGATGAATGTAGGGAACGAGTAATTAGCTATGAAGAGAACTACCCAATTTATGAAGAGGTTATTGAAGGAGATGAGGAAAAGAAAATGAAAAAGAAACAAAAAATTGACTCAGATGATTCAAACAGTGATTCAAAAGTGGAAGAAAATAAGAAATTCAAAACAGAAAACTGGCAGAAATATCATTCTAGAGAGCAAATATTTGGAGACCCCATAGTTGATATTTAGACAAGAAGAAGAGTAGTAAGTAACTACTCTCTATTATCCAGCATTGAGCCCAAAAATTTTGTTGATGCAAGCAAAGATGAAAGTTGGATGAAGGCAATAAATGAAGAACTAGATCAGATCGAGAAAAACAAAACTTGGGAGTTAGTACCAAGACCTGCAAATAAAAATATAATCGGTACTAAATGGGTATTTCGAAACAAATTGAATGAAGATGGACAGGTAGTCAAGAATAAAGCAAGATTGGTATGTAAATGCTATGCACAAGTTGAAGGTATTGAATTTGAGGAAACCTTTGCACCTGTGGCTAGACTAGAGGCAATTAGAATGTTTCTAGCTTTAGCAGTTTACAAATAATTTCAAAGTTTATCAAATGGATGTGAAATCAGAATTTTTGAATGGGAAATTTGAAGAAGAGGTTTATATTGAGCAACTAGATGGTTTCCAACTTGGTGATGATCCCAACTTGGTTTGCAAGTTGAAGAAAGCATTATATGGATTAAAACATGCACCCTGAGCATGGTATGCAATTCTAGACAACTATCTTACTCAACAAGGGTTCAAGAAAGGTATGGTGGATAGTAATTTGTATGTCAAAACAAAAAATAGCCATCTTATTGTTCTTTTTGTATACGTAGATGATATCATATTTTGCAGTAGCAAAGATGAGTCATGTAAAGATTTAGCAAATAAGATGCAGAAAGAATTTGAAATGTCAATGATTGGTGAACTTTCATATTTTCTCGAGTTGCAAGTTAATCAAAATGAGAAGGGCATATTTATTTCTCAAATTAAATATGTGAAAGAGATGCTAAAAAAGTTCACAATGGAGGATTGTAAGACAGTTAACACTCCCATGATGATAGGTTGCAAGTTGAGCAAGGATGACAATTCTCCACATGTTGATCAAACCATGTACAGATCTATGATTGGGAGCTTACTGTACTTGATAGCTACCAGACTAGATATTTTGCAGGCAATATGCATGGTAGCATGATTTTAGGCTAGTCCCAAGGAGACTCATGTGACAGTAGTGAAGAGGATTCTTCGGTACCTCAAGGGTACTATGGAGTATGGGTTATGGTATCCGAAAGGTAAGGACTTCACCCTTATTATGTATTCAAATGCATATTGGGCAGGATGTGTAGATGATAGAAAGAGTGCTAGTGGAGGTGCATTCTATCTTGGAGACAGTTTGGTCATGTGGCACAGTAAGAAACAAGAGTTGGTCTCCTTATCCATAGTAGAGGCAGAATATATTGCAGTGATAACATGTTGTACACAAGTATTATGGATGAAATAAACCTTGAAATATCTTGGTATTAACTTCAGTGAGCCAATTTTAGTTAAGTGTGATAACACCAGTGCCATTAACATCTCAAAGAATCTGGTTATGCATTCTCACACAAAACATATTGCTATCCGATATCACTTTTTGAAGGAGAAAGTTGTAGAAGGTGAGGTTAAGTTGGATTTTGTTCCAACAGCAAAGCAAGTAGCGGATATCTTCACAAAATCGTTGTCCAAGGAAGTATTTGAGTACCTTCATAATAAATTGGGAGTGGTCACGCTTTCCAAGAATTAACTAGCTATCAGGACCACATTCTTCGGGGAGCATTTGTGTATTTGTTTATCTTTTTGCTCAGGTTTGTGATTTTTGCTAAGTGTAATATTTTTTGCCTGAGAATGTTGTGCATGGACTCAGGGGGTGTTTGTAGCAGCCCTTTGATATTGTTGTCAAAAGGGGAGAAGAGTTACAGGAAATTGCATGTGTGTTGCCAAAAATTCCAAAGGGGGAGATTTTTGAGCAAGGTGCAACGAAAATATTGTCATTGTTGTCAACACAGTCAGATAGATCGGTTGATGCAATGGACAAGAGTTCAGATTTTATTCAGAGTATGTACAGTGATGTTAAATGCTTATGAGGATGTTTTTGATGTTTGGGTGAAGTTGTTGCATATTTTCCAAGAAGACCAAAGTGCCCCACATGTTAAAGATCAAAGAAAAATCAAAACACTACAAAGAGAAAAAAGTGTCGCGATATCACGACATGTTGCATTTTCATGGCCAAAAGAGAAGCAAAAAAGCAAGAAAAAAAAGTGTCGAGATATCGCGACATGTTGGATTTTTTGCCACCAAAAGAGAAGCGAAAAAGTAAAGAAACAAAAAGTGTCGCAATATCGCAACATGTTGCATTTTCACAACCAAAAGAGAAGTGAAAAAGAAAGGAGAAAAAAATGTTGTGATATCGTGACATGTTGCATTTTTGCATCCAAAAGAGAAGCGAAAAAGCAAGGAGAAAAAAGTGTCACAATATCGCGAACAGTTGCATTATTGTAGTCCAAAGCAAAGAGAAAAAGCAAGGAGAAAAAAGTGTCGCGATATCACGACATGTTGCATTTTTGCGGGCCAAAGCAAAGAGAAAGAGCAAAGAAACAAAAGTGTTGCGATATCACGACATGTTGCATTTTTTTGGGCCAAAGAAAAAATAAAGAGCAAGGAGAAAAAAGTGTCACGATATCGCGACATGTATTTTCGTGGTCCAAAGCAAAGAGAAATAGCAAGAAACAAAAGTGTCGCGATATCATGACATGTCACATTTTTGTGACTCAAAAAGTGCAGGCATGCAAAGAAACAAAAGTGTCATGATATTGCGACATGTCACATTTTTATGACTAAAAAATGGTAGGTAGGTAGAGAAACCAAAGTATCGTGATATCACGACATGTCACATTTTTGCGACTCAAAAAGGGTAGGCAGGCAGAGAAACAAAAGTGTCGCGATATCGTGACATGTCGCATTTTTGTGACTCAAAAAGGGCAGGCAGGTAGAGAAACAAAAGTGTTGCGATATCGTGACATGTTGCATTTTTTCCAAAGGAATAGAGTAGTTGATAGTGCGTCTGATATTAGTGATGAACACCAGGATAGTGAAATTGAAGATTGCATAGTGACGTGGACCTATAAGGAATAAATCAAAGATTGAATAAGGTAATTTGTCACATAAGGACAAAATTCAATGAATAAGACAAAATGTTACATAAGGAATCTTTAATGATTTGAAATCATCTAAGATGGTCATTACACATGGAAAGAAGCGGACACATGCCCATGTGGAGAAAAGGAAATGAAGGGTCACAAAATAGAAACGAAAAGCCTTTTTGGAAACCAAAACACATGCATGCACAAAGGATAGGAGAATATTGTGTCATAAAGGAGTTACATAAAGAAGTTACAATTGACAAGTGGCATATGAGAATATGGAAGTTACAAAAGGAGTTACAATTGATAGGTGGCATGTGAGAATATGGAAGTTACAATTTATGGGTGGCATGTGAGAATATGGAAGTTACAAAAGGAGTTACAAAGAGAAAATATTGTTATAAAAGGAGTGTTTCTTGGAGAATTTAAGGTGAGTGAGAAGTGTGTGTATTTTATGAATTGTGGTAGATGTTGGGTAAGTAATAGACCAGTCAGGGTCTTGTAAAAGTGAAAGAATTTTTATGTCAATATTCTAGCTTCAAAATTTAAGTCCAAGTTGGTGCTTTTGGCATCAGGGGTTGGTGTTGGTAAATCATGGGTTGGTGCTCCTTTCTATTGGTGTAGATAAATCATGGGTTGGTGCTCCTTTTTGTTGGTGTAGATAAATCATGGGTTGGTGCTCCTTCCAGTGGGTGCTGGTAAATTGATTGTAAAGTTGGTGCTTTTCAAAGTCTAGATTTGGATGGGAGTCCAAACAGTCATTTTGAGGAGTAGCCAAATCGGTGAACCTCGGTACATCTTATGTTGTGTGATGTTATCTTGTTATATTTGATTTATTTGGTTTTAAGTTTTCATTGTTTTGGCTTTAAGAGTTGAAGATTTAAGTTTAAAAGAGCTACACTGATTCACCCCCCCTCTCAGTGTCATTGTGATACTAAAAAAATTAACATTCTCTTTTTTTCTTGGAAACTAAGCATAGATGAGTCCTTTTTAACATTTATACCTCAAACTGTATCACTCAAATAATCTCTCTATGGATTGCTCTAAGTTAGATGAGAGGGGTCTTCAAAAATGAAATGTGGATCTTGGTGAGTGACTTTAAATCTCCTTTTTATTTGTTATATATAAAATATGGAAACCCAATTATGTCTAAAATTTTGTAAGACTTTGCTTAGTTTGTTAATTTTAATGAGTTGATGAACATGGACTTGAGAGGAAGTAAGTTTACTTGGAGAAATAGAAGAGTGTAAATCCAATTGATGTAGATCAATCTAGATAGATTTCTCATCTCTAAGGAAGGTTTGAAGCTACCCTAATCACCCTACCTAAAGTTGGCTTGAATCACAGCCTGTTGATGCTTGAGGATATTCCTACTTTAAAAAACATAAAATCTCTTTCATGTTTGAAGCTATATGGATCAAGCATGATGACATTGAATTTCTAGTTACTGGATGGTGGACTCAAAAGTTATCAAACCCCACTATCTATCAAGTATGCAATAAGCTAAGATTTGTAAAATGAAATTTGAAAGAATGGAACAAATCAGTAAACTTATTCTACAAAAAATGGACCTAAAACAACTAAAGGATGTTGAAGATCTCATGGAAGGAGGTAAATTTACTATAGAATCTATATAAAAGGAGAAAAAAGATACTTGTTTACTACATTAACACCTTGGCTTGCGAGGAATCCTTTTAGAGATAAAAAATCTAGAGCACTATTGCTAAAGGATGGTGAGCGTAATATCATATTATTTCATGTGTCCACCTTAAGACATAGAAGTTGTAACAAAATCAAGAAAATTATCAAAAGTGATGGATCAAGGATTGAAGATATTCTAGAAATACAGGTTGATGTTGTTAGTTTTTTTGAAAATATGTTGGGAATGGGAGATAGTGGAGAAGGTTAGGGTGTGAATAAAATTCTTTCTAATATTCCTTCTCTCATTTCCAATGATATGAATTCCTTCTTGACCATCCCTTTCAAGGAGTTGAAGATCAATAAAGTCATCTTCTCAATGTCTCCTATAAAGAACCTGAATCAAATGGTTGCCTTGCCCTGTTTTATAAAAAATGATAAATTATAGGGGCTGAAGTGGTTGCTACCATTTGTGATATCCAAAAAAACCTTCATATTTCTAAATATGTTAATTCTACCTTTTTGGTCTTTATTCCTTAGGTGGCTGGTGCAAATGAATAAATATTTTAGGCCAATTAGCCTTTGTATTAGCCTCTATAAAATGTTGAATAAGGTAATGATAAACATAATTAAAATGATTTTACCATTTATCATTGATAACAACTAAGGAGGTTTTATTATAGATAGACAAATTCTAGATGACATTATAACTATCCATGAACTCATTCATTCTATGGATAAAAGTGAAAAGGAAGGCCTATTATTAAATATAGACATGAAGAAAGCCTATAAAAGGGTCTCCTGGTACTTTCTCCTAAAAGTCATATCTAAATTTAGCTTCCATCAAGATTGGATTAACCTCACCAAATAATGCATTTCCTCGATCATGTTCTTTATTATTATCAATGGAGCTACTAATGGA
Organism: Wollemia nobilis; assembly: GCA_028583015.1. Lineage (NCBI taxonomy): Eukaryota > Viridiplantae > Streptophyta > Pinopsida > Araucariales > Araucariaceae > Wollemia > Wollemia nobilis. Next base: position 10,959,669 of record JAQPPZ010002832.1, on the reverse strand, counting down.
TACTTTATAATCTTTAGATGTCTACATCAAGGGGATACTCTATCCCCATATATCTTCATTATTATGGTGGAAACTTTAGGAAGAAAAATCAAAGTGGCCATAGACCAAGGGTTTATTGATGGAATTAGGCCTACTATTTCCCTTGATCCAATATCCCACCAATAATTTGTGGATGACACCATCTCAGCCACTAGCTCCTCAATTACATAAGCTAAAGAAATTAAAATATCATGACTACTTATGAGGATGCTATGGGATAAAAATTTAACTACATGAAGAGCAAATTTTTCTTCCTCAACACTCCCACTAGAAGGCAAGAAAAAATAGCCCAAATCTCAGGGTGTGAGATTACTAACTTTCCTTTGATATACCTAGGGATACCCTTGTTTAAGAGTATGATGAAGGATTGCCTTTGGGATTTGATTATTGAGAAAATCTAGAGAAAGTTAGTAGGTTGGAAAGGAGCACTCCTTAGTCAATCTATAAAAACCCAACTCATCAAATCTACTATCCAATGTATCCCAATGTTTTTATATCCTTTTTCTATTTTTTGATAAATATTTATCACATAATTGAACATATTCAAAAGACCTTCCTTTGGTTTAGATTATAAGAATGAAAGACAATCCCATTGGTTGCTTGGGAGCAAGTGTGCTAAAAAATAGAGGTAAGGGGTCTTGGGTTTAGGAAGCCAAGATTGATGAACAAGATGTTGATGGCAAAATAGGGTTAAGAAATCCTTAAAAATGAATATTTAGGATGGGTTCATATCCTCACTACTAAATACATGAGGCAAGGAGGGAATTTCCTTGAGGATCTCACTCTCCCTCTTGGATCAACTTTATAGAATAGTATCCATAAAACAAAAAATATCATCAAAAGGAGGAAAGATGTCCAATTATTGGATTCTCCCTCTTGCAAGAGTCCTAACCTAGGTCTCCTAGAACTAGTTATCTCCTAAAGTTTTTGACTTTATAGAAGTTATAGATGGTATAAAATTGTGGAAATAGATTCAAATACAAGGATTGGAACCCTTAGAGGAGGAATCAAGTAGATACCTCTATAGAATGGTGAGAATCAAATTTATTTTAATCTTTGAAACTGATGATTCTCTAATTTGGAAGGAGGAAAATGGTCCTTTCTTAGTAAAATTAAAATACTACCTGGAGGGGGTGAATGTGGAGATTGGTTCTCAAGTAAACAGGTTTGATTTAAAAATCTCATCCCAAAAATCATTTTCTTATTTTGGGTGGCTCTTCAAAACAAGGGGAATGGCCATCCCAACTAGATGCTACCTTTGTGAAGCCAAAGGGTAAGACATTCATCATATTTTTTTAGATTGTCCCTTCACTCTGGAGGTTTTTTACTTCATCCTAAGAACTTTTGGCGTATGTGGGGTGGTGTCCAATAATATTTTTGATCTATGTTTTCAATGGATACCTCCTTTCAAAAGTGTGAAACTACACACTCTTTGGTTGTTGAGTCTTCCCCATTTCCTATGGGAAGTCTAGAAAGAACACAACAATAGAGCTTTCAAGAATGTGAAAAATAACCCTGAGTGGGTAGGATTCAAAACTTTTGATGCTCTAATTGAAAATATATCAATCATATCCATCAAAAATCAATGATAAACTGTTGAGGAGCCTATATTGGCTAAAATTTTAGGCCTCATGATGATGAAAATTTAGATGCATAATCTTAAAAATAAATACTGATCACAGGTCAAATGGAGTCCACCACACCCAATATGGATTAATCTTAATTTTTATGGGGTTTCTAAAAGTAATCTTGGTATCTTAGGGATAGAAGGTGTTATTAGAACCAATAAAGGTGATATTCTTATAGCCTTTACAAAATATTTAAGGATTCAATCTAGCCACTTTGCTTAAGCTAGAGCTCTTTTTCAAGGAGTGGATCTTCTTGAAACTCTTAAATTCAAAAAGGTTATTATAGAAGGAGAGTATATGAATATTATTAATTCCATTAAAGGTACTCAACCTCCTAGTTTGAACATTGAAAATCTCATAGGGGAAGCAAAAAGGAATATTCAACTTCTTGAAGAATCCTAGATCAATTATGTATATAGGGAAGGAAATAGGGCAATGGAATACATGACTACTCTTGGTATCCAACAAGAAGCCCTAACAATTTGGAGAGATTTTTTTCCTTAGGATCTCTCTCTTCTCTCCTTGGAGGAATCAAATATTCTTCTAGTGAGCCTTAATTGCTATTATTTTTTTGAGGTTGTTGAGTAGAGTGTTGGACATTTTGAGTGGATCAGTTGTCATTGATGTCAAGAGTGAGTGGTCATTGATGTCAAAATTTCCACACCAGTCAGTGGTAGTTTCAGTGGGCAACATCAGTTTCAGATTCTCTAGTTTCAGTTGATCAAGACCCGGTTTCAGGACATCAGATATGGTCTAAAGTACAAAAATCCCAAGTGAATAATATTGTAATATTTTTTATAATATTACAAAGGGAAGTTTTAAATTAACTATAAATTAATTAATATAATTTTTATTATAATTTAATTTATAATTTAATTTACTTAAAGTTATTTAAATTATTTTTTTGGTAAATTAATAATTTTATTAAAAATAGGGCATTTGAAAGACACCCCAACGCCTTGTACATCAAAGAAGCAAAAAGGAGCAGACGAAAAGGAACCACAGAACTACTTGCTGAAATAAAAAATTACAACCTCAAACTAAAAGGAGCAAAAAGAAGCAGCCTTTGACAAAAAGGAACATAGAGAAATAGGCAGAAATATGATAGAACCCAAAATGAAGTGATCCTCCACCACAGAGGAACTCAAAAATAAGCGATCCTCTGCCATAAAGGAACCCAAAAACAATCGAAAAGCCTTCAGCCATCAAGGGGAATGTCCATATGCATGAGAGACAAAGCAACACCTTCCAGGCCAGGGGAAGTTCTTGAAATCTCTTTAATAATTTTTTAAATTAATTATTAATTAATTTTGATATTAATTATAAGATTAATTTATATTAATATTTAACTAACCCTAAGGAGGGTTATTAAAATTAATTCGAAATTTGAAATCAAATTTCTAAGCACCGACGTGGGAAGAACATTTACCATGTGTATAAAAGGAGGATTACCCACCTTACCATAAGTTCCCTCGAATATTTTTGAATTAAATCTTATGCTATGTGTTTATGTGAATCGTGGGTGCAACAGAGAGCTTTGTGTTTTGTTTAAAGTGCTAAGAGAAGGTGAGATTACATCATACACCAAGGAGGGAGCCTTGGTCACCAACTACCGGTAGCGTAGTTGGCAAGCACGATAGTGGCAAGTCGTTAGGGTAGCGACAGGCGCAGGTTCGAATCCCCCGTGGAGGATCTTTTATTTTGCATTTTGGTTGGAAATCATGGTGGACGTTGGTAGAAAGGGGAGGAAGCTTTGCTTCCTTCACGTGGGTGCTTCTAGCCCATGTGGTGGGCTCCAAGGTGCTAAGGCGCTTTGCACTTGGGGAGACGGTGGATCGAATCACGCCGAAACCCTTTTTGAGGGATAATAAGGTATGCATTAAAGTTTGAGCGCCATATTTGTCGAAAAAGGTTGTTGAGGTATTAAAAATTAATTTTTGCATATTTCATGTGGTATATGAGGTTTTAGGGAGTTATAAGGATATTGCAAAATAAATTTTTGATATTATTTGTTTTAGGGTTTGAAAAAGAAATAAAGGTGTTTTAGAAATATTGGTTGTGATTTTTGTGGTGTTGGATATTATTTTAAGTTGGAGTTGATAAGGTGTATCCAAGTAATTATTTTATGTATGGTTTGATGAGTGTTAATTTTAAAAGGAAGAAATAAGGCATATTTGAGCTTTGATTATTTTTGTGTCCAAGGAATATTTTGAGAAAGTATTGGAGTAATATTTTGACATCTAACCTTCTTGAGTTTGGCAAAGAAGTGTTTATGATTGTGGCAGATTTGTGTGGTCTACTTCTCATCAAGCAAAAAGGTATGGGCACATTCTTCCTTGATTGAGTTGATTGGTTGGTTTTCTGGAAAACAACTTTGGAGTGAAAAGGATTTGATTAGGTTTCCTTATTGAGTTGTTGAGCCATTGTGAAGTGAATGCTATGCATCTAGTTTGATAAGCATTGTTGTTGAAGTGAATAGTTGAGTGAAGAACTTGAACTAGGGTTTGCAAAGATCATGAGTATCATTTTTATGTGAATATTGTTATAAGCATTGTTGTTGAAGTGATTAATTGAGTGAAGAACTTGAACTAGGGTTTGCAAAGAACATGAGTATCATTGTTATGTGAGATTGGTTGATAAGCATTGTTGAAAACATTTGAGTGAGTGTTCATATGCTTGGACTAGGGTTTGTGAGCAAGGATTATTTCATTGAGTGATTGGTTGAGTAGATTTGGTTGAGCCTAGTCAAGTGGATGTGTGAAGTGATAGTTCAAGTTCTATGAAACAAATTATTTTATATTCTAATTTTGAGAAAGAGGTTGAGTATTGATGAGTGTGAAACATATTGAGTCTCTAGCAATTCTCTATATGTTTCTATGATAAAAGAGAGATTGAAAGTGATTGAGAGTTTGTGAGTGTGAAGCATATTGAGTCTCTAAAAATTCTTTGTATGTTTCTAAAAGAGTGATTGAGCATTGTGGTGAATGTGAAGCATATTGAGTCTCTAACAATTCTCTGTATGTTTCTAAAAGAGTGATTGAAAGTGATTGAGCATTGAGATGAATGTGAAGCATATTGAGTCTCTAACAATTCTCTTTATGTTTCTATGAGATTGGACAAGTTCTAGTGTGGACTTGTTGAGCAGATTTGAGGTAAGTATTTGAGAGGACTTGTGGATAGATTTGTGTGAGCTTTTGTGGAAGCTTACAATATATATTGAGAGTATATTTGGACAAGTTCTAGTGAGGACTTGTTGAGAATATTTGGACAAGTTCTAGAGAGGACTTGTGGATAGATTAGTGTGAGATTTTGTGGAAGCTTACAAGGCATATTTGAGATAAGTCTTTGAGAAGACTTGTGAGCAGAGTTGATTTATTTGTTCAAACCTTGAGTTAAGGTTTGGGGCAGATCTAGCAGAGTTGATTTGTGATTGAGTCAAGCTTTGTGTTAAGGCTTGAGGATAGATATTGAGGATAAATTTGTGCTAGATTGAAGGATTATGTTTAGTATAGATCATAGGATAGAGATTGAGGATAGATTTGTGCTAGATTGAAGGATTATGTTTAGTACATATTTGAGGATAGAGTTTGGTGTAGATTTGAGGATAGGTTTGTGCCAAACTAGAGATAGAGATTGAGCAGATTTGTGCTAGATCGAAGGACTGTGTTTAGTGTAGATTTGAGATAGAGCTTTGAAGGTGATAGAGTATAGAGGATGAAAGTCTCTAATGGATAGAGATCCATTAGCTAGGGTAGTGAGGATAAGAGTCTTTAGTGGATAGAGATCCATTAGCTAGAGTAGTGGGGGTAATAGTTCTTCTAGAAGATCACCAGTCAGAGCTAAGGAGAAAGGAGTTCTCTTGTGGATAGAGATCCATGAACTTGATTAGGGGATTGGTGTCTCCTTTGGATAGAGGTCCATAAACATTGTAATAGGGAAAGGATTCCCAAGAGATTGATTGAGAAAATTTTAGTGAAATATTTTCTCCATGGAGTAGCCCACATTGGGTGAACCACGTAAAATTGGTGTCTCTATTGTGTGTGGTGATTTGTGCATTGCTTTGATTACTACTATTGATATTGTTATATTTACATTGCATAATATTGATTGGGAAAGTAAAGTAAAAAGTGGTCTTATACTGTTCACCCCCCTCTCAGTATAAGCTTGTGTTCTTCAATTGGTATCAAAGCGGGTTCCTTCGAAAGAGTTTAACAACTTGAAGGAAAAGCTTTCAAGAACACAATGGATTCTAAGAATGTGTCCTTAGATAATTCAACACCAATATTTGATGGAAGTGATTATATATATTGGAGTATGAGAATGAAGATTCACCTGATGGCACTTGGCAATGAAATTTGGGAAGTAGTTGAAAATGGATACATACCACCAGCTGATCCACCTATAGATAAGGAAGGTAAGCTTCTACAACATTACAATTCAAAAGCAATGAATGCAATTTTGAGAGGTTTGCATAGAATAGAATCAATAAAGGTTATGCATTGTAGAGATGCAAAAGGAATTTGGGATAAGTTGCAAAGCATATATGAAGGAGATAAAAGTGTCAAAAAGGCAAAGATTCAAAATCTCAAAGGACAATTTGAAGAATTAAGAATGAAGGATGAGGAAAACATTAGTACTTATCTACTTTGAGTAGATGAGGTTGTTAATGCCATGCAAGGACTTGGACTTAATGTTGAAGAATCAGATGTTTGTGATAAGGTCTTAAGATCTCTTCCAAAAATATTTAGTGAAAATATCTTTGCTATAGAAGAATCAAAATATGGTGATTCTTTGACAAGAGATATGTTACTTGGTATTCTTACAGCTTTTGAGTTAAGAACAAAAGAGGAACCTAATCACTGGAAGGAAGCAGCCTTCAAAGCAATTAAGGAAACAAAGGGTAAGAAGTCAGAATCGAGCAATGAGTCATCCAGTGATGAAGAAGCTAATTATGGCAGAAGGAATAAGGATTCAAGAAGATTTAAAGATGCAAAATCTGTTAGATGCTTCAACTGTGGAAAGTATGGTCATTATGCAACTGATTTTCGAGAAGCTAAAAATAACAATGATGAAGAAAAATAGGATTACAGGAACAAGGAATCAAAAAATATAGGTACCAAAAGAAAGGCAAGGATGGACAAAGCAGACAAGGAAAGAAGTTCTTTCAAAGATAAAAGAAGAGCTACTATGCAGACAAGGCAAGTAAGTACTCAAGTGATAGTGATAATAGTTTTTCAGATAATGATAAGGATGAAGTCCTATTTCTGATTGAAGAAAAATAAGAAGTCAAGAAAAGGTCACCAATAATTCTCAAGTGTTTTAGATGTGGTAATTTTGGACATCTTGAAGATAGTTGTACAAGGGATGGTTTCAGTTTTAGTGATGATGAATATGAGGATGCACTAGAAGGACTAGAAGAGAATCTTCTAATGGCACTAGAAGAAGAAGAAGGTGATCCTATAGAAGACAAGTCAGAAAAGAATGAAGATGTTGACAAAGGCAAACAAATAGAGGAAGAATAAGAAAAAGGAGGAGTTGATCTTGAGGGAGAGCTTATTTATGCTCTTAAAACTTTAAATAAGGTAAGAAAGCAAAACTCCCAACTTGAATTTTAGTTTCAAGAATGTGATGAAGAAAGAGGAAAGCTTATAGAGGATCTAAACAAGTCAATGGCTAAGACAAAGAAGTTCAAGGATAAGCTAGAAGCAAAGGTCTTAGAATGTGAAAAGTTAGAACAAGAAGTAGCTCTACTAAGGGAAGATTTAGAGAAATCCAAGGATAAGCTACACAAGTTTGGAAAGAGTTCAAAGATTGTAGATAAGATGATCAAGGTACAAAGAAGGTCAACAAACAAAATAGGTCTTGGTTTTGAACAAGCTCAAAAGAAACAAGAAGAAGAGTCAACCTCAAGTTTTGAAGAAGAAGAAACTTCAGAAGAAGATAGTGTAAGAGAAAGTGAGACTTCTGAGGATGAGTTGGACAACAGAAAGTTCAACAAGGAAAGGAACAATGCACAAAGAAGAAACAGATGGAACAACAATCAGAATAGGTTAAGAGAGACTAAGAGACCAATGAGGTCAAGACAAGGAAACTTCAATGGAAGATGTTTCTCATGTCATAGATTTGGGCACATGGCTTCACAGTGCAGGACACATGAAAGATAGGAATATGGGAATTTTAGGAACAAATAACTTTTCCATGGGTATTGCTACTCATGTAATCAGTTTGGTCACAAGGCAATAAATTGCAAAGTTCATAACAGAAAAGGATATGGCTTCACTAGGAGAAATCCTAAGACATTTGCACCTCCAAGGAATAATAACATTAAGTGTTATAAGTGCAATAATGATGGACATACAACAAAATGGTGTAGAGCAGATATTCCATAATCAAGCATGAAAAGGAACAAGAATAGAAATAGGAACATGGATATGGATATGAACATGAACAAGAACAAGAACAAGAATATGGATATAAACATGAACATGAATATGGACATGGATAGGAACATGAACAGGAATAGTCAAAGAAATCAGAAGGATCAGATGAGAAGGAAAGAGGATAAAGGTAAAGACCAGTGCTTGCTGGGAGTAGAAATACTCCCACCCTAGAATTAACCACCTCAAGAGGAGGTGGGGGAGGGGCTAAGCTAAGAGATTCATTCTTAGCCCCGAGCCCCAAAGGTGACCCTTTGCCATTGATTTCAAAGGGGGAGATATTTGAGTAAGGGGGAGAGATTTGGTTTAAGGAGAGAGCATTGAGTCAGGGGAGCAATTTCCCAGGGGGAGCAAAACAGGAAAAAGGTCAAGTTTTGGTAAAAAGAATTTGGGTTGCCATCAATGACAAAGGGGGAGATTGTTGGACATTTTGAGTAGATAAGTTGTCATTGATGTCAAGAGTGAGTGGTCATTGATGTCAAGATTTCAGCACCAGTCAGTGGCAGTTTCAGTGGGCAGCATCGATTTCAGGTTCTCCAGTTTTAGTTGTTCAAGACCCGGTTTCAGGACATCAGATATGGTCTAAAGTGCAAAAATCCCAAGTGAATAATATTATAATATCTTTTATAATATTATAAAGGGAAGTTTTAAATTAATTATAAATTAATTAATATAATTTTTATTATAAATTAATTTATAATTTAATTTACTTAAAGTTATTTAAATTAATTATTAATTAATTTTGATATTAATTATAAGATTAATTTATATTAATATTTAACTAACCCTAAGGAGGGTTATTAAAATTAATTCAAAATTTAAAATTGAATTTCTAAGCGTCAACGTGGGAAGAACATTTACCATGTGTATAAAAGGAGGATTACCCACCTTACCATAAGTTCCCGAACATTTTTGAATTAAATCTTATGCTATGTGTTTATGCGAATCGTGGGTGCAACAGAGAGCTTTGTGTTTTGTTTAAAGTGCTAAGAGAAGGTGAGATTACATCATACACCAAGGAGGGAGCCTTGGTCACCAACTATCAGTAGCATAGTTGGCAAGCGCGGTAGTGGCAAGTCGTTAGGGCAGTGATAGGCATAGGTTCGAATCCCCCATGAAGGATCTTTCATTTTGCATTTTGGTTGGAAATCATGGTGGATGTTGGTAGAAAGGGGAGGAAGCTTTGCTTCCTTCATGTGGGTGCTTCTAGCCCATGCGGTGGGCTCCAAGGTGCTAAGGCACTTTGCGCTTGGGGAGACGGTGGATCGAATCACGTCGAAAACCCTTTTGAGGGATAATAAGGTATGCATTAAAGTTTGAGCGCCGAATTTGTCGAAAAAGGTTGTTGAGGTATTAAAAATTAATTTTTGCATATTTCATGTGGTATATGAGGTTTTAGGGAGTTATAAGGATATTGCAAAATAATTTTTTGATATTATTTGTTTTAGGGTTTGAAAAAGAAATAAAGGTGTTTTAGAAAGATTGGTTGTGATTTTTGTGGTGTTGGATATTATTTTAAGTTGGAGTTGATAAGGTGTATCCAAGTAATTGTTTTTATGTATGGTTTGAGGAGTGTTAATTTTAAAAGGGAGAAATAAGGTATATTTGAGCTTTGATTATTTTTGTGTCCAAGGAATATTTTTGAGAAAGTATTGGAGTAATATTTTGACATCTAACCTCCTTGAGTTTGGCAAAGAAGTGTTTATGATTGTGGCAGATTTGTGTGGTCTACTTCTCATCAAGAAAAAAGGTATGGGCACATTCTTCCTTGATTGAGTTGATTGGTTGGTTTTCTAGAAAACAACTTTGGAGTGAAAAGGATTTGATTAGGTTTCCTTATTGAGTTGTTGAGCCATTGTGAAGTGAATGCTATGCATCTAGTTTGATAAGCATTGTTGTTGAAGTGAATAGTTGAGTGAAGAACTTGAACTAGGGTTTGCAAATATCATGAGTATCATTGTTATGTGAATATTGTTATAAGCATTGTTGTTGAAGTGAGTAATTGAGTGAAGAACTTGAACTAGGGTTTGCAAAGAACATGAGTATCATTGTTATGTGAGATTGGTTGATAAGCATTGTTGAAAATATTTGAGTGAGTGTTCATATGCTTGGACTAGGGTTTGTGAGCAAGGATTATTTCATTGAGTGATTGGTTGAGTAGAGTTGGTTGAGCCTAGTCAAGTGGATGTGTGAAGTGATAGTTCAAGTTCTATGAAACAAATTATTTTATATTCTGAATTTGAGAAAGAGGTTGAGTATTGATGAGTGTGAAACATATTGAGTCTCTAGCAATTCTCTATATGTTTATGTGATAAAAGAGAGATTGAAAGTGATTGAGAGTTTATGAGTGTGAAGCATATTGAGTCTCTAACAATTATTTGTATGTTTCTAAAAGAGTGATTGAAAGTGATTGAGCATTGAGGTGAATTTGAAGCATATTGAGTCTCTAACAATTCTCTGTATGTTTCTAAAAGAGTGATTGAAAGTGATTGAGCATTGTGATGAATGTGAAGCATATTGAGTCTCTAACAATTCTCTTTATGTTTCTATGATATTGGACAAGTTCTAGTGTGGACTTGTTGAGCAGATTTGAGGTAAGTCTTTGAGAGGACTTGTGGATAGATTTGTGTGAGCTTTTGTGGAAGCTTACAATACATATTGAGAGCATATTTGGACAAGTTCTAGTGAGGACTTGTTGAGCAGATTTGGACAAGTTCTAGAGAGGACTTGTGGATAGATTAGTGTGAGCTTTTGTGGAAGCTTACAAGGCATATTTGAGATAAGTCTTTGAGAAGACTTGTGAGCAGAGTTGATTGATTTGTTCAAACCTTGAGTTAAGGTTTGGGGCAGATCTAGCAGAGTTGATTTGAGATTGATTCAAGCTTTGTGTTAAGGCTTGAGGATAGATTTGTGCTAGACCAAAGGACTATGTTTAGTGCATAAGGATAGATATTGAGGATAGATTTGTGCTAGACCGAAGGACTATGTTTAGTACAGATTCGAGGATAGAGTTTGGTGCAGATTTGAGGATAGGTTTGTGCCAAACCAGAGACAGAGATTGAGCATATTTGTGCTAGACCGAAGGACTATGTTTAGTGCAGATTTGAGATAGAGCTTTGGAAGGTGATAGAGTATAGAGGATGATAGTCTCCAGTGGATAGAGATCCATTAGCCAGGGTAGTGAGGACAGGTGTCTTCAGTGGATAGAGATCCATTAGCCAGAGCAGTGGGGGCAACAGTTCTTCTAGAAGATCACCAGTCAGAGCTAAGGAGAAAGGAGTTCTCCTATGGATAGAGATCCACGAACTTGATTAGGGGATTGGTGTCTCCTTTGGATAGAGGTCCATAAACATTGTAATAGGGAAAGGATTCCCAAGAGATTGATTGAGAAAATTTTAGTGAAATATTTTCTCCGTGGAGTAGCCCACATTGGGTGAACCATGTAAAATTGGTGTCTCTATTGTGTGTGGTGATTTGTGCATTGCTTTGATTACTACTGTTGATATTGCTATCTTTACATTGCATAATATTGATTGGGAAAGAAAAGTAAAAAGTGGTCTTATACTGTTCACCCCCCTCTTAGTATAAGCTTGTGTTCTTAAAGGAGTGTCACTTGTTCAGTTTTTTCCAACCCCTTTCTTATCTTTAACGATACTTCATTTAATAAAATTTTAAATTTTATCTCCACAAGCAGGATAATCTATATGGGTGGTAGAATCATGTGGAGTATTTTGGTGTGGAGATGGTTTTGTATTGAACCTACCAGGACAAGTCCCACATTTAATTATGGTTTTGGATTTTGGAGGTTTGTTGGTGCCACCTAAATTTATTGGGGCCCTACCCACTCAAATCGATTGGTATTGCTAATTTTTGGAAAAGGCCATGGTTTTTGTTGAGTTGGCATTTTTCAAGGCACCATGGTCTTATGTTAATCTATAATTGGAATCAGGTCTTACTAAGCTTGAGGAGTTGGTATTTTTTATCCCCTCCTTAGAATTGGAAAATTATTTATTTTTCTTGTTGAGCTAGCTTCCTTTAGGGTTCCCCGATCACTAATGGTGAGTAGAAATTATATTTTGAAAAGTCATTTCCTATCCATTTAATTATCAATCTGGTAGTTCATAGTATTGTAAGTTCCAATGCAAAGTATATGCTTGCAGTAGTCCAAGGATGAGTTATCTATATCATTTTTGGTTTAGGGGGTGGTTTTTGGTATATTTGGAGTTTAGCCAAACCAACGTAATTAAATTGCAGAGAAAAAACACTCTACAATAAATTGCAAAAAAAACTAAATTAAAATTTCAATCATGTGAATGAAAGGAACTGTGCAAAAAAGTGAGGTGTAGCAAAGCAAACACTCTTACAGAATTTAAACAAAATAGATAAATACAGAATTAGATATATTTGCAAGAAATAAATAATGAAAACTAACTAATGAAATCATAAGAAAATAGGGGATGAATACTACCTAGAGTGGGCCTAGGATCCTGTAGACATCCGCTCAATTAAATTATACAATCACTCTTCAAACTCAATAAATTTGCCAAAACACTTCAATATTTTTATTATACGATACTAATTTTTATAGAGAAATTTCAGATCCTTTCTATAAGGGTGGCTTGCACTTTTATACAGAATGTGGTTATCCCCTATTTACAATTTTAGACATTGCATTATTTTCTAGGGTGGGTGCATATAAATTAATTAAACACCTAAAAATAGATAAATCACACTAAAATTATCCCTCATGGAATAATCATAGAATTTATAATATTTAACAAAATATGTCTAATTTTATACATGCTTTTCAATTTGCACGGTCAATGCACATGTTTTTATTTTTTCTAGTGCATGTGATGTTTGACCCATTTTTGGAAAATATGCATCTTTGTGGCCTGTCACTAGGATACATGCACTACATTTAGCCTTCTTCTATTTTTTGAGGATCATCGCTAGTTTTTGAGCATCAAATAGTGCACACTTTTATTCTATCATTAGGAGATAGGCACCGTTTAGCATTTAGTCGGGAGATAGGCACATTCCAACCTATTATCAATTGATAGACACCATCATGTGTACTATGACATAGGAACTTCCTTTTCATTGGGATATAGATGCCTTTTTTCATATGGTCAGGAGACAAGCACTATATCTTAGTGAATTTTGGAGAATCTTACTCATTTTCTACTATCATCATTCACTCACCAATCCTTCCTTAATCACGTCATGAAAATATCAAATGCTAGGTATGAATGGGACCTTGACTAAAAGGTGCAAGAAAAGATATAATGTACTACATCTAGACATGATTTTCACTTCAAAACACACATTAGGCATAATACATCATTTTCCATTAAACATATATAAAAATATTATAAAATATGTATTTCTAATATAATATGCCACACAATTATGCTATTGAAGTATACAAAAAATGAGCATTTTTTATGCTCATCATCCCCCCATGCCTAACTATTATCATGCTCTCATGGCACTTTTACTATCTATCAATAGCCTACCAGTATTCCTTGTTCTAATGGTTTCTTTATCTAGTTGTGGCTCTATCTCTTTCATTATTGTGTTTCCATTTGCCACCTTATTTGGCTTATTAGTACTTATTTCTATTGTTGGTGCCTTCTAGCATTTACTACATTGTAAGGGTTGACTGGGCCCTACCCCTATTTTTAGATTTATTTTGCTTCACCCCTTCTTTCATGCTACTTCCTGTATATAGAATCCTATAAATATAGTGGCATCCTTTTGGAATGCAGGCTCAGCTTGATTCCAGTATTTATTGTTTGGAGGAAGCTAATCTACCACTGGAAAGTTAGGCTTATCCCATGGTGGATAATGGGATGTATCGTGTACCTAATATTTTGGAAATTTTGCCACCTTAGGATTGGGCATAGAATCCTCTACATTATTCTCCTCTACATTTTCCTCTACATCTTCAGGTGATATAAACTTGGATGCTTGAACTTGTGATAGCATCATTGGTTCTTTTTCTAATATGCCCATCATGTCTAGATATTCCTACATCCTTGAAGGATTGCCATTAGTTGAACCATATAGATCCAAAAATTATTTTGGCTAGGAAATATTAACATAAATAGCTAGCTCTCTAACCATTTTCTTGTAATCCTTTCACTCCTTATTAGCCTCCTTCAAGTTTTTCTAGAGCTCTAGAAACTATTCTTTTTATCTAGAAAAGGTTTTCCTGGATGCAACCCACTCTTCATTCGAAATCAGGTCTAATTGCACCTTTAGTGTTTGTTGGGGTACTTTTTCTTTCTCTATTTTGTTGTTCTATCCATTATCATCTTCCTTCTCTATGGTGCTCTCACTAATTTCTATTTGGGCCATAATTTATTATATGATCTAGGTGCTACTGCATCAACTGTGGATGTCGAAGGACCAAGCTCCTCTACCTTATGTGGAGGTGGTATCTCTGAGACCTTGGAGGACTCTGCATCTAGAATATTTTGATCTCCTAGAGTGTTACTAGTTGGTCTAGCTATGATCTATTCATAAAACTAATTAGCCTATTGGAAATAGATTTTATTCCATAATTTAGGTTATGTAAATGTATCCTCCAAGATACATATCTAGATTACTTTATGTGCAAGTTATCTAGTTACTTCATGCAATGTAATAAATGCACAAATTTCAATGTGCAAGTTGTCCCTTGCACAACTAGATAGAGTGTTGGCCAAGAATCCTATTTTACCTATATAAGGATGGATATTGTGAAGAGAGTCGAGGGACATAGTCATATAACATAGCTTAGTGGATAGTATAGTTATGTGTGCCTCACCATTCATTGGTGATGGATACAATGTATTTTAGTAGCTTTATTAATGGAGTTCTCACTTCGTCCATAGCTACATTGTAATATTTTATATGATTTATATTTTTAGCATATTTTAGTCATCTAGCATATTTACTTTATTTCATGTTATTTTGCATCTTCTGATTGTTATCTCCCAAGGCTCATTCAATAAAAGCTAATAGTGGTATCAGATCCACAGTAGATATAGTCTATATAGGTGAATAGGGAAGCCACCATTACTAGTTAGCCTAAGATTTTTGTCAAACTGACCTACTGCTATACCAACCACTATCAAAATATCTCATAAGAATATAGGTGGTAGATTTTTGGAGAGTCACAAAGATAGAACTAAAATAAATCTTAGTTATAGAAAATAATGAGATCATTTTTGTCTAGAGTCTTTTCCATATATTTTTTAGGAAAACATGTGAATATGGGGACTCAACATTCAATCCACTAGATTGACAAATCATCTAGTGAAGATCATCTAGGTTATCTAGAATTTACTAACTAGTTCTTAAAGTTTATTTTATTGAAGGAAATTAACTCTTAGAGCATTGGGAATCCTCGTACGATATAAAGATAGGAGACTCCAAATTCATTTCCTAAATATCATTTTGCACTCATAGTGCAGAGGTTAGTTCATTGTGCAAGATAATAATACTATAGAAGAAAACTTCTAGTGAAGGATCATGGTGAAGATAGGAGACTAAATATCTCCATTACTAGATTACAAAATTTCATAGTTGAATAACATGCCATAGGAGCCTTGATACAAAAATTCTATAGAATCTTTGAAGAAGAAACCACATAATTCTTGATACTAAAAAGGCCATAGAAGACTTGATATTGAAAAGGCCACAGAAGCCTTGATACTAAAAAGGCCATAAAATCTTTGATATTGAAAATGCCATAGAAGCCTTAATATTGAAAAGGCCATAGAAGCCTTAATACTTAAAATTCCATAGTATCCTTGGTACTGAAAAAAACCATAGGAGCCTTGATATTGAAATAGGCTACACAAGCATTGATCCTGAAGAATAATTCAAGAAGAATATTTTATTCAGAAGTAAACCATAGATTTAGTAATAATAAATTTATTGTAGGAACAAAATATTCAGTGAATTGGGAGAATTCCTACAAGAAATTTAGGAAGAGTATCTTCTTCAGAATTAGCTCAGACCTGAATTAATAGTGAAGATATCAGGAGAATATCTCATTGAATAACTTCTAGTCTTAGAATAAGAAGGACTAGGAGAGTCCTACTCAAATCAAGGAACAACAGAATCAAAAGATCTAGGAGAAGATCTTACCACTAACACTTACAAGAGTATAATATTTAAGAAAATGTCTCAAGGAAGACCATCAGAAGCTACCAGATCAAAGACCTTATGAAGGTCTCATCGAGCATCCAGGAAATGTGAGGAGAGCCTTGCTAAAGATCAAGAAAATTCTTTGAGAACAAGGGTTATGCATAGTGACTATTTGTCACCAAATTGGCTAAAATTTAGATTTTAAAAATTTGGAATTGGCTAATATTTGGGACCCTTGACCAAGGTCCATTAGCCAAAAATTTCTAGGTGTAATTTTTTTTGGGTCGATTCACTCCAATTTTATAATAATTTGACCATTTTAAATTTAAATTTCCAACATTACTCCTAATAATAGTGAACCTTCTATGGGAATTTAGACACTATTTGGCTAGATTTCAAAACTAATTCACCATTTTTTTTAAATACATTTTGAGGATGATCCCTTACTCATAACCCTATTGAGAACTCATTGGAGATATCCACTATTTAGGTGAATTCCCTGATAGTGAAGGACTTGGTACAATTATTGTCATCCAAAAACAAGACCAAGAGGAGAATTTGGAAAGGAGTTCTAAATCTATGAATAAGAATTTGATAAGGAGTGCCAAATTTGAGAAGAAGAATTTGGAAAGGAGTGCCAAACCCTATAAGAATATCTTTCTTGAAGTCTGAATTCAAAAAGAAGACTTGAAGACAAAATAAGTTCACCAAATCTTGGATATTTGAATATTACGTCTCATATAATTAAGGTACCACTTTAGAGATAGATACTTCTCAAAATTTATAGCAGAAGGACAATAACACAATAGGAGAACAAGCCAGTAAATCCTAGGCTCATGAAATAAAGTTTGAGACCATCATTTGGTGAAGAAGGAGTTTTTCAATACATCTTACTTGAATCAACAACTTGGTGTTTCTAGACACCAAGGTCTACATCCTCTACAAATGTGAGAGAAGAGCTACAAAAAAGGTATGGAACTTATGGTGCAAAAATATTCATTAATTATATTATTTATCAGATTTAATAGAGCACCTAAATTTGGATTAAAGTTGCAAAAAGGAAATTATATTATAGTCTTCTATAGTACAAAAGGATAAAAAAAAATTTAAATATTAATTTGCACATTTATTAGGATTTGTTTAGATTTCATATTAGCTTATATCAACTATCTATTATCTACTTTTGAAAAATAAGACTAAGTCCTACAACATTTAATTGTAGTGAAATTGCATATTAACTCCTAAAGATTCATTTTAGGTTATTCCTAATTAGTTGCAAAAAATTATTAGTGCATTACTTTGAGAGTTGATTAGAGTGATAAGGTGTAATAATAGTGCATTAAAAGTGAATAACTTGTTCTAGTATACCACTCTCAAAAACAAAATTATTTTTGTGTTTCTTGAAAGGCACAAAATATGATTTGTATCAAGTTTCTAAAGACACTATTGAAGCACAAAAATCTGCAACTTGAAGTGGCCAATAGAATCCACAAAAAAGGGTTAGAATCCTCCAAAATTTGGAGAAGAACCTACCTAAAAAAAAATATAAATATAAGCTTATGAAAGTGAGACTTGGTGAGTCTCAAAATCAAAAAGCATTACAAAATTGAATGCACTAAAAGTGCAAAAAATTGCATTAATTAAAAAATATTCTATCTACTATTATTGAAGCTTGGATTTGTTATCAAAATTGTCCAAGAAAATATGTAAAGGTGTGTCTACTCTTCAAAGACAACCTCAAACCCTTGTATTGCAGGAAAAATCTCCCACAAAACCAGAATTTTAGATCTAGAAATAAAGTGCAAAAGAAGATATATTGAAAAGCCTTATTATACAACATTATAATACATTATATGAACTACTCTAATCTAGTTTTTGATAGCATAAGAGCTGATTTGAAGTGCCACAAAAGGACACATTTACTATAGGGAAAAACAACCATCAAAGACCAAAAATCAGTACTCTTCTTCCCAAGATAGAAGGAGCCACTCAAGGGCTCATCTTGGATGTATCTACCTATAGAAACAAAGCTCATTTCAGATCATTCAAGAGATACATTTATGTATACAAGCGAGTGCATATCGATTTCTAGAAGACATAAAAAAAATCTACAAGGTATTCAACACGATTGGAGGCATAAAATAAAGAGGTAAATGTGTTACATTCGTGGTCTCTATCTTGGAGAAGACCATCCACCGAAGGAATGTCCAAATCATTATCCAAGCTCCATAGCACATCATCTATCCACCTGTAGAAAAATAGCTTTCTTGTTACCCAAGCAACGTAGCAAAGCAAAGGGATTGTGGAGTTATAATATCCATATTCAAAGATGTTTTTTTTTTTTTTTGAAAAAATGAAAAACTTGTATTAAAACAAGAACCAGATACAAGCGGGAGAGAACACATCCCGAGCCAGAGCCACAAGCAAAACAACAGGGAAGGCGCACCAAGGCAAGGCAAAGAACCGCAAGGCATAGAGAACGGAAGGCACAAAACAGCAACAGGTCGCGAAACCGCGACATGTCACGAAATCGCTACAGGAAAACCCAACACGGCCACGAAGGCACCAACAGGCGCGAAAACGTGACATGTCGCGAAATCGCGACAGGAAAGGCCCCCGACAGCCACCCGCAGAAAGCGTCACGACATCGCGACAGAAAAGGAAAGCAACTAACAAGCCTCAACAAGGTCACGAAATCGCGACGGAAAACCACCCAGTCGCAAAGGAGCCAAACATGCCGCGAAATCGCGCAAGAAAAACGCCAGAGACCAGGAGGGCACAACCTGTCGCGAAATCGTGACAAAAACCAGCACAAAGAAGCATCATCACAACAGGTCACGAAATCGCGACAGTTAACCACCCAGACGCCAGGAAGGCGGACCTGTCGCGATATCGCAACATGTTGAGGAATCGCGAGGCGCGAAAACGCAACATGTCGCGATATCGCGACATGTCACGATATCGCAACAAGACGCGGGATCGCATCACGCGATAACGCGACATGTCGCGATAGCGCAACATGTCACGGAATCGTGACCCGCGATAACGCGACATGTCGCGAAAGCGCAACATGTCGCGGAATCGCGACCCGCGATAACGCGACATGTCGCGATATCGCGACAGAAACCAGCCGGAGACTACAAAGACTCAACCTGTCGCGATATCGCGACAGAAGCCAACCAACAGCCGCGACAGGGCAACATGTCGCGAAATCACGACAGAAAGGACCCTTAGCAAAAAAACTTTTGCACATTATTTCAGGAATTGATCAAGGCCTTGTCTGATCTCGACATTCTCCACAGGCAAATTGCTATGCAGATGAATCCCAACCTCTCTCTCAGCACCCAACTTAGCAAGGAAATCGGCCACTTTATTAAGAGATCTACTAGCATAAACAGGAATCACATCCTCAATTTCTTTCCAAAGCTCTAAAATTTGGGCAACCAAAATCTGGAGCCTCCAAGCTTTTAAGGCAAAGTTTCGCATGCAATCAAGAGCACCAACCAAGATTTGAGAATCAGACTCAATGATTATCTTTCTATGGCCATGCTTGACGGCCCAGATGGAAGCAGATTTAATAGCAAAGGCCTCAGCTTCATTGTTAGTGGCATATCCCAGACCTTGCAATTCCCAATATAGCACAGTCCCAGCATGATCACGGCAAATAACACCACTGCCAGCATTTCCCGGATTACATTTAGCGACTCCATCAGGATTGATTTTGACCCGACCTTCTGGGGAGGTTTCCAACCACTTCTTACTCGTCTCTCCGGATCAGCACCTCTCCCACTCAAAGACCTAGAAGCGAGCTGGTTTTCCTTCTCAGCATAGATAGCAACGGTTTCCACAACTTTGCTCCAAATGATCTGCCAAATCCCCTCCACCGAAGAGAAGGTTTCACAAAAAATACGAGCATTTCTTTCCAACCAAACCTGCCACCAAATAAAGAGGAAACCGATCTCCCAGCCAGTATGAAGAGCTTTAGAAATAAATCTACCTCTCTTCCAGCTTTCCCATAAATTGGTCCGGGACAGATCTCCAAGCACCTGAAGTTTAAAGTGGGAGAACCAACGTTGCCAAATCTGCTGTGTGAAAGAGCAATCAAACAGAAGATGGTTCACGCTTTCCTCATTCCTATAACATAAGACGCACTGGGAAGGACCAATGATGCCTCTAATTCTAAGGTTTTCAAAGGTCAAAATACCATTATGCATCAGTTGCCAAGCAAAGAAGTTCACTTTCGGCCAACTCTTGGGATGCCAAATCTTCCTCCATTCATGAACAGGAAAAGAGTGTGGGGGGGGCTCAGGTAGGACCGAAGCATAGCCCTCCTTCACAGAATAAACCCCAAGGTTACCAAATCCCCAAGCAATCTCATCCTCCTCATCACTCCCAGATAGAAACCTTTCAGCCAAAAGTTTTTCCAGAGTTGGGGCCTGCTCCGGGGGGATTGGGATAGGCCATTCACCCAGCCGCTTAAATTTTTTAACCTTATATTCCCCCAGAGGGCTGGTAGTAAAGTAGGACTGAATATGAATCCAGCATTTGTCTTCAAGAGCTATTTTTAGCGGAAGCAGATCGGGAAACACTGCAAGAATAGGAGGATGCTGATCCCAAGAGTCAGTCCAGAACCGGACCTTCTCCCCTCTCCCAACTTTCCAGAACAATTGATCTTTGATAATGCAAGAACCAAGCTTGAGCACCTGCCACACAAGAGAACCATTACCTTCCAGAGGATAGCGGCCCAAGTCATTGGGAGGAACAGTACCCAAGTATTTAGTAGAAAGGATTCTCACTGCAGAGACGAAGGTCGAGAAATCCACCTCCAAGTACAATTTCCCAGCCAGGGCCCGATTGTTAGACTTGGAGCTTCTCAAGCCCAGCCCACCTTTTTCCTTGGGCTGGGTGACCTTATCCCAACCAACCAAGGCCCATTTACTCTCTCCATTGGCACCTTCCCAAAGAAAACTTCTAGCCGCTTTGTCCAACTCTTTCCAGATTGAGGGCGGGGCGGCCAGAATTGAAAATTTGTAAATAGGCATAGCCTGAATAACAGACTTCAAAAAAGTTAATCGGCCCCCATAGCTTAACCATCTATGGGACCAATGATTCATTCTCTCTTTGATGCCATCAAGCAGGTCCTTCCAGAAATCAGCTGTCAGTTTTTTAAAGTGCAGGGGAACCCCCAAATAAACAACAGGAAGGGAGGTCCGAGTGAAGCCCAGAATCTCCATAACTCTCTCTTGCGACCTTTGATCAAGGTTGAAGAAGACCACTTTTGATTTTAAATCATTGATGGCTTGATTAGAAGCCCGAAGGTAGACGTTAAGAGTATCTTTGATTCCTCTTGCTTCTCTGAGACTGGCAACTCCCACCAAGCCCGTATCATCCACAAACTGTAAATGAGTCAAAACTTCGGCTCCAATTTTAATTCCTGTAATCTGTCCTTGACGTCTTCTTCTCAGGAAGAGTCTGCCAAGACCTTCAGCCAAGATGAGAAAGAGATAAGGAGAGCAGGGATCTCCTTGACGGAGACCCCGAGAGGCTCCAAAATGTGGCGAGGGAAGCCCCTTAATTAAAACAGAGTATGAAGGCGTAGAGATACAGCTCATGACCCAGGAAATCCAGTCCTGAGAAAAACCAAAGGCTGCCAACATCTTGACCAAGAAACCCCACTCTACTCTGTCATAAGCCTTAGACATATCCAATTTGATGAACATTCCTTTGTTACCTGAATTATGCATAGAATGGATAGCCTCCTGAGCCAAGATCACTCCATCCAAGATCTGTCTTCCTTCAACAAAACCCCCTTGCTCAGGGGAAATTAACTTTTGAAGGAGGGGTTTTAGTCTTTCAGCCATAAGTTTAGAAATAATTTTATAGATCACATTACATAGAGCAATAGGTCTGAAATCAGAAATGAGAGCCCCCCCCTCTCCTTTCGGAATTAAAGAGATAAAGGTATGATTTAGAGCCTTGAGCATTCTTTTGTTAATTCGGGATTCCTCAATGACAACCAACACGTCCTCCTCCAGGATGTCCCAGAAGGCCTGAAAGAACTCAATAGGGAAACCGTCCGGGCCAGGCGACTTTCCTGTGCACATCCCAAAGACTACCTTCTTGAGTTCATCACGATCTATGGGCTTAAGAAGGGACTGATTCTCTTCATGAGAAATAATAGAGGGAATTCCGTCAATGACTTCATTTTGTGCTTCCACATCATGTTGCAGACTTTCCTTGAAGAGGTTTGAGAAGTACTCCATAGAAATGGAGTG
This sequence comes from Wollemia nobilis, assembly GCA_028583015.1. Lineage (NCBI taxonomy): Eukaryota > Viridiplantae > Streptophyta > Pinopsida > Araucariales > Araucariaceae > Wollemia > Wollemia nobilis. The sequence goes on along the minus strand of JAQPPZ010002832.1, from coordinate 10,937,148 downwards.
CATGTCAGGAAGAGTGTCAAAGGAATTTCCAAACTCATCTTGGAGGAGCTCCATGTTATTCAATTGCCTTCTAGCACAGGCAGAACGATGAAAAAATTTAGTATTTCTGTCTCCTTCTAATAGCCAAGTATTTCTGGCTCTCTGTCTCCAGTAGATCTCTTCTTGATTATCAATGTCCTCAACTGCTTTGCGTAAGGCGTCATCCTAAAATTTAAGATGCTCAAAAATAATTCCTTCTCTGAATTGTTTTTGCACCTCATTCCATCTATCCAGCAAGGGGACCCGTTGGAACTGGAAATCAGATTTGTTAGTTTGCTTCCACTGTTTCAGTTTACTCTTAACATAGAGAAGTCGTTTGTGAATTTTGAACATAGTCGTTCCAAAAGGGGGATGGCCTTCTTTCCACCACTTGTGGAATTTTCCTTCGTAGGTCCTCTTTTTGCAACCAAAAATTTTCAAATTTAAAAGGTTTGTAATACTTTCCTGACATGGTCCCTCCCTCCAAAGAAAATGGGAGAGTGATCAGAAACTGGGCCCTCCAAGATCTGAAATTTGATATTCCATCTAACATAAGCTTCCTCCGAGACCAAAAACCTGTCAAGCTTAACCCTCCTATTGTATGGCTCTCTTCTCTTATTAGTCCATGTAAAGTTTGTACCAGGACCTTTGATGTCAACAAGGTTAAAGGCCTGAACGTGGGCAATAAACAGCCTATCCCCTGTATCCAGAACAGGGATGCCACCTTCCTGATCTCTAGCGGATAATTTAGCATTGAAATCCCCAGCTAAAATCCAATCAAGATCTTCCCGGGAGGACCTCATGTTTTGAACAGCTTTCCATTGAGACCGCTGACCTTCGGTATTCTGCACCCCATAAAAATTTGTAATTAAGACTTGTTCAAACTCGTAACTATATTCTTGAAAAGAGATGTTAGGACCCCTCTCCAGGCTATATGATCTACTGCTATCCATGCCAAAGGATTCCAAAGAGTAGCAATCCCTCCCGAGGCACCAAGAGTAGCCACTGCCATATGGCCAGCACCCCTCCAGATTCGGCCAACAGTTTTACTCATGAGGTCTAATGACATTTTTGTTTCCTGAATGAGCAGGAAGTCTGTTTTACTTCTTTCTAAAAGTATTTGAACAACAGATTGATGGGTTCTACTATTTAAACCCCTCACATTCCAAGATTGTACAATCATTGGAAACCTTGGGAGCAATACGAATCAATTGTTCTTGCCAGTCCTCCATTGATTAGCTTATCCCCTTGCACTACGATTAGATCCTTATTGGATTCCCTGCCCACCCCTTGGGAATTACTATTTTTCGATCTCTTCTCCACCTGTGAAATTCCAAGAGCTGGTCTTTCTCTGAGCTTTTCTGCAATTCCCATAGAAACATCTTTGATAACGGGCTGGGCTGGGGCGTGGATAACCAGAGTCCCAAGGTTTTCATGGTGCAAAGACTCAGAGGAATCAAAATCCTGTTCAAGGACAGGGGTTGAGGAAGGAGGAGCATGAGTTGGGATAATATTGTCCTCAAGGATCCCATCTGCTCCATCCATAGGTTGGTCTTCTTGATCCACAAGAGATTTGAAGATTTCATACCGATTTGTTGGCTTGGGGAGAGCTTGCTCCTTACCATTTCTCTTTTTGTTTCTTCTCCTCTTCTGCTGTTCAAAGCCATCATTCTGGCCCTCAGACCCAGTGGGAATGACAGATGGTTCCTTGGCCGAAGTGGACTTACCTCCTCGGGAGCGATTTGACATTCCCTGTGTAGCATCCACATTGGAGCTCAAGATATTTGGACAAAACCTTGCCAAATGGCCATGCAAATGGCAGACTCTACAACGGAAAGGTAGGGCTTCATAGTCTATCTGTTGTACCCAAGAATGTCCTCGCTAGCTCCAATTCCATCTCAGCTGGTAGCGATTGACTAATATCCAATTCTACACAAATTCTTGCATAAACGGCAATATTTCCTTCAATGGTATCCTTAGAAACTCCCAAAAATCTACCTAGAGAGTTGCCTATCAATTCAAGAATTTGCTCACCCCAAAACTCCATCGGGAGCGCGTACAGCTCGGATCCAAACTGGGACAGCCGTGGGTTCAATGCGAGGATCAAAACCCGCTCTCCATGGCTGGACAAATAACCTCGCCGGGCCATGGCTCCTCTTCTCTGATTCAAATGCTCTGTTTCTATCCATTAGGGAAGAAAAACTAATAATGAAATACCCATTGCTAATGGGCCATAAGGAGTACTCACCAATTGGCTCCCAGTTTTGTCTCACCCAGGAATGCAAAAAGTGCAGGGTGGGTCGAATGCCCATGAACTTGCAAATCAGATCATGCGTGGTCCGGTAGTTTATCGTGTCTTCAACCAGCTCTGGTTCGATGACAATTTTCGGTCTTAATGTAGATTGCGGGAGACAACCATTTATTCTGTGCCCAGGAGAGCCCTTGCCCGCATTCTTGGATAGTATATGGGAGGCACTACGTTAGCTTCAGCAGAGGAAGACGCAGGAGTCTCTCGAAGAATCTCCGCATAAGAGGTATTTTTTCCTTCACGAGAACCAGGAAGAGACCCCATTGGGCCCTCCCAGGAAACCGAAAGATCCTTGTCCAGAGGCCTGCAACAGACCCCACACACGCTGAAGGAGGTTTCCGAACTGAAACCCTGGAGCCACGGCCGTCGACAGTGCAGAGGAATTCCCGCCAAAGCGCCCGGCAGCAGTTTTTCGGAATCACTTTCAGATTTCAATTCCCCATATTCAAAGATGTTACAACAATGGATTCCATGAAAAAATAACACTTGAAATTATGGTCATCATTCGTCTCTCAACATTCTAGAAAATCCCATGCAAGAGTTACAAGCAAATAAGTGACACTTGGTATTCTCTACCAGCTTCACATGAGTGCCCATACGTTTTTCAATTTTCTTCAAGAGCGTTGAACAAAGGGCTTGGAGCATTACATAAATAAGGGAGTGCTCACTTGTAATAGACGTGATACATGTCACAATGTCCATGATCAACTATCCTTAAAAGGCATCCAAATTCTAAGTTCAACATGTGAGAGTGAAGCACGGTCAAATAAATTTAAATATGAAGTGAAGCACAGTCAAGGAAGGAGTGTAGTGCAGCAAAAACATCCAAAGTGCAGTGTGGAAGATAAGGGGAAGGAGCATTAAAGGCTTCCCTATTTTTTAAGGTCAAACCTTCAGCACCTACATACCAGTATTCAAGACTAGATACTCCAAGTAATATCCATTAATTCAAGCACTTGTTAGGACTCTAATCCTAACTCTTCACATTATTTAATCCATTAATGTAATTATGGACCAATGTGTCCTTTCACAATCACAACTCTAGGTAGATTTATATATGCATTTTGTGGGTGTCTCCAAAGCATCCATCGAAGAACAATTATTTAATTTGATCCATTGGTTGGCTTACCTCTAGTAAAAAGGTGATTCTATCCATAAAAGTGATTCTTATTTTCCATTTAAATTGCATTATGTCATTAATATTTATCCACTATATTTCTAGGAACCGTTGGTTCCTACCATCTAGTATCAAATCCAGTGTCCTAAGGAACCCATTCATAATCCATCCTTGCACATTAAATTTTCTTCTTCATATCTTCTACCTGCCATCCGCTACATAGTTATTGGTCACCATCATTCATACACAACCACTACAAGGTTATTCCCACCAGCAAAACCAATCATTTTTCTCACCATTGACTTAAAATGCCTTAACCATATCAATCAATCACCTCAAACAAATTTTAATTCAAAACACTAATAAAAAAATTGAATTGAAGGTGCACAGATAAAACGTTGATGAAAATAACATTGCAACGCAATTATGGGAGAGAAAAACACTAAAAATTCAACATTATATCCTCAAAATCTTCATTAACAGCTCCAAAGACAACGTAGATCGCATAAATTATATTTGATTCATAAAAATCCAAGCAAAGTAAGGTTTTATATGGCGTTCTCATGATACATAACAATTTTTATAGAATAATATAAAAATAAAAATTTAAAACTAAGGTTTAATAAATTTTTCTGACACCAGCTATGAGTTTCCAACATCAAAAAATTCTAGGGTGAGCTGATGGTACCAAATTACCCCACATAGGCTATACAAGGGGTAGAAAAGGTTTTAAATACTACAAAGCACATCAAGGAGAAATTTGACTATGTCAGACTCTCCCTCCATCCCCCACATGCCTTGACATGATATTTCTTGCCTTATGACCCACGTGCTGCTTTTTGTCCTTGTAGACCACACTTTGACTTGTTCCTCATCATTGACGTACTTTTCATTCATGTCTACCCTTTAAAATTTATGTTGAATATTTTTAAGGCCTTCCTTCACTCCTCAGGTCCACCCAACATTCACTATCCCCACCACTACCTTTATCTTGTACCACCAACCTTGGTTTCACTATCGCTTCTCCACTCTGCCCAGCATTCACTATCCCTATCACCACTTCGACCTTATACCGCCAACCTTGGTTTCACTACCGCTCATCCATCCAGTATTTTCTAGCCCCACCACCATCTCGACCTTGTGTCATTGACCATATCCTAGTCATTTTTCCTTCTTGAAACAAAAAATTCTAAATTAGAAGTGAGTGTTAGGTCCTAAAGTTGAAACAAAAAATAAAAATTATTTTTTGCATAATTTTGTCACAAAGCCCAATTTTTTTTTTTGCAAAACATAATTCTTGTAATTAATTTTTGCTAAATTTCTCATTAATATTAACTAGAAAAGGAAAACTAATCATTTTTCCAAGAGAGTTGTAAATTCACAAAAACCACACCACAATGGCTGATGGGAGGCGATCACAAGACCTTATGAAGGAAGTTATGAAGGAAGTCATGCAGGAATTAAATAAATGGTAGGATAATTTTGAAAATAAAATCATGACAAAAGAGGATTTTTGCCTATGGAAGGATGACCATGAAAACAAGATTACAGAATTAGACTTAAAAATTGGTGCCACCAACCACTCAGTCGATATGGTACAACAAAACTTGGCATTAATACAAGCCGGCCAACCTACGTAGGACCAACACAACAATCAATACTTGGGAAACCACAAAAATCAATCCTACCTCAAACCACAAAACTAGATTTCCCAAAATTTAAAGGAGGCAACCCCACAAATTGGATCTATTGGGCTGACCAATACTTCTCTCTCTATCAAATTTTAGAAAACCAAAAATTTTGGATTGCATCATTTCACCTAGAACAAATCGCTACTCAATGGCACCAATGGTATGAAGAGACAAATGGCACTCCTACATGAAAAAATTTCACAAACAATCCAATGGTATGATTCAGCCCAAGAAAATTTAAATATTTCACAAGGGTTCTCACCAAACTCTAGCAAACCATGACAGTACACAAATACCAAGCTCAATTCGAGAAATTGGTAAATCTTACATCAGGACTAGAGGCATCATTCTTCCAAATTTTCTTCATTAGTGGCATAAAGTAAGAAATTAAATTAGAAGTACAAATACTCAATCCTACCAACATGATGCACATTATTGCATTAGCCTAGATGGTGGAAGAAAAAATCAATAACCAACTTCGACTAGGAAACCTATCTAAAGCAGACTCACAAAATACTTCCACCAAACCAAAACTAAATAGAGTCATGCCAATTAAATGAATTAGCCCAAATAAAATGAAGGAAAGAAGATAAAAGGGCATTTTTTCATTGTGATGATAAATTCATACCTAATCACATATGTATTACACCCAAATTATATATTTTGGATGTAGCTATTCCTTGTCAATCAATAAATGATGAAGAGGAGATTGAGGTTGAACTAGTGGTGGATACACCTGATGATAGCCCTCAAGGTCCACTAGAAATTTCTTTCAATGCCCTCACCAGAAATTCTTCTCCCCAAACTATGAAAGTCCCAAGAACCTTCAAATGACAAAACCTTACCGTACTTATTGACTTTGGCAGTACCCATAATTTCATCGACCCACGTGTGGTAAAGCAAGCCAACTATTTTATACATCCTTGCAATAATTTTTAAGTCATGATTGGTAATGGAGGAAGGATCACCTATAAAGAAAAATGCCAAAATATTAAGCTCACCTTGGGTGACTATACCATGAAACATGACATGTATGCAATTCCCTTAGGAGGTTATGATATTGTCTTAGGAGTATAATGGTTATGAACACACGACACAATCTAATGGGACTTTGACAAATTATGGATGAAATTCACACAAAAGTACAAAACATATACTCTTAAAGGATAAAATATGGCCCTTCTCCACTAGCAAGCTCTCATCGCATGGAGAAAGTTGTTTGTAAAGGAGGCAAGAAAATGGTTGCCCACTTATTTTCTCTCCAAGCCACTAAGAAAACACAACAAAGGTTTTTCCCTTGTGATTGTTTTGATCCTCCTATTATTCCTACCTATCCCCCACCAACACTTCAACCTTCCCAATATCCCTACTTATAGAATGATGATATTAAAATGGTGCAAGAACATGAGCACCTACTACTTGGAAAACAAGGGATGAAGCTTCTCACTTCGAGCTTTGAGGACAAAGCTCTTTTTAAGGAGGGTGGCATGTTAGGACTCTAATCCTAACTCTTCACATTATTTAATCTATTAATGTAATTATGGACCAACGTGTCCTTTCACAATCACAACTCTAGGTATATTTATATATGCATTATGTGGGTTTCTCCAAAGCATCCATTGAAGAACAATTATTTAATTTGATCGATTGGTTGGCCTGCCTCCAGTGAAAAGGTGATTCTATCCATAAAAAGTGATTATTATTTTCCATTTAAATTGCATTATTTCATTTATCTCTATCCAGTATATTGCTAGGAACCCTTGGTTCCTACCAATGCCTAAGGTACCACTTATACATTGTTATACTCAGTCACAAAAAGTGTCAAATATTGAGGAGATATTGCATCTAAAAGGTAAGGTCTATATGTTGGACATTTTGAGTCCCTAAGTCAAAGTTGTCATTGATGTCACTAGATGAATTCATCATTAATGTCAAGGAATTTGGCAAGAAATAAAGTCGTCAAAGTTGTCACTAATATCTAGGAAGAAGCTTCAACAGTGCAGAAGTTAAAGGCAAAAGGGCTCCATAATATTTTAATATTATATGGGAGCATAAGTTAAAAGAATTTTTATAAAAACCAAAGGAGATTAATATTTATAAAATATTTAAATTCAAAAGGAATTTAAATTTTATAAATAAATATCATTAATACTAAGTTGTGCAATTAGATAAGGTTCTAATAAAACCAAAGGTTTTATTAAATTAATTTATAACATTTAAATTTAAATAAATTTAAATCATTTATAAATTAATTCGAGTGTCGATGTCGAATAAATTTGGATGAGCACCGATGTGTTTGCATAAAGTTGTAAAGGCTATATATACCATGCCTTAAAGGCATTCAAAATTATTCTTGCTTTGAAACGTGATTGCATGCGAACTGTGAAAGAGGAAGCTCGTGAGAAAATAATGATTTCATATTTCCTTGTGGTAGTGATTGGGAATAATTTGAAAGTGATGGAAAGTTTGGAGCTAGCTGGGCAGCGTGGCCTAGTGGCAAGGAGGCATTGGCTAAAATATTGAGGCATCGAGTGGCTTGCATTCAAAACATAGTGGCAATGTTTGCATTGTGTTGAAGCGCCAAGGGAAGGCAAACATTTTTATCTTTGGTGGATAAAGGAAGGTTCATAGAGCATGTGGTTCTCTTCCCTTCCCAAGCGAGCGCTTAGCTCGTGCGGTAGTTGGAGCCACATCTAAGGTGTTTGTCATGGGCTGTGTTGAGAGTTTGAATCCCTCCAAAGGCAATGTAATTAAATTTTGAAAATTTTTTATATTGCCTAAATTTTGGAGTTAAAAGGGTTGCTAGTTGGAAATTTGTGTTTTTTGGAAACAAAATTTGGAGTTATGAGTTTGATTTTATTTTTAATAAAGTCTTAAAATTTTATATTTGCATATTGGAGGAGTAAGACTTTAAGTTTTGATTTTATTTTTAAAGGGGATTTTTGTCAAAAAAAATATTATGAAGGTGTTGGATATTATTTTAAAGTTTGAGTGATAAGGTGTATTTTGTTTGATATATTTTTGTATTGTGATTCATTGAGAAAATTATTATCTTCTAACCCTTGTTGAGATTGGCAAAGAAGTTATTGTGAGTGTGGCATATTTGTGTGGTTTACTCCTTGTCAAGAAAAATGTATGGGCAAATTCTTCCACAGTTGAGTTAATTGAATGGTTTTCTAAAAATAAGTTTGGAGTGAAAAGGACTTGATTAGGTTTTTTTTCGAGAGTGTTTGAGTTAATGCTTCAAGGTTTTTTGGAACAAAGAGTTGTTATTAAAACTTGGTTTGATAAGCATTGTTGTTGAAGCCATTAGTTGTGTGAAGAATTTGAGTTAGAGTTTTGAAAATAACATGAATATCATTGTTATGTAAGATCCTTTTATGAGCATTGTTGTTGAATGAAGTTTTTGTGCAAAGAACTTGAACTAGGGTTTGAAAATAGCATGAGTATCATTGTTATGTGAGATTTGTTGTTGAGCATTGTTGTAAATATTTTGAGTTTGTTATTATATGCTTGTACTAGGGTTTGAGAGAAATGGGTGACTCATTCAGTGATTGGTTGTGTATCGCAACAATTTTTTTGCATCCTTACCTTCAGGCTATAGGATCCATGCCCGAAATGGGGATGCGAGAAGGATGGGACAATACCTCGGACTGAGAGGCCCTTTGAAGGTCGCGCCTCTCGGGGAGGGGTATAAGGGTGAATTTTCGACGGATGGTGGGTTCACCAGGAAACTTTGAGTGGCAGTTTCCATGCCTAGGTTGAGAATAGGTTTGATGTGTTCATTTTTATATTCAATCATTCAATTCCTAGGTTTGGCCAAGATGAATCTAAGCTATTCTATATGCCAATGCTGATTTATATGGATACAAAAAACATGAATAAGTGCTAAACATAGAAAGTGTGCTAAATAAGACAGAATGTACCTGATTTCGGATGTTTGATGAAGATTCTGAGGTTTGTAGAAGTCCAGATCATCTCAAATCTTACATGATCATCTGCAATTGCACAGAATCATCTCAGATCATAGTTGGTCATCTGAGATCAGATGAGATCATCGTCGATCTGATGAATTCATCAGACGAATTCATTAGAAACCTACAATCACAAAAATAGATACCAAAGACCAAAAATGCAACTGCAAAAGCAAGGGGAAATGATAGAAATAACAATAAACTTGTCTAAATGATAAATCTAGATAACAATTAAAGGAAATGCATTAATTTGATAATTTATTTTAACTTTATCATGCATCTATGCTAAATGAGGTGAACTCCAGGATGCAAAAATAGAATAAAATAAGTCAATGCATAAAGAAATGAAGAGAGAAGATAAAGAAATGCAAACTCCAGGCTCTGATTGCCCCCAATTTGGACTACAACCGAGATCACCTCCAATCGTACGAGATCATCATCGATCTATGATAGGATCATCCGAAATCGTCTGGAATCATCAATGACGATCCGAGCTTGCTCCAGCTAAAAAATAGTAAAATTCCTACAAGAAAAACTTGAAATACACAATGCGACAATGGTATGAAGGTGTTTTAATGCATGAGAAACTAAAGTTGCAGGGAAATCAGCCAGCCAGGGGATAAACTAAGAAAATCCCAGTTTATATAGGATTAGGGAGAGGTTAGGAGGTTGGAGATCACCCCAATTTGGGAGATCTCCAATGGGGGAGACTCTAACCATGTAGACACGCTTTCTGCCCAAGTTAGAGAAGTTGTTGAATAGAAGCTAATTATGAAAATTTAGTTTTGGGATGAAATCATCTGGACGTTCTATTCTAGACAAATTCATCAGATCTGGGATGATTTCGTCTGATCGTCGATGATATCATCCAACGGTCAAAACAAATCCTAAAAATGGCATGGAAAACAAGGGGAGTGGGTAACAGGTGGTTAATGGGTGGTTTTGGGGTTAAAATTCAAATTTTTATCTTTTTACTAAGGGTTTAACTACGCCAATTTTAGGGTGCTACATTTTGCCCCCTCTTTAGCAAATTTTCTGAAGAAAATGCGTTAAAGACGAGTTCTTCCCATTTTACGAGAAAGCAAAAATTTACTCAATTTTATAGACGACGATTCTAGGTCAAATCGTACGACTGTTTACTATGGTGCCCCCTCCGTGTTTTTACCCAAATCGAACGTTTGAGGTAAAAGCACGGAAAAGCAAAATTAAAATGTTGTTGTTTTTAAATAAAATTAAGAAAAATAGGGTAAAACCCTAATTCATTTTTACTGTTCATTTTTTACTGTTTTTAGAGCTCTGCAGACAAAATGGTTGAAATAGCGCATAGATCGACAGAGGTCCGACGTGGGCTACGGGTAAGAATCTAAACCTAGTGAATTATGTTTTTAATTTGATTTGTGTAATTTTTTATTTAAATTTTGACTATTTTGGGGCATCGCGACCATTTTTAGGCCATCGATGACGTCGGGACGAAATCATCCCAATTTCATCGAAATCGTCCCTAGATCATCGATTTCGTCTGAGGGAAAAATCGACGAAATAGGGGCGATCCCGTCCAACAAGGGGTGATCCCCAAGTTGAGAAATTGGAGATGATTTCATCCTACAAAGGATGATTTGATTTAATTTAGGATGATATCATCCAATGGTGGATGATATCATCATTTTTATGAAATTAAGCTTGTTTGAATTGCATTTAATTGATTTTAATAATTGGTTTATTAATGAATTTTATTGTTTTATTGTTTATTTTGTAGAGGGGATTACTAAAGAGTCAAGAATGGAAATACGAGGGGTTGAGGGATGACATGGTCGCGCTCGACCAAGCGGAGCGAGACCAACTAGCATAGGTCGGACTTCAACATGTGGCAGAGATGCCACAAGTACCGATAGACATGGGGCTACTGACAACCCTAGTAGAGAGATGGTATCCGGGGTCATCCTACTTTTGGTTACCGATAGGGGAGATGGCTCCCACACTAGAGGATGTATGGAGGATCTTGAGGATCCCCATACAGGGATGGTTTATGACTCCTACGGCCAATCAGGGCTAGGCTATGATGAGGCTGTGCGGAGACCCGAGCTTCGCCCTGGAGAAGGGCAGAGTGAACATCGAGTCTCTGAGGTAGATGCCTGGGGCATCTAGGTTGACTCAGGTTTTGGTAGGGATAGTGGGTGGCCTACTGCTATGCCACTAGAGTGGGTGTAGATTACCCTGGCTCCTTTTAGATGTGGTCTATGACATGAGAGACCATGGGTATAGATTTGCATGGGGCAGCTTTGTACTGTGCCACTTGTATAGGATCCTGCATGGGGTCGTATACAAGGGAGGCCAATGTCTGGTTTTGACATCACTGCTATAGGTTTGGTGCTGGGAGCACATCATGGTGCGAAGGCCGGTAGGACTCCCACTGATAGGGGTTGATCGGGAGAGACCCCAGGTTTTCTATTGGTGGCTACAAAGAGGGTCACAGTGGTGGATAGATCTACTAATGTCACGGAGGTTGCTAGACGACCTCATCCTGGACCAGATCACCTGGAGGCCATGGAGAGAGCATCCAGGGTGGGTAGAGGATAGGCAGGAGCTGGCTCACATCAGGCGAGTCTACTGGCTGAGGATGGAGTAGGGAGAGGTAGAGCTCCACCGCTACGACTGAGTTTTGTGATAGTTTGGTCTACAATAGGGGATCCCATCTCTCAGGGATTATGAGTACTCCCAGACTATCTGGGATAATACCACACTGAGTGGGGCTCTAGATATGCAGTGATTATGGAGCCAAGATGTGGATGATGCCCCCATCCAGCTAGTGGATGGGGACAATGTTGGGGTCACTGATGGATACGATGCCTGGTATGCAGGCATCCGCCCTCCTCGGATGATGAGGGCACAGGGTCCGATGCACATGATTGTGCGATGGATGGGGAGGTGGTGCCAGGCTGCTATTGAGGTAGTGCAAGGTCATGAAGGGAGAGAGAAATGATGGTCTCTATAGGAGAGATGCCAGAGGATGCCACAGGCTCCATAGAGACCACAATAGATAGGGAGGAGGGAGGAGGGATTCCCTTCTCAGCAGGGGGAGAGGCCACCATCGCCTGATAAGGGCAAGGGTGTCGAGGTAGGGGAGAGCAGCGAGATGGTGGCTCTCCAGGATGAGAATGCCCACCTCTAGGCTCAGGTGCAGACACTATAGGATGAGGCTACATGGCTCAGGGCTCAGAGCAGAGGGGCAAGCATGCAGGAGTTGGCATGGTCTATGGCTCAGACCACGTTCTATCAGGGAGTATACTTCCAACTGGTTCCAGAGGGCTAGAGGTTGTAGCTACCAGCCGGCATTATGGAGCCGATCAGGGTGGGATCATCGAGGACTTCCTCATGATCGACGGCGAGGACCCGAGACACAGCCTGAACCTCTATGGGACCACCTCCTCCACCTCAGGGTGGGAGAGGAGATGAGGCTGAGAGCTCGAGGGCTTCTCGAGGCTAGCTGCTAGAGACTATAGATTGGATGCATATTTTTGAGAGGATTGAGTATGCCAGGGTATAGATTGTGGCATACCAATCCAGTTTTGATATGATGTACATAATTTTTTGATATATATAGATGGTCTTTTTGATGATATGACTTGTGTATATGTTGTATGATGCTTTAATTTTGGATTTTTTGATTGATTATTCATGTAATTATGTCGTTGGAAATAAATTATAATTTTATGTCATGCCATAAAATTTAAATGGAATAATCTGATGTAAACAAATTGGTTGTTTTGTGGTGTGATTTGATGAAAAATAAAAGGGACTTCTAACAATAATTTCAAAGGACATTGTCATTGTTATAGACCATTTCATGGAGTCGCCACTCGCTAGGTCGTCAAGCTAATCCTAGTATAGAAATATTGTTAAAAGTAAAAGAGTGCTTAAGAGACTGTCTTAAGACTTTGTGTTGTGATGATGAAAAATGATGATGGTGATGATTTGTTTTCAGATTTTCATAAAAATATTATGCATGAAATATAAAAGAAATATGATTTTTTCTAGGCATAAATTCCTAAGTGTGATAAATTTTTTGAATAATTCCCTAGGAATTATACCATCATTGCAAAATGGAATGTTGACATAATGAAATGAAATAGAAAAATATGCGTTCTTTTTAAAGCACAATTGTGTAACATAATGATGTAAGCCATATGTTTTTATGAATTAAAATGAATGGGAAAATAAAATTAGAACAATGGTTTGCGCTAGGCATAGAATTATAGGTATAGACTTATACCATCATCACGAAATCCAAAGAAGAAATTGATATAATAGTTTTATTGCAGACTTGATTTTTTATTTTGAGATAAACAAAAAATAATAATATATAAACATGACTTTATTTACTAGGTTTTTGAAGATGTGAAAGAAAATTTTGGTTTTTGGAAAGAAATATATTTAATTGTTTTTATGCTGAGCAAATGTTCTTAAATAAGAAGATGAAATTATTCGAAAAGAATTGCAGAGATATTTTAAATTATCTCAAAGACAAAATGTAGATTTATAAGGAACCCTCATGTGCAAATGTGAGTTCATTACCGATCTTGATTTATCATAATGATACAAAATCTCTCAAATACAAATGTGTGTGCAATTGTATGGTTCATTCACCAATTTTGAGCAAGATAATTTGATACAAGTAATTTGAATTAACCAAATGAGTGTTCGTTGACCATGATTTATATGCATGTAACCGTACCAGACTACTATGTAAGTCGGGTCATCAAGAGCTAGCTAATCCATAAGCCGACATAGGTCTATACAAAATAAGGTCGCTAATGTGACAAACATATCACCACGCTAGGGATTACCCAAGGCCAAGCGGGTTGGGCACAAACCACCTGTTATGGGGCTTACCTCACAGTTTTTGAATAATTGAGAATTCCAGGGATTCAAGCTCATTCACCCTTCTTTTCTTTTCAAAGGGTAGGGAAAAGGGATTTTATTGCTTTTTGTTTTTTTCTTTTCTCTTTTGCTTCTCTTTCTCCTTTTTTTTTGTATTTTTTCTTGGAACTGAGATAATGCTGAAATATTGCTGCGATGGTACAAAATAATATTTTTCTTTTTCTCATTTGCTTTAACTTTTCTTTTTCTTCCTATACTAGGGATACTTGCTCGGATTGGCTGTAGAGCAAGGGATTTTTATTCTGGGTAGGGGTGAGCTTGTCCTTTTGTCAATTCTCAAATATTCTAGACCATGTGCATGATAGGATAGCAAGGGAAACTTTTCGCTCAAGAAACCATTTCTACTATGTAGCATCATATCGAATTTGCAATGAAATCATTTTAATGTGAAAAGATATGCTTGGTTCAAGTAAATAACAAGATCAGTTCTCTATGCTCAAAACTTTATTTAATTCAACTTGTGGACTTTGATATAAGAGAGATTAATAATCATACCAAATAAAATCAAGATATTTATTCATGTGAGTGTGAAAGTGCGGGATTCCAAATAAATGCTAATTTATCCAAAATAATTGAAAATATGACTGCAATACTTCAAGAAATAAAATATGTTTTTGAAGATTTTGATGATTTTGAAGTTTTTATATTTTGATTTTAATTTATGAATTGAAAGAATAAATACTATTACTATTTTTGAAATTTTTATATGGATGACTAAAAGAAAACAATATGCAAAATAACAATATATACAATGATGAAATGACCAGATTTTATGCATAATAGCGTTTAAGATGCATAATGTTCATAGGTTCTTTAAGATCTTTACCATCTAAGGTAGCTAATCGGTATGCTCCCGATCCAAATTTAGCAGTGATGATATACGGTCCAAGCCAGTTGGGCTCGAATTTACCTTTAAGGTCTTTAGTTGCATTAGTATTTTTTGATTTTCTTTTAAGACAAGGTCGCCGATCTCAAAGGATCGATGATGAAATTTCTTGAGGTATGCTCGCTTGAGCTTGTTTTGGTAGGCACGAAGATGTTCCAAAGCATTGATGCGCTTCTCATCTAGGAGTTCTAGTTGACTAAATCTGCCAGCATGATATTCATCTCCTACTTCAGTATCTTGAAGTAGTAGAGCCAAAGAAGGAACTTCTAATTCAAAGGGAAAAATGGCTTCAATGCCATAAACCAAAATAAAAGGTGAAGTGCCCGTGGGAGTGCGAACACTAGTTCGATAAGCCCACAAAGTAGGATATAGTTGAATGTGCCAATCTCGGCCAGATTTATTGACCAGTATTTTGAGGATTTTAATTAATGTTTTATTAGATGCTTCTGCTTGGCCATTACCCTGAGGATAATAGGGAGTGGACCAACGATGTTGAATTTTATATTTTTGACATAATTTCTTGACATATTTATTTTTGAAACAAGTTCCATTATCCGAGATGAGATTTGCAGGAATTCTAAACCTACAAATAATTTGATTAAAAATAAATTTGGAAACTTGGGTTCAAGTGCAAGAAGCTAAGGGCATAGCTTCAACCCACTTCGTGAAATACTCGATGGTGGTTATGATGAATTTGTGTCCATCAGATGACACAGGGTTGATTTTTCCAATGATGTCTAAGCCCCATTTTGAAAAGGGCCAAGGAGATGAAATAGCCTATAGTTCTTGTGTAGGCGCATGGACAAGGTCAACATGTTTCTAGAACTTGTCGCAATGGTGCACATAATCATGTGCATCATTCTCCATGGTAGGCCAAAAATATCCTATCCTAAGGAGTTTCTTAGCAATGGCGCTACCACTAAAATGTCCCCCACAAGATCCATCATGGGCTTCACTCAAAGCTGATCTAGATTCTTCTAGATTCAAACATCTCAATAGGATGCCTTCAAAATATCTCCTATACAATGTATTTCCAATAATTACGAAGCGACTTGCTTGTCTACGTAATAACCGGTGTTGGTTGCTATTACAACCTTCAGGGAAGGTCCCATTTTGAAGAAAATTAAATATATCAATGTACCAAGGTTCAGGAGTAGTTTCGTTGATTAGAAACACATCCAAAGGTTCTAAGCATGATTTATTTGAAGTGGGTTCTTGGAGTCGATGAATAATGATGGTAGCATATTCATCATCTAACTCCAAGGGCAAAAGAGATGCAGCTGCAGCCATAGCATCAGCCACATGGTTGCTAGTTTGAGGAATAGCTTCCAAGGTAACTTGATCAAATAAAGATATTAATTGTAAGACATATGCTTTATATGGACGTAATTTATCATCTTTGGTTTGATAAACATCATTGATTTGATTTATGACAAGTTGAGAATCACCAAAAACCAATAGATTTTTAATTTTTAGTGCCAAGGTAGCTCGTAATCCAAGGATTAGAGCCTCATATTCAGTAGTGTTATTAGTACAAGCAAACATTAATTTAAAGGATAGAGGTATAAGATGTTTCTATGGAGATATTAAAATAATACCTACACCAGCCCCACTCATGCATCGGGATCCATCAAAGTATAGGGACCATTGCTCTGGATGGTCTACCTCTAATTTAAGGCATTCATCAGGAAACTCAATGATGAGGGGATGGGTAGACTCTAAGGGTGCAGCAGCTAATTGATCTACTATGATTTTACCCTTAACATACTTTTGTCCTATAAACATGAGTTCAAAATTGCTTAGCGCAAGAACCCACTTTGTTGTGCGACTAGATAAGTATGGTCGACTCATGAGATACCGTAAAGGATCGAATTTAGCAATAACATACGTTTTCTAACTGAGCATATAATGGCATAATTTTTGTGTAGAAAATATGACTGCTAGACATAGTTTCTCTAATGCTGTGTAGCGGGTTTCATAACTGATTAAGGTTTGGCTAATATAATAATTAGCACGCTCTCTTTTCTCATCGTCAAGTTGAGCTAACATAGCTCCTAAGGCAAGATCTAAAGCAGAAATATACAAGATAAATGGGCGATCAGGTCTAGGTGGTGAAAGCATAGGTGGGTTAAGGAGATATTGTTTGAGGAGTTCAAATGCTTCTTGACATTCATCATCCCAATGAAAAGAGACATCTTTCTTAAGAAGCTTAAGAAAGGGTCCTGTTTTTTCTGCCAACTTATCGATGAAGCGACGAATAGCTTGAAGTTTACCTTGTAAACTCCATAATTCAGATATATTTGTGGGTGCAGGCATATCAGTGATAGTCATGATCTTGAGAGGGTCAATTTCAATGCCACGTAAAGAAACTATAACCCCCAATAATTTATCGGACTTAACTCTGAATATACATTTGGCTGGATTCAATCGGATAAGATATTCCCTTAATCGATCAAATACTTTTCTCAAGTCATCTAAATGATCATCTTCTTTGATGGAACGAGCTATAATATCATCTACATAATCATGTAGAATATCATGCATCATATCATGAAAGATATAAGTCATGGATCGTTGATATGTTGCACCTACATTCTTCAAACCGAATGGCATCACTTTCCAACAAAAGGTCCCCCAAGGGGTAATAAAGGCTATTTTAGCCTGATCTTCAGGAGCTATCCTGATCTGATTATAACCATAAAATCCATCCATTAAGGATATCATTCCACTCCCAATAGTAAAATCAATGATCTAATCCATGTTGGGAAGAGGAAAATAATCTTTAGGGCATGCAACATTAATATCTCTAAAGTCCGTGCACACCCTAACTTTGGTAGCTTCTTTCTTAGTTACTGGAACTACATTCGAGATCCATTCAACATAATCAATGGCTTGTATAAAAATAACCTTCAAGAGTTTTTCTAATTCCCCTTTGACTAGTAAGGCCACTTTAGGATGCATTTTTCTAAGTTTCTGTTTAACAAGTTTAGCATTCGGATGGACTACTAGGTGATGCATAACTACAGAAGGGTCTAATCCTGGCATATCTTCATATGTCCAAGAAAATACGTCTTCATATTCTTTAAGGAATGCAATGTATTTATCCTATTTTTCTTGACTCAATTCTGATCCAATGTTGATTATGTGATGATTATCGTTGGTTCCAATGTTAATTTTTATGACATTCTCTACTTCCATGTGTAGATCTCTCTCAAAATTAGGTGGGGTGGGTGAAACACCCAATTCTTGTAATTCTTCCGAAGTTAGCTTAGATAATTCATCTTGAGGAGTCGTGGACTCAAGTTGGGCTATACTAGGTATAGAGCCATCAAAATAAAATCCGTTATGTAATAATTCCTCAATGGAGACATCATGGAATATATCTCCCTCCAACTCATCGTCGAATTCAGTGATCATCTCAGGGTAAGCTATGGATAGCATATTACATGTAAATGGCTTATTCATTAAATGCAAAGCATCACGTTTATCCAAATAATCTTGGTAAGATATGAGATTGTCATTATCCTCAAATGGGAAGGGCTGACCTTTACTAGGAAATAATCCCACACCACATTGTGCAGGCCATGGTTCTACCTCAAAATGTTCTTTCATACCACTTTGGGAAGGTCCCAAACCTTTCCCTTTATATCCCAATTTAAGCATTATAGTCTTAGCTTTAATATACTCATTAGCAAAATAACATCGAGCATATCCATCATAATGAGTCTTGATATTTTTTCGTATTCTACCCTAGTCATATCCCTTATAAATAAAAGCACAGCTCCTGACTTGGTAAATACTTCCCATAGGCTGTGGGAGGCCCAAGGTATGAGGAGACGATGGCAAATTATTTAAAATAAGGGAATATTGCATAGAAGCGTTTGTTTTTTTTGATATAATAATTTTAGATAAATCAGGTAAGAGCTCATCAGTAAGAGTGTAAGAGGTAGAAGGAACATTTCCTACATATTTTGATGCGAAAACTATGCCTTTGGTGGATGTAGATGTTGTAGAGATGTCGATGGATGGGTCTATAGGTATGGAAGTTATAGGAGTAAAACAAGAAGCATTGGTTGTGGGTTTAGGATCTTATTGAGGTCCTAATGTGGTTTGTTCGAAAGATGGTTGAACTATATGTAGAGGTGGATTTGATGGAGAAAAAGTAGATGATGTTATGGGTGTGTGTTTCACATTTTTAGACGGAAAATGAGAATTAGGATGTGTGGATGATAAAGCAGGGCAAAATTGAACTCCAACAAGTTCTACCAAAGCACACATATCAAAGGGTCTATGATCACCATGAATGGTAACCAATTGATTTTTAAATTTTAATTTAACACACTGATGTAAAGTTGAGTGAATAGCTTGCATCACGTTGATCTAAGGGCGACCCAAGAGTATATTGTATGATGCAGGGCAATGTACAATAAACACGATCGTGTCTAAGGTTCTTGGACCAAATTGCAATGGGATAGTAATAACTCCACATGTGAAAACTAAAAACATTTTGAAAATAATCCAAAAAATAAAAATAAATGCATTTAGAATCATCAGAAAAACAAGTAAGATTGCATATCATACTTAGATGGTAGATTATAATAAAATATGAACTGTCACCATAAATGTTGAAAATAAATTAGTAGCCATAGATATTACTTATTTGCTTAGAGTATCTCCAACATATAGAGTCCCACATTTATGGGACGAACATAATAGGATATTGAGTATTATTTCATCTAGGTCAATAGAACTTAGGAAAATTAAGAGGTTTGTCCTAGATAGAATCCTGGATCCTGATCAGGTGACTTTGTACCATGAGCTTCAGAGAGCTTGCCATAGGTGGTTAGCTGATAAAAGAGCACTTGTGTTTTCTGAGTTGTACACCTTTGAGGAATACCTCGACAACGCAGTTGTAGTACATAAATTTCTATCTCGTATAGAGGATCAAGAGGTCATTCTTACAGATAGAAAGAGATGTAATAGAGTTCCTAGAGCTATGTTATATCAAAATTATTACCATGAACTTTATTTCTATAGGTCAAAGTCTGAAACAGATAATATCACCATAGCACATTTTGTCAAATTCTTGAAAAACCATTTCCAATTTGAAGAGGAGCATTTCATGACTCCCGATGAACTTGATCCTATTAATGATATCCATAAACTATTTATAGAAAACTAGTCCATTCTTTTATTATTAATATTTCTTGCATTTAGTATGTTGTTTGTTGTATTTATAATATTATTATAAAAAACATAAAAAAAAAAAACAAAAATATAACAAAAATTAAAACATTTCCTTTTTATAGTAGGTATATTATTAAAATATATACCTCTCAAAACTTGTTGCAAATATATATAAATATATATTTGCTAAAATCTAAGTTTAATAATAATGACTAGACTTAGGAATGGAAAATAGACTGAAGTAGAAGAAGATTGGTTAGGAAAACCATCAAATAACCTAGATGTCCTTCCTGAAGACCCAATTTAGGAAGAAGGAACCCTAGACCAACAAGAAGAAGAGTTTGCTGAAGGAAATGAACAAAGAGAAACTGTTAGAGAGGAAGGATCCTCATCCCCTAAAATGTCTCCGGGAGGAGCTGTTACTTTTGATAACATGGAACATTTTTTGAAGTTCCTCAATACTAATATTGGCGCTCTTAATAAAGTAGTCCATATGGACAAGGATAAAATTAGTGACACTCAAGAAACCCTAGAAGAAATATATCACACATGCACTAATCTCTTGTCCTTCATTGATCAAGAAAGTGACCAAGCTAGACCATCCAATTTGGATATGGCTGTTATAATCCAGAACATGCAACAACAACAGGTTACCCAACCACCTAGAGTGCCTGTTACCAAGCTAGAGTTATTCCTACACAAAATAAACCTTCATTCACTACTCTATTTTGCCAAGATATTGATCAATATACCTCAAATCGATAAAAGCCCAAAATAAAACCAAACACCAATTTCCAACAATCTGGGATACAACATAATGCTACTACAAATCCTCTTCATAATACTCTTCCTACCAACCATTTACATAATAGAAATATAGCATCTAATCCTTACGTCATGCCATCATACACTCACAAATCCCATACTCATGTACCACCAAACCAATATGGTGGACAAACTAGTAATCTTGAAACTATGGTGAAACAGTTAGTTTTCCGCATGGACCAGATAGATCCCTACCGCCCCTCGTACAATTATTGAGAGATGTGTAGTCAGCCTCTAGATCCTATAGTTGTAGCATAGCCATATCCTAAACACTTACCTATGCCTGTCCTACCTATATACAAAGAAACCAAAGATCTCATAGAGCATCTTCATATGTTTAGGATAGCATGTCATGATATATCACATGATGACTTGTTATTACTAAAAATGTTCCCAAAAATTTTATGAGGAATGGCATTGGAGTGGTATTATCAATTACCCACTCATTATTTAAGGAATTTCAAAGAAAAAATTGAGTTTTTTTTCATCAATTTAGTTCCTACATCGAAAGGCACATAACCATTAAATATTTGTACAACTTAAAACAAGACAAAGATGAATGTTTTGTTGATTTCCTAGCTCGGTGGAGACAGTTGATAGGAAAATTACACTTTGTGTTACCTTATCAAGAAATTCTAGATATCTTTATCAATAATTTACAAGAACAACTATCCTATGAGTTATCAACTGCTACCTTGACCACCTTCGATCAAGCTATAGAGTTATCTCGAAGAGTGGAAGATGCTCTCATTACGAGAGGTCAGATTAAAAAGAAATATGATGAGAAAACATCCAAAAATAAATATAAAAATAAACAAGTTCTGGGTTATGGAGTCACTGATAGTAGAAATATTGCTACTGTTAATGCTGTGAAGACAACAGAGAATTTTATACTAAAAACTCTTGATAAACCACCTCAATAATTTACTAGGTTAAATCAACCTCTATCAACCATTCTACCACAATTATTAGAATGAGGTTTTATCCAATTACTAGCTATCCGAGAACCTGATCCAACTATACCCGGATACAAAGCTGATTTACACTGTGATTTCCATAGAGGACCTGGACATGCTACCAATTCTTGTAAAATATTAAAACATAGAATACAAGACTTAATTGATAACAATGAGATGGAGTTGCAAGCCTTTCAACCTAAACAAAATCCTCCTAATAATGCTCAAAATAACATCCCCCAAAATCAGAATCAGAATGCCAATCAATCATTAGACATATTTCAACATCCTTTACCAAAGCATGGTAAAGAGGTGGCTAATCAAATTGAGCATCATAATGTTCCCCCTCATACCCGATATGTAGGGACTATTAGTGGACATTTACCTACTCATGATCTAAAAATATTTGACACAACTTTATCCACGGTTATGACCAAACCTCTATATAATATTCAGACACCTGACCTTAGTGATACAGAATATGAGACTGAAAGTGACATGGAAATCACATCAAATCAATTGAATAGTTCTGAAGGTGAATCAGATGTAATTCAACCTATCACAAATTCTATGGTTTTGGAAGAACCATTTCCAAGAAGAGTCACTACTAGACCATCTTCACACCAATTACTTTCTAATGAACAAGCCATAAATGCTAGACCAAGACCCATCCATCATCCGCAAAATAATATTGTAGGTACCATCGAAGTTGTTACTAGACAAAAAACTCAAAATTTTTAACAAGATCAAACTCAGAATGATGGATCTTCTCCATTTGTTTTGAAATTTCCTAATAAAGGGAATCATGCGCCTAATGTTCCACCTAAACCTCCTTATAATATTAATGAACAATTATAAAATACTACAGCTAGAATTTCCATTTTGGACATTTTAAGATCTTCTCCTACACATAGGGATGAATTAATGCTCACATTAATACAAATGATGGTACCACAAAATATTCAACCTGAAGCCATGGCCAATACTATCATAACTCAAGAAGTCAATTGTATTGACTTCTAGGATAGAGATATACTGAAACATAGTTTACATAAGGATAACCCCTTATATATTACTGACCTAATTGGATATGTAGCAGTTAAATGAGTCTTGATTGATAATGGTTCATCTTTAAACATTTGCACTTTTGACTTCACCAAAGATTTTGGTTTATAAGTGATGAAATGAAAAGAACCGATATGATCATAAAAGCCTTCAATGACGAAACAAAAGAAACGTGTGGAGTTATTACTATCCCATTACAAGTTGGTACAAGAACCTTAGACACGACCGTGTTTATTATACATTGCCCTACATCGTATAATATACTCTTGGGTCACCCTTGGATCAATGCGATGCGAGCTATTCCCTCAACTTTACATTAGTGTGTTAAATTCAAATTTAAAAATTAGTTGGTTACCAGTCATGGTGATCCTAGACCCTTTGATATGTGTGCTTTGGCAGAACTTCTTGGAGTTCAATTTTGCCCTCCTTTACCATCCACACATCCTAATTCCCATTTTTTGTCTAAACATGTGAAACACACACCCATAACATCATATACTTTTTCTCCATCAAATCCACCTCTACATATAGTTCAACCATATTTCGAACAAACCACATTAGGACCTCA
This sequence comes from Wollemia nobilis, assembly GCA_028583015.1. Lineage (NCBI taxonomy): Eukaryota > Viridiplantae > Streptophyta > Pinopsida > Araucariales > Araucariaceae > Wollemia > Wollemia nobilis. The sequence goes on along the minus strand of JAQPPZ010002832.1, from coordinate 10,913,615 downwards.
ATAAGATCCTAAACCCACAACCAATGCTTCTTGTTTGACTCCTATAACTTCCATACCTATTAACCCATCCATCGAAATCTCTACAATATCTACATCCACCAAAGGCATAGTTTTCACATTAGAAGATGTAGGAAATTTTCCTTCTACCTCTTACACTCTTACTGATGAGCTCTTACCTAATTTATCTAAAATTCTTATATCAGAAAAACAAATGCTTCTATGCAAGATTCCCTTATTTTAAATAATTTGCCACCCTCTCCTCATACCTTGGGCCTCCCACAGCCTATGGGAAGTATTTACCAAGTCATGAGTTGTGCTTTTATTTATAAGGGATATGACTGGGGTAGAATACCCAGAAACATCAAGACTCATTACGATGGATATGCTCGATGTTATTTTTCTAATGAGTATATTAAAGCTAAGACTATAATGCTTAAACTGGGATATAAAGGGAAAGGTTTGGGACCTTCTCAAAATGGTATGAAAGAACATTTTGAGGTAGAACCATGGCCTGCCCGATGTGGTGTGGGCCTATTTCCTAGTAAAGGTCAACCCTTCCCATTTGAGTATGATGACCATCTCATATCTTACCAAGATTATTTGGATAAACATGATGCTTTACATTTAATGAATAAGCCATTTACATGTAATATGGTATCAATAGATTACCCTGAGATGATCGCTGAATACGATGATGAGTTTGAGGGAGATATCTTCCATGATGTCTTCGTTGAGGAACTATTACATAACGGATTTTATTTTGATGGCTCCATACCTAGTATAGCCCAACTTGAGGCCACAACTCCTCAAGATGAATTATCTAAGCTAACTTTGAAAGAATTACAAGAATTGGGCGTTTCACCTACCCTACCTAATTTTGAGAGAGATCTACACATGGAAGTAGAGAATGTCATAAAAAATAACATTGGAACCAACGATAATCATCACATAATCAACATCGGATCATAATTGAGTCAAGAAAAATAGGATAAATACATTGCATTCCTTAAATAATATGAAGACGTATTTTCTTGGACATATGAAGATATGCCAGTATTAGACCCTTCTATAGTTATGCATCACCTAGTAGTCCATCCGGATGCTAAACCTGTTAAATAGAAATTTAGAAAAATGCATCCTAAAGTGGCCTTACTAGTCAAATGGGAATTAGAAAAACTCCTAAAGGTTATTTTTATACAAGCCATTGATTATGTCGAATGGATCTCGAATTTAGTTCCAATAACTAAGAAAGAATCGACCAAAGTTAGGGTGTGCATAGACTTTCAAGATATTAATGTTGCATGCCCTAAAGACAATTTTCCTCTTCCCAACATGGATCAGATCATTGATTTTACTGCTAGGAGTGGAATGATATCCTTAATGGATGGATTTTCTAGTTATAATTAGATTAGGATAGCTCTTGAAGATCAGGCTAAAACAACCTTTATTACCCCTTGGGGGACCTTTTGTTGGAAAGTGATGCCATTCGGTTTGAAGAATGCAGGTGCAACATATCAACGAGCCATGACTTATATCTTTCATGATATGATGCATGATATTCTAAATGATTATGTAGATGATATTATAGCTCATTCCATCAAAGAAGATGATCATTTAGATGACTTGAGAAAATTATTTGATCAGTTAAGGTAATATCTTATCTTACTGAATCCAGCCAATTATATATTCGAAGTTAAGTCTGGTAAATTATTGGGGGTTATATTTTATTTATGTGGCATTGAAATTTACCCTCTCAAGATTACGGCTATCAATGATATGCCTAAACCCACAAATATATCTAAATTATGGAGTTTACAAGGTAAAATTCAAGCTATTCGTCGCTTCGTCGATATGTTGGTGGACAAAACATGACCCTTTCTTAAGCTTCTTAAGAAATATGTCTCTTTTAATTGGGATGACGAATGTCAGGAAGCATTTGAACTCTTCAAACAATATCTCCTTAACCCATCTATGCTTTCACCACCTAGACCTGATCGCCCATTTATCTTGTATATTTTTGCTTCAGATCTTGCCTTAGGAGCAATGTTAGCTCAACTTGACGATGATAAAAGAGAGCGTGCTAATTATTATATTAGTAGAACCCTAATCAGTTATGAAACCCACTACATAGCATTAGAGAAACTATGTCTAGTAGTCATATTTTCTACATAGAAATTATGCCATTATATGCTCATTCAAAAAACATGTTATTGTTAAATTCGATCCTTTACGGTATCTCATGAGTCAACCGTACTTATCTTATCGCACAACAATGTGGGTTCTTGCACTAAGTGAGTTTGAACTCATGTTTATAGGACAAGTTTTTTAAGGGTCAAATCATAGTAGATAAACTAGATGGTACACCCTTAGATTCTACCCATCCCCTCATCATTGAGTTTCCTGAGGAATACCTTAAATTAGAGACAGACCATACAGAGTAATGGTCCCTATAATTTGATGGAGCTTGATGCATGAGTGGGGCTAGTGCAGGTATTATTTTAATATCTCCATAGAAACATCTTATTCCTCTGTATTTTAAATTAACATTTGCTTGTACTAATAACACTACTAAATATGAGGTTCTAATCCTTGGATTACGAGTTGCCTTGGCACTGAAAATTAAAAATCTATTAGTTTTCAGTGATTCTCAACTTGTCATAAATCAAATCAATGATATTTATTAGACAAAAGATGATAAATTACATCCATATAATGCATATTTCTTACAATTATTATCTTTATTTGATCAAGTTACCTTGGAAGCTATTCCTTGAACTAGCAACCGTGCAGTTGATGCTATGGTTGCAGCTGCATCTCTTTTACCATTGGAGTTAGATGACGAATATGCTACCATAATTATTCATTGAATCTAGGAGCCCACTTCAAATAAATCATGCTTAGAACCTTTGGATGTTTTTCTAATCAACGAAACTACTCCTGAACCTTGGTACACTAATATATTTATTTTTCTTCAAAATGGGACCTTCCTTGAAGGTTGTAATAGCAATCAGCGCTGGTTATTACGTAGACGAGCAAGTTGCTTCGTAATTATTTGCAATACGTTGTATAAGAGATATTTTGAAGGTATCCTATTGAGATGTTTTAATCTAGAAGAATCTAGATCAGCTTTGAGTGAAGCCCACGATGGATCTTGTGGGGGAAATTTTAGTGGTAGCGCTATTGCTAAGAAAATCCTTAGGATAGGATATTTTTGGCTTACCATGGATAACAATGCACATGATTATGTGTGCCATTGTGACAAGTTCTAGAAACATGCTGACCTTATCCATGTGCCTGCATAAGAACTGTAGGCTATTTCATCTCCTTGGCCCTTTTCAAAATGGGGCTAAGACATCATTGAAAAAATCAATCTTGTGTCATTTGATGGACACAAATTCATCATAACCGCCATTGAGTATTTCACGAAGTGGGTTGAAGCTATGCCCTTAGCTTCCTGCACTGGAACCCAAGTTTTCAAATTTATTTTTAATCAAATTATTTTTAGGTTCAAAATTCTTACAAATCTCATTTCGGATAATGGAACTTGTTTCAAAAATAAATATGTCAAGAAATTATGTCAAAAATATAAAACTCAACATTGTTGGTCCACTCCCTATTATCCTCAGGGTAATGGCCAAGTAAAAGCATCTAATAAAACATTAATTAAAATCCTCAAAATATTGGTCAATAAATCTGGCCAAGATTGGCACATTCAATTATATCTTGCTTTGTGGGCTTATAAAACTAGCGTTCGCACTCCCACGGGCACTTCACATTTTGTTTTGGTTTATGGCATTGAAGCAGTTTTTCCCTTTGAATTAGAAGTTCCTTCTTTGGCTCTACTACTTCAAGATACTAAAGTAGGAGATGAATATCATGCTAGCATATTTAGTCAGTTGGAACTCCTAGATGAGAAGCGCATCAATGCTTTGGAACATCTTCATGCCTACCAAAACAAGCTTAAGCGAGCATACCTCAAGAAATTTCATCATCGATCCTTTGAGATTGGTGACCTTGTCTTAAAATTAAATAAAAAAAATACTAATGCAACTAAAGACCTTAAAGGTAAATTCGAGCCCAATTGGCTTGGACCGTATATCATCACTACTAAATTTGGATCGAGAGCATACCGATTAGCTACCTTAGATGGTAAAGATCTTAAAGAACCTATGAACATTATGCATCTTAAACGTTATTATGCATAAAATCTGGTCATTTCATCATTGTATATATTGTTATTTTGCATATTGTTTTCTTTTAGTCATCCATATAAAAATTTCAAAAATAGTAATAGTATTTATTCTTTCAATTCATAAATTAAAATCAAAATATAAAAACTTCAAAATCATCAAAATATTCAAAAACATATTTTATTTCTTGAAGTATTGCAGTTATATTTTCAATTATTTTGGATAAATTAGCATTTATTTGGAATCTTGCACTTTCACACTCACATGAATAAATATCTTGATTTTATTTGGTATGATTATTAATCTCTCTTATATCAAAGTACATAGTTGAATTAAATAGAGTTTTGAGCATAGAGAACTGATCTTGTTATTTACTTGAACCAAGAATATCTTTTCACATTAAAATTATTTCAATGCAAATTCGATATGATGCTACATAGTAGAAATGGTTTCTTGAGCGAAAAGTTTCCCCTACTATCCTATCATGCACATGGTCTAGAATCTTTGAGAATTGACAAAAGGAAAAGCTCACCCCTACCCAGAATAAAAATCTCTTGCTCTACAGCCAATCCAAGAAAGTATCCCTAGTATAGGAAGAAAAATAAAAGTCAAACAAAATGAGAAAAAGAAAAATATCATTTTGTACCATTGTCGCAATATTTCAGCATTATCTCAGTATCAAGAAAAAATACGAAAAAAAAAAAAGCAAAAGCAAAAAGCAATAAAATCCCTTTCCCTACCCCTTGAAATGAAAAGAAGGGTGAATGAGCTTGAATACCTAGAATTCTCAATTATTCGAAAACTATGAGGTAAGCCCCATAACAGGCGATTTGTGCCCAACCCGCTTGGCCTTGGGTAATCCCTAGCATGGTGATATGTCTGTCACATTAGCAACCTTCTTTTGTACAAACCCATGTCAGATTATGGATTAGCTAGATCTTGATGACATAACTTACATAGTAGTCTGGTACGGTTACATTCATATAAATCATGGTCAACGAACACTCAATTGGTTAATTCAAATTCCTTGTATCAAATTATCTTGCTCAAAATTAGTGAATGAACCATACAATTACACACACATTTGTATTTGAGACATTTTGTATCATTATGATAAATCAAGATCGGTAATGAACTCACATTTGCACATGAGGGTTCCTTATAAATCTACATTTTGTCTTTGAGATAATTTAAAATATCTCTGCAATTCTTTTCAAATAATTAATCTTCTTATTTAAGAACATTTGCTCAACATCAAAACAATTAAATATATTTCTTTCCAAAAACCAAAATTTTCTTTCACATCTTCAAAAAACCTAGTAAAAAAAGTCATGTTTATATATTATTATTTTTTGTTTATCTCAAAATCAAAAATCCAATCTACAATAAAACTATTATATCAATTTTTTCTTTGGATTTCACGATGATGGTATAAGTCTATACCTATAATTCTATGCCTAGCACAAACCATTGTTCTTATTTTATTTCCCATTCATTTTAAATTCATAAAAACATATGGCTTACATCATTATGTTACACAATTGTGCTTTAAAAAGAATGCAAATTTTTCTATTTTATTTCATTATGTCAACATTTCATTTTACAATGATGGTATAATTCCTAGGGAATTATTCAAAAATTTTATCATAGTTAGGAATTTATGCCTAGAAAAAATCATATTTCTTTTAATATCTCATGCATAATATTTTTTATGAAAATTTGAAAACAAATCATCACCATCATCATTTTTATCATCACAACACAAAGTCTTAAGATAGTCTCTTAAGCACTCTTTTACTTTTAACAATATTTCTATACTAGGATTAGATTGATGACCTAGTAAGCGATGACTCCATGAAATGGTCTATAACAGCGATAATGTCCTTTGAAATTATTGTTAACAGTCCCTTTTATTTTCATCAAATCACATCACAAAAAAACCAATTTGTTTACATCAGATTATTCCATTTAAATTTTATGGCATGACATAAAATTATAATTTATTTCCAATGACATAATTACATGAATAATTAATCAACAAATCCAAAATTAAAGCATCATACAACATATACACAAGTCATATCATCAAAAATACCATCTATATATATCAACAAATTATATACATCATATCAAAACTAGATTGGTATGCCACAATCTATACCCTAGCATACTCAATCCTCCAAAAAAATTGCATCTAATATATAGTCTCTAGTAGCTAGCCTCGAGAAACCCTCGAGATCTTAGCCTCATCTCCTCTCCCACCCTAAGGTGGAGGAGGTGGTCCCATAGATGTTCGGGCTATGTCTTGGGTCCTCACCGTTGATCATGAGGAAGTCCTTAATGATCCCACCCTGATCGGCTCTGCAATACTGGCTGGCAGCTACAAGCTTTGGCCCTCTAGAACCAGCTGGTAGTATACTTCCTGGTAGAACATGGTATAATCCATATACTATGCCAACTCTTGCATGTTAACCCCTCTACTTCGAGCCCTAAGCCATGTAGCCTCATCCTGTAGTGTCTGCACCTAAGCCTGGAGGTGGGCATTCTTAGCCTGAAGAGTTGCCATCTCGCTGCTCTCATCTAACTCGACACCCTTGCCCTTATCAGGTGATGGTGGCCTCTCCCCCTACTGAGAATGGAATCCCCCCTTCCTCCCTATCTACTGTGGTCTCTATGGAGCCTATGGCATCCTCTGGAATCTCCCCTACAAAGACCATCACTGTTCTCTCCCTTTGTGACCCCGTGATGCCTAAATAGCAGCTTGGAACCACCTCCCCATCCTTCACACAATCACATGCATCAGACCCTATGCCCTCATCATCTAAGGAGGGTGGATGCCTACTTACCAGGTATCGTATCCATCAGTGACCCCAACATTGTCCCCATCCACTAGCTGGATGGGGGCATCATCTGCATCCTAGCTCCAAAATCACTGCATATATGAAGCCCCACTTAGTGTGGTATTATCCTAGAAATTTTGGGAGTACTCATAATCCCTGAGATATGGGATCCCCTGTTGTAGACCAAACTATCACAAAACTCAGTCGTAGTGGTGGAGCTCTACCTCTCCCTACTCCATCCTCAGCCAGTAGACTCGCCCGATGTGAGATAGCTCTTGCCCATCCTCTGCCCACCCTGGATGCTCTCTCCATGGCCTCTAGGTGATATGGTCTAGGATGAGGTCATCTAGCAACATTTATGACATCGACAGATCTATCTGCCACTGTGACCCTCTTTGTAGCCACCAATAGAAAACCTGGGGTCTCTTTCAATCAACCCCTATCAGTAGGAGTCCTACCAGACTCCACACCATGATGTGCTCCCAGCGCAAAACCTGTAGTAGCGATGTCAAAACTAGACATCAGCATCCCTTGTATATGACCCCATGCAGGATCCTATACAAGTGGCACAATACAAAGCTACCCCATGCAAATCTATACACATGGTCTCTCATGTCATAGACCACATCTAAAAGGAGCCTAGGTAATCTACATCTACTCTAGTGGCACAATAGTAGGCCACCCACTATTCCTGCCAAAACCTGAGTCAACCTAGATGTTGTAGGCATTTGCCTCAAAGACTCAATGTTTACTCTGCCCTTCTCCAGGGCGAAGCTCAGGTCTCCACACAGCCTCATCATATCCTGGCCCTGATTGGCCATAGAAGTCATAAACCATCCTTGTATGGGGATCCTCAAGATCCTCCATACATCCTCTAGTTTGGGAGCCATCTCCCCTATCGATAACCAAAAATAGGATGACCCTGGATACCATCTCTCTGCCAGGGCTGTCAGTAGCCCCATGTCTGTCGATACTTATGGCATCTCTTCCACATGCTGAAGTCTGACCTATGCCAGTTGGTCTCGCTCCACCTGGTCGAGCACTTCCACATCATATCTCATCCCCCCGTATTTCCATTCTTAACTCTTTAGTAATTCCTTCTACAAAATAAACAATAAAACAATAAAATTCATTAATAAACCAATTATTAAAATCAATCAAATGCAATTCAAACAAGCTTAATTTCATAAAAATGATGATATCATCCACCATTGGATGATATCAACCTAAATTAAATGAAATTGTCTTTTTTAGGATGAAATTATCTTCGATTTCTCAACTTGGGGATCGCCCCTATTTCGTCGATTTCGCCCTCAAATGAAATCGATGATCTAGATACGATTTCAACAAAATTGGGATGATTTCACCCTGACATCGTTGACGGCCTAAAAATGGCCGCGATGCCCTAAAATAGTCAAAATTTAAATAAAAAATTACACAAATCAAATTAAAAACATAATTCACTAGGTTTAGATTCTTACCCATAGCCCGCGTTGGACCTCTATCGATCTGTGTGTTGTTTCAACCATTTTGTCTGCAGAGCTCTAAAAATAGTAAAAAAATGAATAGTAAAAATAAATTAGGGTTTTACCCTATTTTCTTAATTTTATTTTAAAAACAACATTTTAATTTTTTTTTTTGCGCTTTTACCTCAAACGTTCGATTTGGGTAAAAACACATAGGGGACACCATAGTAAATAGTCGTACAATTCGACCTAAAATCATCGTCTATAAAATTGAGTAAATTTTTGCTTTCTCGTAAAACGAGAACTCGTATTTAAAACATTTTCTTTAGAGAATTCATGAAATAGGGGGTAAAATGTAGCACCCTAAAATTGGCGCAGTTAAACCCTTAGTAAAAAGATAAAAATTTGAATTTTAACCCCAAAATCGCCCGTTAACCATCCGTTACTCGCTCCCCTTATTTTTCATGCCATTTTTAGGATTTGTTTTGACCGTTGGACGATATTGTCGATGATCAGACGAAATCATCCCAGATCTGACGAATTCGTCTGGAACAGAACATCCAAATTATTTCGTCCCAAAATTGAATTTTCATAATTAGCTTTTATTCAATAGCTTCTCTAACTTGGGTAGAAAGCGTGTCTATGTGGTTAGACTCTCCCCCATTGAAGATCTCTCAAATTGGGGTGATCTCCAACCTCCTAACCTCTCCCTAATCCTATATAAACTAGGATTTTCTCAGTTTATCCCCCTGGCTGACTGATTTTCCTACAAATTTAGTTTCTCATGCATTAAAACACCTTCATACTATTGTCACATTGTATATTTTAAGTTTTTCTTGCAGGGATTTACTGTTTTTCAGTTGGAGCAAGCTCAGATCTTCGTAGACGATTCCAGATGATTTCGGACGACCCTGTCATAGATCGGTGACAATCTTGTACGATTGGAGGTGATCTCAAATTCAGTCCAAATTTGGGGCAATCGGAGCCTGAAGTTTGCATTTCTTTATCTTATCTCTTCATTTCTTTATGCATTAACTTATTTTATTCTATTTTTGCATCCTAGAGTTCACCTCATTTAGCATAGATGCATGATAAAGTCAAAATAAATTATTAAATTAATGCATTCCTTTTAATTATTATCTGTATTTATCATTTAGACAAGTTTATTGTTATTTCTATCATTTCCCCTTGCTTTTGCAGTTGCATTTTTGGTCTTTGGTATCTGTTTTTGTGATTGTAGGTTTTTGACAAATTTGTCTGATGAATTCGTCAGATCGACGATGATCTCATCTGATCTTAGATGACCAACTATGATTTGAGATGATTCTATGTAATTTCAGATGATTATGTAATATTTGAGATGATCTAGACTTCTACAAACCTTAGAATCTTCATCAGACATCTAGAATAAGGTACATTCTATCTTATTTAGCACACTTTCTATGTTTAGCACTTATTCATGTTTTTTGTATCCATATAAATCAGCATTGGCATATAGAATAGCTTATATTCATCTTGGCAAAACCTAGGAATTGAATGATTGAATATAAAAATGAACACATCAAACCTACTCTCAACCTAGGTGTGGAAACTACCACTCAAAAGTTTCTTGGTGAACCCACCAATCTAGTTTATGACTAAATTTGCCAGTACAATATTCATCTCCTACTTCAGTATCTTGAAGTAGTAGAGCCAAAGAAGGAACTTCTAATTCAAAGGGAAAAATTGCTTCAGTGCCATAAACCAAAAAAAAAGGTGAAGTGCCCATGGGAGTGCGAATGCTAGTTTGATAAGCCCACAAAGCAGGATATAATTGAATGTGCCAATGTCGGCCATATTTATTGACCAGTATTTTGAGGATTTTAATTAATGTTTTATTAGATGCTTCTACTTGGCCATTACCCTGAGGATAATAGGGAGTGGAACAATGATGTTGAATTTTATATTTTCGACATAATTTTTTGACATCTTTATTTTTGAAACAAGTTCCATTATCCGAGATGAGATTTGCAAGAATTTTGAACCTACAAATAATTTGATTAAAAATAAATTTGGAAACTTGGGTTCTAGTGCAAGAAGCTAAGGGCATAGCTTCAACCCACTTCGTGAAATATTCGATGGCAGTTATGATGGATTTGTGTCCATCAGATGACACAAGATTGATTTTTTCAATGATGTCTAAGACCCATTTTGAAAAGGGCCAAGGAGATGAAATAGCTTGCAGTTCTTGTGCAGGCGCATGGACAAGGTCAATATGTTTCTGGCACTTATCACAATGGCACACATAATCATGTGCATTGTTCTCCATGGTAGGCCAAAAATATCCTATCCTAAGGAGTTTCTTATCAATGGCGCTACCACTAAAATGTCCCCCACAAGATCCATCATGGGCTTCACTCAAAGTTGATCTAGATTCTTCTATATTCAAACATCTCAGTAGGATGCCTTCAAAAGATCTCCTATACAATGTATTGCCAATAATTACAAAGCGACTTGCTCTTCTACGTAATAATCGATGTTGGTTGCTATTACAACCTTCAAGGAAGGTCCCATTTTGAATAAAATTAAATATATCAGTGTATCAAGGTTCAGGAGTAGTTTTGTTGATTAGAAACATATCCAAAGGTTCTAAGCATGATTTATTTGAAGTGGGTTTTTGGATTCGATGAATAATTATGGTAGCATATTCTTCATCTAACTCCAAGGGCAAAAAGAGATGCAGCTGCAACCATAGCGTCAGCCACATGGTTGCTAGTTCGAGGAATAGCTTCCAAGGTAACTTGATCAAATAAAGATAATAATTATAAGAAATATGCCTTATATGGACATAATTTATCATCTCTAGTCTGATAAACATCATTGATTTGATTTATGACAAGTTGAAAATCATCGAAAACTAATAGATTTTTAAGTTTTAGTGCCAATGCAGCTCGTAATCCAAGGATTAGAGCCTCATATTTAGTAGTGTTATTAGTACAAGCAAATATTAATTTAAAGGACAAAGGTATAATATGTTTCTACAAAGATATTAAAATAATTCCTGCACCAGCCCCACTCATGCATCGAGCTCCATCAAAGTATAGGTACCATTGCTCTGGATGGTCTGCCTCTAATGTAAGGCATTCATCAGGAAACTCAATGATGAGGGATGGGTAGACTCTAAGGGTGCAGTGGCTAATTGATCTACTATGATTTGACCCTCAACAAACTTCTATCCTATAAACATGAGTTCAAACTCACTTAGTGCAAGAACCCATTTTACTATGTGAACAGATAAGTACGGTCGACTCATGAGATACCGCAAACGATCGAATTTAGCAATAACATATATTTTTTGACTGAGCATATAATTACATAATTTCTATGTAGAAAATATGACTGCTAGACATAGTTTCTCTAATGTTGTGTAGCGGGTTTCATAACCGATTAAGTTTCAACTAATGTAATAATTAGCACGCTCTCTTTTCTCATCGTCAAGTTGAGCTAACATAGCTCCGAAGGCAAAATTTGAAGCAGAAATATACAAGATAAATGGGTGATCAGATCTAGGTGGTGAAAGCACAAGTGGGTTAAGGAGATATTTTTTAAGGAGTTCAAATGCTTCCTAACATTCATAGTCCCAATGAAAAGAGACATATTTCTTAAGAAGCTTAAGAAAGGGTCCTGTTTTGTTCGCCAACTTATCAATGAAGCGTTGAATATCTTAAATATTACCTTGTAAATCTGTAATTTGGATATATTTGTGGGTTCGAGCATATCAGTGATAGTTGTGATCTTGATAGGGTCAATTTCAATGCCACGTAAAGAAACTATAACCCCCAATAATTTATCGGACTTAACTCCGAATATACATTTGGCTAGATTTAGTAGGATAAGATATTCCCTTAATCGACTAAATACTTTTCTCAAGTCATCTAAATGATCATCTTCTTTGATGGAACGAGCTATAATATCATCTACTTAATCATGTAGAATATCATGCATCATATCATGAAAGATATAAGTCATGTCTCATTGATATGTTGCACTTACATTCTTCAAACCGAATGGCATCACTTTCCAACAAAAGGTCCCACAAGGGGTAATAAATGCTATTTTAGCCTAATCTTCAAGAGCTATCCTGATCTGATTATAACCAAAAATTCCATCCATTAAGGATATCATTCCACTCCCAATAGTAAAATCAATGATCTGATCCATGCTCGTAAGAGGAAAATCATATTTAGGGAATGCAACATTAATATCTCTAAATTTTATGCACACCCTAACTTTGGTAGCTTCTTTCTTAGTTATTGGAACTACATTCGATATCCATTTAGCATAATCAATGGCTTGTATAAAAATAACCTTAAGGAGTTTTTCTAATTCCCCTTTGACTAGTAAAGGCACTTTAGGATGCATTTTTCTAAGTTTATGTTTAACAGTTTTAGCATACGGATGGACTACTAGGTGATGCATAACTACAGAAGGGTCTAATATTGGCATATATTCATATGTACAAGCAAAAATGTCTTCATATTCTTTAAGGAATGCAATGTATTTATCCTATTTTTCTTGACTCAATTTTGATCCGATGTTGATTATGTGATGATTATCGTTGGTTACAATGTTAATTTTTATGACATTCTCTACTTACATGTGTAGATCTCTCTCAAAATTAGGTGGGGCAGGTGAAACGCCCAATTCTTGTAATTCTTTCAAAGTTAGCTTAGATAATTCATCTTGAGGAGTCGTTGCCTCAAGTTGGGCTATACTAGATATAGAGCCATCGAATTAAAATTCATTATGTAATAATTCCTCAACGGAGACATCATGGAAGATATCTCCATCCACCTCATCGTCGGATTCAACGATCATCTTAGGGTAAGCTACTGATAGCATATTACATGTAAATGGCTTATTCATTAAATGCAAAGCATTGCATTTATCCAAATAATCTTGGTAAGATATGAGATGGTCATCATCCTCAAATGGGAAGGGCTAACCTTTACTAGTAAATAGGCCCACACCACATCGGGCAGGCCATAGTTCTACCTAAAAAGGTTCTTTCATACCATATTTGAAAGGTCCCAAAACTTTCCCTTTATATCCCAATTTAAGCATTATAGTCTTAGCTTTAATATACTCATTAGCAAAATAACATCGAGCATATCCATCGTAATGAGTCTTGATGTTTTTGGGTATTTTACCCTAGTCATATCCCTTATAAATAAAAGCACAACTCTTGAATTGGTAAATACTTCCCATAGGCTGTGGGAGGCCCAAGGTACGAGGAGAGGGTGGCAAATTATTTAAAATAAGGGAATCTTCCATAGCAGTGTTTATTTTTTCTGATATAAGAATTTTAGATAAATCGGGTAAGAGCTCATCAGTAAGAGCATAAGAAGTAGAAGGAACATTTCCTACATCTTCTAATGTGAAAACTATGCCTTTGGTGGATTTAGATGTTGTAGAGATGTTGATGGATGGGTCTATAGGTATGGAAGTTATAGGAGTAAAACAAGAAGCATTGGTTGTGGGTTTAGGATCTTACTGAGGTCCTAATGTGGTTTGTTCGAAAGATGATTGAACTATATGTAGAGGTGGAGTTGATGGAGAAAAAGTAGATGATGTTATGGGTGTGTGTTTCACTTGTTTAGATAGATAATGAGAATTAGGATGTGTGGATGACAGAGTAGGACAAAATTGAACTCCAACAGGTTCTACCAAAGCACACATATCAAAGGGTCTGGGATCACCATGAATGGTAACCAACTGATTTTTAAATTCAAATTTAACACAATGATGTAAAGTTGAGGGAATAGATCGCATCACGTTGATCCAAGGGTGACCCAAGAGTATATTGTATGATGCAGAGCAATGTACAATAAACACGGTCGTGTCTAAGGTTCTTGGACCAACTTGCAATGGGATAGTAATAACTCCACACGTTTCTTGTGTTTCGTCATTGAAGGCTTTTATGATCATATTAGTTCTTTTCATTTCGTCACTTCTAAACCCAAATATTTGGTAGAAGTCAAAATTGCAAATGTTTAAATATGAACCATTATCAATCAAGACTCATTTAACTACTACATCTCCAATTAGGTCAGTAATATATAAGGGGTTATCCTTATGTAAACTATGTTGCGGTATATCTCTATCCCAGAAGTCAATACAATCGACTTCTCGAGTTATGATAGTATTGGCCATGGCTTCAAGTTGAATATTTTGTGATACCATCATTTGGCTTAATGTGAGCATTAATTCATCCCTATGTAGGAGAAGATCTTAAAAGGTCCAAAATGGAAATTCTAGTTGTAGTTTTTGACAATTGTTCATTAATATTATAAGGAGGTTTAGGTTGAACATTAGGCGCATGATTCCCTTTATTAGGAATTTTCAAAACAAATGGAGCTGATCCATCATTCTAATTTTGATCTTGTTGAGAATTTTGATCCTGTTGTCTAGTAACAACTCCGATGGTACCTACAATATTATTTTATAGATGATGAATGGGTCTTGGTCTAGCATTTATGGCTTGTTCATTAGAAAGTAATTGGTGTGAAGATGGTCTAGTAGTGACTCTTCTTGGAAATGGTTCTTCCAGAACCATAGAATTTGTGATAGGTTGAATAACATCTGATTCATATTCAGAACTATTCAATTTATTTGATGTGATTTCCATGCCACTTTCAGTATCATATTATGTATCACTAAGGTCAGGTGTCCAAATATTATATAGAGGTCTCATCGTAACCGTAGATAAATTTATGTCAAAGATTTGTAGATCATGAGTAGGTAAATGTCCACTAATAGTCCCTACATATCGGGTAGGAGGGGGAACATTATGATGCTCAATTTGATTAGCCACCTCTTTACCATGCCTTGGTAAAGGATGTTGAAATATGTCTAATGATTGATTGGCATTCTGATTCTGATTTTTGGGGATGTTCTTTTGAGCATTATTAGGAGGATTTTTTTTAGGTTGAAAGGCTTGCACCTCCATCTCATTGTTATCAATTAAGTCTTGTATTTTATGTTTTAATCTTTTACAATAATTGGTAGCGTGTACAAGTCCTCTATGGAAATCACAATGTAAATCAGCTATGTATCCAGGTATAGTTGGATCATATTCCCAGATAGCTGGTAATTGGATCAAACCTCATTCTAATAATTGTGGTAGAATGGTTTATAGAGGTTGATTTAACCTAGTAAATTCTTGAGGTGGTTTATCAGGAGGTTTTAGTATAAAATTCTTCATTGTCTTCACAGCATTAACAGTAGCAATATTTCTACTATGAGTGTCTCCATCACCCACAACTTGTTTATTTTTATATTGATTTTTGGATGTTTTCTCATCTTTATTTTTAAGCTGACCTCTCCTAATGAGAGCATCTTCTAGTCTTCGAGCTAAGTCTATAACTTGATTGAATGTGGTCAAGGTAGCAGTTGATAACTCATAGGATAGTTTTTCTTGTAAATTATTGATAAAGATATCCAACATTTCTTGATAAGGTAATACAAAGTGTAATTATCCTATCAACTGCCTCCATCGAGCTAGGAAATCATCAAAACATTCATCTTTGTCTTGTTTTAAGTTGTACAAATATTTAATGGTTACGTGCCTTTCGATGTAGGCACTAAATTGATGAAAAAAAGACTCAACTGTTTCTTCGAAATTCCTCAAATAATGAGTGGGTAATTGATAATACCACTCCAATGCAATTCCCCCTAAACTTTTTGGGAACATTTTTAGTAATAACAAGTCATCATGCAATATATCATGACATGCTATCCTAAACATACGAAGATGCTCTATGGAATCTTTGGTTCCCTTGTATATAGGTAGGACAGGCATAGGAAAGTGTTTACGATATGGCTATGCTACAAATATAGGATTTAGAGGCTGACTACACATCTCTCGATAATTGTACGAGGGATGGTAGGGATCTATCTGGTCCATGCGAAAAACTAACTGTTTCACCATAGTTTCAATATTACTAGTTTGTCCACCATATTGGTTCGGTGGTACATGAGTATGGTATTTGTGAGTGTATGATGGCGTGACGTAAGGATTAGATGCTATATTGCTATTATGTAAATGGTTGGTAGGAAGAGTATTATGAAGAGGATTTGTAGTAGCATTATGTTGTATCCCAGATTGTTGTAAATTGGTGTTTGGTTTTATTTTGGGCTTTTGTTGATTTGAGGTATATTGATCAATATATTAGCAAAATAGAGTAGTGAATGAAGGTTTATTTTGTGTAGGAATAACTCTAGCTTGGTAACAGGCACTCTAGGTGGTTGGGTAACCTGTTGTTGTTGCATGTTCTAGATTATAGCAGCCATATCCAAATTGGATGGTCCAACTTGATCACTTTCTTGATCAATGAAGGACAAGAGATTAGTGCATGTGTGATATATTTCTTCTAGGGTTGCTTGAGTCTCACTAATTTTATCCTTGTCTATATGGACTGCTTTATTAAGAGCGCCAATATTAGTATTGAGGAACTTCAAAAAATGTTCCATGTTATCAAAAGTAACAGCTCCTCCCGGAGACATTTTAGGGGATGAGGATCCTTCCTCTCTAATAGTTTCTCTTTGTTCATTTCCTTCAGCAAACTCTTCTTCTT
Organism: Wollemia nobilis; assembly: GCA_028583015.1. NCBI lineage: Eukaryota > Viridiplantae > Streptophyta > Pinopsida > Araucariales > Araucariaceae > Wollemia > Wollemia nobilis. The sequence continues at coordinate 10,896,504 of JAQPPZ010002832.1, read as the reverse complement.
GTTGGTCTAGGGTTCCTTCTTCTTGAATTGGGTCTTCAGGAAGGACATCTGGGTTATTTAATGGTTTTCCTAACCAATCTTCTTCTACTTCAGTCTATTTTCCATTCCTAAGTCTAGTCATTATGCTTAAACTTAGATTTTAGCAAATATATATATATATATATATATATATATATATATATATAATTTACAAGTTTTGAGAGGTATATATTTTAATTATATACCTATTATAAAAAGCAAATGTTTTTATTTTTGTTTTTTATAATAATATTATAAAGACAACAAACAACATACTAAATCCAAGAAATATTAATAATAAAAGAATGGCCTAGTTTTCTATAAATAGTTTATCGATATCATTAATAGGATCAAGTTCATCAGGAGTCATGAAATGCTCCTCTTTAAATTGGAAATGGTTTTTCAAGAATTTGACAAAATGTGCTATGGTGATATTATCTGTTTCAGACTCTAACCTATAGAAATAAAGTTCATGGCAATACTCTCAATATAACACAGCTCTAGGAACTCTATTCCATCTCTTTCTATCCATAAGAATGACCTATTGATCCTCTATACGAGATAGAAATCTATGTACTAAAACTATGTTGTCAAGGTATTCCTCAAAGGTGTACAACTTGAAAGACACAAGTGCTCTTTTATCAGCTAACCACCTATGGAAAGCTCTCTGAATCTCATGGTACAAAGTCACCTTATCAAGATCCAGGATTCTATTCTGTTGACCTAGATGAAATAATACTCAATATCCTATTAAGTTCATCCCATAAAGGTGGGACTCTATATGTTGGAGATACTCTAAGTAAAGAAGTAATCTCTATGGTTGCTAATTGATTTTCAACATTTATGGTGACAGATCATCTTTTATTATAATCTACCATCTAAATATGATATGCAATCCTACTTGTTTGTTGAATGATTCTAAATGCATTTATTTTTATTTTTATTTTTTATTTTTTGGATTGTTTTCAAAAGGTTTTTAGTTTTCATGTCGGGTTCACCAAAATGTATCGCTCCAAATTTTTTGCATCCTTCCCTTCATGCTATAGGATCCACGACCGAAAGGGGGATGCGATAAGGATGGGACAATACCTCGAACTGAGACGCCCTGTGAAGGTTGCGCCTCTCGAGAGGGGTATAAGGGTGAATTTTTGAGGGATGGTGGGTTCACCAAGAAAATTTTGAGTGGTAGTTTCCACGCCTAGGTTGAGTGTAGGTTTTATGTGTTCCTTTTTATATTCAATCATTCAATTCCTAGGTTTGGCCAAGATGAATCTAAGCTATTCTATATGCCAATTCTGATTTATATGGATACAAAAAACATGAATAAGTGCTAAACATAGAAATTGTGCTAAATAAGACAGAATGTACCTGATTCTAGATGTCTGATGAATATTCTGAGGTTTATAGAAGTCCATATCATCTTAAATATTACATGATCATCTGCAATTGCACAAAATCATCTCAAATCACAATTGGTCATCTGAGATTAGATGAGATCATCGCCGATCTGACAAATTTGTTAGACAATTTTTTTAGAAACCTACAATCACAGAAACAGATACCAAAGACCAAAAATGCAACTACAAAAGCAAGGGAAAATGATAGAAATAACAATAAACTTGTCTAAATGATAAATCCAGATAATAATTAAAGGGAATGCATTAATTTAATAATTTATTTTGACTTTATCATGCATCTATGCTAAATGAGGTGAACTCTAGGATGTAGAAATAGAATAAAATAAGTTAATGCATAAAGAAATGAAGAGAGAAGATAAATAAATGCAAACTTCAGGCTCTGATTGCCCCCAATTTGGACTGTAGTCAATATTGCCTCCAATCGTACAAGATCATCACTGATCTATGATAAGATCATCCGAAATCATTTGGAATCATCTATGACGATTTGAGCTTGCTCCAACTAAAAAATAGTAAAATTCCTACAATAAAAACTTGAAATATACAATGCGAAAATAGTATGAAGGTGTTTTAATGCATCAAAAACTAAATTTTTAGGGAAATCAGTCAGCCAGGGGGATAAACTAAGAAAATCCTAGTTTATATAGGATCAGGGAGAGGTTAGGAGATTAGATATCACCCCAATTTGGGAGATCTCCAATGGGGGAGACTCTAATCGCACAAACACGCTTTCTTCCCAAGTTAGAGAAGTTGTTGAATAGAAGCTAATTATGAAAATTTAGTTTTGGGATGAAATCATCTGGACATTCTATTCCAGACGAATTCATCAGATCTGGGATGATTTTGTATGATCATCGACGATATTGTCCAATGGTCAATACAAATCCTAAAAATGGTATGAAAAATAATGGGATCGGGTAACAGATGGTTAATGGGCAATTTTGGGGTTACAATTCAAATTTTTATCTTTTTACTAAGGTTTTAAGTACGTCAATTTTAGGGTGCTACAAGTTGAGTAGAGTTGGTTGAGCCTAGTCAAGTGGTTGTATGTAGTGATTATGCAAGTTACATAAAAAACTATTCTATTTTCCAATTTGAGTTGAGAAATTAATTGAGCATTGAGTATAGAACATATTGAGTCTATAAAAATTCTCTTTATATTTCTATGATATTGGAAAAGTTCTGTGTACTTGTTAAGCATATTTGAGAAATTTCTAAGTGGACTTGTTGAGCAGTTTTGAATAGGTTTTGGGTGGACCTATTGATCAGATTTGAGCAGGTTCTGAGTGGACCTATTGAGAAGATTTGAGATAGAGATTTGGATGCGATAGAGCAGAGAGGATATTAGTCTTTAATGGATAGAGATCCATCAACCAAGGCATTGAGGATAGGTATTCTAAGTGGGGACAAGAGTCTTCAGTGGAGAGATATCCACAAGCCAATGTAATGAAGGAAGTAGTCTTCTAGAGGATCACCAGTGAGAGCAAAGGAGAATAAGTTTTCCTATGGATAGAGATCCATGAACTTGATTTAGGGGATAAACATCTCCTTTGGACAAAGGTCCATAAACATTGTAGGGAAAAGATTCCCAAGAGAATTTATTTGAGAAAATTTTGTATATAATATTTTCTCCATGGAGTAGCTTGCATTGGGTGAACCACGTAAAATAATATCTCTCATGTGTGTGATGGTTTGTGTGATGTTTACTACTTTAATATTGTTGATGATATTATTTTTTTTAAAAGGAAAAAAAAAATTATTGTATAATGTTCATCCCCTCTCAGTATAAGCACATGCTCTTTAATTTGTATCATCGTGGGTCTCTTTGTGAAAATACTAATATATTGGAAGAGGATCCATCGGTATCACACATGACTTCAAAAAGTGAAGAAGAGACTATGTTTGACATAAAATAATATTGTTTTGCTGCTCTCATAAAATTGGAAATACTTAGAGAGAAAAATTCAACATTGAAGGAACGAGTTCAAGAATATGAAGAAGCAATGATGGAACTTATACAAAATCTCATAGAACTCAAGATTAGGGTGGAAGAAGGAAAGAATATTGAGCAAGCTATGACAGATCTATTGAGAGCGAAGAAAAAAAAAATTTGAAAAATTGGAAGCATAAATTATTCTCCTAAGGAATAAAGTTGAAAAGACCAAGGTACTACAAGATCCAGAATATAAAAAATAGAAATAGGAATCAAGTATTCAAAAAGCAAAAACTTCAAACAAGGATAAGAAAGCAAAGGATATCAGAAAGGAAGAAAGCAAAGGAGAACCCTGGATAAGAGTTAATCACAAGAGAAAGATGACTTCTCCACAAATTTCAAGACATCTAAATAGGTTACATAATTTCTTCAATGGTCATTACTTTTCTTACAATAAATATGGTCATAGAGTTGCACATTGTAGTCATTATGCAAGATACAATAGAATTTTCAATTCCTTTGTGCCTCTCATGGATGATGATGTTATATGTTGTAAATGCAATATTTCTGGGCACAAGGCTGGATGGTGTAAAATGATGCTTCCTGAGTCTAGAAAAATAATTTCAACAACTAGGAAAGATGAAAAAAAATATGTTAAGGCTAGATCATTGTTAGTGAAAACAACCCCTCATTCTCAAGATAAAGAAGAACAATGGTATCTTTATAGTGGTTTCTCTAATAACATGACATGATACAAAGACAAATTCATTATAGAAAAAGAAACAAATAAAGTATCAGTAAGCTTTGGTAATAATGGATCAACAAGGATTGGTGGAAGAGGAACTCTAAGTTTAGACAATGGAAAAACAAAAACAGAGAATGTTTTGTATGTTAAAGGATTAAAACACAATCTATTGAGTATAATTCAACTTTATGATCAAGGATACATGGTCATCTTCCATCCATATAGATGTGAGATACAGAAATCAAAAATTGGAAAAATTATTAACAATGCAATAAGAATCCCAAACAACTTATACATGCTCAATGAGATCAAGGGGGAAAAGTACTTCCTATCATAATAATATGAGAGTTTGTTGTGGCATAGAATATTGGGTCACTTGAATTTTGACAACATAGTCAATATAAGCAATAAATAGGTAGTTAGGGATTTACCCAAAATAATAAGACCTCGAAACACAATTTGTGCACCCTGTCAACATGGAAAGTAAACTAGGACAACCTTTAAGAAAAAATGTTATATGTCATCTGAGCCATTGAGCTTAATACATACTGATTTATGTGGTCCTACTATAACACAAAGCATTTTGGGTGAGAGTTACTTTATGTTGTTTATAGATGATTATTCCAGAATGGTTTGGGTAACCTTCCTAAAAGAGAAGTTAGAGGCCTTTGAAAAATTCAAATAATTCAAGGAATTGGTTGAAAATGAAATAGGCAAAAGGATTAAGTGTATAAGATCTGAAAAAGGAGGAGAATTTACTTCAAATTAATTTATAGAATTTTGTGAACAAGGAATCAAGAGAGAGTACTCAACAACAAGAACTCCTCAACAAAATGGGGTAGTTGAAAGGAAAAATAGGACTATTGAAAATATGGCTAGAGCTATGTTAAATGAATCTAAGTTATCAGATGGTTTTTGGAAAGAAGTTGTAAACACAACAATATACATAATCACTAGGGATTAATTGAGGGTAAATAATCACAAGACTCCATATGAGCTTTGGAAAGGAAGACCTACCACTGTAAAACACTTTAGAATTTTTGGAAGCAAATGTTACATAATACAAAAAGATAAAAACTTGGGTAAGTTTGATCCAAGATGTGATGAAGGAATTTTTATTGGTTATTCCACAAACAGTAAAGCCTATATATGCTTCAAAAAAATAACATGCACTATGGTGGAAAGTATAAATGTAACAATTGATGAGAAGATAGATTCTAGAGAACCAGTTCAACAAATTGTGTATCAAGAAGATAAATGTTGTCAAGAGGAATTTTATGAGGAATCAGATAAAGAAGAAGAAGAAACATGAAGACTTCTTCCCAAAAATCCATCCAAGTATGTACAGAAACAAAATCCAAAAGAACATATCATCGGTAATCTAGATGAAAGACAGACAAGGAGAAGAATAATAAAACCGTCTCAACAAGAAAATTTTTCTTTGCTATCTAAGATTGAGCCAAAATACTTCACTCAGGCAAGTGAGGATGAATTTTGGGTTAAGGTAATGAATGAGGAATTGGATCATATAGAGAAGAGAAAAACTTAGGAACTTTTTCCATGACCAAAGGATAAAAATGTGATTGGCACAAAATGGGCATTTAGAAACAAATTAAAAAAAGATAGACAAGCGGTCAGAAATAAAGTAAGGTTAGTATACAAAGGTTATGCACTTGTATAACGAATTGAATTTGATGAAACTTTTGCTCCAGTTGCATGACTCAAAGCTATAAGGATGTTTTTAGAATTCTCAATTTTTAAGAACTACAAGGTATATCGGATGGATGTCAAGTCAACATTTCTACATGGGGTTCTAAAATAAGAGTTTTATACTGAACAACCAGAGGGATTCATACTAGCAGATAAACTAGATCAGGTATGTAGGTTGAAAAAGGTATTGTATGGTTCAAATTAGGCTCCTAGAGCATGGTACTCAAGATTGGATAAGTATCTTCAGGAACAGGGATTTAGAAAAGGAATAGCAGACAATAATTTATATATCAAAAATGAAGGGAGTGATATTCTAATAGTATTTATTTATGTTGATGACATACTTTTGGAGGGAAACAATAATAATATGTGTAAGGAATTTTCTAAGAAAATATAGAATAAATTTTAGATGTCTATGCTTGGTGAATTATCCTTCTTTCTTGGACTTTAGATTTCACAATAAAAAAGGGGAGTGTTTCTCTCACAAGCCAAGTACATAAAGGAAATGTTAAAGAAATTTAGGTTAGAATATTGTAAACCGGTAAGTACTCCCATGGTCATAGGATGCAAGTTGAGTAAGAATGATGAATCTCCAAATGCAGATTAGAGATTATACAAATCTATGATTATCAGCTTACTATAGGTTACAGCTATGAGACCAGACATAATACTGTCAGTGGGATTAGTGGTAAGGTTTCAGGTAGCACCTAAGGAAACACATGTGGTAGTAGTAAAAATAATTTTTAGATATCTAAAAGGGACTATGTATTTTAGGCTTTGGTATCCCAAAAGTGATAGTTTCACACTAACAACATATACATATGCATATTGGGCCAACAAAATTGATGACATAAAAAGTATAAGTGGAGGAGCATTTTTTCTTGGAGAATGTCTAGTCTCTTGGTTAAGTAAGAAACAGGTTTCAATATCTTTATCTATAGTAGAAGTAGAATACATTACAGTAGTAGCCAGTTGTACAAAGGTGTTATGGATTAAGAGAACTCTAGAAGAATTCAATATAAAGAATGATCATCCCATTACTATACTATGTGATAATACTAGTGCCATAAGTATTTCAAAAAATCTAGTGATGCACTCCAAGACAAATCACATTTCTATTAAATACCATTTTCTGATAGAACAGGTGACAAATAAATAGGTCAAATTGGCATATGTCACTACAAAGGAGAAGATAGTAGATATTTTCACTAAGCCACTTTCAAAGGAAACTTTTGAGTATCTTCAAGGAAAATTTAGAGTGTGACTTGAAGGACACAAGATTATATTGAGAGGGAGGGTGAACAATATAAGATCATTTTTTAATCTTCTTTCCCAAATAGTATTAATAAATATAATCAACGGAAATATCAATAGCAATAACCAAATCAATGCACAAATCATCACACACAATAAAGACACAAATTTAACGTGGTTCACCCAAATATGGCTACCTCCATAGAGAAAATATTTCTCAAATAATCTCATGGGAATCCTTTCCCTATTACAATTTTTATGGACCTCTATCCAAAGGAGATGTTGATCCCCTAAATTTGGATATGGATCTCTATACATAGGAGAACTCCTTCTCCTCTTCTCTGGCTGATGATCCTATACAATACACTACCTCCACTGCATTGACTGTGGATCTCTCTCCACTTGACGAATCTTTCCAATTGAATAATCTTGTCCTCACTCAGAAGACCTATCCTCAATGTCCTAGCTAATGGATCTCTATCTGTTGGAGGTGTTGTCGTCTTTTCTCTGTTACCTCCAAAGCTCTATCTCAATACTATACTAAACACAGTCCAGTTGGTATAGCATAGCTCTGCTCAATCTCTTGCACTAAATATAGTACATGTGGTCTAGCACAAATCTACTCAATAGGTTCACTCATTACCTGCACAACTCTTCTCAACATGTCCACTCAAAAATTGCTCAAATCTACTCAATAGGTCCACATAGAACCTATCCAAATATTCTCAACAGGTCCACACAAAACCTAATCAAAAATGCTCAACAGGTCCACATAGAACTTGATCAAATCTGCTCAATAGGTCCACACAAAACCTATTCAAATTTGCTCAAAAATATCACATATAACTTATCCAAATATACTCAACAATATCACACATAACTTATCCAAATTTGCTCAACAAGCTCACATAGAACTTGGTCAAATCTACTCAACAGGTCTACACAGAACCTATCCAAATATGCTCAATAATCTCACACATAACTTGTCCAAATCCACTCAACAAGTTCACACATAACTTGCCCAAATATTCTCAATAAGTCCTCTCTAGGACTTGCTCAAATCTGCATTGCAAGCTTTCACAAAATCTCACATAAAATCATTCCACAAGCCTTCTCAAAGACTTACCTCAAATCAGCTTAACAAGTCCACACAGAACTTGTCCAATATCATAGAATCATAAAGAGAATTGTTAGAGACTCAATATGTTCTATACTCAATTCTCAATCACTTTCTCAACTCAATATTATAGAATCATAAAGATAATTGTTAGAGACTCAATATGTTCTATACTTAATGCTCAATCAATTTCTCAACTCAATCTCATAGAAGAATAAAGAGAATTGTTAGAGACTCAATATGTTCTATACTCAATGCTCAATCACAACTCAAATCAATCTCATAGAAGCATAAAGAGAATTTTTAGAGACTCAATATGTTCTATACTCAATGCTCAATCTCAAATCAAATCAGAATATATAATAGTTTGTTTCATGGAACTTGAACAACCACTTCACATCCACTTGACTAGGCTCAACCAAATCTACTCAATCAATCACCTCAAGGAACAACCCTTTCTCACAAAACCCTAGTCCAAGCATATATCAACCAACTAAAAATGTTTCCAACAATGCTCAACAACAAATCTCACATAACAATGATACTCATGTTCTTTTCTATATCAATTTCAAGTTCTTTGCATAACCAATTGGCTTCAACAACAATGCTAATAAAACAAGGCTTTATCACAACTCTCAATTTAGAAAACCTTGAAGCATTAACTCAAACCACTTTTTAAAAGGAAACCCTAATCAATTCCTTTTCACTCCAAACTTAATTTTCAATCAAGCCAATCAACCAAATCAATAGAGAAGAATTTTTCCCACACCTTTTTGTTGCCAAGAAGTTATCTACAAAATCTGTCACACTTCACAAAAACTCTTTTCCAAAATCACATAAAGGTTAGAGTACTTCATTTAAAATCACAATGAAAAATACAACTTTAAATACACATTTTTACTCCAACTTAATTTTCACATCCACCAAAGTCATTTTAGAAGAAAACCCTAATCAAAAATAATAATCAACAAGTCTCAAAATAAATCTGAATTAACACTTTACCATAACTCCTTATACCTCCTAAAATATAACTTTGAAAATGATGCTTTCCAAATAATAAAGGTCAAATAATTATCAACACTTCACCTTCAAAAATAATCACAACAACCTCTAATTAACAAATTTTATTAAAAAATTAATAAATATTATAACATCCTTATCACTCCAACCTTAGGGCATAACCATAAAATTAATTAACATAAAAAAAATGTACTTTCCTCAAGGGGATTTGATCCCACGTCTTGCCCTCACCATGAGTGCCTTAGCTATGGCTAAGGTTGCCACACGAGCTACACACTCATTCACAAATGGGGAAACACCATGTGCTTCCTCTTTGTGCTTTCCTTGCCCACATTTAAAAGTGTGTGCCTTGGTGTTTCCACAAAAATTCCATCAAAAACTTCTTCACAAGAATCTAATGAACGACCTCCGTGCTACCAATGCCTTCACACTTTCCAAGCTACCACTAGGACACACTACACAATACGAATTGGGGGTGGCATCTCTTCGTGTTCTCCTGTACTCTCCTTTCCAAAATTTTTAACCATAATCTCATTTTTTGCATGTGCCACTCAATAATCAATCGAGCAAGGATAGATGATAAACAACTTTGGGCATGTATTTATATTGCCCTTCATCCTTTGTCTAGACATCAAATCTTTTATTTAAATGCATTACATCAACACTTTAAGGATTCGAAAGCTTTAGTAAACCCAACCTTGGGTTTTAATAAAAATTACTTTTGGACTTTATAAAACCCCTTGCCTTAAAAAACATTATAATAAGGATTATAATTATTTTATTTGGGTTTTCACCATGGCAATTTTAATATTATAATAAACACCATTATAATAATAATCCTTTGATAAAGTACCTTTAATATTTATTTATAAAACTTTGAGGCTAAGCTAAGGGACTCAATAATCCTCTGAAATTATTGATGAACTCATCTTGTGACATCAATGAAAACTTTGACTTAGGGACTCAAAATGTCCAACAAGACTCCCACCCCAAAATTAACCACCTTAAAAGAGGTAGGGTAGGGGCTAAGCTAAGAGGCTCATTCTTAGCCCTAAAGGTGACCCTTTTCCACTGATGTCAAATGGGGAGATATTTGATATTTGAGAGAGCATTGAGCCAAGGGGAGCAGTGTCCCACGAGGAGTAGAACAAAGGAAAGGTCAAGTTTTCAATAAAAAGAATTTGGGTTACCATCAATGAAAAAGGGGGACATTGTTGGACATTTTAAGTCTCTAATTCAAAGTTGTCATTGATGTCATTGAATGAAGTCATCATTAATGTAAAGGAATTCAGCAAGAAATAAATTTGTCAAAGTTATCACTGATATCCAGGAAGAAGCTTCAATAGGGTAGAATTTAAAGGCAAAAGGGCTCCATAATATTTTAATATTATATGGGAGCATAAGTTAAAAGGTTTTTTATAAAATAGTGCATTTACCCTCATCAAAATGAGATCATCCACATACAAAAAAACTATGAGGATGTCATTACCTTGATTCATGTAGTAGAGCGTGGGTTCATTTTTTCTTCTGATGAACCCAAAATCTTTAAAGTACCCATAAATGCATGAGTACCAAGCTCTCGGTGCCTTCTTGAGGCCATAAAGTGCCTTCTTCAATTTTTAAACAAGATGTTCCTTGTCTTTCTCTTCAAATCCCCGTGGTTGCTCAACATACACTTCTTCTATCAAGTAACAATTGAGAAATACACTCTTTACATCCATGTGTTGGAATTTTCATCCCTTATGTGCAGCTAAGGCAAGAACTGTTCTGATAGTCTCCTATCTGGCTATAGGAGAAAAAATCTCTTCATAATAAATTTCATATTTTTGAGTGAATTACTTTGCAACTAATCTGGCCTTGTGCCTCTCGATGCTACCATCAGCATTAAACTTGGTCTTGAAGACCCACTTACATCCAACACATTTATTTCCTTTAGGAAGCTTCACCATCTCCCAAGTGTCATTGTTTTTTATAGAGGTTGTCTCCTCTTTCATGGCATCTTGCCAAATCTTTTGAGTACAAGCCTTCTCAAAAATAGAAGGTTCAAGATGTGAACTAGTTAACAAGGCATAGTTAACTAGATCTCCCCTAGGTTCCTGTTGGAAGACATCATCACCATACAAGTGCATAATTTCTAATATTTGTAGAATAGAATTCATTTCACTAGCTTGAATCCTAGTGTATCTTTTTGAAAAAAAATTATCCAAAATCTAATATGATGGATGATTCTGTAGAGTTATCTTACCTCTAGATGGAGAATCGATGTCCATTGGTGAGGAACTGACTGATCTTTGTGGAGAAGGACTTGGTGAAGAATTTAAATTATAAGATGAACTTGGGCTTGTGGGAGGAGACTTCTTACCTTTCTATGGTGTCTATTGTTGCACCTTATTAGAAACTACATCATTGGATTCATCATCACTGAATATTTGGGGCTTACCCCATTCTCCCCCTTCATCAAAAATCACATCCTTGGAAAGCACAAACTTTCTAGTCCTGGAATTGTAGAGTATGTAAGCTTTTGTGTTCTCACAGTACCCTACAAAGATGCATGCCTAACTCTTTGGATCGAGCTTCTTTCTTAGCTCATTAGGAATGTGAGAATATTCCAGTGAGCCAAACACTTTGAAATACTTAACATTTGGCTTTTTACCATACCAAGCTTGGTAAGGTGTTTGCCCTTCCAAAATTGAAGTAGGACTTCCTTTCAAGATATGTACATTGGTCCTAGATGCATCTGCCCAATATGAATTAGTAAAATGCTTCATCTGAAGAATATACCTTGCCATCTCCACAATGGTGCGATTCTTCCTCTCTGCGACACCATTCTGCTATGGAGTGTAGGCAGCTATGAACTACCTTTTAATGCCATGTTGCTTACAGAAATTCAAGAAATCATTAGAGGAGTATTCTCCTCCCCTATCTGATCTAAGACATTTTACAAAATATCCACTCTCACTTTCAACTCTTGTTTTGAAATTGACAAAGCATTCAAATGCTTCATCCTTATGTTTCAAAAAATATATCTAGCACATTCTAATAAAATCATCAATGAAGAGTAGGAAGTAAGAGTTGTTACCAAGAATCTGGTCTACATCAGACCACAGATGTCTGTATGCACTAGCTGAAGTGGATGATTGGCCTGCCATGCTTGTCCATGAGGAAATTTTGATTTGGCATGCTTTCCCAGAGCACACCCTTCACAAACTTCCTTACTATCCTGAACTTTAGGAAGTCCGGTTACCATCGCTTGTGAAGTTAGCATTTTCAAACTAGCTAAATTCAAATGACCATATCTCAAGTGCCATAAGACACTTGGATTGGAAATAGCAACATTTTCTAACTTATCTCCCCCTGGATGGCCAAAATTTAAAGTAAATAATCTATTCTGACATTGGCACTTGTGTAATGATTCTATTACTATTATTTTTATCAAAAATAGTGCATTTACCCTCATCAAAAAGTAACTTGTAGTTCTTTTCTAACATTTGACCAACACTTAAAAGATTGTGTTGGATATGGGGTGTATAATAGATATCACTTACTTGTTTGATGCCTTCTTTAGTTGGAACTACCATGGATCCAATGCCTTCAACTGCCAATGATTTATCATATCCCAATTTGATGATGGATTTGTATGAGGATTTTAGAGTAGCATAGAGTTCTTCTTTACCACTCATATGGTTTGAACACCCAGTGTCCAAGATCCATGTATCATTCATGTTATGATCTGCTTGACCATATGAGAGAAAGATATTTTTGGCCTCTTCCTCTTCTCCAAAATTTCCAAACTAACTACTATGGCTATTGTTGCTTCCTTGCGAAGGCTTTGTCTAATAGTCATGAGCATAATGGATAGGTTTACCACAATTGTAGCAAGTTTGTTTTGATTTATCTCCTCCTTTGCCTCTGCTTGATTATTTCCCTCCGTTTTGCTATCCTCCTTTATTCTATTGTTCACCTCTATTTGAGAATCCTCCTCTATTCTAATTTCCTCCTCTGTTAGGAGTTCCACCTCTCTGATTATTTCTGCCTCTACCTCTATATTTTCCTCTACCACAACCTCTACCTCTGCCTTCATGAGAAGAAAATAATTTATCATCACATCTGTAACTTGTGGAAGGAGTTTGATGTAACCTTTCTTCATGTGAGAGAAGTGAGCCAATGAGGGCTTCAAAAGACAGAGAAGTTAGGTCTTTGGATTCTTCTATAATTATGGCAACTAAATTCCACTTAGGAAGAAGTGTCCTTAACACTTTCTTCACTATAACTTCAGGCTTTACTTCTTCTCCTAAAGTGACCATCTTATCTACTACGACTTTCACACGCATGCAATAATCACCAACCTTTTCACTCTCTTGCATTTTAAGAGTTTCAAACTCTCATTTCAAGGTTTGTAGTTTAACTTGTTTGACTTGGTCACTACCCCTATAACTTTCTTTTAAAGCATTCTAAGCAGATTCAACAATTATAAAATAAGCTATTCTAGGGAAAATGCTTTTGTCAAGGGTAGCTTAGATGTGATAAATGGTGGAATAATTATTCTTCTAAGCTTCCTTTTTAGCCCTCTTATCATTAGCATTCAAATTTTCACAATCAGCAGCAGTAGGTTCAGTATATCCCTCTTCAATCACATCCCAAAGACCTTTGCCTATCAAAAGAGTTTTCATTTTAATTGACCAATACTCGTAATCACCACCATTGAACTCAGGTATTGGTAGACTAGTATTGGATGCCATTTCAAAAAGCAAACTTTATTTCAATCTCAAACAAGTAGTAAAAAGAAGTACAAAATAGATCACTAATTTAAATCAAATCTATCCTTTTTAATATGATCACTGATTTGGCGTTCTTCTTATTAAGGATCGCCCAAAACTAGAAAGGCAAAGTTGTTAGCTTTGTCATCACTAATTACAATGACTTTAGGTGTTGTTTCTAGCTCATAACTTATGTTGAGAACATCTCATTATTCAAATTTAGGTTTCACCTCCACTAGTTCTTCTTCCTCTTCTTCTTCTTCTTCTTCTACTACTGGTTATGAATCAGGAGAGCATGGTGTATAGCTCTCACTTGCTTCTACTTTAGGTACTGTAGGTGTATAAATTTCACTTGATTGTCCTTTAGGTACTATTTCAACCATCTCAGACTCGTCTATCCTTTGCCCAAAGATATTATCTTTAGAATCCGCCTTGTATCCAGAGTCCGGTTTCCTTAGATGAGCAATCACTTGGTTTTCTAATTGGCAAAACACTGTATGAAGTCTGTACCACTAGACTTTCTTGTCAAAGGAATCAGGTGTCTCTCTTATCAACAGAGAGAGTAATGCATTATAGCATCCAGCTGACCGGATCATCTACTCATAATCACACCATATGAATTGGATTACAACTCAATTTTTATGATGCCAAAAAAAAAACTTTTACCTCAAAATATCTTTTCACTTTTCAAAAAAATTTCAAATTTTGTTTTAATAAAGGCTTTTTAAAAAAAAAATTAACTTCCTATATAAATTTTTAATTATTATTTTTAAATAAATGTATATTTAAAAACATAATAAAAAAATATATAAATAGAAATTATTTCAATGTTCCTCAGGATCAATGTTACACTACTATTGTCTGTGCTCAATCAATGTTCCTCAGGATCTGTGTGCTCATTGGGATTTGTTCACCTAATCAATGTTCCTTGGAATCCATGCCCCGTCCCTGACTAGTCTGCTACAATTGAATTCCATGCCTCACCTCGGCCCTTGAATTTCATGCCCCCTGGAGCTCTGATACCAGTGTAAGTCTGCGCTTAATGTGGGCCCGAGATTAATTGACACAGCGAATAAAATAACCAGGGCTATATTAATTAAATAAAACAACACACAATTAACCTTACAATTATTAAGCCTTTATATAGGCTTAGTAGATGTGGAAGAGTAGGGAAGGGAGGTTGGAGGAAGTTTGGGAGGATGAGAGAACAAAGGAGTAGGAAGTGGAGAGGGAGGTGGTAGCGGGCGTGGGGAGAGGAAGGGAGTGGAGTGATAAGGGAAAATGGATGGCAGGGAAGGAGGAAGAACATTGGAGGGATAAGGAGAAGAATAAGGTGAAGGATAGAAAACAAAAATAAAAAATCATGCCGACCATCAACCTAGCTTAGCCGACAATAGGAAAGAGAATTCACACTTGCTTAGAAAAATCCAGTTTTTTCTAAGCCTTTTGAAGATAATCCCGGTTCACACTTGCTACAAAGTTAAAAGGTTTTTTATAAAAACCAAAGGAGGTCTAATATTTATAAAATATTTAAATTCAAAAGGAATTTAAATTTTATAAATAAATATCATTAATACCAAGTTGTGCAATTAGAGAAGGTCCTAATAAAACCAAAGGTTTTATTAAATTAATTTATAATATTTAAATTTAAATAAATTTAAATCATTTATAAATTAGTTTGAGCATCGACATCGAATTAAGTTGGAGGAGCTCCTACGTGTTTGCATAAATGTGGAAAGACTATATATACCATGCCTTAAAGGCATTCAAAATTATCCTTACTTCGAAACATGATTGCATGCGAACTATGAAAGAGGAAGCTCGTGACAAAATAACAATTTCGTATTTTCTTATGGTAGCGATTGGGAATAATATGAAAGCAATGGAAATTTTGGAGCCAATTGGGCAGTGTGGCCTAGTGTCAAGGAGGCATTGGCTAAAATGTTGAGGTATCAAGTGGCTTGCATTCAAAACACGGTAAAAGTGTTTGCATTGTGTTTAAGCACCAAGAGAAGGCACACGTTTTTATCTCTGGTAGAGAAAGGAAGGTTCATAGAGCATGTGGTGCTCTCCCCTTCCCAAGTGAGACTTAGATCACATTGTGGTTAGATCCATGGCTAAGGTATTGGTCATGGGTTGCGTTGAGGGTTCGAATCCCTCCAAAGGAAAGGTAATTAAATTTTTATTATTTTTAATATTTCCTAAAGTTTGGAGTTAAAAGGGTTGCTAGTTGGAAATAGTTGAAAGGGTTACTAGTTGGAAATTTATGTTTGTTGGAAATTGTTTTTGGAGTTATAAGGAGTTTGATTTTATTTTTAATAAAGTCTTAAATTGTTATATTTGCATATTTGAGGAGTAAGACTTTAAGAGTGTTGATTTTATTTTTAAAGGGGATTTTTTCCAAAAATATTATTATGAAGGTGTTGGATATTATTTTAAAGTTGGAGTGATAAGGTGTTATTTTTTTTATATATTTTTGTATTGTGATTAATTGAGAAAATATTATCTTCTAACCCTTGTTGATATTGGCAAAGAAGTGATTGTGAGTGTGGCATATTTGTGTATTTTACTCCTTATCAAGCAAAAGGAATGGGCAAATTCTTCCATAGTTGATTTAATTGAATGGTTTTCTAAAAATAAGTTTGGATTTAAAAGGACTTGATTAGGGTTTCCTTTTTGAGAGTGTTTGAGTTAATGCTTCAAGGTTTCCTAGAATAAAGAGTTGTTAAAACCTTGTTTAATAAGCATTGTTGTTGAAGCCATTGGTTGTGTTAATAATTTGAGTTAAATTTTTGAAAGAACATGAGTATCATTGTTATGTGTGTAGCACCCTAAAATTGGCGTAGTCAAATTGGAATAATTACATTCACCTTAGTAAATAAATTTAAATTCAAATTTAACCTCCCAAACCGCTCGTTAACCGCCGAGAAACCCGTTTCCCCTTTTTTCATGCCATTTTTAGGAGTTGTTTTGACCATTGGACGATATCGTCGCCGATCAGACGATATCGCCCCAGATTTGACGATTTCGTCTGGACTAGGACGTCCAGACGATTTTGTCACAAAACTGCATTTTCATAATTAGACTCTGTTCCAACGGGTCTCCAATTCAGGCAGAAGTGTGTCTACACCGTTGGGACCCTCCCCTGTTGGAGATCTCCCAAATTAGGAAGATCTCCAACCTCCCAACAACTTTCCCTAAGCCTATTTAACTCTAAGACTTTTCCCTCCCCAACCCCTGGCTGAATTTTTATGCAAATTGACTCCCTATGTGCTAGAACTTCTCAAATTTGCTCTTTGCACTATTCCTATAGTAATTTTATTGCAGGTATATCACTGGTTTTCAGCCGGAGCCAGCACCTATCGCAGCCGATGAACTTGTCAAGATCGGAGGCGATCCTATCAAATTAGGGACGATCTCGTACTGATGCGAGACGATCTCGACTGCAGCATACATCGAGGCAATCAGTGCCTGAAGTTTGCTCTTCTCTCTTCTCTTTGTCATTTTATGCTATAAATCAGATCATTTATTTAGTTTTTATTCTACTTTGCATCTGGAGTTCACCCATCTAGTTTAGATTGCACATTAAATTCATGATTTGCCATCATAATGCAGTGATCTATTTTACTTTATGTTTTAAATTATTGCTTAGTATTCACCTTGTTCTTTAGCATATTTTGCCTCTATTTTGCATAGTAGAATTGCTTGTATTTTGCATCTGTTCTCTGTTTTGCAGGTTTCTAACGAATTCATTTGATGAATTCGTCAGATCTGAGATGATTCTGTCTGTCTCAGATGATCCTGTCAGATTCCAGATGATTCTAACATATTGTAGGCAATTTTGTCGAATCCCAGATGATCCAGACTACTTCAAGCATCAGAAACTTCATCAGACATCCCGGATCAGGTAATCTCCATTAGCCTCCTGCAAATTCTCTATTTTTCTACTTTCGATCAGTTTCATCGTATTCATTTAAATTGCATTTTCATGTAGTTTAAGTTAGAATCATTCGGCCAAACCTAGGATGAATGTTTAAGGATAAAACGAACCCATTAAAATGCATTCCCAAAACCTATGCGTGGAAACTATCGCCAAATGTTTCCTGGTGAACCCACAATCCATCGACAAATCACCAAAATGCACCTCCCTTGAGAGGCGGGACCTTCGCAAAGTCCTCTCGTCCGAGGTACCGCATCATCCTTTTCCCATCCTCCTTTCGGGCGCAGATCGAATAGCCTGAAGGTAGGGATGCGAAAAATTTGGAGCGATACAATGTGAATATTTTTTTATGAGCTTTGTTGTTGAAGTAAGTTGTTGTGCAAATAATTTGAACTAGGGTTTGAAAAGAACATGAGTATCATTGTTATGTGAGATTTGTTTTTGAGCATTGTTGAAAATATTCTGAGTTGGTGATTATATGCTTGGACTAGGGTTTGTGAGAAAGGGGTGTTTCATTGCGTTATTGGTTGAGTATAGTTGGTTAAGCCTAGTCAAGTGGTTGTATGAAGTGATTGTTCAATTTCCATAAAATAAACTATTCTATATTATGATTTGAGTTGATAAAGTGATTGATCATTGAGTATAGAACATATTGAGTCTCTAACAATTCTATTTATGTTTCTATGATATTGGACAAGTTATGTGTGGACTTGTTAAGAATATTTGAGCAAGTTCTAAGTGGACTTGTTGAGCAAATTTGAGCATGTTCTAAGTGGAATTTTTGAGCAGATTTAAGAACATTCGAAGTGGACTTGTTGAGAAATTTTGAACTTCTGAGTGGACTTATTGAGTAGATTTGAGCAGGTTTTGAGTGGACCTGTTGAGAAAATTTGAGACAAATATTTGGAGGTGATAGAGTAGAGAGGACAGTAGTCTCTAGTGGATAGATATCCATCAGCCAAGATAGTGAGGATAGGTCTTCTAAGTGGAGACAAGAGTCTTCAGTAGAGAGATATCCACAAGCCAATGCAGTGGAGGTAGTAGTCTTCTAGAGGATCACCAGCCAGAGTAGAGGAAAAGAAGTTCTCCTGTGGATAGAGATCCATAAAATTTATTTAGGAGATCATCATATCCTTTGTATAGAGGTCCATAAATATTGTAGGAAAAGGATTCCCAAGAGAATTTATTTGAGAAAAAATTATAAATAATATTTTCTCCGTGGAGTAGCCCGTATTGGGTGAACCACGTAAAATCATGTCTCTCATGTGTGTGATGCTTTGTGTGATGTTTACTACTTTAATATTTTCGATGATATTATTTGGTTTAAAAAGCAAAAAAAAATGATTGTATATTGTTCACCCCTCCCCCTCTCAATATAAGCACATGCTCTTCACTATATCCCATTTATTATTGCTTTCATAAGTTGGAGATATAAGGTTTATAAAATAAGGTTAAAACTTAGATTTTGATTGCAAAAGGGGTGAATTATATTATTAAATTAATATTTGCAATCTTACTTAGGAGGAATAAGGAATTCAACTTTGATTAAATTATTTTACAAATATATTATCATTTCTTGGATTTTCCAAACTTGAGAGCTACAAGGATTACTCCAAAAAATATATTTTATTGGAAATTAGAAATAATCCAAGGGGTATAAAAGAGGTATTTAAGGGTTTTTATTAAGGTTGGATAAATATATTTTTACTTATCTCAAATATTCAAAAAAGGACAAAATAATTCCAACATAAAAACCTCTTCAAAATTAAAAAACTGCTTATATCAATTAGGGACAATAAGGTGTTAAAAAGTTGATTTTTAATTCTTACAAAACTTATACAAAATAAACCAAAATTAAAATATATTTTTATGAAAAGAACTATATCATACTTAAAAACACTAACGAGCCATTCTATCTCAATTCTTCAAGTTCAACCTTTCAAATGGGCAAAGGAATGTCATACAATGATTGTAAAACTTACTCTGATAGGAATCAGTTCGCAAAGCATAATCATAGGTGGTTTATTGATTCGGGAGATATTCATCATATGATAGTAAATATACAATGGTTTTATTATCTTGAGTTTAATAAAGGTTTATATATTAAGAATTACAAATAGCCAAACTTATCCTATTTATGGATATGGATGTGTACCTTCCAATAAGTCTTTTCCAAATATTCTACTACAAAAAGTATTGTATGTTCTTGGATTAACATTCAATCTCATATCAGTTAGCAAGCTAGTAGAAAAAATCTACATGATTAAATTTAGATATATTAATGGGATCAATACATGTCTCATTATGAATCAATATGGAATAAAAGAAATAAGTTAAATCCATGAAAATACCTGTCCTAGACTCAATGGAAATACCACAAGATATTATGATGTTACAAAAAGCTTCTAACTTATTTGTAAAAGAATAGGGTGAATAAAATTAAGAACTAGTACATCAAAAAGGCAAGTACAGAAGGATTAAAAATATGAGAGGATAATTCCATCATGCCATACTCATTCATAAACAATCAAAATCAAATTAATATACTTGCAAGAAGGACTATAAAGGTGGTTGGATAGAAGATGAATCTAAACATGCCAAAGATCATCCAATGAGAGTAGAAGGCCTAGCTACAAGCTAATATGCATCATATGAAGATAAAAATTACTTTATAAACTTGAATACAAAGAATGTAGAGGAATAAGACTACAAATATCAAGTAGAAGATGATGAAGAAGATCCATATTGAAGACTAATGTCTTCAATACAAAAATAATGTAATAAATGGGGTTGTTGGAAATAGGGTCTATTCCATAATTTGGGTTATGTAAATGTATCCTCCAAGATATATATCTAGATTACTTCCTGTGCAATTTATCTAGTTACTTCATGCAATTAAATGCACAAGTGGCAATGTGCAAGTTATACATGCACAAGTTATCCCTTGCACAACTAGATAGAGTGTTGGCTAAGTATCCTATTTTACCTATATAAGGATGGCCTCTTAGATATATAGCGAAGATAGTCGGGGGACATAGTCAAATAGTGTAGTTTAGTATATAGTTTATTTTTGTTTTCCTCACCATTCATTGGTGATGGAAAAAATGTATATCAGTGGCTTTGTTAATGGAGTGCTCACTTCCTCCATAACTACATTGTAATATTTTATATGATTTATATTTTTAGCATACTTTAGTCATCTAGTAGATTTAATTTCTTTCATTTTATTATGCATATTATGATTTTTAGATCCAAAGGCTCATTCATCAAAAGCTCACAAAGTCATGGATTGGTCAACCAATGGTTGACCATTTGACTATGTAGCCTTTGTGGGATTAACTGACTCCTCTGAGTGATCCACCTTAGGTTCTTGCCCTTGTCCTACTTCTATTTGGATAGTAGGGTCAGATATTTTTGTGTCATCAGTCATTTGAGTGTCACCCAATTATGTATTGGACTCCCCAGCTGACTTGGTCATTCCTACATAGTCATCTAGTGGCTGACAATTTGACTGGGCAACATCAAGTATTCTAGCTAACTCCTTAGCCTCACAATCATTAATTTCTATTACAGTGGGTTCCTTTTGAACAATAGCACTCCCATATTCCTAGGAATTAGTCTTTACAAGGGCCTTTGATTGGTCCCCTGTTTCAACCTTTTGGATTTTTGATGCCCTCTTGGAATCAGAGTGAAATGCCCCTATGGATGTAATTTTTTCTCCAAGTCCATAGAATAAAATGTTACATTCATGGTCTAGTCTATCTGTGTGGTAGCATCCACATTATCCAATTTGGTGGTTTGCAATTGTTGGATATTATTTTCTAATGGTTGCACTTTTGCTTGTAACTATTGCAAAGAATTATTCACTTTTTTTGTCTTGCTATATAATCCCATCGAGACTTCTAAAATTTGATCTACTCTTTCTTAAATTTTTCCTCCCAATTGGAGGCTTGGTCCCTAATATTTGGTAGTTTGCTTTACAAGTCTTCTTCCTAGTCATTCTAGCAAAATGTCGCACCACTAGCCATGCCATGCAATACTTAAGAAGACATTTGATCTTCTATATTTTCTTCTTTAGATGAACTATAATCAACCATGTGCTGCTTTTGTGATCTACTTCTAGTTATCAATGGTGAAAAAGCCATAATTGGAACTGGAACAGTTTGGTCTACCTCCCAATTTGAATTTTGGGAGATAGGTTATGATATTGCCTATGATAGGCTCTTTTCTTCTTTTCCTTCCTCCCCTATAGAATTGCTATGCTGGGAGGAATTCAATGGTGTTTTGGAATAAGGGACTGCCTCTACCTACCATGTTTTAGCTTGGTGGTTTTTGAAGTCAGGCACCTCCTCTTCCCCCTACTGCTCCTAGGCTACATCTACA
This sequence comes from Wollemia nobilis, assembly GCA_028583015.1. Classification (NCBI taxonomy): domain Eukaryota; kingdom Viridiplantae; phylum Streptophyta; class Pinopsida; order Araucariales; family Araucariaceae; genus Wollemia; species Wollemia nobilis. The sequence goes on along the minus strand of JAQPPZ010002832.1, from coordinate 10,874,209 downwards.
ATAACTTCTCTTTCATTCTCAATATGCCTTGGCATATCTCCAACTTCTAGATCATCCTTATGTACCTCAGTATGTTGAATTAGGTTTGGGATCAACCTATGATGTGCTAATGTTGTTACTATTCTTTCTAGATACCAGTTTATTTCATCCTTTAGGGCACACATTAGGTAGTAGGAAATATTGATTTTATCCCCATGCAACATATGATTAAGAAATATAAAATGGTTGGAATTAAACCAGGAATACTTACCAGTGAAAGTAGAAAATTGAACCACTTTCTTGAACACATCCCTCCAAAGTTTTAGCATATAATATTTTGGTAACCCTTGGCATGGTTTTTGTGTTGATGGTTTCCCAAAAAATCATTGTGCACATCATCATATATTATCATCTTTATATGTTCATTCCCCTATGTTTGGAAGATCGACCACCTCTGTAATATATGCTTCTATGACTAGTATGACCAATCCATACATTTGTATGATGTTAACATTTATTGAAGCTACAAATCTATGCATTGCCATAGGGTCTTGTTCTTGTATAACCAGGTGGCAATACAACATCCATCTTGCAACCTCAAACTATTTTTTGACATCACCAGTTATGCCTAAAAGATCTTGAGGCTCACTTTTCTTCAATGCATGGTTAGTATGTTTTCCCATGGCAGTCTTGGCTCAATTCTCTAGATTTCGTTATGTTTGCAAAAACATGCACTATTTATGGTTTATAACATGCCAAAGCATGTGATTGTATTTGTGCATATAGGGCACCTATATCCTATAATCAATAGTAATTATAGGTAATCTACATAATTAAATTTAAAATCGTATACCATATTGTAGATGGGTACTGATACAATCACTTTCTTTCATTTGATTGGCACCACGTGGCATAGTTTAGGGCTCATATGATTGGATATGAGTTACGTGGGACATGTTTTGACACATTATACAAAAATATTTCTTTATGAAAATCATGCATACAAATAATAGAATGTTTGGTATATACCTGAATGGTGGTTTGTGATATATCATATGCAAATATTGATGGTGCAATTTTATTGGTTGATGCATAACATTGAGACAAATGATTAGTGTGTTTTTTCTCCCTTGCAAAAATTGTGTGAACTTGCATCTTCATTGGGTAATACAATTTTATTAATCTTGATATTTTTTGTAACTAAAGAAAACATGGAATTTTTATTCTATCATGGGACGACACACATCCCTTCCTTGGAAATTGTTTGTTTTTCCTTGGGAAAATGCATGGATCATCGACATAAAATCATAAAATTCTTCAATTAGAAATCGAGAATTAAACAGATTTCATCGATAAAAATATAAACAAACATACTTTTACCTGTGAAAGGTTTGAATTTGATCATGCATGTATTTTGGTACCAACATGGAACTAGCCACTTTATTCAATTCCAAATATAGAATCCATTTTTGTATTGAAATATAGGTATATTTTATTTGTATGGGAGACATACGTCATTTCTTGAAGTGTAGAGACAGACACTCATTTTTTGGGAGATGGGTGCACTTCATTGAAGTGCAGAGATAGGCACCCATTTGCTAGAATATAGGTTCCCTTCACCAAAGTGCAGATATAGGTTCCCTTTTCCAAAGTGCAAAGATATGTGCCATCTATTATTATGAATACAAATTCCTTTATTGGACATGTTGGTACATGTAAAATAATTTTTTTTTGCCTGACGTATATGGGATATAGGCACCATTGTGAATACATGCACCTTCAAAATGTTATAGATATAGGTTCCTATTTATATACATGGGATATAGGCACCTTCTATTGGCTATAAAATCAACATCCACTGAGTTTACCCACATTCATGCACCATTATTGATCTGGATAGAGGTGTTTTTCCTTGGTGACTAAATCAACATCCATCACCTTGACTGTATATATGTATATACTTCCTAAATAAAGTAGACACCTATATATGTTAAGCTATAAATACCCCCATATTGGTAGGTATTTGTTCTTCGTTCATTCATTATCCTCCTTAAAATCTAAAAATACTTAGGGCACCATGGATCTTATGCCTGATAGGCCTAGTTTTTCCATGATACCTACATATTACATTCAAGGTATGGTTTCCTACAAAATAAATGCACACACATATAATATTAAACATGAATCATTGATCCTATGCTTTATAGGCCTAGGTTTCCTAGAATGCCTATAGATTGCATTTAGAGTACAAGTTTCTACAAAGTAATAAATAAAATAAAATTGAATAAAAATGTAAAATTAAAATGTTTATTTTAATGGATGCACACACATTCGTCAACTATGTGAGATATTTTTCATCATGATGGGTTCTACCCCATGTCTAATTTAGATTCAACTACATGGATTGATGGTGTATGATACGACCAAAATCTGTGGCCATTGATTGTCAGCATAATATTGCTTCCATATATGGTTCAAACATGCACAACATCATTTTTTATAATCTCAACCACATCATACGGTCCCATCCAACATTGCATAATATTTCTCTTTCACTCCTAGAAATGGGAGTCATACAACAATTCCCATTCTCCCACATTGAACTATTTTAGCAGTATGTGGTGGTCATGCCACCACACCCTCTACTTCTGTATAATTTCCATTCACTATAAAGAATTATGCTAGTATTCATCCAACTGGTTGAGCTATTGAATTCGATATTATTGTGCAACATCCAAATTTACATTTAATTCTAGAGTATTTCGTATGGTTTTGATTTCAAATTAAATGGGCATCATGGAATTTTTCTTGTACACCAATTAGAGTTATGTGAATCTAGTGGTAGTCATCCAGGTAGTGCGATATACCCACACTACCTCTAGTAAATTAATTACCCAATATTGTTGGTGTTGCTAAAATGTCTTTGTAAGAATATTTTCTAGCTCCCTATTTGTGACTTCCACTTGTCCATTTGCTTACATATGATAGGGGGTAGTTTTTTTTGTGTCATATTCGATATTGCTGCATCAAATCCTAAATCACTTATAAGGTGAATTAAGGTCCCTGATCAATGGTCAATTATTTGGTAACCCTAATATGGTGATAATAAATTCATACACGAAATTGGTTACTATCTATTCCTATGAATATCATAGTGTTTGACCTTCAACACATTTCATCATATAGTAAGTACAAAAAATAATATACCTTTTTTTCTTGATTGTGGATTGATGGGACCCACAAAATCCATCCACCATTTTTTAAAAGGTTTAATGTGCACATGGGAATATAATGGCATCTCATATAGAATATTTGGTCTAGCCATTATTTAATTGATCACATTGGTTCACATGTTTGACTGCATATTTAAATAAATAAGGCCAAATATATCCAGCTTGCAAAAATTTAATTGCAGTCCTTTTTTTTTATAAAATAACCATCACATGGTTCATCATGGCAAGCCTTGAGGATTTTTGTGGTCTCATTTTTTGCAACACACCTTCTCATAATTTGGTTAGGTCCAATTTTAATTAGGTATCCATCAATCCATGAAAAGGTTGCACTCTTTTCTATTAATGTTTGAGCTTCTCAAGGTGAGAGTGTAGGAGATACTTTACTGGTGGCTAAGTAATTAGCCATATCTGCTTACCATGGAATATGTTCATCCAGAACAAAAATATGCTCATCTAGAAATTGATCCTCAATGGTTGTGTGGTCTTGAGAAATTAACATGGAGAGAAAATCTACAACAATATTATCCTTTTTAGGTTTGTCAACAATGGTTACATCAAATTCCTACAATAGTAAAAGCCACATAATAATTCTACCACTCACTATAGGTTTATTCATTAGGTACATGATGGTTAGATGCTCTATATGTACAAAAATCTTATAACCTATAATGTAATGGCATAATTTTTTAATAGCATGCACTACTACAAGGCATTTTTTGTGTGGTAGTGTAGTTAAACTCAACACCTGTAAGATTTTTATTGACATATTAGATGATATAAAACTCATATTTATATTTTTGTTCTAATGCAGCCCCTCTCTCATTGTTATATGGATCAGTGTAAATGTGAAAGGGGAGGCTCCAATTTGGACATCTCAGCATAGGAGTTGTGGTATTTTTTCTTTTAAAATATAAAATGCATGTTCACACTCACTGTTCCAGATAAAATCAATATTTTTAGATAATAATTTATGAAGAGTTTTGGTAGTTTTAATAAAATCTTGGATAAACCTCTTGTAGTATCTAGCAAAACCTATAAAACTATGGACATCTCTCTATGTTTGGAAAGAGGGTAGATTTTTAATTACTCTAATTTTCTATTTATCTACTTTAATATCCTCCATAGATATATGATGTCCTAACACTATTGCTTCTTGCATTAGCATAAAACACTTTTTGTTACAAATGGACAAGTTTGTTTCTTGATATCGTTTGAGTACTCCAAATTGGTTGTAGATTACTCAAAAGTTTCATCATAAATAGTGAAATCATCCATCTATACCTCCACAATTTCTCCAACCATATCCAAAAATATACTAAGCACCGCCCTTTGAAATGTGGTGGGTGCATTACACAACCCAAATGGTAAGACCCAATAAGCAAAATTCCCCCATGGACAAGTATACATGGTTTTATCTTGGTCTTCTTCCCCTATTTGTATTTGATTGTATCCACTAAACCTATCTAGGAACAAAAAATATTTTCTTCTACCAAGGTGTTGAGGACTTGGTCAATAAAGGGTAAGGGTAAATGCTATTTTCTATTGGATTTATTGAGCATCCTATAATCAACACAAATGCACCACTTTCTAATTTTCTTAGGCACCACTACTAAAGGTGATACCCATCGACTATCTGATATTAGATAAATAAACCTAGCTGACAAGAGTTTACATAGTTTAATTTTGACAATATATTTTATAGCTGGATTCATTCTCCTCTAGGGATATCTTATCGGTCTCACATCATATTCCAAATATATCTTGTGGGTACTGTTGTGGCCATTGAACAACTAGCCCCAAACTTGGAGATCCACCTTAAAATTTTAGTTTTTGGGAGTTTTGGTTGTCTTTGAATGATTTTCTCCCATGAGGTTGCAATGCTAGTTTGTTGGTTGGTTAGGACCTCTGTTTATTTCCTTTCATAGTGTATTAGGTGTTGTTTATATTTTTGATGTTTTGGTTAATTTTAATGTTTTGGGTTTAATGTTTCAAGCTAAAGCAATTCAAGTTTTTGATTTTAATTAAATCAAATTTAAATAACAAACACTTGAATAATAATAAAATTATATATATATATATATATATATATATATATATATATATATATATATATATATATATATATATATATATATATATATATATATATATGTATGTATGTATGTATGTAAATATATATACATATATTATGAAATAATAATTAAATAAAAATAAAAATAAATAAATAAAAATAAAAATAGAGCAATCAAAAGAATCTATATATATATATATATATATATATATATATATATATATATATATATATATATATATATATATATATATATATATATATTCACAAATGACTTGAATGGGGGAATCAACGTGTTTTTTTTCTCTTATATCTTATTACTATGTTGGAGTTTTGCCCTTTAATATCTTCCTCTCTTGGTTTTCAATGCCTAGCTTTATGAAGGGTCTTAATATATATGGTATGTTAGGTAATATAGTTTTATGTTTGCATTGTTATGATTGTTTTATTCATATGATAATTATATCATGTTTTTCTAAATACCAGTTGTTTTCATCCATGCAGGCAATATGAACAAAATTTTTGACATAAATTTTGAGGTGAACCCCAAGGCTACCACCATGGATGCAGATGGACCATATAAATTTGGGAATACATGGCACATGGATACTTGACATATCGGATCTAGACAAGACCTATAAATACGAAGACTACTATGGATGTTATGTGGACATAGCTACCCTTAACGTGGATCAATGGAGTTACTATCGGAATACTTGTTGATGAGGTAGATATTTAGTGATGACACAGAGGTTGACCCTAGACCTATAATGGATCGTGACACAATGTTTGAAGATGATGTGGTGGACACCAAGACCTAGACCATTGACCATATGTAGCACCCTAAAATTGGCGCAGTAAAACCTTAATAATTACAATTACTCTAGTAAATAATTCAAATTCAAATTTTAACCTCCAAAACCGCTCCCAAACCGTCGCTTAATCCGTTTCCTCCTTTCCCATGCCATTTTTAGAGTTTGTTTTGACCGTTTGACGATATCGTCGCCGATCGTACGATATCGCCTCATATCGAACGATTTCGTCTGGGCTAGGACGTCCGGACGATCTTGTCCCAAAACTAATTTTTCACAATTAGTCTCTGTTCCAACGACGTCTCTAATCCGGGCAGAAGCGTGTCTGCACCGTTAGAGACCCTCCCCATTGGAGATCTCCCAAATAGGGATGATCTCCAACCTCCTAACCTCCCTCCTAAGCCTATTTAATCCTAGGCCCTCCCCTTAGCATCCCCCTGGCTGAAATTCCCCGTAACTCGAATTCTACACGCACTAGACCATCTTAAATCACTGTTTGCATTTGTATTTTTCCAAGTTTGTTTGCAGGAACTTCATTGTTTTTCAGCCGGAGCAAGCTCAGTTCGTCTCAGACGATCTCGTACAATCTCGAACGATCTCGACCCAATTCGAGATGATTTCGACTGTAGTCCACATTGGGGGCAATCAGTGCCCAGAGTTTGCATTTCTTCATCCTTTTTCTGCTGTATTATTCTGCATTTAGTTAATTCTATGGTTATTCTTTATTATTCTGCATCTTGGAGTTCACCCATGTAGCTTAAATGCATAATATAATCATGATTTGTCATTAAATCATTGTAATGCACTCGTGTCTTTGCTTATTATTATCATTTTAATGTTCTTACTGTCATTTTACATCATTACCCTCCGTTATCATAGTTGCATTCTCTGTATTTTGCATCTATTTTTCTGTTTGTAGGTCTCTGACGAATTCGTCTGACAAATTCGTCAGATCTCAGACGATCCTGTCAGATAGGAGACGATCCTGTCGAATTCCAGACGATCCTAACTACTTCAAAAATTAGAACCTTCATCAGACATCCGGATCAGGTATGGGTCTTTAATCCATCTTGTTCTTTCTATTTTTCTATCCAAATCTGTTCTCTGTCTTCATTTAAATCTGCATTTCATATAGAATAGCTTAGACGCATTTTGGCCAAACCTAGGACTTGGATGATTAAAGCTAAAACTGAACACATCAAACACATTCCCAACCTAGGCGTGGAAACTGCCATTCAAACGTTTCCTGGTGAACCCACCATCCATCGAAAAATCACCATAATACACCTCCCTCGAGAGGCGGGACCTTCGCAAGGCCTCTCAGTCCGAGGTACCACGCCATCCTTTTCCCATCCTCCTTCCGGGCACGGATCCTATAGCCTGAAGGTAGGGATGCGAAAAATTTGGAGCGATACATTTTGGTGAACCCGACGTGAATGCATTTAAAACCTTTTGAAAACAAAAAAAAAAAAAAATAAAACAACCAAAACATAGATGCATTTCAAATCATTTAAAATTAATAAGTTGCATATCATGTTTAGATGGTAGCTCCTAAGAAAATATTAGCAAGCTACTATAAATGTTGAAAACCAATTGGCAGCCATAGAAATCAATTCTGTGCTTAGTGTGCCTGAAACAGATAGAAATCAACTTTTGTGGGACGAACTTGATAGAAGACTAAGTGTCATTTCATCTAGGTCAACAAAACTTAAACAAATCAAGAGGCTTGTCCTAGATAGAATCCTGGATCCTCATCAACTCATCTTTTATCATGAACTTCGGAGAGCCTCGCCATAGATGGTTAGCTTATAGGAGAGCTCTTGTGTCTTCATAATTGTTCACCTTCGAGGAATACCTCGAGAACGCAGCCATTATACACCAGTTCCTAGGTCGTGTAGAAGACCAAGAGGTTGTTCTTACGGATAGGGAAATATGGAATAGAGTTCCTCGAGCTATGTTATATCGAGAGTATTGCCACGAGCTTTACTTCTATCAACCAGAATCTGAGACAGATAATATCACTATAGCTCTTTTCATTAAATTTTTGAAAGAAAATTTTCAATTTGAAGAAGAACACTTCATGACTCCCGAAGAACTCGAGCCCATTAATGATATTTATAAATTGTTTATAGAAAACTAGATCATTACTTTCAGTATTAGTTCTTGCATTTATTGTGTTGTTTGTTATCTTTACAATATTATTACAAAAACAAGAAAAACTAAAAAAAACATAACAAAAACCAAAACCTTTCATTTTAAATATTGTAGTAGGTATATAATTAATATATACCTCTTAAGCTTGTTGCATATATATATATATATATATATATATATAATATATATATATATATATATATATATATATATATATATATATATATATATATATATTCTGAAATCTAAATTAAGCACAATGCCTAAACTTAGGAATGGTAAACAAACCGAAGGAGAAGAAGAAGATTGGTTAGAAGATAAAACTAGAAACCCAAATGTCCTTCCCCGAAGATCCAATTCCGGAAGGAGAAACTCTAGATCAACCGGAAGATGACCTAGGTGAAGACAATGAACAAGAAGAAAATGTTAAAGAGGATGGATCCTCATCCCCTAGAGTAGCTCCGGATGGAACTATTGCTTTTGACAACTTAGATCATTTCTGGAAATTTTTCAATAATAACATTGGCGCTCTTAATATGGCAGTTCGTATTGATAAAGGGCAAATTAGTGACACTCAAGCAGCCATGGAACATATGTTTGATGTGCACACTAATCCCTTGTCTTTCATTGATCAAGAAAGTGATAAGGCTGGACCATCCAATAGAGATATGGTCACTATGATTCAGAACATGCCAAAACAACAGAGTTACCCAACCTCCTAAGGAACCTGTTATTGAGCCTAAAATCATTCCCACACAAAAGAAAACTTCCTTCACCGCTTTACTTCGCCAAACTATTGATCAATATGCTTCAAGTAAACAAAAACCTAAAATGAAGCCAAACACCAATTTTCAACAATCTGGAATACAACATAATACAACTTCAAAATTCCTTCATAACACCTTTCCTACCAACAATTTACACAATAGCAACATAGCATCTAATCTTCATGTCCCTCCATCATATGCTCACAAATCCCATATCAATGCCCTACCGAACCAATATGGTGGGCAAACTAGTAATCTGGAAGCCATGGTGAAACAGTTAGCTTCGCGTATGGACCAGATAGATCCTTACCGTCCCTCGTACAATTATCGAGAGATATGTAGTCAACCTTTGGATCCCATAGTTGTAGCACAACCGTACTCCTAAGTATTTTCCCATGCCCATCCCGCCTATATATAAAGGAACCGAAGATCCCATAGAGCATCTTCGCATGTTTAGGATAGCATGTCATGATATATCACATGATGACTTGCTATTACTAAAAATGTTCCCAAAAAGTTTAGGTGGAATGGCATTAGAGTGGTACTATCAATTGCCCACTCATTCTTTGAGAAACTTTGAAGAAACAACTGAATCTTTTGTCCATCAATTTAGTGCCTACATCGAGAGGCATGTAACCATTAAAGATTTATACAACTTAAAACAAGACAAGGATGAATGTTTTGCCGATTTCTTAGCTAGATGGAGGCACTTGATAGGAAAACTGCACTTTGTGCTACCTTATAGGGAAATGTTGGACATTTTTATTAATAATTTACAAGAACAAATATCTTATGAGCTATCAATCGCTACTTTAACTACCTTCGATCAGAGCTATAGATTTAGCTCGAAGAGTAGAAGATGCCCTCATTAGGAGAGGCCAACTTAGGAAGAAGGATGATGAGAAAACATCCAAAAATCAATATAAAAACAAACAAGTTGTAGGTGACTGAAGTCACTGATAGCAAAAATGTTGCTAATATCAATGCAACGAAAACAACAAAAAAATTTATATTGAAACCGCCTGATAAGCCTCCTCGAGAATTTACTAGATTGAATCAACCGTTATCAACTATTTTACCTCAATTACTCGAAAGAGGTTTGATCCAATTACCAACTATCCGGGAACCTGATCCAACTATACCCGGATACATAGCTGACTTACACTGTGATTTCCATAGAGGGCCTGGACACTCTACCAACGCTTGTAAAAGGTTGAAACATAAAATACAGGATCTGATTGATAATAATGAAATGGAGGTGCAAGCCTTCCAACCTAAACAAAATGCTCCTAATAATCCTCAAAAGAACATTCCCCAAAATCAAAATCAAAATGCTAATCAATCATTAGACATATTTCAACACCCTTTACCAAGACATGGTAAAGAGGTGGCCAATCAAATCGAACATCATAATGTTCCTCCTCCTACCCGATATGTAGGAACTATTAGTGGACATTTACTTAATCATGATCCTCAAATATTTGACACAACTTTATCCATGGTCACAACCAGGCCCCTACATAATATTCAAACTCCAGATCCTAGTGATATAGAATCAGATACCGAAAGTGAAATAGACATCACTTCAAACCAATCGAATAGTTCTAAAAATGAATCAGATCCTATTCAACCCATCACAGATGCTATGGTTCCATAAGAACCATTTCCTAGAAGAGTTACTACTCGACCCTCTTCTAATCAATTCCTCCCAAATGAACAAGCCATAAATGCTCAACCGAGACCAGTTCAACATCTTCAATATAACATTGTAGGTACCATTGGAGTCGTTACCCGACAACAGGCTCAAAATTCTCAACAAGAACCAAACCAGAATGATGGATCAGCTCCATTTGTTTTGAAAAATCCCAATAAAGGGAATCATGCTTCCAATGTTCAACTTAAACCCCCTTACAATATTAATGAGCAATTATCCAATACTACAACCAGAATTTCCTTTTGGATTTATTAAGATCTTCTCCTACCCATAGGGATGAGTTGATGCTTACATTAAGCCAAATGATGGTACCTCAAAATATTCAACCTCGAAGCCATGGCCAATACTATCATCACTCGAGAAGTTGATTGTATTGACTTCCGGGATAAAGATATCCCACAACACAGTTTACATAAGGATAATCCCTTATATATTACTGCTCTAATTGGAGATGTAGTTGTTAAACGAGTCCCGATTGATAATGGTTCATCTCTAAACATTTGCACTTTTGACTTCTACCAACGATTTGGCTTTAGAAGTGATGAAATGAAGAAAACTTGACATGATTATCAAAGCTTTCAATGACGAAACACAAGAAACGTGTGGAGTTATTACCATCCCATTGCAAGTTGGTCCTCGAACTCTAGATACCACCATGTTTATTGTACATTGCCCCGCATCGTACAATATACTCTTGGGTCGTCCTTGGATCAATGCAATGCGGGCTGTCCCATCAACTTTACACCAATGTGTTAAATTCGAATTTAAAAATCAGTTGGTCACTATCCACGGTGATCCTAGACCCTTTGATATGTGTGCTTTGGCAGTAACCTCGTTGGAGTGCAATTTTGCCCTCGCTCTGTCATCCACACATCCTAATTCTTATTTTTCATCTAAAACTATGAAACACACACCCATAGCTTCACCTATTTCCCCTCCATTAATTTCATCCTCATATATAGATCAACAATCTTCTAAACAAACCACTCTAGAACCTCAAAAAGATCTTCAATCTACAACCAATCCTTCATGTTCTATCCCTATAATTTCAAAACCTATAGACCCATCTCTTAACACTTCCACATTATCAACATCTATCATACCTTCCACATCTAAAGATATAGGGAATGATCCTTCTACATCTTATGCTCTTTCTCGATGAACTTTTACCGTATTTATCCACAATCTTAATATCAAAAAACAAATGCTTTCATGCAAGATTCAATTCTTTTAAATAACTTGCCACCATCTCCTCGTACTTTGGGCCTCCCACAACCTATGGGAAGTACTTACCAAGTCGGGAGTTGTGCCTTCATTTATAAAGGATATGACTGGGGAAGAATCCCTCGAAATATCAAAACTCATCATGAGGGATATGCTCGATGTTATTTTACCAATGAATATATTAAAGCTAAACCCATAATGCTTAAAATGGGATATAAAGGGAAAGGCTTGGGACCTTTCCAAAATGGCATGAAAGAACCTTTCGAGGTAGAACCGTGGCCTGCCCGCCGTGGTGTGGGCCTATTTCCTAGTAAGGGTCAACCCTTTCCTTTTGAAGATGATGATCAACTCATATGTTATCAAGATTATTTGGATAGGCGTGATGATTTGCCTCTAAAAAATCAGCCATTTACATGTAACATGCTATCCATAGCTTACCCTGAAATGATTGTCGACTCCGATGAGGAGTTGGAAGGAGATATCTTCCACGATGTCTCCGTTGAAGAGATGTTACACAATGGATTTTATTTTGATGGTTCTATACCAACTATAGCCCAACTTGAGACCACTAATCCTCAAGATGAATTATCCAACTTAACCTTACAAGAATTACAAGAATTGGGCGTTTCACCCGCCCCACCTAATTTTGAAAGAGATCTACACATGGAGGTAGAAAACGTCATTAAAATTAATATTGGAACCGAGGATAATCCTCACATAATCAATATTGGATCAGAATTAAGTCAAGAAAAACAAGAGCAATACATTGCATTCCTTAAAGAATATGAAGATGTCTTCGCTTGGACATATGAAGATATGCCATGTCTAGACCCTTCCGTAGTCATGCATCACCTAGTGGTCCATCCGGATGCTAAACCCGTTAAACAAAAACTTAGAAAAATGCATCCCAAAGTGGCTTTGCTAGTCAAAGGGGAGTTAGAAAAACTCTTGAATGTTGTTTTTATACAAGCTATTGATTATGCTGAATGGATCTCAAATGTAGTTCCAGTTACCAAGAAAGAAGCCACCAAAGTTAGGGTTTGCACAGATTTTAGAGATATTAACGCTGCATGCCCTAAAGATGATTTTCCTCTTCCAAACATGGATCAAATCATTGACTTTACTCGTCGGGAGTGGGATGATGTCCTTAATGGATGGATTCTCCGGTTATAATCGGATCAGGATAGCTCCTGAAGATCAGGCTAAAATAACCTTTATTACCCCCTGGGGTACCTTTTGTTGGAAAGTGATGCCATTTGGCTTAAAGAACGTAGGTGCAACCTATCAACGAGCTATGACTTATATTTTTCATGATATGATGCATGATATCCTACATGATTATGTAGATGATATTATAGCTCACTCTATTAATGAAGATAATCATTTAGATGATTTGAGAAAAGTTTTTAATCGATTACGAGAATATCTTATTCGATTAAATCCAGCCAAATGCATATTCGGAGTTAAGTCCGGTAAACTATTAGGGGTTTTAGTTTCTTTACGTGGTATCAAAATCGACCCTCTCAAGATTGCGGCTATCACTGATATGCCCGCACCTACTAATATATCTGAGTTACGAAGTTTACAAGGTAAGCTTCAAGCCATCCGTCGCTTCATCGATAAGCCGGCGGACAAAACCGGTCCCTTTCTTAAACTTCTTAAGAAGGATGTCCCTTTTAATTGGGACGACGAATGTAAAGAAGCTTTTGAACTTCTCAAACAATACCTCCTTAACCCACCCGTGCTTTCACCGCCTAGACCTGATCGCCCATTTCTCCCGTATATTTCAGCTTCAGATTCTCGCCTTAGGAGCTATTTTAGCTCACCTTGATGATGCGAAGAGAGAACGTGCTAATTATTATATTAGCCGAACCTTCATCGCTTATGAAACCCGCTACACAACATTAGAAAAACTATGTCTAGCAGTCGTGTTTGCTACGCAAAAATTATGCCATTATATGCTTAGTCAAAAAACTTATGTCATTGCTAAATATGATCCCTTGAGGTATCTCATGAGTCGACCTTATTTATCGGGTCGCACAACCAAGTGGGTTCTTGCTCTAAGCGAGTTTGACCTCACGTTCATAGGACAGAAGTCTGTTAAGGGTCAAATCATAGCAGATCAATTAGCCGCTGCACCCTTAGAGTCTACCCATCCCCTCATCATTGAGTTTCCTGATGAATGCCTTCAATTAGAGGCAGACCATATTGAACAATGGTCCTTATACTTTGATGGAGCCCGATGCATGAGTGGGGCTGGTGCGGGTATTATTTTAATATCCTCACAAAAACATCTTATTCCTCTGTCCTTCAAATTAACATTTGCTTGCACCAACAATACTGTTGAATATGAAGCTCTAATCCTTGGATTACGAGCTGCCTTGGCGCTAAAAATTAAACATCTTGTTAGTTTTTGGTGATTCTCAACTTGTTATAAACCAAATTAATGAAGTTTATCGGACTAGAGATGATAAACTGCGCCCATATAAAGCCTATGTTTTACAATTAATGTCTCTATTTGATCAAGTTACCTTGGAAGCTATTCCTCGAACTTGCAACCGTGCAACCGATGCTATGGCCGTAGCCGCATCTCTCCTGCCCTTGGAGTTAGATGACGAATATGCCACTATCATTATTCGTCGACTCCAGGAACCCGCTTCAAATAAGTCATGCTTAGAACCTTTGGATGTGTTTCTAATCAATGAAACTACTCCTGAACCTTGGTATACGGATATATTTGATTTTCTCCAAAATGGGACTTTCCCTGCCAATTCTAATAGAAACCAGCATCGGTTATTACGTAGACGAGCAAGTCGATTTGTAATAATTGGCAATACTTTATATAGGAGATCTTTTGAAGGTATCCTATTAAGATGTTTGAATTTAGAAGAATCCAAATCAGCCTTGAGTGAAGCCCACGATGGATCTTGTGGAGGACACTTCAGTGGTAGTGTCATTGCTAAAAAGCTCCTTAGGATAGGATACTTTTGGCCTACCATGGAGAATGACGCACATGATTATGTGCGCCATTGCGACAAGTGCCGAAACATGCCGACCTTGTCCATGCGCCCGCACAAGAACCACAGGCTATTTCATCTCCTTGGCCCTTTTCAAAATGGGGTTTAGATATTATTGGCAAAATCAATCCCGTGTCATCCGATGGACACAAATTCATCATAACCGCCACCGAGTATTTCATGAAGTGGGTTGAAGCTATGCCTTTAGCTTCCCGCACCGGCACACAAGTCTCTAAATTTATTTTTAATCAAATCATTTGTAGGTTCGGAATTCTTGCAAATCTCATCTCTGATAATGGAACTTGTTTCAAAAATAAAGATGTTAAAAAATTATGCCAAAAATATAAGATTCAACATCGCTGGTCCACTCCCTATTATCCTCATGGTAATGGTCAAGCAAAAGCATCTAACAAAACCTTAATCAAAATTCTCAAAATATTGGTCAATAAAACTGGCCGCGACTGGCACATTCAGTTATATCCAGCCTTGTGGGCCTATCGAACTAGTGTTCGAACCCCCACTGGAACTTCACCTTTTGTTTTGGTTTATGGTGTCGAAGCCATTTTTCCCTTTGAATTAGAAGTTCCTTCTTTGGCTCTACTACTTCAAGATACCGAAGTAGGAGATGAATATCGAGCTGGTAGACTCACTCAACTGGAACTCCTAGATGAAAAATGCATCAATGCTTTGGAGCATCTCCGTGCCTACCAAAACAAGCTTAAAAGATCATATGCTAAAAAGTTCGTCATCGATCCTTTGAGATCGGCGACCTTGTTTTAAAAG
The DNA here is from genome assembly GCA_028583015.1 of Wollemia nobilis. Taxonomy (NCBI): domain Eukaryota; kingdom Viridiplantae; phylum Streptophyta; class Pinopsida; order Araucariales; family Araucariaceae; genus Wollemia; species Wollemia nobilis. Next base: position 10,858,455 of record JAQPPZ010002832.1, on the reverse strand, counting down.
AAAATAAAAAAAATACTAATGCAACTAAGGACCTTAAAGGTAAATTTGAGCCCAACCGGCTTGGACCATACATTATCACTGCTAAATTTGAATCGGGAGCATACAAATTATCTACCTTAGATGGTAAAGAACTTAAAGAACCCATGAACATTTTGCATCTTAAACGTTACTATGTATAAATTTGGTCATTTCATCCTTGTATATATTTGTTTAAAATATTTCAAAATCACTATCTTGTATTTCTTTCAATTTATAAATTCAAAAACACCAAAAACATTCATAATCATCAAAATATTCAAAACTACTTGTTGTATTTATTTATGGCACTTGTTAATTCTTTCAAAAACAAAAAAATAATAATAAAAATAAAAAAACAACAATATTCTTGACTCTTTCGAAACCAAAACAACATAAAGAAGAAAGAGAGAGTCAACATTCTCAAAACTTCTCAAAAAGTATTTATATATATCTTCTTACAAATGTTGCAGTTATATGTTTCAAATTATTTTGGATAAATTAGCATTTATTTGGAATCCCTCACTTTCACAAACACAAAAATAAATATCTTGATTTTTATCCGGCATGATTACTAATCTCTCTTATATCAAAGTCCACAAAATTCAATTAAATAAAGTTTGAGCACAGAGAATTGATCTTGTTATTTACTTAAACCAAGCACATCCTTTCACAATAAAATGATTATATTTGTAATGTCCATGCTATGCTACATAGTAGAAGTGGTTTCTTGAGCGAAAAGTTTCCCTCGCTATCCTATCATGCACATGGTCTAGAATTTTTGAGAATTGGCAAAAGTACAAGCTCACCCCTACCCGGAATAAAAATCCCTTGCTCTACAGCTAATCCGAGCAAGTATCCCTAGCATAGAACAAAAAGAAAAAGCAAAGTTCAAGAAAAAGAGAAAAAGAAAAATATTATTTTATATCATTACAGCATTATCAAGCAAAAATACAAAAGAAAAGAAATGAAAGCAAAAGCAAAAGCAATAAAATCCCTTTCCCTACCCTTTGAAAAGAAAAGAAGGGTTGATGAGCTTGAATCCCTGGAATTCTCAATTATTCAAAAATCGTGAGGTAAGCCCCATAACAGGTGGTTTGTGCCCAACCCGCTTGGCCTTGGGTAACTCCTAGCATGGCGATATGTCCGTCACATTAGCGACCTTCTTTTGTATAGACCTATGTCTCGCTTATGGATTAGCTAGCTCTTGATAATCCGACTTACATAGTAGTCTAGTATGGTTATATGCATCTACATCATGGTTAATGAACACTTATTTGGTTCATTCAAATCACTTGTATCATATTATCTTGCTCAAAACCGGTAAATGAACATAGCAATTGCACACACATTTTGTATTTGAGAGATTTTGTGTATCATTATGATAAATCAAGATTGGAAATGAACTCACATATGCACATGGGATTCCTTATAAATCTAACTTTTGTCTTTAAGATACTTTGAAATATTTTTTGCAAATTGTTTGGAATAAATTCATTTTCTTCTTTAAAGTACAGTTGTTTAGTATAAAGACAACTACATACATAATAGAAAAAATCAAAATTTCTTTCAAAACCATACAATCAAAACACACACACACACACACAAAAAAATATATATATATATATATATATATATATATATATATATATATATATATATATATATATATATATATTGTCGACTTTCGCGATGATGGTATAGTTCTAAAACCAAAATTGGAATTTTATGCCTAGCGCAAGTCCTCATCTTCATATTTTCTATTTATTAAAAATCAACCATGCAATAAAACTATCTCTTTTTGGATTTTCGCGATGATGGTATAAGTCTATACCTACATATTCTATGCCTAGCGCAAACCATTGTACCAATTTTTATTCCCCATTTATTTAAAAATCATGAAAACCATATGACTTAAATCATTATGTTATACAATTATGCTTTTAACAAAAAGCATGCACATTATCACTATTTCATGTCATTATGTCAACCTTCAATTTTGCAATGATGGTATAATTCCTAGGGAATTATCCAAAAAATTTATCACACTTAGGAATTTATGCCTAGCAAAAATCATTTTAACATTATTTCATGCATACTATTTTTATGAAACTCTGAAAACAAACCATCATCATCATCATTTGCACCATTGCACCAAAGTCTTAAGACAGTCTCTTAAGCACTCTTTTACTTTTTAACAATATTTCTATACTGGGATTAGCTTGACGACCGAGTGAGCGGCGACTCCATGAAATGGTCTATAATAGCGACAATGTCCTTTGAAATTATTGTTAAAAGTCCCTTTTTTTTTTTTATCAAATCATCACATCACAAACAACCAATTTGTTCTATCATATTATTTCATTTAAATTTTTCAAGCATGACATTTCAACCATAATATTTCCAACGACGTAATTACATGAATCATCAAATCAATCAATCAAAACATTTAAAAGCATCATAAAAATACATAAGACAAGTCATATGATCAAAAATATCTCATCTATATATATCACAAATATATATACATCATATCAAAACCGAATCGGTATGCCACAATCTATACCTCGACATACTCAATCCTCTATCAAAAATAATAAATACTATATATCAATCTATATAGTGCAATCAGTAATAGCTAGCCTCGAGAACCCCTTGAGCTCTCAGCCTCATCTCCTCCCCCACCCTGAGGTGGACGAGGTGGCCCCATCACAGTATGTGTGGTACTACGAGTCCTAGTCATGGATCGAGATGAAGTCCTTGATGACCCAATCCTGATCGGATCCACGATGGTAGCCGACAGTGGTAATCTCTCCTCCTCTGGCACCATCTGGTGGTATAGTGTCTGATAAAAAGTGATCTGGGCAATAGCCCATGCTAGCTCCCGAGTGCTCGCCCCTCCACCCCGTGCTCTGAGGCATGCAATCTCATCTCTGAGCTGTGTCACCTCAGCTCGGTGGCGTGCAGCCTCCTCCTACAGGGTCTGCACCTGTGCTTGGAGATGGACTGTCTCCACTCGAAGAGTCACTGTCTCACTGCTCTCCCTAGTGTCAACACCCTTGCCCTTATCGAGCGATGGTGGCCTCTCTCTCTATGGAGAAGGGGGTCTCTCCTCCCTCCTCTCCCACTGTCGTGGCCTCTCCGCACCCGTGGTCTCCTCTGCTCTCTCCCACGTGACCCCGGGCCACCTCAATGGCCGCCTGGCATCGCCTCCCCATCCGATGCACAACTACATGAATCGACCCCGAGCCCTCATCATCCGAGGAGGGCGGATGCCCTGTACTGGCATCATAGCCTCGCCTACCTCACATCGTCCCCATCCACCGGCTGAATGGGGGCATCATCTCGTCCCGACTCTAGAAGCGCTGCATATCTGGAGCCCCGCTAACTGTAGTGTTATCCCGGATAGTCCGAGAAAACTCGTAATCCTTGAGAGATGGGATCCCCTACCGTAGACCGAACTATCACAAAACTCGGTCATAGCGGTGGAGCTCCACCTCTCCCCTCTCCATCCTCAACCAGCAGACTCGCCTGATGCGAGCCAGCTCCTGTCCATCCTCGGCCCACCCTGGATGATCTCTCCAAGGCCTCCAGGTGATCTGGTCAGAGACAAGGTCATCAAGTAGTCTCTAGGACATCGATAGATCTATCCGCCACTGTGCCCCTCTTCGGAGCCACTAGTAGAAAACTCGGGGCCTCTCCCCATCAATCCCTATCAAAGGAAGCCCTATCGGCCTTCGCACTGCAATGTGCTCCCAGCACCAAACCTGTAGAAGCGATGTCATAACTAGACATCGGCCGCCCTTGTACACGACCCCATGCAGGATCCTATACAATCGGCATAGAACAAAGTTGCCCCAAGAAAACCTGTAACCATGGTCTCTCATGTCATAGATCACATCTGCTAGCACCCATGGTACCCTACATCCACTCTGGTGGCACAACAGAAGTCCACCTACCACTCTGGCCAAAACCCGTGTGAGTCTCGATGCCCTAGGCATCTGACGTAGCGCCTCGATGTTCACTCTGCCCTTCTCCAGGGCGAAGCTTGGATCGCCACACAACCGCATCATAGCATGGCCCTGATTGGCCATAGGAGTGATCAACCGTCCTTGTATGGGGATCCTCAAAATCCTCCATACATCCTCTAATGTGGGAGTCATCTCCCCTATGGGTAACCAAAAATAGGAAGAACCCGGATACCACCTCTCTGCTAGGGCTGTCAGTAGCCCCATGTCTATAGAAACTTGTGGCATCTCTACCACATGCTGCAAGCCGACCTATGCCAGCTGATCCCGCTCTGCCTAGAGATAGAGCAGCCAAGTCATCTCTCAACCCATCGTATTTCCATTCTCTGCTCTTTAGTAAACCTCTCTCCAACATAAACAACAACACAATAAAAATCATTAATAAAAACTCAAGTGATTAATAATGCAAGTAAAATCAGTTCAATTTTATAAAAATGATGATATCGTCCACTATTGGACGATATCGTCCCAAATTTGAGCAAAATCGTCTCCGATTTCGCAAGCTGAAATCGTCCCTAATTTGACGAAATCGTCCCCCTTTCGCCGATTTCGCCCTTAGACGAAATCGACGAACTTGAGACGATTTCGTCGAAATCGGGATGATTTCGTCCCGACGACGTCGACGGCCCAAAAATGGCCGCGATGCTCAAAATTTATTCAAAATTCACCTAAAAAGCATGTAAATTCAACTTAAACCATTCTAAACTAAGTTTAGACTCTTACCCGTAGCTCGCGCCGGACCTCTGTCGATCTGTGCGCTGTCTCGACCATTTTGCTTGCAGAGCTCTAAAAAAAATGAATAAGTAATAATGAATTAGGGTTTTACCCTATTTTTCTTAATTTTATTCAAAACACAATTAAAAACATTTTAAAATTTTGCTTTTCGCGTTTTTACCTCAAACGTTCGATTTGGGTAAAAACACGGAGGGGGCACCATAGTAAGCTGTCGTACGATTCGACCAAGAATCGTCACCTAAAAATGGGAATAATTTTTGCTTTCTCGTAGATCGAGAAGAACTCATCTTTAACGCATTTTCTTCAAAAAATTCGCTAAAGAGGGGGCAAAATGTAGCACCCTAAAATTGGCACAGTAAAACCTTAATAATTACAATTACTCTAGTAAATAATTCAAATTCAAATTTTAACCTCCAAAACCGCTCCCAAACCGTCGCTTAATCCGTTTCCTCATTTCTCATGCCATTTTTAGAGTTTGTTTTGACCGTTTGACGATATCATCGTCGATCAGACGATATCGCCTCAGATCGGACGATTTCGTCTAGGCTAGGACGTCTAGACGATCTTGTCCCAAAACTAATTTTTCATAATTAGTCTCTGTTCCAACGACGTCTCTAATCCAGGCAGAAGCGTGTCTGCACCGTTAGAGACCCTCCCCATTGGAGATCTCCCAAATAGGGATGATCTCCAACCTCCTAACCTCCCTCCTAAGCCTATTTAATCCTAGGCCCTCCCCTTAGCATCCCCCTGGCTGAAATTCCCTGTAACTCGAATTCTACACACACTAGACCATCTTAAATCACTATTTGCATTTGTATTCTATCCCAAGTTTGTTTGCAGGAACTTCATTGTTTTTCAGCCGGAGCAAGCTCACATCGTCTCGGACGATCTCGTACAATCTCGAATGATCTCGCCCCAATTCGAGATGATTTCGACTGTAGTCCACATTGGGGGCAATCAGTGCCCAGAGTTTGCATTTCTTCATCCTTTTTCTCTGTATTATTCTCGCATTTAGTTAATTCTATGGTTATTCTTTATTATTCTGCATCTTGGAGTTCACCCATCTAGCTCAAATGCATAATATAAGTGCATAATTTGTCATTAAATCATTATAATGCATTCCGTGTCTTAGTTTATTATTATCATTTTAATCTTATTACTGTCATTTTACATCATTACCCTCTATTATCATAGTTGCATTCTCTGTATTTTGCATCTATTTTTCTATTTGTAGGTCTCTGACGAATTCATCAGATCTCAGACGATCCCTCGTCCGATAGGAGACGATCCCGTCGAATTCCGTACGATCCCGACTACTTCAAAAATCAGAACCTTCATCGGACATCCGGATCAGTGTATGGCTCTTTAATCCATCTTGTTCTCTCTATTTTTCTGTCCAAATCTGTTCTTCGTCTTCATTTAAATCTGCATTTCATATAGAATAGCTTAGACGCATTTTGGCCAAACCTAGGACTTGGATGATTAAAGCTAAAACCGAACACATCAAACACATTCCCAACCTAGGCGTGGAAACTGCCATTCAAACGTTTCCTGGTGAACCCACCATCCGTCGAAAAATCACCATAATACACCTCCCCCAAGAGGCGGGACCTTCGCAAGGCCTCTCAGTCCGAGGTACCGCGCCATCCTTTTCCCATCCTCCTTCCGGGCACGGATCCTATAGCCTGAAGGTAGGGATGCGAAAAATTTGGAGCGATACACCATATAAGCAACATGCTAAATAAGGAAAGGAGTATCATGGTCACCCAAAATCAATACACAAACATAATGGATCAAATTTTATAATAGTTTAAGAATAAATTACAATTTAGTGATCATCAAGAGTGATTCCATATGGATGAAAATCAGTTTCAACCTAGGTATGTAGATAAAGATGAGAAAATCCCTTTAGAAGGATATGGTTACATGTAGGAGACTTCGAGCTCATGTTTAAAGCCACAAAAATTAGGCAAGGCAATGGCTAATAGGGATGAATGAAGCTGATATGGACCCTATTAGATGATTGACATAGGTATAGATAGGTGACTATATGGATAAGAAGTACATGGTGGATGTGGATGGTTGTGTGGAATTCTAGTGTTAGGCAGGGACATGATGAGCGTGCATAGAATAGCATGGAAGTAAATTTAGTTTTGAGATATTTAGAGCTAAGTGTTTTGTGTCGAGAGAGTTTTAAGTGTGCATTGTAACACTTTGATTTACACCTGCTTCACCTAGTGTGTCTAGATATAAATGGTTCTCATGCAACCATGTACGATATTTGGATGGACTAGAGCTCTCAAGTGGAGAAGGCATAGAAGCATTAAAGGGAGATAAAACTTTGATTTGTCTTGGTTATTTCCAAGTAGGGGTAGATTCAATGTGTCTATTCAGGTGCTCCACCAGAATAGTAGTTGATGAATGACAAATACTACATACAATATGTTATGGCCACTTAGATGAAAGAGTGACTTTGAAGGCCCACACCACTACCTACAAGATAGTGGTATACTTTCAAATGATGTATATATTGCCCTTATGAACAATTTGTAAGAGAAGTGTAGGTTTCAAGATGATGAATACCGAGTAGATATGCATATCAAAATCCTAAGATTAGGTTTTAATTCACTGACTTGCAATTCAAATCAATATTAGAATAACAATGGCAAGGTACAAGATAAACAGCCTTACAGGCAATGACAAAAACTAGAGTAGTGAAAAAGTATTTGGACATTAGTAACAAATAGGATTCCAATACATTCTTGTCTACCCTTGACCCAAGTATAGAATCACAGAGGAGGGTCATGTACAACAAGCTAAGTGCACTATTTTATCCTTGCCAATGTTGTTCATGTTTTATTCAAATTGGTAGCCTTCAACAACTATATTACATTATGATTGAAACATGTAATAAATATTTATAAGAAAACTTCAATTATAGTGAAGTCGGATAATAGCATTATCAAACACGTATTATTTTGGAGGATTTATGAATTGAAAGTAAGTAGAAATGAAAATGGATAAAGGCGTTATAAAAGGGTATAACAGATGTAGCCATTACTCATGAAGCATTTCAAGCTACTACAAAATGAAGCAAAGAGAGGACAAAATCAGAGTGAGAATGAAAAGGTTATTTGAAAACTTTTAAAGACTCATCAAATGCATAGAAACAAGAGCTACAAAAATTTGGACAAGATTGCAAATGTAAACCCAGAAGGTTTGGAGCTAGATTTGTCTTGGATTTTCTCCTCCCACACTACTAGACTAGATTTTTCACCATTGGATGCCAATTTAGGGCATGGTATTATGTAGTTGTATTTGAGTTTATTGAAAATATTCCTTTTGCAATATATTGGAAATATTATGAGTTTTATGCATATTAAATGGTTAACTTATTTGTCATTTTAATATATTTCACCTCACCCTTAGAATATTGCACCGCATTAAATGTTAGATTGCATGAATTCAGATCACATTAAAGTTGGTTTTTGTAGGATACTAATGTTTGTAGGGTTTATGGGAAATTTTTGGGTTGCAGCAACTTGTTCAATTTATTTTATTTTATTTTTCTAACCCTTCCCTTTTCAATTTTTTTTAACCATTATAAACAAATAAAAAAAAATTAAAATCCCAAAAATAAATGCATGGACTCCTAGATTAAGCTTTAATGTTTCATCTTAAGCAATTTTGATTTCATTTTGAAGCAAATCCAAAATTATAAAATTGTTTATAAAGTTTAGTTTTAAAAGGAATTTTATAATTTCAGAGCTTTACATGAATTCACATTTTCAAATTCCAAGCTTTGCACTTTTGTTTTTCAAGCAATAAATTAACTTCCCTTTATGAAAATTACAATTTCATTAAAGGGGGGTAATTTATATGGCATTCCAAAGGCCATTGTTTTTAAAGCAATAAATTAACTTCTCTTTATGAAAATTACAATTTCATTAAAGAGGGGTAATTTATATGGCATTTCAAGGCTATTACATTTTAAAGTTATTCATGTAGATTATTTTCTTTTCATTCACCAAAGAAACATAAAATGAATCCAATCATCATTTAAGATTCACATTTAGAGATAGATTTTAATATTTTGTTTCATGCTCAAAGTAGGGTTTAAAGAAGATAAAACTTGTTTAAAATATGCTTAACCAAAAGAAGATAAAATCTACCTAAAACACTTCAAGATAAAATGAACTAAGGCATTTACATCGTGGTCATATGAGGGCCAATCACATTTTATTTTCTTTTAAGTTTCATGAACAATCAATAGCATAGCATAATAAAATAATACCAACATAGGCCCCTTGTTAACAGTTATTTGCAAATCACTAAGGTATTCCTAGCACTTATTTGACACATTTTCATAAGCATACAAGCACACATAAGTAAAATGAACCTTGGAGAAATTTTGATTTCTTTGCAAGAGAGGGTTTTCTAATCAAAATCCTAACTATGAGTGTGGTTTTGCAATTGGGTAAAATTACCACTCAATATTTTGGTGCTAGAAGGAGGGCATGAATTGGTTTATTTTATTGCTACTTAAATGCTAAATTATTCATTATTACTTGAAATGTTATTTGAAGGCATTGGTTTGGACTAACGAGGTTTTGTTGATAGGTGATGGTGTTCATTGATTGGAAATTGCTTTAATTGATAATACATTGATGCTAACCATTTTTTAGAATATTTCTTATTATGATGGTTTAGTTGATGCATTGTTAACAAGCATTTGTTGTTGTCATTGTTAATCACACCACAACCTAATCCAATGGCTGCAAATGTTGGAAAGTGGTATGGGGTACACAAAAATCCTTTGAACATTGTTGGAGATGTTCATGACCTACCCAAGAACATAGAGATATTTTTGCCCAAGTATAAACACGATGGCACAAGACTAGTAGAGGAACACATTCAAGCCTATGTGGATGCCTTAATTAGATCAAAATTTGAACATGAGGATGTGGCTTGTAGATTGTTTCCTTTGAGCCTAGATGACACGACATATGATTGGTACATCAATCTATCCACTAGCTCTATTACATCCTGGGTCCAGTTAAAAACTACTTTTGTCAATCAGTTTAAGTTGCCCATAGATCCTGCTATAATCTATCATCAATTTGCTTCTTGTAGGAGGGAACCTAATGAACCATTGAGAACATTCAACATGAGATTTCAAAATCTCTATGCGATATTGACTACTCCCTTTGTTATTTTGGAAAATGTTGCTCTTCAGATATACTTTGGGGTATTGGATCCCTTGATCTCCATGTTCACTAGGACAAATCCTTTGGTTACTACTCTTACCTTAGCCTACATGAAGGCCATGACTATAGAACAAAAACTAAGGCCACAAGGTTTTGGGATGGATAAATTACCTATGGTAGGAAAACTAGGGGCTTACAATCAAACCCTAATGATAAACTAGGCATGGGTACAATAGAATCCAATGTTGAATGCTTTGCCCTACAATCAGTTTTACCCTACCATACCCACTTATCCTCCCACATGCGCTTATACAAATACATCTATCCATCCAACCACTCCATTACAATTAGAGAACCATTTGGCCACTCATGGAGTCATAGCAACAAGTGCTCAGGCTTTGCCTACTTATGTCAATCCAACTAATCCTACCACTTCTACTACCCAACCCAAGGAGCTTGTGTCAGAAGTAAAAGACCTAAAGAGGTTGGTCCAGAAGTTAAGTAGAGATATGGTTCCATTACAAGAACAAGCACCTCAAAGTACACTTCCAAATCATCCTACAAATCAAGTTCATGATACAAATTTCAATGATATTCTATTTTATTCTCTCTTAGATAATGGAGAAGGCCTAGATAGGACTTGCATTGAAATATATGCCAATTTAGGACTCTCCAAAAACTTAGATGAAATCATTAAAATGGATGGTCAAGAATTTCAACATGTTTCAAATAATGACAAGCTAGAAATAAAAGGCTTAGAGTCATTATTTACAAGTGAGGATTGGGATAATCATAGAAATCTAAATGCAAGAATTGATCTACTTTTAGAAACAATTCATCTCTCAAAAGTGGATGAAGGTGAGTTTGAAAAGCAATCTATTGTTGAATTTAAGGATTGTGAAGAAGTGCTTGAATGTCACACCCTAGTTTTAGAAGATTATTATTATTGGTGGAATAAATAGGAGGACTTTTTTTTTCTTTCTAATGAAGCACTCGCTTCACCTGATATGCATGACATTGAAATTGCTATCGTACATGAAGGTATTATAATTCCTATTCAATCTGAAAATGGCATGAAAGAAGGGATGGAATCTCATCAAATGTTTCAAAAAATAATGATTCTACTATTCTAGACCAAGAAGGGGAATCACTCACTTTTTTTCCATTTGAGGGGTAAGAAATTGAAAGGCTCGTTTCACATGAAGACCCTATAATACCTATGCTACCTCAGATAGAGAAAATTCTAGAACCTAAATGGTTTGGGTTTGATATCATTGATGATCCAAATGAAAATGTTGCATCATTTGAAAGGACTCAAGTTAATCATGGAGATGGATAATTTAACACATATTTTGATTAATGATATTTATGGTTTAAAAAATATGGGCATATTTTTGATTGGGTGCCTAATTTTGGTGTTTTTGATAAATAGGTCATGGATGAAGAAGAAGTGCTACATGATGATGATGATGAAGACCATGAAGAGAAGGAATAAATCACAATGACTCACCAAGTATTGGTAAATGAAAGTGTATCAAAGGTAAAATATCACCTTTTGTGTTCCACCATTCAAACTCCAAGTGAAGGTTTGCCTAATTGGTTGTTGGATTCAAATGCTATCAATGATGAAATACCATGTGTGGTTGATAAAGAATTTGAGTTAACTAATCCTCACACCACTAATAATATTTCTTTGATGAGTGAAATGGAAGCAAATGCCTTTGAATTACTAAATCAAATTCATCAACAATTGATAATGGAATCTAGGATAAAAACTTATAATGATTCTCATTTAGTAGATATCCTAGATGCTTGCAAATTTTTGCATAAGTTTGATTGGCCTAAAAACATGGAAAATGAATTGGATTTGAAATTTATATAAATATGCTCCTACTTGCAAGACCTCATATTTGAAAAGAAAAACCTAATTCTAAATCATGAATTGAATTGTGTAATCTACATGTTAAGGAATAAATAAGAAGCAATTGAAAATCAGTTATTATATTATATTCTTGATGAATGGAAGTTCCACTATGAGATTTCTAATGGAACTAGATTAAATTGGTGGGGTGAAAGAGGTAAAATAAGAATTTTTGTATTGTGTGGCCTAATATTACTTTTGTTGGATTCCTGTAAAGCTTAGCGTGCATATCATGATATATATTTTAAAGGGTGCTAATCATGTTTGTAATCCAAGGAAATGATAGCCCAATATTTTTGCATCACCTTGTACATTATTGTATTTAGCTTTGGTTTGCATACTTTTATTTTTAGTTCCATTATTTTTGTTCTTTGTCGCTAATGTTTGGTTTGACAAGTTTTGTTGTTGCTTTCTCATCATTAGGTTAGGTTCTAGTTTATTTCCAAGTTTTGGTTTGCAAGTTTTGCATTTTGGGTTGGTCCCTCTGTTTGAGGTGATGTTTCATGGTTGCTACTAATGGCCTCTTGATCATTTTTGTGTTCCTTTGTCATGAAGGGTGAATTTCCTATCATGTGGATCAAGGAAAAGGAGATGAAATTTTTTAGTAACCACTCCTAGATTTTGGGACTAAGATAGTGAATTTTGGAATATTGAATCATTTTACTAAAGCTACACACAAACACATCATATTAAAGGGTATGCTTTGAAATATTGAAGGATGAAGTCATTTTGGTTTGCAAATTAAGGTAAAAAATCTAATATGCTCCATATCTAACTTCAAATACTCTCTAACCCATGTGGTGCATAAAATTTTGCAAGACCTTATAAAAAAATACAAGCAAAGGAAAACATGCTAAAATTGATCACCAGGTTTAGATAAACTCTACCAAGGCTATGGAAACTTGATTTGCAGTAGGGCTCTGTCTAGACAAATATTTTTAAAAAAAAGAAAAATATATTGCAAAATATCAATTAAACACAAGGGTAATTTAGATAAACTCTATCGGGGCTATGGACGCCTGACTGGAAGTAGGGCTCTGTCTATAAAATTATTTTTGGGAGCAATATTTCTATAGCCTAATGCAAATTAGGTGATGGAATCCGAATGATTTTCAAGGATGCAAAATGAAATCACTTTTCACACACATCAAGCCAAAGCAAATGATTCATGTGTTTCATTTGAAGTTATCTACCCCACCTTCTTGGATGTTGCTAGATGGTTTTTCTTCTAATATTTGGTTTGTTTATTTTCAGAACTGGGTTCTTCACTCAAAATGCTTAGGAGCATTTCCCAATAGAGTCACCATTTGTTGTGGCCATTGCACAACTAGCCCCAAATTTGGGGACCCACCTTAAAATTTTGGTTTTTTGGAGTTTCGGTTGTCTTTGAGTGATTTTCTCCCATGAGGTTGCAATGCTAGTTTGTTGGTTGGTTATGGCCTCTTTTTATTTCCCTTCAAAGTATCTTAGATTTTATTTAGATTTTGACATTTTGGTTAGTTTTAACGTTTTGAATTTAATGTTTCAAGCTAAAGCAATTCAAGTGTTTGATTTTAATTAAATCCAATTTAAATAGCAAACACTTGAATAATAAAAATAAATAATATATGTATATATATATATATATATATATATATATATATATATATATATAGTATATACCTATACACATATAATGAAATAATAAATAAAATAAAATATTAAAATAAAATGAAAATAATAGAAAGTAAATCAAAATAACCTATATATAGATTCACAAATGATTTGAATTGGGGGAATCAATGTGTTTGTTTTATCTTCTAGCTTCTTATTATGTTGGAGTTTCACCCTTTAATATCTTCCCCTCTCGGTTATCAATGCCTAGATTTATGAAGGGTCTTAATCTATATGGTATATTAGGTAGTATAGTTTTATGTTTGTATTGTTATGATTGTTTTATTCATACAACCATTATATCATGTTGTTATAAATACCAGTTTTTTATCCATGTAGGCAATACGAATAAATGGTTTGACATAACTTTCAAGGTGAAACCCAAGTCTGTCATCATGGATGTGGATGGACCATATGACTTTGGGCATTATATATATGGCACGTGGATACTTCACATGGTGGATCTGGATGGGACCTACAAAGACTAAGACTATCATGGATGTGATGTGGAAAAAACTACCCTCAATGTGGATAAAGGGAGTTGTTGTCGGAAGATCCATTAATGAGGTAGATATTTAGTGATGATGCAGAGGTGGACCCTAGACCTAGAATGGATCATGACATAATATTCGAAGATGATGTGGTGAAGACCAATACCTAGACCATTGACCATAGAATCAATGTGCTAAAGGAGGAAAGGAGTATTGTGGTCACTTGAAAGCAATATGTAAATATAGTGGATCAAAATTTATAATACTTTTAAAATAGATTGCAATTTAGTGATCATCGAGAGCAATTCTATGTGGATGAACAGTCAGTTTTAACCCAGTTATATAGATAAATATGAGTAAGGCCCTTTAGAAGTACATGGGTACACATAGGAGACTTTGATCCCATGTTTAAAGCCACCAAAACTAGGTAAGGTGATGGCCAATAGGGAATAATGAAGCTAACATGGACCCTATCAAATGAATTACATTGGCATATATAGGTGATTGCATGGATAAGAAGTGTTGAGCAAGGTACAACAACAGTATTGTAATTGTTGTCAACACAATCAAATAGATCTGTTGATGCAGTGGACAGGAAGTTCAAAAGCTATTCAGATGCAGAAGATAGGAGTTCAAAGGTTATTCAGAGTATGTACAATGATTTTCCAAGAAGACCGAAGTGGCCCATATGCAAAAGATCAAAGAAAAAGACAAGTAAGAAAAGTGTCACGATATCGCGACATATACAACAGGCAAGAAAAACTATCATGATTTCATGACATGTTGGAAGAGAGAGAAAAAGTAGGAAAAACTATCATGATTTCATGACATGTTGGAAGAGAGAAAAGGCAAGTGGAAAAACTATCATGATTTTGCGACATGTTGGAAGAGAAAGAGAAAGCAGGAAAAAGTGTCACGATTTCATGACAAGTTTGAAGAAAGAGAACAAGTAAGAAAAGTGTCACGATTTCGCGACATGTCGCATTTTCATGACTAAAATAGGAGAGAGAAAGTAAGTTTGAAAAGTGTCACGATTTCGTGACATGTCGCATTTTCGTGACTAAAATAGGAGAGAGAAAGTAAGTTTGAAAAGTGTCACGATTTCGCGACATGTCACATTTTCGTAACTAAAATAGGAGAGAGAAAGTAAGTTTGAAAAGTGTCGCGATATCATGACATGTCACATTTTCGTGACAAAAGAAAGAGAGGAAGCGTATGAAGTAGAAGTGTCATGATTTCATGACAAAAGGAAGAAAGTGTCACGATTTCACGACAAAAGCAAAGAAGTAAAGTACGAAAGTAGAAGTGTCATGATTTTATGACAAAAGTAGAGAAGAAGACTTTAAAGGCAGAAGTGTCATGATTTTGTGATAAAAGCAAAGAAGTAAAGTACGAAAGCAGAAGTGTCACGATTTCATGACAAAAGTAGAGAAGAAGACTTCGAAGGCAGAAGTGTCATGATTTTATGACAAAAGCAAAGAAGCTAAGTATGAAAGTAGAAGTGTCATGATTTCATGATAAAAGCTAAGTTGAAGACTACGGAGGTAGAAGTGTCACGATATCACGACAAAAGCAAAGTCGAAGTCTATGGAAGCAGAAGTGTCATGATATCGTGACAAAAGCAAAGACGAAGTATACGAAGGCAAAAATGTCACGATATCATGACAAAAGAAAAGATGAAGTCTACAAAGGCAAAAATGTCATGATATCATGACAAAAGAATAGAGAAAGCGTACAGAGGCGAAAGTGTCATGATATCACGACATGTATTTTTATGGCAACAACAAAAGAAGCTATAGAGGCAAAAATGTCACGATTTCATGACAGGTCATAAATGCGCAAGTCAAGAAGGAGAACCCAACTGAAATGAGAAGTATGATAGTGGACCGACATCACTACGACATTTACAGGGAAGTTACAGAGTGATTTCATACTGCTAAAATACGAAGAGTGATCAAAAGTATGGCGGTTATAGGGTCTGTCTAGAATGAAATCATCAAGCGATGGATAAACCGAACATCTTCTTGAGTTGAAGCTAATGAAGACCGATGAAAGTCGACTAAAATTAGGGTTTATAGTTGTTATGAAATTCGACTAAGATTAGGGTTTTCATCATAAAAAATATTGTTATAAAAGGAGGGTTATTTGGAGAATTGAGTAGATGGTTGAATGTGTGTGAAATACGGTCATTGTGCATAGAGAGCAAGTCGTGTCGAATCGTGCTAAGTGCAAAATTTGCAAAGAGAGTAGAGTGCACAAAAGGGAGAAGATGATCATGAAGTTTGACTGTAACGAAGCAGAGTGTGCAAAGTGATTACGTAGAGAGAGCAGAGTGCGTAGAGAATGCAAAGGTGAAGAAGACCAGTCAGGGTCTTGCAAAAGCAAAGGTATCTTACTGTCAAACTTATAGATTCAAATTGAAGTCCAGGTTGGTGCTTGGCATCAGGGGTTGGTGTTCTTGTTGCGGGGTTGGTGCTCCTTCTGGGTAAGGGTTGGTGCTTTGGTGTAGATAAATAGGGGTTGGTGCCCCTTTGGTTTTTTGGGGTTGGAGTGGTGGGGTGGGTGGTTTGGGTAATAGGGTTGGTGCTCCTTCTAATTGGTGCTGGTAAATCAGGGGTTGGTGCTCCTTTTTGTTGGTGTAGATAAATCAGGGGTTGGTGCTCCTTTCTATTGGTGTAGATAAATCAGGGGTTGGTGCTCCTTCTAGTGGGTGCTGGTAAATTGATTGTAAAGTTGGTGCTTTGCAAAGGTTGGATTTGGATGGTAGTCCAAGCAGTCAATTTTTGAGGAGTAGCCACATTGGTGAACCTCGTTAAATCTTGTGTTGTGTGATGCTCGTTTGTTATACTTGTTGTATCTAGTAATAAGTTTTAATTATTATGGTATTAAGAGCTATAAATTTAAGTTTATAGAGCTACATTGATTCACCCCCCTCTCAGTGTCATTGTAAGACTAACAATTGGTATCAGAGCTAAGTTCCTGTACAAGCTTAACCGGCTAGGGTGATCTTGGAAGTAACACAATGGCAGGTGGTGAAGGCTTCTCGTTAATAAAGAAACTTGAGGATTCTAAAGAGGAAATAGGTGAAGCTCTTTTCATGGCATTTGAAGAAGTAAAATCAGAAAAGGAAGGAGTGAACTCTGAAGTATGTGGTGAAAACCCTAAGGCTGAAGTAGATCTAGAAGGTGAGTTGATCTCTGCACTTGAAGAGTGGAAAATAGAGAGGAAAAAGAATAAGAAAATTTCAAAAAATCTTGAGGATGCAAACGAAATCATAACCAGTCTAAAAGTACAGATAGAAGAATACAAGAAAATATCTAAAGATCTCAAAGTACAAATTACCATGAAAATAGATTATTGCTACAAACTAGAAGAAGAGAATGTTGGTTTACGGACGTAGATAGAAGAGATGAATCACAAAATTAGTTGCTATCACAAACGCGAAGAAAGTTCTATGAAGCTATGGATAAGATTATAAATGACCAAAGGCCTGCAGGCATCAAATTTGGTCTGGGTTTCGTCGAAGGAGAATCATCAAATGGATCAAAGGCCGAAAATGTAGAATCCATAAAGAATGAAGATAAGAAACAGGTTGATCAAGGAAAAATGTCTCATGCAAAAGAAAGCAATAATGCCAGGCACGAAAGGAGAATTGACAATGATGGATTCACCAATGTCACACATCAAAGAAGAAGAAGACCTATGGCTCCTACGACAACATGGCAAAGACCATCACCCAGGTTCAATTATCCCTTTTCTGGTTTCTATTTTAAATGCAATGGCTATGGACATAAAATCTCAGACTGCAAATATAATGTAAGACCAAGGAATTTCACCAAGTAGAAATGCTTTTTCTCCTCTGATGAATTATACAGTAGAATGTTATAACTGTCATAATTTTGGGCACATTGCAAGAAACTGTAGAAGTACATTTGCATCAAATCAATTTCAGGGAAGAAAATTTCAACCAAATGGAATGAGACAAAATAGAAAATTTCTCGAAAAACATGCACAAGTTACTGAAAAAGAAAAGTCAAAACAAGAGCCCAAAACGGTAATCAAACCAGAGTGGAGAAAGAAAGAAGAAAGTAAATCGTGTCTCCTTGGACTGAAGGAGACTACTCCTCTATTGCATTAAGCAACTCCAGGTAGCACATCCTCAGGGGGAGCAATCTTAAAGTTTTATTTTAATGCTCCTATGTATTTGTTTGGTTATCTGAGGATGAAAGACAAGTAGTCAGGGGGAGTTGTCGTATAGTTGTCAAAGTGTGTTTCAGTTCATGTAGTTGTTTGTGGAGGTACCATGAAGGGTGGTGATTAAATTGAGAGTTGTCACCATTGGTAGTATTGCTATATGTCAGTGTTGTACTTTTGATGGTTCTTACTGCCATTGTTCAAAGTTATGGATTATAACAGTTCTGATAATTTGGTTTAGTGAAAGAATGTTGCCCTAGCTGCATATATGTGTTTCGATAAAAGCAGTGTGTATTTGTACTACACATTGATGTGAAGATTGTTAGATCTATTATGATGCTTTGGTGAAAATATTTAATTCGTGTGCAAAATCAGAAAGCTCACATTTTATTATTGCATTCAAAGCGGCTACATGAGTAGGAAGTTACATCAATACAAATTGAGTACAAATATTCAGGGAGACAGTTTTTAGTAGCCAGGACACCTCAGCAGAATGGTGTGGTAGAAAGAAAGAACAGGACAATGCAGGAAATGGCATGGACTATGTTGACTGAGAGCAAAGTAGCAGACAAATTTTGGAAAGAGGCAGTCCATACTACGGTATACATCCAAAATAGGTGCATGTTGAGGACGCATGAAAGCAAAACTCCTTATGAGTTGTGGTTCGGTAAAAAGGCAATAGTAAGATACTTTAAAGTTTTTGGCAGCAAGTGTTACATCAAAAGAACTGAAGAAAACCTTGGTAAGTTTGAAGATAGAGCTGATGAAGGTAGGGAACGAGTAATTAGCTATGAAGAGAACTACCCAATTTATGAAGAGGTTATTGAAGGAGATGAGGAAAAGGAAACGGAAAAGAAACAAAAAATTGACTCAGATAATTCAAACAGTGATTCAGAGGTGGATAGTAATTTGTATGTCAAAACAGAAAATGGGCATCTTATTGTTCTTGTTGTATATGTAGATGATATCATATTTGGCAGCAACAAAGATGAGTCGTGTAAAGATTTAGCAAATAAGATGCAGAAAGAATTTGAAATGTCAATGATTGGTGAACTTTCGTATTTCCTCGGGTTGCAAGTTAATCAAAATAAGAAGGGCATATTTATTTCTCAAGTTAAATATGTGAAAGAGATGTTAAAAAGTTCACAATGGAGGATTGTAAGCCAGTTAGCACTCCCATGACGATAGGTTGCAAGTTGAGCAAGGATGAAAAATCTCCACCTGTTGATCAAACCATGTACAGATCTATGATTGGGAGCTTACTATACCTGACAGCTACCAGACTAGATATTTTGCAGGCAGTATGCATGGTAGCACGATTTCAGGCTAATCCCAAGGAGACTCATGTGACAACAGTGAAGAGGATTCTTCGGTACCTCAAGGGTACTATGGAGTATGGGTTATGGTATCCGAAAGGTAAAGACTTCACCCTTATTTCGTATTCGGATGTAGATTGGGCAGGAGGTGTCGATGACAGAAAGAGTACCAATGGAGGTGCATTCTATCTTGGAGACAGATTGGTCACGTGGCACAGTAAGAAACAAGAGTCAGTTTCTTTATCGACAATAGAGGCAGAATATATTGCAACGACAACATGTTGTACGCAGGTATTGTGGATGAAACAAACCCTGAAAGATCTTGGTATTAGCTTCAGTGAGCCAATATCAGTTAAGTGTGATAACACCAATGCCATTAACATCTCCAAGAATCCGGTTATGCATTCACGCACAAAACACATTGCTATCGGTATCACTTTTTGAAGGAGAAAGTTGTGAAAGGTGAGGTTAAGTTGGATTTTGTTCCAACTACAGAGCAAGTAGCAGATATCTTCACAAAACCATTGCCCAAGGAAGTTTTTGAGTACCTTCGCAATAAATTGGGAGTGGTCACACTTCCCAAGAATTGACTAGCTACAGGGATCACATTCTCGGGGGGAGCATTTAAGTATTTGATTATCTTTTTGCTCATGTTCATGATTTTTGCTAAGTGTAATAAATTTTGCCTGAGAATGTTGTGCATGGACTCAGGGGGAGTCTACAGTAGCCCTTTGGTATTATTGTCAAAGGGGGAGAAGAGTTACAGGAAATTGCACATGTGTTGCCAACAATTCCAAAGGGGGAGATTGTTGAGCAAGGTACAACAACAATATTGTCATTGTTGTCAACACAGTCAGATAGATCTATTGATGCAGTGGATAGGAAGTTCAAAAGCTATTCAGATGCAGAAGATAGGAGTTCAAAGGTTATTCAGAGTATGTACAGTGATTTTCCAAGAAGACCGAAGTGGCCCATATGCAAAAGATCAAAGAAAAAAGACAAGTAAGAAAAGTGTCACGATATCGTGACATATACAAGGCAAGAAAAACTGTCATGATTTCATGACATGTTGGAAGAGAGAGAAAAAGTAGGAAAAACTATCACGATTTCGTGACATGTTGGAAGAGAGAAAATGCAAGTGGAAAAACTGTCATGATTTCGTGACATGTTGGAAGAGAAAGAGAAAGCAAGAAAAAGTGTCATGATTTCGTGACATGTTCGAAGAGAAGAGAAAAAGTAAGAAAAGTGTCACGATTTCGTGACATGTCGACATTTTCGACTAAAATAGGAGAGAGAAAGTAAGTTTGAAAAGTGTCACGATTTCACGGACATGTCGCATTTTGCGACTAAAATAGGAGAGAGAAAGTAAGTTTGAAAAGTGTCACGATTTCGTGACATGTCACATTTTCGTGACTAAAATAGGAGAGAGAAAGTAAGTTTGAAAAGTGTCACGATATCGTGACATGTCGCATTTTCATGACAAAAGAAAGAGAGGAAGCGTACGGAAGTAGAACTATCATGATTTCACGACAAAAGTAGAAAGCAAGACTTTGGAAGTAGAAGTGTCACGATTTCGTGACAAAAGCAAAGAAGTAAAGTACGAAAGCAGAAGTGTCATGATTTCATGACAAAAGTAGAGAAGAAGACTTTGAAGGCATAAGTGTCACGATTTCATGACAAAAGCAAAGAAGTAAAGTATGAAAGCAGAAGTGTCACGATTTCATGACAAAAGTAGAGAAGAAGACTTCGAAGGCAGAAGTGTCACGATTTCATGACAAAAGCAAAGAAGCTAAGTACGGAAGCAGAAGTGTCACGATTTCATGACAAAAGCTAAGTTGAAGACTACGGAGGCAGAAGTGTCACGATATCATGACAAAAGCAAAGTCGAAGTCTATGGAAGCAGAAGTGTCGCGATATCGTGACAAAAGCAAAGACGAAGTATACGGAGGCGAAAATGTCGTGATATCGTGACAAAAGAAAAGACGAAGTCTACGGAGGCAGAAATGTCATGATATCATGACAAAAGAATAGAGAAAGCGTACGGAGGCGAAAGTGTCACGATATCGTGACATGTATTTTCATGGCAACAACAACAAAAGAAGCTACAGAGGCAAAAATGTCATGATTTCATGATAGGTCGTAAATGCGCAAGTCAAGAAGGAGAACCCGACTGAAATGAGAAGTATGATAGTGGACCGACATCACTACGGCATTTACAGGGGCAGTTACAGAGTGATTTCATACTGCTAAAATATGAAGAGTGATCAAAAGTCAGTATGGCGGTTACAGGGTCTGTCCAGAATGAAATCATCAAGCGATGGATAAACCGAACATCTTCTTGAGTTGAAGCCGACGAAGACCGATGACAACCGACTAAAATTAGGGTTTACAGTTGTTATGAAAGCCGACTAAGATTAGGATTTATAGCCGACTAAGATTAGGGTTTTCATCATAAAAAATATTGTTATAAAAGGAGGGTTGTTTGGAGAATTGAGAAGATGGTGGAATGTGTGTGAAATACGGTCATTGTGCGCAGAGAGCAAGTCATGTCGAATCATGCTAAGTGCAAAATTCGCAAAGAGAGCAGAGTGCACAAAAGGGAGAAGACGATCATGAAGTTTGACTGTAACAAAGCAGAGTGTGCGAAGTGATTGCATAGAGAGAGCAGAGTGCACAGAGAACGCAAAGGTGAAGAAGACCAGTCAGGGTCTTGCAAAAGCAAAGGTATCTTACTATCAAACTTATAGATTCAAATTGAAGTCCAGGTTGGAGCTTGGCATCAGGGGTTGGTGCCCTTTTGGGGGGGGTTGGTGCTCCTTCCAGTTGGTGCTTGGTAAATCAGTGGTTGGTGCTCCTTTCTGTTGGTGCGAGTATAAATCATGGGGTTGGTGCTCCTTCCAGTTGGTGCTGGTAAATCAGGGGTTGGTGCTCCTTTCTGTTGGTGCAGATAAATCATGGGTTGGTGCTCCTTCTAGTTGGTGCTGGTAAATCAGGGGTTGGTGCTCCTTTTTGTTTGTTATTTGGTTGGTGCCCTCCTTCCATTGGTGCGGTAAATTAGGGTTGGTGCTCCCTTTGTTGGTGCATAAAAAGGGTTGGTGCTCCTTTCTGTTGGTGCAGATAAATCAAGGGTTGGTGCTCCTTCTAGTGGGTGCTGGTAAATTGATTGTAAAGTTGGTGCTTTGCAAAGGCTGGATTTGGATGGTAGTCCAAGAAGTCAATTTTTGAGGAGTAGCCACATTGGTGAACCTCGTTAAATCTTGTGTTGTGTGATGCTCGTTTGTTATACTTGTTGTATCTAGTAATAAGTTTTAATTGTTGTGGTATTAAGAGCTATAAATTTAAGTTTATAGAGCTACACTGATTCACCCCCCCTCTCAGTGTCATTGTAAGACTAACAATACATGATGAATACATGATGGACATGGAAAACTATACAGACTTATAGTATTAGGTAGGGATATGATGAACATGTAAAAAATAGCATGGAAGTGAATTTAGTTTTGAGATATTTAGAGCTAGGTGTTTCATGTTAGAAGAGCATGAAGTGCACATTATACAACTTCAGTTTGTACTTGCTTCACCTGGTGTGGCTGGATATAAATGGTTCTCATGTGTCCATGTACGGTATTCAAATGGACTAGAGCACTCAAGCAGAGAATCCATAGAAAAATTAAAGGGATACAAAACTTTTATTTATCTCAGTTATCATCAATTAGGAGTAGATTCAATGTGTCCAGTTGGGGACTCCATCGAAATAGTAGTTTATGAATGACAAATACAACATACTGTATGTTATGAACACTTAGATGAAAGAGTGACTTTTAAGGCCTGCACCACTACCTACGAGATGGTGGTATAATTTGAAACAATGTATATATCACCCTTATGGATAGTTTTTAAGAGGAGCATAGGCATCGAGACGATGAATACACGGTAGATATGCATATCAAAATTCTAATATTAGGGTTCAATTCATTGGCTTGAAATTCAAATCAATATTAGAACAATGGTAGAAAATTAGGCTTTACATGAAATGATGAGACCTGGAGTAGTGACAAAGGGTTTGGATATTAGTAGCAAACCAGATTCCAACACATTCTTGTCCACCCTTGACCTGGGTGTAGAATCACATGGGGGGGCCATGTACAGTAGGACAAGTACACTATTTTATCCTTGCTAGTTTTATTCAAATTTGTAGGCTTCAACAACTATATTACATTATGGTTAAAACATGTAATAAATGTTTATAAGAAAACTTCAATTATAGTGAAACGTACAAAAGTTGCCATTTGATCAAGCATAAAACAAAGTATGTAAATGCTCAGAATATTGTTCTTTATTCATTTAAATAGAATCCATAGGTTACAAAGAGGATTATTATGAATCCTTTTATATGAATATCAAATAAATTGATGGCTCACCCAGGTGTTGTAGGTGAGTTGGAGAGGAGAGGGTAATCCTCCAAAGAAAGTCCCAGGTTCAAATCTCCACCCTACCAAAAAGTTGAATTGGGTATCAAAAATCCAATTGATAATGTTAGTGCAGGTAGGGTCGGTTGCGACTCCTGGGTGACTTTGACGGTGTAGAACTTCCTTTTCATGGTCTCTCAGACCAAGGCGGCCCTGTAAAGGGTTTTTTCTTTAAAAAATAAATAAATAAATAAATTGATGGCTCCTTCTAATATTCTTTGATGTAGGTTGGCTTCATGTGTATGTGGGCCACCGATAATGTTGATGTGGATGCTTTTTCACCTATTTAATGACATGAAAAAGGAGGTTAGTGTGTTTGGGGGCTTGCCTTGGTCAAGCCCCATGTTGATGAAAGATAATGAAAACCAGAAGGAAAACTATACTAAAATGAAACAAAAACTACATAGAATATCATAAAAACATGAACTGAAGCATACCTAAAATATTTGGAGTGAAAAACCTTATGTATGACCAAATTGCAGGCCGAGGGGTGAATTAGATGTTGGATTCGTAGATCGGGGAGCAAATTGAGTTGTGAGTACTTTTTGACTGGATATCCTTATCCGAATGGGCTTCTCAGGTTCTACTATGTTTTTTATATGGTTTAGATATCTGAGATTGCACTTTTGGCTATATTTTTGTAGAGTTTTTATTAAAATGGAGAGAGAGAGATAATGAGGAATTAGGTACACTATTTATAGAAAACCTAAGGTGTAGGGGGTGTGGTTAGGAGTACTAAAACCTAAGGTAAAGTCCTAATATGTTTAGGTTAGGGTTTATAAGGTGTCATTCCTACATTCCCTAAAGAAATATCTCATCCTTACACATGTGTGAAGAGATATTAGGGTTTATTAGGGTTAGGTCATCCCTAGGTTAGATTTGGGGTCAGGTTAGGGTTTCCTAGGAAATATCCTAACTAACTTGGTGCACACACATGTGGGAAGGAATAATTAGGACTAAATAGGGTTTAGGGACCTAATTAACATTTTTAATCCAAAAATTACACTTAAGTGAAGTTAATTTTAAATTAGAATTTCAATTAACTTTAATTAATACTTTTTGAAAACTAATAGTCTTGTGGGGTCCTAATTAGGTCTAAGAAGGCTTAAGTTGCCTTAGGTGATTCATAAGTGGTATTTTTATGGATGAAAGGTGGTTATTATATGGATTATGTAGTTTATTAGGGTTTCATGCTTATAGACCAATGAAATGGCCAACATAAGTCTAAAAAGGTCTACAATAGCCTACACTAATCTAGAGCGGTCTACGCTAGTCTAGAGTGGTCTATGCTAGTCTAGAATAGCCTACACAAGTCTACAAAAGTCTAAATTAGTTTACAATAGACTAGAAGTTTCTATTATGGTCTATGAAAATATACAAGTGTCTTGATGGATCTACAAGTACGTAGAAGTAGACATGTGTGACTTTTGGGTGTCTACATTTGTTCCTTTTTGTACTATACTGTGTAGAACACAGTTTAATACAAAAATATGATGGGATAAAGTAGAATATGAAGAAGGGAAAATAATGGGATCTAATAAAAGTTATGTAGCCATTTGAAGTGTGATAATACAATATTGATCGATAGCCAAAAGAAGGGAAAATAATAGGATCTAATGAAAGGTATGTAGCCACTCGAAGTGTGACCATACAACATTGATCAAGGATCCAAGGGGAGAAGAGAAGAAGAAAGGAAGAAGAATAAGGGAATGGAATCCAACAAAAAGTATGTAACCGCTCAAAGCATGACCATAAAAAATTGACCGAGGATCTAGGGGGAGAAAAGAAGAAGAAATAAAGAAGAAGAAGGGAATGGAGAGAGAAGGAGAATAAAGGAAATAAAAGGGAAGGGGGAGAAGAGAGAAAGAAAATGCAAAATGATGATAAATACAAATGGGTGATTGCGGATGCAATGCTATTATTTTTCTAGTTCTATATGACATTTTTTAATGTCATACTAGTTGCTTATGAAGGTAACTTATGATGGCTTTGCTTTTGTGACCAATGTAGGATGGTCCAAAATATGAATAGAACAAATGCCTATTCAAAGTTTTGTTGTTGATTGATTGATGAGTGTAATGTGACACATGTTAAACCATTTGTGTTAAGGGACATTGGGTTTAGTCATACGTGTCATTCAGTATACAGTAAGAACCACATTACATGAATTCTAGAAATGACATACCCTAATGTTGTGCTAGGATTTAATCAAATGTAACATTTAGTATACGGTAAGGACTGCTTTACCTGAATGCCATATTAACATGCCCATGGAAATGCATAAATATTTTTATCTAAAAAATATATGTTTGGGATTGAGATTATTATCATAAGATAATCTTCAGAAAAAAAATATAGACAGATGCAATATCCATGATTTGGATGTTTGGTTGTTTGGTTGCATGCAAAGTTGACCTTTGGTTATGAATACCCCCTCAAAAGAGGAATCTGCAATGAGGTGAATGGAATGTGGTGACATGATGATGGATCAATTTATTAAAGAAAAATGCATGATAAGAGTGATGAAAAATCATATGGATAGGAAGATAGGCAAATTTTCTAGGCTTTGGGATGAAATTTGGGTGATTTTGGAGCTTCTAGGCTCAATTCATAAGGTAGGGGGTGAATTGGATCTGGTTTCATAGGCTGGGGGTGAATTGGATCTAGTTTCATAGGATAGGGGTGAATTGTTCTAATTCATAGGCAAGGATTGAATTACACCTAATTTGTAGGGTAGGGGACGAATTAGGGTTTTAGGTGTATTTAAACCTTTTTTGAAGTATGGGGGGTCATTTTGACAGTGACAAACTTGGAGAGTGAGGAGTGAGAAATGGTTGGTGATGTGAAGCTCTTGTGGTTGAAATATTTGAGTGATAGAATTATGAGGGGATGCACTAGTTCTGGAACCTGATGTGGATACCCACTGGTAAGTGCTCTTTATTTGCTTTGTTTTCCAATTTTATTTCTAGAAAAACGTGAAATAGGAGGGAGAGGTTTTCATGTTATTTTTAAAATTTATGCAAATTTTAATTGAAATTTGAGCACAAAGTGTTTAAAAAGCTAAATGGGTTCCCAAAAGTATGATTTATTTTTAGGTTTGACCTATTTTTGCTATAGTTTTACTGGGTAACGGGTAAGGTAGTTGCAGAGTTTGACTTTGAATTTTTGAGTGAGGTTGCACTATTTTTGAAATGTGATTGAATTTTATCTCTAAAAGTGGAAAATGGATATCCAAATGTGTGACTGTGATTTTGTTTTGTCTTCGTTTGGCATGTTTTATAATTTCAAATCTTTACATGAATTCACATTTTCCAAGCTTTGCACTTTCATTTTTCAAGCAATGAATTAATTTTTCTTTATGAAAATTTCAATTTCATTAAAGGGAGGTAATATATATGGAATCCCAAAGGCCATTATTTTTAAATCAATAAATTAGCTTCTCTTTATGAAAATTACAATTTCATTAAAGAGGGGTAATTTTTATGGCATTTCAAGGCTATTCCATTTTAAAATTTGTCATGTAGATTATTTTATTTTCATTCATCAAAGTAACACAAAATGAATTCAATCATTATTTAAGATTCACATTTAGAGATAGATTTTAATATTTTGTTTCATGCTCAAAGTAGGGTTTAAATAAGATAAAACTTGTTTAAAATATCCTTAACCAAAAGAAGATAAAATCTACATAAAACACTTCAAGATAAAATGAACTAAGGCTTTACATCATGGTCATATGAGGGTCAATCACATTTTATTTTCTTTTAATTTTCATGAACAATCAATAGCATAGCATAATAAAATAATACCAACACATGCCCTTTGTTAACAGTTATTTGTAAATCACTAAGGTATTCGTAGCACTTATTTGACACATTTTCATAGGCATACAAGCACACATTAAGTAAAAGAAACCTTGGAGAAATTTTGATTTCTTTGCAAGAGAGGGTTTTCTAATAAAAATCCTAACTATGAGTGTGGTTTTACAATTGGGAAAAATTACCACTCAATAGGTACAAATTTTGGGTGCAATCCCCCTCATGTATTGTAATCCCATGCAAAAGTAGTTTGGTGTTTGACAAGTATTTCATTTAATTTTTCCTCTTGAATAATACTCAACACTCCATCAGGTGCCATTTCTATTTGTTTGACGTGGTTATATTTACAACCTACAAACGGGGATTCTAGAGGAGGAGGAGAACATTCCCCTTAGAAAAAGTGTGTTATAACCTATTATTCATCAGTGTAATCATCAATATCATCTAGAGCCGTTATAGGTTGAAGCATTGACAATGCATCATCATTTAAGGCTTCATAGTTTGGTTCTCCCAACAAATAAGTGGACTATATAGGTGGTTAAATGCTTAGATTTTTAGTATTTTTTTTGTATGGGATTATTTTGTCCTATATTGTAGCTTATATAAGCATCAACTATGGCTAGCCAATGTCTACCTAATATAAATGGATAGCTTCCCAATATAGATCTAGATTGTAGCACTATAAAATCTATTAGACACTCCCATGCATCTACTGATACAACAACATATTTTAGTATTCCCTTTGGAAGTCTTATGGATCGGTCAACTAACAAAAGAATAATTTTAGTTGGCCTTATTTTTGTGATTTGTATTTTCTACATGGTTTCTTCGGGCATGATGTTTATGATAGTCCCTAGATCTACTAATGTGTTGGATAATGGGAAGCTTGTAATTTTAACAATTAGCATAGGGCTTCCTGGATCAAAGTATTTAGGATGGTAGGTATTGCCTAACATGAGATCAACCAATTTTCCTACCACATTCACTGATTTTTATGGTTTTCTTCCTAATTTTTTTGACATAATTCTCTTATGGCCTTTGTATAAATGGGAACATCTCTAATGGCCGAAAAGAGGGGTATTGTGATTGTCAAGTTTTTTAAACCTTCTATAATGTTAAAATTATGACTGTGTTGGCTTATTGGGTTTCTATAATATTTTTGGAAAAAGTGAAACCCCTTAATTTTTGTTTTTCTTAGAAATTTATTTTTATACTACCTCTTGTACCAAAGGCAGTTCTTCTACTTCTAACTCTACATCTCCTCCTCCATTGCAGGAGTTGGATCTTAATTGTCTTCCTAAACTAAGTTGTATAGGGCTATAGTCTAATATGATACATTGAAAAAACTTTGTATCTATCTAATAGGTGGGCTGATTTGATCTTTTATTGGGATTTGGAGTTGGTTGTGTCGGTAGTTGAATTGGTCTTGAAGTAGGAGGTGTAGGCAAGTTGGGCTGCAATGGAGTTTGAGTTGTATTTTGTGGAGGTGAAGTCCACGTATTGTGATTCCTCCACTATCATCCATTTTTCTAATAAGGCATCCATGGATATGGGTTGTAAGGTTTAGATCCTTGTGTGGCATTCATCCAAGGAGTTTGACCCCACCATTCCATGTTGGGTTGTTGATTCTGACCTTGGTTCATATATTTACTTCCCCCATAAGGTGGAATTCCTCATAGCATATTATTTCTTGTAGGAAATTATTGTCAGTTTCTCCTATTACCCATGAAATAGGTTTCCACTACTTCAGGTTCCTCTTTGATATTTTCTATTCATGGATACAACCTAGTTTTTTTTATCCCTTTGACAAATCACACACACTCTAACTTTATTTTCTAAACACTCATTTTTTGGGTGTCTTCTCCTACATTTTGGGTAAAATTAGGCTAATGTTGCTTTACTTTCGTACTTCTTTTTCTGAAGCGAGAGTGTATCCAATTGGAGTGCAAGAGATGATATCATCTCACTCTTCATATAATATAGCATGTTGTCTATTTCCACCTTAGTTAACAAGGTTGTAGTTTTTATGATTCAGGTTGTTGGTTTATCTTTTATGCAAGAATAATTTCAATAGAATTTTTGGATGTCTATCATTTGATGTTGGTAAATATCCCCTCATAATATCTGATTTAAAGCTTCTAGAGACTCATTTATGAGACCCATCAAGAAAATTCTTCTTAATGACTTCTCATCTAACATTGCATTGGGTGATCTTTGAAAATTAAAGCTAAATCTATCCCAATAGTCTTTCATTAATTATTCCTATTTTTGAGGCATGTCCAAGACATCTTCCCTGATATCTTGTGCTCTCCCAAAGTTTTGGTATTCGTCTAGGAAGATCTTTTTCATATCTTCCCAGGTTGCAATGTGTTTATTTTATAAATTTATGAACCAATGTAACATTGAATCATCTAAATTTGAGGGAAATAATTTCAGCTTTTGGGCATCTTATTTGTAACCCACTAACCTACATAATACATCAAATTTAAAAAATAACAAGTTAGGGTCTTTAGTTGGAAGTCCCCTAAATGTAGTAAGATGAGCAAGAGATATGTGTTTCATATTTTTTTCTCCCATTGCTTCCTCAATTTGGAAGTCAAATTTGGTTGAAGCTTCTTCAATTTCAATCATATTTTTAGGTAATATAGGTTCCACACCTACTACTTCCAAGGCATCTTTTAAGGCTTCACACTCATTTTTTTTATCCTCCAAAAGTATTCCTAAGACAACGTTTGAAATGGTTCCTTATTCAACTACTTTCCATTGTTGAATATTCAATGAATCTTCCTTATATTGGGTTCTCTCAAATAGATCTTCTAAAAAAAAATTGAAACTAGTCCTTCATCAAAATATGTTTCCTTTATTTGCTAAGAAGAGTTTTTTTCAAACATTGGATGACTACTCTAATGTAATACTAGAGGATATAGTAATTCAGTTTTAGGATTTATTTCAAATGTTTTAGAAGGTTTTTTAGGTACTTGTGAAGTAAAATATTTTCTTTTTAGAAAATGGCCATCCAGTCCTCTTAATATCAGTGGACTTATACAATATAAGGTAGAAAATCTATAGTTAAGCTAATATGAACTACAAGTTTAGGGTTGATTGTCCTATAGATTTGACTACTACAATTGGCACTCCCCAAAAATGGCACCAAAATAGTGAGAAAAAATTATGTTCTAAAAGCAGTTATTCCCTATCCATTTATTTATCAATCTGGTAGTTCATAGTATTGTGATTCCCAGTGCAAATTATATGACTATGGTAGTCTAAGGATTAGTCCCTTGTGTCACTTTTGGTTTGGGGATGGTTGTTGGTGTGTTTGGAGTTCAGCCAAACCAGCATAATTAAATTAGTAGAATATAATCCTTAGTTATTACTAGGATATTAGGATAAGTTTGTGTGGCTGAGATCAACTCAGTTAGTTATGATCCAATGGATCATATTGTATTCACTTGCTATTTAAGCAAGGTCCATTTCATAGAATAACAAGAAGTTATTTTATTTCTCCAATATGGCATTAGATCAGACTTTCCCTACCTTATGAACATGAGGGAGGATTTTTCTCATGGTGGGAATCCCTCATGGAAATCCCCCCATCATTTTTTTCTGCCCCATAAATTTTTTTTCTTCAATACTAAGGGAGTATGCTCTCCATCCTTTGATTGATTATAAACCAAAAATTTAGTGAGAAAAATCATGGTTTCCAAAATCTGCAATTTGTTTTTATGATTGGGAGGTCATATTTTTTTATTTTAGTCTCGTGATATGTCAAGGGTTTGGAATTTTTTAAATAAGGATGTTAGAACTAGGATTTTCATATGGAATGCAGAATCCTTGATGGCTTCTTCCATGAGGGTTTTTGTCAGTATATCATGGTTGAGGTTGATTCCTACCACCACTATGTTTGCAGAGTTATCTGGAGGATGCACATAGAAGATTTCATATTTGGAAATGCTTGTGTGTTTTTTAGTGCATGTCTACTATTTTTTCATTGGAGTTGACCCATACAATGCTACATGTGCCAATTTTTTTTTATCCCTACTACACACAAATGTAGACCTAGCATAGCTTTCTCAAATGTGATGACACCAACACCATGTGGAGAGGTATCATCTATAAATTACGCTATGCATATCTAAACCAGAGCATGAAAATAACAATGTAAGTTGTGAGGGATTTTCCTTCCCTACAAAGAGACTGTACGTGTAGATTATTTTTCTCCTTCCTGGTCATTTGTGACTTTACACCTCTACCTTATGATCTATCATCATGTGTTTGCTCATGTTGTTTCCTTAATAATGTATATAATATAATCATTTATAAGTTCACATAATAGAAGAAAGTATTGGATTATATGTTTTCCCCTCCTTTTCCTGGGGGTGATAGGATTATTAGTCATCATATTTTTCCTTCAAAAAATAAGATAAAATATTCAATGAAAATATTTGCATTTGTTCCTTTTTAGATCTGTATGTGTATCACACCTACTAGTTTATGTTAATATTTGAAAAACTTAATCAACATAAAGACACTTTTAAAAACTAATGATGGGTATATAAGTAAGACATGGAAAATGCAAAGAGCTTAAACTGCATTAGTATTTTTTTCTTTAAGTTGTATCAAATCTCTAAGTCACTAAATACAAAGGCTATTTTCAAAGCTACAACCATGACAACATATATCTTGGATGTATGAGACATACCCTTTAACCAAGTCCATGATAAATCATAAGTCTTACCAATACTTTTAAACCAGATTTATACTATGGTTTATGAGTATGTAATAATATATATGTTGAAATTTTGACCAGTGATATTGGTAACATAGTCAGATAACGCCATTAAAACTCTTTTATTAAGTGGAACTTAAGAGAACATTTTTAAGTGGCAATAAGACATCAACATGAGAAATATCACCTATCTAGCAAAAACGGTTATCAACATATTAGATTGTTTATTTTTTGTAATGATTTCAGTTGAATTTACTTTTTTCTATAGAATGCTTGCTCTTGTTGGCTGTTGTAGTGGCAGTCTCTTGCTTTTTTCTTGTTCTTGAAGTCATGCAGTTTTTTGTGAAAATTATTATATGATGACGGTTGATTGTTGAAAGGCCATAAAGTATGTCAATATATTCACATCTGATTTTCTTAATGTAGAACATCTAAGGTTTTCTTTGTTGAAAAGTCTAGTATACATTCTTTAGATAATTATTTTCTATTTTACTTTTATCAGGAACAAAAATAGGTCTTACCATGTTCTTCCTTGTATATTTTACAAGGATATCTTTTGCATATATTAATAAATTTTATTGAGAAACAAGTTTTATATATGTGATAGTAAACCAAGGCTTAGATTGGCCACAATCTCAATGCAAAGAATAGAACATATATTAAAGAAACTTAAGTCTATTCTAGGTTTTAGTGTGCATCCATTCTCCTTATTTTTCCTAAAGAGGTATGAAAAGAATTGGTGATAATGAAAACTTTAACATATTTATTCTAAAAAAATGTTAATGAATGATTTGAACAAACAACTCATACAAACCAAGAGGGATTATTATTGTGGAATTCCAATTTTAAATATGGTCTATTCTTTACTATAAAATTATAGAATTGCATGTTTTCTAGATGTTTTATAGGTGTGGTCCTTTGCTTTCTCATTTAAGATGAGAATTTTGAAATTGGATATGTCTAATTGCAGTAACAATGGTAGGGTGTAGAGAACGTGTTGGAATTATTGAGATTGTTGAGCTAATTATTACTTTGATTTTTGTGTTCCTTTGGCATAGAATGCAACCATAGTTTCAATGATAATTTTAAATATAGTTGAATAATCAATAAGAGTAAAAAACACTATGTATAGTACATTAAGCTACAACCATAAAAATCTATTAGTATTTTTACCTTTTTTTTCTGATTGTATATATATATGTTCTATTATGGATGTGTGTAATACATGGTAACACATTGACATTATGCTCTAATAATATTTAGCTTATGCATATATCTTGTTGGCATCATTTTATTATGCCTCAGATGCACTACTAATTACAAAGAATAATGTGTTATTTTATTTTAAATATTGTTATTCCTCGAGCCATTAGATAGTTTTGTTAGCTCCTTTAAGGTTTCATAGATCTCCAAGACACTCAATAAAATACCTCTAGTAAGTAATATCCAGATGAAACCAAATATAATATCTTTAATATGTCCATTGAAGTACCTATTTAACATTGTTATTCAATGAACTCCTACTCTAGTCTACTATATGGGAAAAGGGTGTACTCTGGCCCCTTAAGTCTACGGTATTTTATTTATATCACTAATTAAATACAAAACCTTGGTGTCAAAATAGGGTAAGGAAGTGAGCAAACTCCTTTTACACCTAGCTAATTGCTGCCACATGCAAATATAGTTGCACGCACTATTGACTAGAAAATATGCTATCCTGCATAATTCAACCTCAAATCGATGGTGTAATAATATGAAAATCTTGAATGCTAAATATTGCTATATTCATGGGTTTTTTAGGGGTAATTATTGGATTCTTAAATTGTAATATCAATCCATTTGAATCTATCTTTAATTATTTTAAAAACTACATTAAAACAATTTTTGTGTTTATTCATTGCATTTTATTTTTGCTTGTCCCATCAATCTTGTGGTTTTCTAGATTGGCGATTAGGATCCAAATTGTTTATTTTATTTAAGAAAAATGATCCAAGTTAAAAATTTGCAAGGCTTATGTCAAATCAACTATGAAGATAGTCAAACGCAAGCAACCATAAGTCTGTAAATTTTTATCTAAAGTGTCACCTTATATATCTTTAAAAATATTTTGGAACAACCTTTACAATAGGGTGGGTTTTAGGTAGTTAAGTGTCTATGGAAATAGATATGCCTCTTTTAAAACAATTTACTATTTTTATTTTATGGTTTTTGGCCCAAGAATATGTGGCTTAGCTCCACTTACTCATGAATTCTATGTTAATGAAAAATACTTAAAATGAATGTACTAAGAATCTATGAATGGACATATTATTTATATCGTTATTTTGTGTAAATATGTCAATTTATTTAAAGTTATACCTGTTGTAAATAAATTAGATATGGTTCATACACAAAGGTAATTGCATCACTATAATACTCTTTGTTCAGCAAGGTGCAGAAAAAGTATTGTCATTGTTGTCAACACAGTCAGACAAACCAGTTGATAATGTGGACAGGAGTTAAGAGGTTCTTCAGAGTATTTTTTGAGCAAGGTGCAGCAAAAGTTGATGAAGTATATAGGAGTTTAGAAGTTCTTCAGAGATCAGTTGATGAAGTATATAGGAGTTAAGAAGTTCTTCAGAGTATGTACAGTGATTTTCCAAAAGATAGAAGTGGCCCATTTGAGAAAAATCAAAAGAAAATCACAAGGAAGAAAATTGTCACGATATCGTGACATGTTGAGCAAGAAAGAAAAACTGTCGCGATATAGCGACATGTTGAGAAGAAAGAAAACTGTCATGATATCACGACATGTTGGCAAGAAAGAAAAACTGTCGCGATATCACGACATGTTTGGAGAGAAAGAGCAAGAAAGAAAAATTGTCGCGATATCGTGACATGTTTGGAGAGAAAGAGCCAGAAAGCAAAACTATCGCGATATCATGACATGTTCAGAGAGAAAGCGCAAGCAAGAAAACTATCGTGATTTCATGACATGTTCGGGGAGAAGGCGCAAGCAAGAAAAACTATCGCAATTTTGTGACATGTTGGAAGAGAAAGAGGAGAGAGAAAAATATGTCACGATTTCGTGACATGTTTCATTTTCGTGGTCCAAAGCGAAGAGAAAGAGGAGAGAGAAAAAGATGTCATGATTTCGTGACATGTTTCATTTTTGCAGTCCAAAGTGAAGAGAAAAAAGAGAGAGAAAAAGGTGTCACGATTTTGCGACATGTTTCATTTTCGTGGTCCAGAGCAAAGAATAGAGGAGAGAGAAAAATGTGTCGCGATTTCGTGACATGTTTCATTTTTGCGGTTCAAAGAAAAGAAAAGAGGAGAGAGAAAAAGGTGTCACGATTTTGTGACATGTTTCATTTTTATGGTCCAAAGCGAAGAGAAATAAGAGAGAGAAAAAGGTGTCGCGATTTCGTGACATGTTTCATTTTCATGGTCCAAAGCGAAGAGAAAGAGGAGAGAGAAAAAGATGTCACGATTTCATGACATGTTTCATTTTTGCGGTCCAAAGCGAAGAGAAAGAGGAGAGAGAAAAAGGTGTCGTGATTTCGTGACATGTTTCATTTTCATGGTTCGAAGTGAAGAGGAAGGCAAAGAAAGAAAAAGTGTCATGATTTCACGACATACTACAAGGAAGGTTGTACGGACGAAAAAGTGTCACGATTTCGTGACATATTGCAAGGAAGGTTGTACGAACAAAAAAGTGTCGCGATTTCGTGACATATTGCAAGGAAGATTGTACGAACGAAAAAGTGTCACGATTTCGCGACATGTTGCAGGAAAGAGAGTCCGAAAGAAAAAGTGTCATGATTTCGCGACAAGTTGCAGGAGAGAGAGTCCGAGAGAAAAAGTGTCACGATTTCACGACATGTTGCAAGAGAGAGAGAGTCTTGAGAGAAAAAGTGTCACGATTTCGCGACATGTTTTGTGAAAGGAAGAGAGAGTTCAGGAGAAAAAGTGTCGCGATATCGTGACATGTCGGGTTTTCGTGACCCGAAGGCAAGAGAGAGAGTCTAGGAGAAAAAGTGTCGTGATATCATGACATGTCGGGTTTTCATGACCCGAAGGCAAGAGAGAGAGTCTAGGAGAAAAAGTGTCACGATATCGCAACATGTCGGGTTTTCACGACCCGAAGGCAAGAGAAAGTGCCAAGGAGAAAAAGTGTCGCGATATCATGACAAAAGTAAAAAGGAAGAGTACGGAGGAAAAGTGTCACGATATCGTGACATGTAGTGTTTTCACGGGTATGAACCAAGTAAAGCAGCAAGGAGGCGAAAGTGTCACGATATCGTGACATGTGTTTTCACGGGTGCAAAGCCGAGAAGAGGACAAAGAGGTAGAAGTGTCACGATTTCATGACAGGTCACTTTGGCGCGAGCAAAGAAGAGAACCCAGCCAAAATAAGATATGTGATAGTTAACTAAAGTTATACGATAGTTACAGGGGTAGTTGTAAAAGAAATTCATGCAGATAAAATAAGAAGAGTTAACTGAAGTCAGTACATTAGTTACAAGTGTATTTATAGTGAAAACACATGCATGCACAAAAAAGAAAGTGAATAGTCTCTAAGGAGAATACGAACAGTCATGACCAAGAAGACGAATAGTCATGGTAAAGGTATATGTGTCAATTCATTGCATGTAACGTAATGCCCACTCTATATATACAAAAGGAGTTATTGACAAGTGGCAGATGAGAATATGAAAGAAATAGTTACAATTGACAAGTGGCATATGAGAAATAAAAGGAGTTATAACTAGAGTTTCAAAGCGAAAGGATTGTTATAAAAGGAGGTCTATGTGGAGAAGTAAATGTGCAGTTGAAAGAGAGCGAAAGTGCTACTCAAACTAGAGTGAAAGTGCTGCAAGAAGTGGGCTGGAAGAATGTTGTAAGAGAGCGTTAAGCAGAGTCATGAGAGTCGTAAGAGTGTAGTAAGAAGCGCAACAAGAGGGTTGTAAGAGGGCCACCAAAGTGCAGTAAGCAGAGCCATAGGTATGTGTTGTGTGAACTGTGGGCAATGTTGAGTGAGCAATAGACCAGTTAGGGTCTTGTAAAAGTGAAGGCATTTATATGTCAATATTCAAATTTTAGAATTGAAGTCCAAGTTGGTGCTTGGAATCAGGGGTTGGTGCTCCTTCTAGTTGGTGCTGGTAAATCAGGGGTTGGTGCTCCTTTCTGTTGGTGTAGATAAATTAGGGGTTGGTGCTCCTTTCTGTTGGTGCTGGTAAATTAGGGGTTGGTGCTCCTTTCGTTGGTGCAGATAAATCAGGGGTTGGTGCTCCTTCTAGTTGGTGCTGATAAATCAGGGGTTGGTGCTCCTTCCAATTGGTGTTGGTAAATTGATTGTAAAGTTGTTGCTTTGCAAAGGCTGGATTTGGATGGGAGTCCAAACAATCTATTTTTGAGGAGTAGCCAAAAATGGTGAACCTCGGTACATCTTGTGTTGTGTGTGATGCTCTCTTGTTATATTTGCTTTATGTGGTTTTAAGATTTCATTGTTTTGGCTTTAAGAGTTGAAGTTTTTAAGTTTTAAAGAGCCACACTGATTCACCCCCCCTCTCAGTGTCATTGTGAGATTAACAATTGGTATCAGAGCCAGTTTCCCTTGATAGGCTAAATTAGCTAGGGTTGATCTTGGAAGTGAGACAATGGCAGGTGGTGAAGGATTCTCATCAAACAAAGCACCATTGTTGGATGGAACTAATTACACATTTTGGAAACTCAGGATGCAGACATATCTTTGTGCTTTGGGATATGACATTTGGGATTCGGTAGATAGTGGATACACAATACCCACCACTTCTCCAACCGATGTTGTCGGTAAGAAATTGTTTGAGAATAACTCAAAAGCAAAGAATGCCATCATGTGTGGATTAATGGACAGTGAACTAGTAAAAATTATGGGTTGTAAAATGGCAAAAGAAATATGGGACAAACTGAGGAGCATTCATGAAGGAGATGATAAGATCAAGGAGGCCAAGTTACAAACGCATCGAGCTCAGTTCGAAGCATTAAAGATGAATGACGATGAGAACATAGAGGCATACATGCTGAGGGTTAATGGAATCATTAATGCGATTAGAGGACTCGACGAGAAAATGGAAGATGCTGTCATCGTGAAAAAGGTACTAAGATCTCTTCCTCAAAGATTTGATTCTAAAGTTTCAACAATAGAAGAAGCTAAAGATCTAAATACATTTAGTATGGATGAGATGCATGGTTCTTTGACTACATATGAGATGAGAATAGGAAAAACCAAACCAATAGAAAGAGAAGCTACTTTTAAAGCACATAAAAAGATAAAAGCAAAACAAGAATCTGAGGAAGAAGAGACATCAGATGAAATAGAAGCAAACTTTGTTCGAAAACTAATAAGGGAAAAAGGAAAATACAGAGGAAAGCTACCATTTAAGTGTTTCAGATGTGGAGGCATTGGGCATGTTGTAGCTAAATGTCCACTTAATGAGAAGGACAAAAGTGATGAAGGATCGCACCAAGAAAGAAGTGACTAGAAGAAAAAGACAAATTTCAAAAACGACAACTTCAAGAAGAAAAGTTTCATCTCCAAGAATGTCAGTTCATCAGAAGACAACTCGAGTGAGGATTCTAAAGAGGAAACAGGTGAAGCTCTTTTCATGGCATTTGAAGAAGAAGAATCAAAAAAGGAAGAAGAAGTGAACTCTGAAGTATGTGGTGAAAACTTTGAGGCTGAAGTAGATCTAGAAGGTGAGTTGATCTCTGCACTTGAAGAGTTGGGTATAGAAAGGAAAAAGAACAAAAGACTGTCCAAGAAGCTAGAAGAATATGAGGATAATATTGAAGATCTCTTCTTGCAAATTCATAAAGCCAAGAAAATAGAAGAAGCTTTGAAGTCACAGATCAATGAGAAAGAGATTGTTTGCTACAAACAAGAAGAGGAGATTATGTTATTGAGGAAACAACTAGAAGAGGCCAATACAAATCTCAAATTTGAGAAGAGCACAAAGATGCTAGATAAAATGATAAGACAACAAAGAAGCCCCATGTGCAAGCTTGGTCTTGGATGTGAAGTTGAACAACCTTCATCTTCTAAATCTACAGAGAAGAAGAAATCCACTACTGAAGGATCAAAGCAAGAAAATCTTGAAGTTGAATCCTCAAAAGGAAGAAAATCTCAAAGGAGATCTACAGCAAAGCAACCACAACAAAAGAGGTTCTATCACTCTCACTCTATTCATAATAATGCTTTTAATGGCTATTGTTTTAGATGCAACCATTATGGTCACAAGGCAACTTATTGTGGATTGAATAATAGTTCAAAGAGTTATGCTGGAAGAAATACATTTGTTACTTCGGTTGAACACCATGTGCAATGTTTTAAATGTAATGGTCATGGGCACATAGCAAGGTCTTGTCCAAGAAATTTTGTATCTAATCTAAGGCAAGATAGTAGATTTCATCAGACACAAAGAGTGCAACACAGATAGGGAAGAAATCATGTGCATCAAAGAAAGGAAAATAATCATCCATCAAGGATGTACAAGAGACAACCACCCAAGAGAAATGTTCAAGTTCATGAAAAGGTTCAAAATAGGGATGCAGTTGAAAACCTTCAGCCTAAGTTCAAGAAATACTGGAGAAATAAAGAAGAGAGGAAATCGTGTCTCCTTGGACATAAGGAGATTACTCCTCTATTGCACTAAGCAGCTCCAGGTAGCACATCCTCAGGGGGAGCAATGTTAAAGTTTTATTTTAATGCTCCTATGTATTTGTGTGGTTATCTGAGGATGAAAGGAAAGTAGTCAGGGAGTTGTTGTATAGCTTTCAAAGTGTGTTTTCTGTTCATACAGTTGTTTGTGGTAGTGTCGTGAAGGGTGGTGATTAAATTGAGAGTTGTCATTATTGGTAGTATTGCTGTATGTCATTGTTGTACTGGTGATGGTTCTTACTACCACTGTCAAAAGTTAAGGATTATAATAGTTCAGATTATTTGGTTGGAGTTGTGGTACAGTGTTTGATGCTTACATAGAGTTGGTTGATACATGCTTCGACTAGGGTCTGTAATAAAGGGATGTTCATTGAGGTGATTGGTTGAGTTGAGTTGAGATGGGGGGTTTTTGGGGGGGGATGGGATTTGAGTATAGGTGCACTATAGTTGGCGTGAAGTCTCTGACAAATGTTCTCCTTATGCTTCTATGAGGATCTGGTTGAGTTATATTGAGATTGAGCATTAAGTATAGAACATATTGAGTCTCTAACAATTCTTTTTATTATTCTATAAGATCTGGGCAAGTTCTTGGTGAGCTTGCTAGAGCAGGTTCTTAGTGAGCCTATGATAGAGTACAGAGGATAGAGTCTCAATGGATAGAGATCCAGCAGCCAACACAGTTGAAGATAGATCTAAGTGAGGATTCTTCAAGTGGAGA
The DNA here is from genome assembly GCA_028583015.1 of Wollemia nobilis. Classification (NCBI taxonomy): domain Eukaryota; kingdom Viridiplantae; phylum Streptophyta; class Pinopsida; order Araucariales; family Araucariaceae; genus Wollemia; species Wollemia nobilis. The sequence goes on along the minus strand of JAQPPZ010002832.1, from coordinate 10,817,483 downwards.
GAGGTCCACTAGTTAGTGCAACAGAGTGACAAAGTCTTCTATAATATAACAATTGAAGGAGAGGTTTATAATGAGCAGCCAGATGGTTTCTAGCCTGGTGATGATTGGTTGAGTTGATTGATTGAGCCTTTGAAGAAGACCTTTGGGAAATATTTTAGGGCAATGCTAGGACAGATTTGAGGACAATGCTGGGACAGATTTCTAGATGCAAATTTTGGTAGGATGTGTAGATGACAGAAAGAGTACCAGTGGAGGTGCATTCTATCATGGAGATAGTTTTGTCGCGTGGAAAAATAAGAAACAAGAGTCAATTTTATTATCCATAGCAGAAGCAGAATATATTGCAGTGATAGTGTGTTGTACGCAGAGGGAGAATTTATATATTTAATTATCTTTGTGCTCATATTTGTAATTTTTGCTGTCATAACGTGTGCCTGAGAATGTTGTGCATGGACTCAGGGGGAGTCTGCAGTAGCCCTTTGGTATTATTGTCAAAGGGGGAGAAGAATTACAAGAGATTGCATGAGTGTTGCCAACAATTCCAAAGGGGGAGATTGTTGAGCAAGGTGCAGCAAAAGTATTGTCATTGTTGTCAACACAGTCAGACAGATCAGTTGATGATGTGGATAGGAGTTAAGAGGTTCTTCAGAGTATTTGTTGAGCAAGGTGCAGCAAAAGTTGATGAAGTATACAGGAGTTAAGAAGTTCTTCAGAGATCAGTTGATGAAGTATACAGGAGTTAAGAAGTTCTTCAGAGTATGTACAGTGATTTTCCAAAAGATAGAAGTGGCCCATTTGAGAAAAATCAAAAGAAAATCACAAGGAAGAAAATTGTCATGATATCGCGACATGTTGAGCAAGAAAGAAAAACTGTCACGATATCGTGACATGTTGAGAAGAAAGAAAAATGTCACGATATCGCGACATGTTGGCAAGAAAGAAAAATTGTCGCGATATCGCGACATGTTTGGAGAGAAAGAGCAAGAAAGAAAAACTGTCATGATATCGCGACATGTTTGGAGAGAAAGAGCCAGAAAGAAAAACTGTCACGATATCGCGACATGTTCGGAGAGAAAGTGCAAGCAAGCAAAACTGTCACGATTTTGTGACATGTTCGGAGAGAAGGCGCAAGCAAGAAAAACTATCACGATTTCATGACATGTTGGAAGAGAGAAGAGGAGAGAGAAAAAGATGTGATTTCGTGACATGTTTCATTTTCGTGGTCCAAAGCTAAGAGAAATATGAGAGAGAAAAATATGTCATGATTTCGTGACATGTTTCATTTTCGTGGTCCAAAGCGAAGAGAAAGAGGAGAGAGAAAAAGGTGTCGCGATTTCGTGACATGTTTCATTTTTGTGGTCCAAAGCGAAGAGAAAGAGAAGAGAGAAAAAGGTGTCACGATTTCACGACATGTTTCATTTTCATAGTCCAAAGCGAAGAGAAAGAGGAGAGAGAAAAAGGTGTCACGATTTCGTGACATGTTTCATTTTCGCGGTCCAAAGCGAAGAGAAAGAGGAGAGAGAAAAAGGTGTCACGATTTCGTGACATGTTTCATTTTCGTGGTCCAAAGCGAAGAGAAAGAGGAGAGAGAAAAAGGTGTCACGATTTCGTGACATGTTTCATTTTCGCGGTCCGAAGCGAAGAGGAAGGCAGAGAAAGAAAAAGTGTCGCGATTTCGTGACATACTGCAAGGAAGGTTGTACGGATGAAAAAGTGTCACGATTTCATGACATATTGCAAGGAAGGTTGTACGGACGAAAAAGTGTCACGATTTCATGACATATTGCAAGGAAGATTGTACAGACGAAAAAGTGTCACGATTTCGTGACATGTTGCAGGAAAGAGAGTCCGAAAGAAAAAGTGTCACGATTTCGTGACATGTTGCAGAGAGAGAGTCCGAGAGAAAAAGTGTCGCGATTTCACGACATGTTGCAGGAGAGAGAGTCCAAAAGAAAAAGTGTCGCGATTTCGCGACATGTTGCAGGAGAGAGAGTTCGAGAGAAAAAGTGTCACGATATCGTGACATGTCGAGTTTTCATGACCCGAAGGCAAGAGAGAGAGCTAAGGAGAAAAAGTGTCGCGATATCGTGACATGTCGGGTTTTCGCGACCCGAAGGCAAGAGAGAGAGTCCAGGAGAAAAAGTGTCACGATATCGCGACATGTTGGGTTTTCGCGACCCGAAGGCAAGAGAAAGTGCCAAGGAGAAAAAGTGTCACGATATCGTGACATGTCAGAGTAAAAAGGAAGAGTACAGAGGTGAAAGTGTCATGATATCGTGACATGTCGTATTTTTACGGGTATGAACCAAGTAAAGTAGCAAGGAGGGAAAGTGTCACGATATCGCGACATGTGTTTTCACGGGTGCAAAGTCGAGAAGAGGACAAAGAGGCAGAAGTGTCACGATTTCACGACAGGTCACTTTGGTGCGAGCAAAGAAGAGAACCCAACTAAAATAAGATATGTGACAGTTAACTAGAGTTATACAGAAGTTACAGGGGCAGTTGCAAAAGAAAATCATGCAGATAAAATAAGAAGAGTTGAAGAAGTGAGAAATCGATTACAGGTGCAATTATAGTGAAAATACATGCATGCATAGAAAAGAAAGCAAACAGTCTTTAAGGAGAGTATGAACAGTCATGACCAAGAAGATGAACAATCATGGTAAAGGTATATGTGTCAATTCGTTGCATGTAACGTAATGCCCACTCTATATATACAAAAGGAGTTATTGACAAGTGGCAGATGAGAATATGAAAGAAACAGTTACAATTGACAAGTGGCGTATGAGAAATAAAAGGAGTTATAACTGGAGTTTCAAAGCAAAAGGATTGTTATAAAAGGAGGTCTATGTGGAGAATTAAATGTGCGGTTGAAAGAGAGCGAAAGCGCTGCTCAAACTAGAGTGAAAGTGCTGCAAGAAGTGGGCTGAAAGAATGTTGTAAGAGAGCGTTAAGCAGAGCCATGAGAGCCGTAAGAGTGCAGTAAGAAGCGCAGCAAGAGGGCTGTAAGAGGGCCACCAAAGTGCAGTAAGTAGAGCCATAGGTATGTGTTGTGTGAACTATGGGCAATGTTGAGTGAGCAATAGACCAGTTAGGGTCTTGTAAAAGTGAAGGCATTTATATGTCAATATTCAAATTTTAGAATTGAAGTCCAAGTTGGTGCTTGGAATCGGGGGTTGGTGCTCCTTCCAGTTGGTGTTGGTAAATCAGGGGTTGGTGCTCCTTTCTGTTGGTGCAGATAAATTAGGGGTTGGTTCTCCTTTTTGTTGGTGCCGATAAATAGGGGTTGGTGCTCCTTTTTGTTGGTGTAGATAAATTAGGGGTTGGTGCTCCTTTCTAGTTGGTGCAGATAAATCAGGGGTTGGTGCTCCTTCCAGTTGGTGCTGGTAAATTGATTGTAAAGTTGTTGCTTTGCAAAGGATGGATTTGGATGGGAGTCCAAACAGTCTATTTTTGAGGAGTAGCCAAAACTGGTGAACCTCGGTACATCTTGTGTTGTGTGTGATGCTCTCTTGTTATATTTTCTTTATGTGGTTTTAAGCTTTCATTGTTTTGGCTTTAAGAGTTGAAGTTTTTAAGTTTTAAAGAGCCACACTGATTCACCCCCCCTCTCAATGTCATTGTGAGATTAACACTCTTCCCATGTTAGCCAACTAAAAATAATATAACTTAACTACAAACTATCTCATGCCATGATTCAGGGCCTAAGATATTATGATGACAATTCTCTTGGAGTTAATTTGCTGAAGTTAGTAGTGCCTTTACATTCTTAAATGATCACTATTGTCTAAAGAAACCTTGCAAAGCTTTGTTCTAAATTTTTGACAAACATGTTGTCATTCTATGGCCAATTTACTTTTTAAACTTGAGCTTGAGCAACAAATTGATGTTTTTAATTATAGGTATGATATAAAAATTGTAAACAGTTGTTTGAGACTTATGGCAATATTGTTTGTTTTCCCAAGGTTATAATGTTAATGACAAAATTTGTTTCAAAGTTAAAGTTTACAATACTTAAAGGATCGTATATAAAATTTAGAAGGGCCAAGGCAAATTTTTCTCTAACAAGTAAGATTTTGAAGTAAAAATAAAGAGCAATGTTATAGGACCCTTCTTGTGGAACCCTCACATCCCTAGGGTGAATTTTGAAGTGGTGGTTTGGTCAAGTTGTTCCTAACTTGCACCCAATTGTGGGTTTTGAGGTGGGTCCATTTTCCTTGGTAGTAGATGCTTTTCATACCCTTTCCCAAAAATTTAGGTCTTTCTTGATCTAGGAAATATTTGTTCCTAGAAATAGGTGAGGAAGTTCTTTTATCTTAGAGGATACATGGAAACCTGTGATAAGTAAACACAATCAATATAAAGAAGTTTTTGAAAATATATGAATCAAGCCTATTCCTCAAATAGTCTGTGTCAATGAGTGAATGTTCATCTCCCTAAGATAGTTCATTTGTCAACCAAACAACAAAATGTGTCCCAAATTTTTATTGGTTGCTTTATATTTTATCATTTTCTTATAATTTTCCAATAGAATATGGGCTTGGTAGAGAACATTCACTTTGGTATGTGCTTGTTGTGGTGTAGTGGTAAATGCCCTGGGTGCTGGTAGAGGCCGACCCAGGTTCCATTCTCCTTGTCTCCATCCTATAGATATATGGTATAGTTAGGAATTTCCTATGTGCTGGTTGATGCCGACAAGGCTCCATTCCTCCTATGCCCAACCTGTTGAAAGTGGCACCTCGAAAGGGGTGTTTTCCACTATAAATTAGTTTTATCTGCTTGTTGTGGTGCAGTGGTAAATGCCCTGGGTGCTAGTAGAGGTCGACCCAGGTTCCATTCCCCTTATCTCCATCCTGTAGATATATGGTATAGTTAGGAATGTCCTATGTGCTGGTAGAGGCCGACAAGGCTCCATTCCTCCTATGCCCAACCTGTTGAAAGTGGCACCTCGAAAGGGGTGTTTTCCACTATAAATTAGTTCTATCCACCCATGTAGAGGAGTTGGAGAGCAAGTGGGTAGTTAAACCTCTCTAGTTGCTGAGAGGCCCAGGTTCAAATCTCTCGCCTCACATGTTGCGGATATGTTATGTAATGGTTCCCTCGTGGTCGCAGTCTGTTTACCCCTTGTGGCCACCACCAAAAAAAAAAAAAACATTCACTTTGGTAATAATCAAATAATAACCAAGAATATTTAGATTAAGTTTTCTAGTTTTTGGTTTGTCTAAGAATTGCTACTTTAATAAGAAAATTGAAAAAAGTTAGTAGATAGTGGCTTTGATCATGTAATTTATGCAAAAAAATTGTGATTGATGGAATCCATGAAGGAATCTTAAAAAAATTGTACAATGATGTAATCACAAACTAGTATACTCAATCAAGTTTCAGGTGAGTTATGGTCTATTGCATTGAGGCATTTAGTGAGAATATTAGTATTCAAGTTCAAATTTAGTAAGATTGGAGTTGGAAAATGTTATTCAATGTATACAATTATTTTTTGAGTTTGACGTCAAGTTTGAGATATTGCATAAATATATTGATATTTAATGTATATAAATAATTTTTTTTTTCTTATTTGCAACTATTTGAAAACATTGTTGAATATATCATTTCCAAATACAAGAAGCCTAGAGAGACCTAAAATTTCAAATATACATAGAGGCATCCTTGAGTGTCAAGAACAATAAAGCATGGGTCCATCTCGAAGACCAAAAAATTCCATTGAGAAAGACTTTGCATCTCCAACTCCCAAGCCAAGCCATCCACCACTGAAGGCTTACATGGAAAGAATTTTTAGGTCAATCCAACCAAACCACCACAGTGACATCAAAAATGGGATGACACATCCTTATAAGCATAGGAGGATCCATGGAGGTATTGGAAATGCAATATGAGATCCCAGGAAGATCTACCAAACTAGAGATCAGTAAGACAGGAGCATGGGGAAGTAAGGAATTTGAAATGGGGTCCTCCCTCCCAGAGTAAGAGACCTAGAATATAATCAAAACTTTCTCTTGTATATTACTGGTTAAATGAAATGTGTGAAGACTAATATTATACATATTTTTACTTCAATTTAGAGCTCAAACCACTAATTTTTGTTATACTCATAAAGACTTGATATTTTTATGGAGTCAAACATGCTCAATGGATATACATTGATAAAATGGTAAACCTACCAAGGGATACTAAAAGTTGATTCAATTTTTTTTTTAGTAAAATGGTAAGTTTTGAAAAAGGGTTATTATTTATTAGATAGGGTTTTACCACTAGGGGTTTAATAAATTAGAAGGGGAGGTGGTAAATTTTAAAAATAGAGTATTTTTTAAGAATCTCGTGAATGCACGTGTTTTGAAGGCTTTCAAATAAGTGACCCCCTGTGCATGGAGATACACATTCGCACAATATATCATTGGCAAAATTTGTATTCAAACCCTCCCACCTATTGTTGATTGGAATTTTATACCCACACCACTTGTTAATGCTACTTTTTGCCACATGATGGCCACTTTGTGGAAATTTCAAAAATTTTGGCCATGCCCATGTATACACCTTCCTGTGTGTGGCAAAATAATTTTCAATATTTTTTCTTCCTCCCAATTGTATTTTTTAATGCATATTTTTCCCATATGGAGCATGGGTAAGGCTAAATTTAGCCTTTATTAAAATAAAAGTGGAGAAAATCACTTTATTGTATAGGCAATTTTAAAGAGGGCACTCACATTATTTAATTTTTTTTTTCCATATGGAGAATGGATGGCCCACATGGCCAAATTAATATTCCTTTGTGAGGAAATTTGAAATGACATTTTAATAAGCTTTGTATTCTACTATAGAGCGTTAAATTGAGTGCCCCCCATGTTTTTTTTCAAAATATTTCTTGTGAGGGAAAGGAGAAGATTTTTTCCTACAGTTGATGGCCACTTTGACACTTGATTTTAGGGATGTTTATATTTATTGAAAAGGTTTTTCTGATATGGACATATTGGTGGTGTCCAATTTCCATTTTGAGGCATTTCATATACATTTTTTGAGGCTCGAATATTGGTGTATCATGGAGTGCACTCAGTTGAACCCAACACTCCCAAATCATTTGTATGTGATCCTAGTATCTAGTAACCTTCTCTATAGCACCTGGTGGATGTAGTGATTGGTTACCCATGCATTCCGGTAGGATGAGGAGGTCACCATAAGGACACATTTGATAGCTATATTGGTGCCTTTTCATTTTTGATTCCCTTATTTTAAGTTGTTTGTCCACACAATTTGGACCTTGTTATCAGCCCATTGTGTTCGTATAGGTGGACACCACATAAATGTTCTTATGGGGTCAATTTTGGACTACCCTTGCCATTGTGGTGCTTCTTTTTCCACACTATCTTCACACTCTCTTTTTGTGATATACTTTGGTTTTAGGGGGTTTTCTTTAGTGACTTTTTTCCATGGTTCATAGCCTTGTTCATTATCACAAGCACCAGTCTTGGAGTGGATTTTCTTTCAGTTTGGTGACAAAGCTTCTCTACTTTTTTTTGAGACATCACATAGATACTTTGCAGGTTTCTTTATGGAAGTTGTCCTAGGGGGGATTGAAGAGGACATCTTCCTCTCCATCGTCCTTGCACATCTTTCTTCTTCTTCTTATTTATCTTCTGGTAGTGGTTTTTCATCATCTCTACAGCTGAGTTTATTATGGATATATTGTACATGAGTACCTTAAAAGGCCTTGTTGCTGGGACTCATAACTATGGATATACCGTTTGTATGGTTTTGTTTTTTTTTTACTACCTCCTAGTACCACTTAATGGAGGGTTTTAGAGCATATCCTAGTACCAATTAAGGGGGGTGTTAGAGTATAATCCTTACTTGTTACTAGGATATTAGGATAATTTTGTGTGACTGAGATCAAATCAGTTAGTTATGATACAATAGATCATATTTTATGCTCTTATTATTTAAGCAAGGTCCATTTCATAGAATAAAAAGAAGTTATTTTATTTCTCCAACATAAATTGTAGGGAAAATACACTCTATAGTAAATTGCAGAAAAACTAAATTAAAATTTTAAACATGACTCAAAGGAACTGTGTAGAATTAAACAAAATAGGGAAATACAGAATTAGAAATTCTTGTAGGAAATAAATAATGGAAACTAACTAATGAAACCAGAAGAAAAGAGGCAGGAATACTTACTAGAGTGAGTCTAGGATCCTATAGACATCCACCTAGTTAAATTATGCAATCACTCTTTGAATTCAAGAAATTGACCAAAACACTTCCGAGACTTTTTTTATGCAGTACCAATTTTTATAGAGCAATTTTGGATCCTTTATTCATGGGTGGCCTACATTTTTATACAAAAAAAAATCGTCCCCTATTTAAAATTTTATATGTTGCATGATTTTCTACATTGGGTGAGCATAAATTAATTAAACACCTAAAAATAGAGAAATTGCACTAAAATTATCCCTCATAGAATAATCATAGCATTTCCTATATTTAACAAAAGACATCTAATTTTATACATGGTTTTCAATCTTCATGGTCAACATGCATATTTTTATTCTATCTAGTGCATGCATTGTTTAGCTCGTTGCTAGAAAATAGAAATATTTTTAGCCTATCATCAAGATATAGGCACCACATTTAGCCTTATTTTGTTGATTGAGGATCATAATTGGTTTTCAAAAATTAAACAATGCACACTTTTATTCTATCATTGGGAGATAAGCATCGTTCAAGAGACATGTATAATCCCGTGTATTGGGAGACAAGCACCTTCCAACCTATTATCGAGAGACAGACATCATATTATGTACTGGGAGATAGGTGCTTCCTTTTTTTGGGAGATATATGCCTTCCATATTATGGCCGAGATACAGGCATCGTACCTTAGCATAATTTGGAGTGCCTTACTCCTTTGCTACTATCATCATTCACTCACCAATCCTTCCTTAATCGCGTCATGAAAATATCAAATGCTAGGTTTGCATGGGATATTGACTAAAAAGGTACAAATAAAAGACATAATGTACTACATCTACACACAATTTTCACTCAAAATACACATTAGGCATAATACATCATTTTCCATTAAATATATACAAAAATATCATAAAATATGTATTTCTAATATAATATGCCACACAATTATGCTATTAAAGTATACAAAAAATGAGCATTTTTTGTGCTCATCAATTGGTTCATGAGTTATTAGAAATGGTTCTTTCTAAGCTCAAGCCATTGGTATTGTTTGAACCCTCACTTAGCTTGTTAATGGAGTATTTTGGTTTATTAAATCTTGTTATCCCATTTTTCTATATTGACTTGACAATCCCTCTATATATTTGCTCTTGGTCCCTTAAATTGAGGATATCCCCAAGGAGGAAGCGATGTAACATCCATGACTACATTATGGATTCGAATGCATCATTTTCCATGCTTGAAGTCCCAGTTGAAATAATGATGATTAAGAAAAATTAGCATGGCATGCATGAGGGTTGATGCTATTACATGTTTATTAAATCATCCTTTATCACCCAATATCTTATATCTATGTCTAAGATCCTATCTATTTTATTAGACTTTAACTATTGGAGAAATTTGAGGAAACAAAATATGGAATATGAGAAGTGGATTGAACCAAGTACACTATCTCTTGACAAGGAAGTGTGGGACACTTTAGAAAAAAGTAGATTCTTAACCTTCTTGAAAATTGTAATGGATATGATAAGGATATTTATATGGATTTCTCTTACTCTTTGGAAGAAAGAAAATTTAAATCTAGGGGTATATAATTCACCATTAACATCCCCCTCATTACAGAAGTCTCTCACCTACCAGTTACAAGGGAGTGTATTAATAGGGAAAAACATTCCCTAGCTAAAGAGCTACAAATTTTTAAAGGTAAATAGGAAAAGCTTGATAAATTTTAGAATTGTATTCTTAGATAGTCCCTCCCAAATCCATGGTACAAGGTGGTAATTACTATTATGTAATTCTTTACATTGGATAGCTCGTTTGTTGTTATTAGGAGCTTTCACATCACTTTTATTAACCATATACATTTCAATAAGAAAAATATTCCTACCTTCTTATTCAATTCAATGAAAAGTACCATGAAGTAGGTCCAAAGAGAGTATTCTTCTATCCCTCTCCATTAGGGTCTACTCAAGGTGTGTTTCTTGCATTTTTCTAATAAATGAAACAACGTTGGGTTGGTGAACTTGGGCCTCAACTATGGGATTCCCTTTGATTTTTATAAGAAATCCAATTCCCTTATGGAAATTGGAATTAGGGAGAATGATTCACCTTCTATTGATTCTTCTATCCAATCCCTCTCTAGGATAGAGATTTGAATCATGGTGGCTTGAAACTGATGCCTTGGGTTGTCATTAATAAAGAGGAATTTGGTTCACGGATGAATTTGGCTATAGGCTCCAAAAGTAGGGAAGAAGCCAAATGAAACTCCAATTGACTAAAGTAAAAAGTAGGGAAGGTGGATAGGACACCCCTAGGTAATTCTAGTTTAAAATTTAGAATATTTAGGGGAATCAAATTTGACCTCTCCAAAAATAAAGAAGTACCACTCTTCTTCTTTGAAAATGATGAAATAATGAGGAGATTCCTTAGCTAAGAAGAAGGTCCTAATTAGTCCTAAATATTGTCACCTAATTCATAAATTGTATGATCTCATCATATCCATGAGGATGACCAACAAAATGACTTCTTTGTATGCAGAAGAAACCACTCTCATCTTGGGTGAACTCAAGAAAATGATGTCTAAGTCAAGGTCTAGTGATGTAGTGGAAATCATTCAAGAGGATTTTACTTAGGATGGGGTGTTGTTCTTGTCTTCTCCTCTTAGTGGTTGTTTTTTTCTTGGGATATCTTCTTCTTAGCCTTTTTTATATCTCTTTTGGACTCTAGTTTTTGGGTCTTGGTTATACCCTTATTGTTAGTCTTTAGATCTTTCATGCTTATCTTACCTCTTAGTTTGTAAAAGTTTTGGTGAACCTTTCAGAATCCCTTCGATAGTAATGATCACCTTCTACTCAAGTAAAAATATTTAAACATTTTATCAAATGGAAATAACTCAATTGGTTAGTGTTGAATTTCAAATAGAATACCTAAGGTCCAATATCTTCAAATGATACATGCATAATAACCAATATATTTCAATACCAATATGTTGTGATGATGTAATATTGTCGGGGTCTGCTTCAACTTCATATAAAAATTTGAAAAAATGCATTTAAATATTTTATGATTCAAAAAATTAATAGAATAAATCATTAATAAAATTGTGAGACTTACAACTATAGCGATAGACACCTAATTTTAAAACATTTGGCCAACCTTCAAATATTACAATTCCTTTAATTATCCCTTCATCCATAAACCTCCTAACCCTCCAAACTAAACCCACCTTTCTAATGCCCAAATTTGGAGCATTTACTATTCTAAAAGTGATAGTTACCACCTTTTAGCAATTTAAAATTAGGTAATAGCATCCTTGTGATACTAATATTTATTGTAAATATTCAAAAATCTATATAAACATACTTACACTAGAATGGGTTTGAAAAGTTCTCTCCAACAAGTATATATACTCGTACAATGATTACTGCCTCTAATTGCCCAAATTTGAAGCATTCATTTCTTCTAAGCAAATGTGCTAGGTAGAAATCATTTGTGTTGGTACCACCTTTGTACCTAGGTAGCACATTTTTCTTGTTTGACTATTTGAATTTGTTGCAACCAAATTCAAATTCTATAGGTCATCTAGCATATATGCCACCTCATTTATGTTGGAAACACTCTTTCTAGTTATTCCTTTTGACCATGATTAGAATCTCATAGGTGTGTGTCTCAGGCATGTTCAAGCCATCCTCCACTCTTAGGGATGATTGTGCATGCTAATAAATTGGTCACATCTAGTTCTTATTAATATTTTCCAATAATATTTGTCCTTATCCTTCTATCCTTCTAGCATATTCCCTCCGAGAGGCTCTTGAATCATCAATAAATTTAGATTTTGAGGAGGGTATTTCATGCAAGTTTTTACCATAGCTATACTTCATCAAAATCACTTTAGCATTATTTTCATATTCTATCGACACCTAAAACATGTCATTTTGAAGATGCTACTCATGTGGACACCATTTTGGACCATATGACTCATCTTAGATCTTTCCAAGACCCAATAGTGGTTCTAACCACTCAATCAGGGTACGCTAGTCCTATTTAACCTTGGTCATTTTTTTCCTTTGCGGTGGCCTCATGGTCACTGATATTGATGATGGTCATAGACAGGCCATGCCTATCAATAACAACCATGGATTGGGTTGCATCTACCGATAACAACCATGGACGAAGTCATTCTTGTCAAATATGGTCGAGTTTGTAACAAAATTGAGCTACCTGATCCGAGTAAAATCTATTAGAATGCAAAAAATTCTTGAATGGTTATCCATTAGAAGCTTCAATAAGCTTCGTCTCAACTACCTGGCCCAATTGAATCTTGTTCTTAACTTCATGAGCAAGCTAGGATGCAAATTTTGGGAGTCTACTTAAGGCCGCAAAAATAAGAGAGGTTCAAATATTTTGATGAGCAATTGCCATAGAGAATCATTACCAAATTGAGGAGAGAAGTGATATCCCTTGAGGTGCAATGAAGTGCTACCCAATTCACATCATGACATTGGCACATTCACCAATGGATATCTCACAAGCTTGAAGATCAACCACCTTACTATTCAAGACTAATTTTCCATGGATTTAAGCCCAATTACACAATCAAACTATGTTTTAAGACACACCAACCCTTGCACATCAATTCAATAGTGGAATTGATCATCACCAGATCTAGAACATAGATAACAGAGCCTCTGTATGGTGGTTTCTATTTTTAATAGTGGCCTATAGGTACCATCATTAATGTCATCAGTGACTAACAAAATCCGTCGATCTGATCAACAAAAACCTTGGGATGATGTATCATTTCTTCTATTTTAGTCATTAGATTAGTCATTGGCTACTTTCTATTGAATTTCTAACCTAGTTTAGTATTTCATTTCAGTATTTCATGTATTTTTGCACTTCTTTATGCATTTGCTTTCCTTATTGCACCTATCAAGAAACTAGCCTCATCTTGAGAATATTTCAATGCTATTAATCCTTCTTTAGTTTCTTTGTGTGCAGGTGATAGGCCTTTTGCAGGAGCTAGACATCATCAAGACCACATTTCTTGATGTCATCACGTGGAGGTTGTGAAGGAAACCCTCTATAATCATATTAGAATAATTTCAAAAGAATCTATTGGAAGACATCTATTCTTGAGATTTATTGTAATTTTGTATCAATTTGGTATCCCTAAGAGGGATGTATTGTAACCCGATGTACAATGTCTTTTGAATATTAATGAGAATGGCCCATTTATTTCTTCAATTTATTGTTATAATGGTTACATAATTTTCTTTTATCAAATTGATTTCATTATTGCAATTCTATAGATGTTTAGAATCTTTTGTCAATTCACACATTCTATCTCTATTTCTTGACAAGACTACGCAAAACTCTTGGCTAAATATTGAATTAATTATCATTTTTAATCATAAATATTGCATACTTCACAAATAATTGATCAAGCAATCAATATTTAAGCCTTCAAATCCAACAACCTAGACAGACTTAACAAGAAACAAGGGACCTCCAACAAGCAACCAAGATGAAGCAACCCTTGGACTTGGATTGTAGTTTTTGTTATTCCTCTCTTTATTTCTTTGGTCCTTTCATTTACATATTTATTTTAGCATATATTTAAATTTATCATATCTTACTTGTAGATACCCAATATTGGATAAGTCAATTTTCCAAGTTACCCATCAAGCATGAAAATGAGATAACTTAATTTTTTTATGTCAATTTCTACTAATTCTACTTGATCAAGAAGAATCATTGGTTATGATTAGATGTAGAAATTACATACAAGGAGGTTTTATTATTTTATTTTTGAGATATTATTTCTTCCCACCTAACCAGCTTATGATAATGAAATCAATGGTATTGCTTGCTTGGAATCGTTGCTAGCTATTCTGAGAGAGTGATTCCACTACCTGAGGGTCAAACCTAAAAATATTAGATCCTACACCTCTTTAAGATCCATATAATTTATTCTTCCATTTTCCCTCAAATACATGCCATTTTTTTATGTCCTTCAAAGTTGACATTTTGTAATTTACCTCCATCTATCTCAAGATATGGGATTTCATTTTTTTGCCTTACCTTCCCATCAACATGAATGCTTCAAGATCCATATCCCAATACAATGAATTTATAATTTGAGTTGAAGGGGTTCCATTCATAATAATAATTCTGAGGCTAAAGAAAATTTAAAATTTTGTATATTCAATTGCTCTACGTGTTCATTATGTTTCAAAGCTTCCATCCTTTTCTAAGGAGATTCATGCTTGGAGATCTGTACTTGGGCGAAAGGGAGAGGATTCCATCACCTCCATTTTTGTTATTTCCTTCTCTCAATTTTTTTTACAATTTTTTTATTTTTGTTACATTAATGGTTTCATTTGATTATGCTTTTCATTATTTATCCTAAGTTCTTGTAGTCTTTAAATTACTAGTATTTTCTTATATTCTTGCAACTTTAACAGAGATTTCCTTTTATGATATTAAATTTTGGATAGGTTCATACCATCCCTACATTTATTTTATATCCCTTAGAATTTTTATCTTCTTTTCAAGGATCATAGGGTAGAAATATGACTTACATTATTTAGGTCCTACCCAAGATTTATGGCTAAGACCTTATCTTGTTCTTTAGTTGGCATGAATATTTAGTCTATTTTTTCTTTATTTATGCCTACAGAGTCCTTTTACCACATTAGAATGATAATTTTGTCCTTGCTTTATTCCTATGGTTCAAAAGAGTAACCCACATGTATATAGAACTACTCCAAGAGAAACTTTTTTGCTAAGTAAATAGTAGATTCTAGGCTAGAAGGTAGAAAGACAATAAAACACTGTCAAGCCTAAAATATGGCTAAGAAAGAGAAATCTAAAAGTTTTCTATAGAGATGGAATAAAAATTTGGCTATGTATGGAGAAAGTAATCAATATTTTATGAAGCTAACATCATCACAAGATGTAAAAAATGTCTAGCATCCGATGTATATGAACCTAAAAAATTGGCTAAGGTAAGAGAGTTTGACATTTTGTTGTAATTTTAGACTAAAAATTTGCTAAGTTTGAAGAAATATGATATTATTTTTAGAAGCACTAGCATTACTCTAAGGAGCAAAAAAGTCTAGCATAGTAGTAGGCCAAACTAAAAATTGGTGAAGTATAAAATCAAAGATGAGATTTTGTGATGTTCATGTCATCACAGGGCACATAAAAATTCTAATATTGAAAGAGGATGGATACAAAATTTAGTTAAAGCATAGAGATCAACATGAGAAAGGGTTGTATTTTAAGAAAGCTTATTTCTAGCACTTGATAGTGCACCATGTTACATATTTCAAAAGTAGCTAAGTACAAAGCAAAAAAGCTAGACTTTTAATAAAGTTGACAAAAATCTTGGAGGTAAAAAGGTCTAACCCATAAATAGTCTAGAACTAGATTTTGGATAAGAAAGGGATCTCGGTAGGGTTATGCATAAGGGGTTGGACTCAAAATGTACTTGTAAAAAAATGGTGAATCATAATCAAAATCAAGGTGAATCATGGAGAATCCTAAGAAAATAAAATTGAGCATCTTCACACAAAAATTTAGGGTATTTGAAGCCCTAAAATGTAAGGTCATATTTGGGGCCACTTTTGACCTATTAAATCATCTTATAACTTCATAAAAACACCACCATTATATCAGGCTTAAAAATATTTTTCCAACGAGCACAAATATGCCTATGTTTGGATATATTGTGACAAATTGAACCTAAGAAAAAATTGGTCATAAAAATTTTAGGTGAATGGACCGACATCGAGGGTTCTCATATTCACCAATTTCCAATTTTGGAAATCCTAATATTCACCTAATTTGTTAATATTTGCCACTATGCATAACCCTGGATCTCAGTAATGCATCTAGATCTCGATAGCCATGAAAGGAGCCTAGAGTTATCCCACTCATGTAGAATCAAATATGTTAGAGAATCCTAATGTCCATATGCTTCTCCATTGCCCATGTTCTATACTCACCCTTTTCAAGCCTATAGTCAATTGTGTACAATAATTTTGAGCTAATAGATTGTAATGTAGATCTATATATAGTTTAATGTACCTATGTAAAAAGGTAAAGTCTTCAGTGTTTAAAATATGCATAAGTTGTATGATTATTGTATTGTGTTCCTTTCAATAAAGATTGAAATGTTGTTTTTCCTCTATCAGAATATGTAGGACATGTATGAATGCGAGTCAAATTATTATGCATTTTTGTTTATGTTAAATGGATGGTGAATTCTATCAAAGTTTATTAAGTTAAACTGGATAACTATATGGATTACTATTTAATTAATATCTAGAATAATTTTTGGCATGTGTTGATCTAAATAATGCTCTAAAATATTGTATGATAACTAGTATGTTAGGGCTTGAATTGAATTGAAAGTGCAAGACTCTCATACATTTGCTTCTTATTGTTTTTGAACCCTAACTAGTTATATTTCTACACTCTTTGTAACCTTTCTCATTTATTTATTTAGTATTCAACCCCAATTTTAGTTTAGCTAGAATTACAAGAAATAGCCTTGTCTAGAGGTTGACTAAGAATATATTACCATTCATCCAATATTGGCTAGAGTCTAGGGTGCATCTCATAAAATAGGTAAATTTTGGACCAAGATCTTTTGACATGTTCGATGGGATTCAAATCTCATCTCCTTGTTTGAGCAAGATCTTTGTGAAATTCTACTGTCTCATAGATCAAATTCCCAATCACCTAGTAAACCCACCATTCATCTAGAACTTGAACACCATCTAATACATAGGCTTATGATCATAAGATCGACAATCTAAAAGCTAGATAAACTTGTGGAATTTTTTTAACTACCTTCACTTAGGTTTAGAAGAAATAAATGTCTATTAGGGTTATACATACGGGGTTGGACTTGAAATATATTTATAAAATCCTGGTGAATCGTGTCCAAGGAGAAATAAAGAATTCCATTTATATTTCACAAAAAATTATAAAACTAGGATGAATTTTTTTTGTTTTAGGGACTATGCATATCGCTTGCATTAAACCTTCAATTCCAACCCAAATTCTAGGTTTGTAAGATAAAATTAAAGGACAATAAACCCTAAGGTAGAGTCATTATTTTGATTGGATACAAAAATGTCAATCTAGTGTAGCTATGTCAATCGAACTATACTGATGTATTGTAAATATGGTGATGTGTTGTAGATATGTTGTATTATAATTAGGCTAATGTGTTGAAGTTATGTTGATTAGAAAAAAATGATAGGTTGCATTTATGCAAATGTAGTGCGGACAGGATGATGTGCTATAGCCATGTCAATCAGACTATATCGATAGGTAATAACCATGACAATATGCTACAATCTATGTGTTGTAGTTTTATCAATGTGTTACAGTTATGCCGATTGTTCTATTCTGATCAGATGCAATAATATCGATGGGTTGCAGCAATGCCGATGTGTTGTTGATCAAATGTAATAATGATAATCAAATGCATCAATATCAACTGGATGCAGAAATAATGATCAGATGTAGTCATACCAATGTGGTGCAAGAATGTTGATCGAATGCAACAATGCTAATGTGGTGTAGTAATATTTATTAGATGTAACAATTATGATTGAATACAATAATGGTGATCGAATGCAACAATATCGATCAGATGCAAAAATGTTTATTAGATATAATAATACCAATAGGATGCAATAATGATGATTGGATGCAGTAATGATGATCAAGTGTAGAAATGATGATAGAGTGCATTAATGATGATTAAATGCAATAATGACGATCAATACAACAATGTTTATAGGATGCAACAATGCTAATCGAATACAATAATACCGATCAGATACAACTATGTTGATCATATGCAAAAATATATGTGGTGCATCAATGTTGATCAAATGCAACAATGTTGATCGAATATAGCAATGATGATCGAATACCATAATGATGATCAAATGTAGCAATGTTGATCCAATGCAACACTATCGATCTGATGCAACAATACCATGTGTCAACCATGCATTAAATGATTGCATGCAGATACCATGTGTCAATCATTTATTGAATGCTAGCATTCAAAAATTCTATATAAAGGCATAAACAATCATTTTTTTACCTTTTCTAATATAGAGCACATCACACGCCTTCCATTTTAACCTTTTTTTGATGTTATCCAACACATTAATAATACCTTCCACCCTACACCCTGATCTAGAGTCCCTCGTACCCTATAAAATAAATCAATGGCATCCCCTTCCACCCTTGTAATATCAAAAATTAATTTCAAAAACCTAGTTTGCCCCCTAATTTCTAAAATTTTAACAACACCAGGTTACGACATGTCATGGGTCAAAGACTCTGGTCTTCATGGTCTAGTTTCGATGTCGTAGTTCGACACAGACACAAAACTACTATAGAAGTTAATTGCATGTTACGATAATGATTCGACCATGGTAAATGTTGTTATAGACAACAAGAATATCAAATTTTCTCTCACAGCCTCAGACATCTCTAGATTGATAGGATTGCCTCACATCGGTTGTGATCCTATCACATCAAAATTCCTTTTAACTGATGAAGACAAAGAGTACCTGGAGTGCAACTTCGATGTCCCCTCAGATTATTTTATAGGTATAACTGCATATTTTTATATTTAATTGAATTTAAAGTCTAGGGTTTTACAATTACTGGTTTGTTTCTTTTTGTAGTTACCGCTACCAAGTCCAGAAGGGGCTTGACTGTAGCAAATATTCAGAACAAGTTTCTTTGAGCATGTTGTGAATTCTTCCTAGCTAGACTCGTTCTACAAGGAAGACCAAATATTTTTGATGTGGGCATTGGCATATTTGGTTTGTTGTATTGTGCACCAATAATTTGACTGGTGCACCTATGTCTCACATCGCATCAGAATGGATCTCCAAAATGTGAAATCCCCCACTACTCTAACTCCAACACTCAACACATGCAACTACATTCTTTGTTTTTTTATGAATCATATTATAATTTGCAGAATACTAAAGTACCGACTTCATGGCACCCAGACCTAGCCACTGCAGCCATGACAGTACAATAGGTGTAGGTAAATTTTACTTTATATGAAACTAATAATTTTTTATATTCAATATATTTTTCATTTTTATTATTTTAACAATTTATACATAAATACAGAAAAGGGCATCCTCTTCCACTTCAAAGTGGGATGTTGCTGTCAGAGGTCATAATCCAGAGGAATCAGGAGACTTCGAATCACCTATGGAAATGACACCACTAAGAAGAAGATCCAGCAAATGCTTAAGATCTAATTCTCCTAATCCTCGACAACCTCCACCTGCACGTCCACTACCAACTGGTGTAGCTATGCAAGAGGTTTCATCTTCGACCAGTAAGTTTTACAGTCTGCCTTCACAAAATTTGTTACCAAATTTTATTATGTTTTTTATTAATTTTTATAATGTGTTTTCAGATGTACAATGCACCAACATTCCATTTGCATCTGTAGCTATGCAAGAGGTCTCATCTTCGATCGGTAAGTGTTATACATTAATAGTAAATTTTACAGTCTACCTTCACAAATTTTGTAACCAAATTTTATTTTGATTTTTTAAGCTTTTTCACAACAATGTCATCAAGGAAGACAACAATCGATGCCCCTCCTCCACCACGCCAACCTCAAATGCGAGGTCAACAATGGTTTATGGGTGGAAAATAATTTCTTCCATTCAGGCCACAAGGAGGATCATCCAAGCAATTTTTAGGATTTGGAAATATATCTTTTGGTAATTTTACAAGTGTACAGGAAGCTTCTATTGTTGGGTTACCTAATCCTCCACTTGATGAGGATTACTTTTTACAGGGCAACATGCCCTCTGTGTTTCAAGCTACAGATCTGCTTCGAGAACCTAAAAATGAAGTAGGACCAGAATATTCTTGTGCATCTCCTCAAACCTCATCTCCTCCAAAGGAAACTGTCACCCCTCATCCTCTAACAGAGGATGAGAAAGTAAGATTTTCTAAAAATAATTTAGTTTCTGCTAATTGTCTAGCCACCATTATAGACACGTTAATTCCAGATGTAAAAGAAATGAAACAATGGGAGTATCGGGTGAAAGTTTTGATAAAGGAAATAAATGCCCGATTCAAAAAATTTAAAAAAGGGAAAACTTTTTTCTTTAGTTGAAAATGAACCAAAAAAGCTTGATGCTCTACTACATCAAGCTAAATCTAGCATGGTGAAGGTTGCAACATCTTATAATGATGAAATTTTAGGCATTATGTTGAACAGATTGGAAAACTTAAATGTTGAAGCCCAAGCTTATTTTAATGAATGGGCATGTGATAAGAAAATGGTTGTTGTTGTTGTAGCTGCAAGGAATGTTGCCGAGGTTAGACTAATGTCTTCTAAATTTTTTGTTCTCTTTTTTAAAATGTAATTGTATGTTGATTACTTCTTATTTTTCCTTTTGCAGGTCAACTTTGATAATCTGAGGAAGCAGGTTCAAAACCTGCAAGACTATCTCCAGATGGCAAAGGATTACTTAATGGCTTCTATGGCAATGAAAAAAGGGCTCAAGAAGTAGTTTGACAAAACAATGCTTTTAGGAGGATCATTATCCTACATGGATTGGATCCTGATATTTTGCTTAAGGAGAAGGGTAAAGAAGTTCTTGCACCAATATCCGAAGATGTTGCGAAAGAGGAAAATACCCTGCTCGAAGGCTTGCAAAATGTAGAGAACACCTTGGTCAGATCTGGAGCAATGGAGGAGAGGACTGATAAGCAGCCTGAGGGAGGACCTGTAGTAGAGGAAGTGGGGAGATTAGATGTAGGATCTCGACCCCTTGAAATGTAGACTATTACGATAGTTGAAAAGGGAAAAGAAGTTGAAACTACCTCTAGCCCCCCATCTAAGGAATGAAAAAGATAGCCTGGATGTTTTATTGCTGTTAAAAATTTGATTTTATCAAAAATATAATTTTATGATATGTTTTCATTTGAAATCAAGACATTTGCATAAATGTTTTACATGTATATTTTTTGAGTTATTACAATGACAATGTATGTTATTGTGCTATTACATAACTTGAGTATTATGCTATTTACATTTATATTCGTGTGTTATTTCCATCGCTTGAGTATTATGTTGTTTCAATTGTGCTTGAGTTTACGAAGGATACATCTATGCATGGGTTTAAATTTTCATTTTATTCAAAGCCAATCTTGCTATGATATAAAAATGAGTATTGTCTTGTGTATTATGCTATATTGTTTTGTTATTTCCATATCTTGAGTATTATGCTATTTGCATTTTGCCTTCTAGACTACATACAACACTTTCTAAAAGAAATATTTACTAATGATACATACATGCATGGTTTTAAATTTTTAGTTTATTCAAAGCCAAAGCATAAATCATAATATTTTGTCAACATAGATAATTAATTCAATAACAAAGCTATGATATAATAATGAGGATTATCTTGTGCTATTTTCATAACTTGGATTTCATGCTATTTCCATTTATATTGTTTTGTTATTTCCATAACTTGAGTTTTATGCTATTTGCATTGTGCTTTCTAGACTACATACAACACTTTCTAAAAGAAATATTTACTAATTATACATGCATGCATGGTTTTAAAATTTCTAGTTTATTCAAAGCTAAAGCATAAATCATAAAATTTTGTCAACATAGATAGTCAATAACATTAAAAAGCTATGGTATGGAAAATAAAGTCTTATCAATGAATACAAATGATATCAAATACGAAAAATCATTGATTATATAATTTTTTTAAATCATTGAAATTTTACAAATGATATCAAATCTGAAAAATCATTGATTATATGAATTTGTTTAACTCATTGAAATTTTACATTGTTGGAAGCTGAAACAGAGTCTTCTCGACTTCTCCAAAAGAACTTGAAAGCATTTGTGAATTCTACGTCTCCATAATCTCATCACTGCAAGCATCATTATCCTCATTATCAATAGTATTAGTGAGACCTCTTCTCTCCACTAGTGACTTCCAATATGCCAAAGCTCTATCATAAGGAAACTTATCCAACTCGTACGATGACACATACATTCTCAAACAATTCTCCAAATTTTTGTCCAACCTATTACGAACTTTAGATTTCACAAAATATAGTGCACTGAAAACCCTTTCATCTTCAATAGATCCCAAAATCATTGTCTGACATAATTCATATAAAATAAAATATTCACTCATCATTTCTTGTAAGACACTACTTGGATACAATTTTTGCCACAAACGCGTGATGGAACCAGGCTCATGTGGGTTATTGAAATGTGCAATTTGATTAACCATTGTTATTCCAAAATTGGTTGATTGTTGTCTCAAAAGTTCTTTGTTTAGAATACCATTGATTTGAATGCCATTTACTTCCACATATTTAGAGAAATGTTTCATAAGAGTGCCCATATATTTTACAAACAACTCACTTTTACTACTATGGTCAAGACAAGGATTCCAGAACATGGGGTTAACCACAACCATTGCCTCAAGCAACTCATCTCTGTGAAAATGATCTCTTATTTCCCTTGTCAATGATTTTGCAATTCTTATCAATTTATTCTTAGTACTATGTAAAACCACATCAAATCCACTATGTGTTATGGGCACTTGTTCAACATCCTCTATAACTGTATCTAACCACTTTTCATAATGATATAAAGGAATCATATTTCCATGGATAGCAATACAAATATTATCATTGATGTTAAACTTTAAAAATTGTTGGGATCATTGACCTGAACTAACGTATTCCAACTATCAAACAAAGGATCCTTAAAATTTTCTCTAGATAAGTAAATCTTATCAATAAGCATACATATTTGTTTTCTCATCCTGATGAAATCGACAATATAAATTGCTCTTTCCTGTGCAAGTTTAATCAAAGTATTCATTTCTTGCAACAATGGAAGAATACCACATAATGTGAGAAGAGTTTCCAACTCAGTCATACGATATAGCAAATATTTTGCCTTGTCAACATCCCTACGATGTGCATACATAAACCCCACTAAGGATTGATATTCTGAAAAACCCTTTTTGCAGGAAGAAACAGTGAAATCCACCTGGTGTCCACATCTTTTAATAATTTTTTGCCTTCAGTTACACCTAGAGAAAACTGTTGAAACTCTACAAACCTTTTTGGACTGCATGAAAAGTAAGTGTGTATTTCATGGATGAGATCTTCCACTTTGGCAACATTTTCAAATGTGCTCACAATTTTGTATGCAAGATTCATTCTATGCACCATGCAATGAATGGGAATCAAATATGGGGTAATTGATGTCTGAAGTCTAACACAAAGACCATTCCTTTGTCCTTGCATTATAGCTGCACCATCAGCTCCAACACAAATTAACTTTGTGGCCATTTCTTTTTCATCCATTCCAGAAATATCCTTTAAACTGGTTACAACAACATTGTAAATATTTTTTGCATTACAATTTTCCATCATCTTATGTAGTGCTAGTAAATGAGGTTGTCTTAAATGATTTTGGAATGTGTAAACATGTATGCAAATCCAAGATGTGTTGTCAACAATCGTTACCTCATCAATGGAAAGTGAAATAAATTTGGCTTGTTTTACATTCTCTCTCAGGTCCTCCTTCTCAACCAGTGATAGATATTTTACCATTTCCCAACCACTTCGATCTGACCAATGGGAATTGGAAAGGTTCTGTACATCATCTAGTTGAAATAGTTGCTTATAATCAGCAAAATCTGACATGGGTCGACCCTTTTTTAGAATATTGTATACAACAACAAACTACAAATTTTTTGAGGCTAATATGGTCTTATGAATTTTTTGAAATTGGGCCTGGATTGTTCCACCCTTCTCAATGAGAGTTTGTTGGTGTTTCATTGCTTTTTCATATTCAAGTGCATATCTGACATGCACACATTTTGATGCATCCTTCCACCTATGATATTTCTTAATTGTTCCATCACTTTGTATTTCTTTGATATAAACTTTCCCATAGTGTTTTTCTATTGTGTCTTTCTTATTTTGCAACGTATGATCCTTTCCCAGTTTCCAACTACAAATAATGCATCTACATAGTTTCTCTATCTCAACTCACTCAATAAAGGGGTATAACCATGCCCATTCATTTTTAAAATCCCTTCCAATAGTCCAGTCGCTTGTCTTTTGATGTTTAGATTTTTGACTAGAAGATTCTCCAGAGGTCTGCATTTTAATTGTACTCTCATTTTCTTTTTCGGTTGATGTGTCTGTATGAGGCATCTCGTGAAGTGGTTGTTGAATGTCGTTATTATGAAAATTATTATGTGGTCCCATCTCATCCCCTGGAATATCTTCAAGTGGAGGTATATCAGGGTCGATAGTGTTCACTGCATTCAATGTTTGGTGTTCTATATCATTTTTGGATGTAAAAAGGCACTATTTTAAAGAATTAACATAATACAGTTTTACAAAGCATTTAAAAAGAGGTAGATAAGCAGACAACCATTTATCTATTAATAAAGAAAGGCTTTATATTTAACAATAACAAAATAGAAAAAGTAATGATTTGATGGTAAAAGGTGTTTGTACCTTCAAGTTGTGCAGATGTGGATGCCTCACTATATTTTGATATTTGTGTAAAATATTTTAGAATTATCTTTTTACCAGAATATTGGCCTCCATTCTTTCCATATTCAGTAGGTGACATTGTACCTATAAAGAAAAAACCTTTAGATGTTAGGAAATGAATATGAAATTGAACTATAATTCCATAAAGAATCTATGAGTCTTCAGATGAACCTACGCTACCCTCTAGAATGACCTCTACCTGCATGCTCAGAGAACAACAACAAATCAAAGCAACACAGTCTCTGACAACAAAAAATGCTCCTAACACACAACAAGATGACATGGATACTTGTCTCTCATAGTTGTAGATAGTGCATCTACGCTACCTATGAAACTAAAGGAAAAGAGCTTTGGACAACAAAATAGTGGAAGAAGAATACTCTACCTAGAAATTCTAAAGAAACTAACAAAGGTTAAAAAAGAAGTAACAAGGCTACAACAACAAGTAGGCATTAAGTCAAATTTAAGGTTTCAAAACAAAACAAGCACACTGATATTTTTGGAAGCTTTCAATTTACCTATTGTGATGTAGGAGCATCCAGCAGCACCAGCAGCAGAAGCAGCAAAGACCGAGAAAAATCATGCTGAAGAGTCGGGAGAAGAAGAATGAGGAAGCAAGGAGGAAGTGCAGCAGAAGGGGCCACGATTTCGTGACGTGTCACGAAATCGTGATAGTTTGCCGGAGAGGGACGAAGGCATAGAAGGGGGCACGATTTCGTGACATGTCGCAAAATCATGACCCGCGATTTTGCGACATGTCACGAAATCGTGACTCGCGATTTTGCGACATGTCATGAAATCACGATAGATTTTGAAAGCGGACGAAGAGGCGGAAAGGTGTAGCAAAATCACGACGTCGCGATTTCGTGATGTCAAAGCAAGGAGGAAGAAGATGTAGCAGAAGGGGGCATGATTTCATGACATGTCGCAAAATTGTGACTCGCGATTTTGCAACATGTCGCGAAATCGCGACAGGTTGCAGAGCATAGGAGAGAATGAGAAAACGGTTGCAAAATCGTGACGTCACGATATCGCGACGTCGCGAAATCGCGACGCGAATTGGACGAGCGGGTGCGAAGGAAAAATGGTCACGATATCGTGACATGTCACGATATCGTGACCAAAATGGGAAGCAGGCACAAGGAGCCAGAAACATCGCGATATCGCGACATGTTGCAATATCACAACGGAGAGAGAAAATGGTGTAGGAGAAAGAGGAAAAGATGGCGGGAACGGTGTTTTCGGGGACTATTCAAAATTGACACATGGACAGCCATGTGTAGCTTAAAAATTATGAAGGACACATGTTCCAGGAGGAGGCGTGGAAAATTTTGCACACGGGAGAATAAGTGTATCCAAGTGAATATGGAGGCCACGTATCATGGAATTTAATTTTTGCAGCCGTGTGCATTAAAGGGAGAGAACCATATTTCGGATGGGTTTGACGAAAAACAACTGTAACAGGGTACGGTGGTGGTTGCAGGTCGAGGAAGGCCATCAATGCAAGCAACAGTGTGGATCGGGCAGAGATTGCCATTAATGCCAGCAATTTTGTATTCCCGGGGGGTGAAAAGGAAAATTTGAATTTTGTTTTAGGTGGGGGGCATTAATTGCGTGAGAGGGTCAAGGGCCTCTATAAAAACCCATTTTTATTATTTGAGGGGGACGGTGGACCGAAGAATACCCTTAGAGTCTAGGAGTGAGGAAGCGGAGAGCCGAGCCGAGGGCCGGTGATTGTAAGCCTGTGGGCTGTGACATTTTTTTTGGCATGTATATTTTTACTTATTTTTAATGAAAAGGTCGGGTTTGTGCAGAAGGGTGTTTTTCGTGCCCCGTCAGTGGTATCAAGGAGAGAACGAGAAAACGGTCATGAAATCGTGACGTCGCGATATCGCGACGTCACGAAATCGTGACGCGAATTGGACGAGCGGGTGCAGAGGAAAAATGGTCGCGATATCGCGACATGTCGCGATATCGCGACATGTCGCGATATCGCGACCAAAATGGGAAGCAGGCACAAGGAGCCAGAAACGTCGCGATATCACGACATGTTGCGATATCGCGACGGAGAGAGAATGGCACGGGAGAAAGAGGAAAAGATGGCGAGAACGGTGTTTTCGGGGACTGTTCGAAATTGACACGTGGAAAGCCACGTGTAGCTTAAAAATTGTGAAGGACACATGTTCTAGGAGGAGGCATGGAAAATTTTGCACGCGGGAGAATACGTGTATCCAAGTGAAGATGGAGGCCACGTATCATGGAATTTAATTTTTGCAGCCGCGTGCATTAAAGGGAGAGAACCATATTTCTGATGGGTTTGACGAAAAACAACTGTAACAGGGTACGGTGGCGGTTGCAGGTCGAGGAAGGCCATCAATGCAAGCAGCAGTGTGGATCGGGCAGAGATTGCCATTAATGCCGGAAATTTTGTATTCCCGGGGGGTGAAAAGGAAAATTTGAATTTTGTTTTAGGTGGGGGGCATTAATTGCGTGAGAGGGTCGGGGGCCTCTATAAAAACCCATTTTTATTGTTTGAGGGGGACGGTGGACCGGAGAATACCCTTAGAGTCTAGGAGTGAGGAAGCGGAGAACCGAGCCGAGGGTCGGTGATTGTAAGCCTGCGGGCTGTGACATTTTTTTCGGCATGTATATTTTTACTTGTTTTTAATGAAAAGGCAGGGTTTGTGCAGAAGGGTGTTTTTCGTGCCCCGTCAGTGGTATCAGAGCCGTAGTTCCTGAGTGTGCAGCAGATCCGCCGAAGGTGAGGCAGTTGCACCAGGACCTGCGGGAGGGTTTGAGAGAGAGTTGAGATTCTCGGGCGTATTAGCAGACCGTCGGACGTGAGGCAGCTACACCGGGATCAGTTTACATTTGTGAGAAAAGCAAGCAAGAAGAATGCATTCCCGAAGGATACGGGACAAGGAGGAAGATGTGGTTACGAAAGAAGAATACATGGCTTTGCAATGGCAATTAAAGGCCTTGCAAAAGGAATGGTCCGTAATGAAATTACGGGAGAAAGAAGAACGGCAGAAAAGGCGGGAAGAGAGACGGAGAAAGAAAGAAGAAAAGATAAAGGAGGTTGTAGAGGAGTATAGCAGTACCGGGACTTGCCCGAAAGAAAGCATAGATTTTTCTATGCAAGAAGAGGAAATACCACAGGCTGCAGCAGAAGTTTGCAGCAGTGGAGAAATCTGTCCAGTTGAAGACAGGAGTACGGGCCCAGAGCCGAGGTCGAAGCAGTTTGCAGAGACAGATATGAGTCCGAAAGTGTTGCGGGAGGCGGCAACCGGACCTAGCAGAAGTGAAGATCACTTCTTCACTTACCTCGGGTGTCTGATGCAGGAGCATCCGGTAGCACCAGCAGCAGAAGCAACAAATACCAGGAAAAATCATGCTGAAGAGTTGGGAGAAGAAGAATTAGGAAGCAGGGAGGAAGTGCAGCAGAAGGGGCAGCGATTTCGTGACATGTCATGAAATTGTGACCCACGATTTCGTGACATGTCACAAAATCATGACAGTTTGTCGGAGAGGGACGAAGGCATAGAAGGGGGCATGATTTCGCGACATGTCACGAAATCGTGACCCGCGATTTTGTGACATGTCGTGAAATCGTGACCCGCAATTTTGCGACATGTCGCAAAATCGTGATAGATTTCAGAAGTGGACGAAGAGGCGAAAAGGTGTAGTGAAATTGCGACGTCGTGATTTCATGACGTCGCGATTTCGTGACGTCGTGAATTTGTGACGTCAAAGCAAGGAGGAAGAAGATGCAGCAGAAGGGGGCATGATTTCGCGACATGTCACAAAATCGTGACTCGCGATTTTGCAACATGTCGCGAAATCGCGACAGGTTGCAGAGCAGAGGAGAGAACGAGAAAACGGTCACAAAATCGTGACGTCGCGATATCGCGACGTCACGATATCACGACGTCACGAAATCGTGACGCAAATTGGATGAGCGGGTGCGGAGGAAAAATGGTCGCGATATCGCGACATGTCGCGATATCGCGACCAAAATGGGAAGCAGGCACAAGGAGCCAGAAACGTCGCGATATCGTGACTTTTCGTGATATCGCGACGGAGAGAGAAAATGGCATGGTAGAAAGAGAAAAATATGGCGGGAACGGTGTTTTTGGGGACTGTTCGAAATTGACACGTGGACAGCCACGTGTAGCTTAAAAATTGTGAAGGACACATGTTCCAGGAGGAGGCGTGGAAAATTTTGCACGCGGGAGAATACGTGTATCCAAGTGAAGATGGAGGCCATGTATCATGGAATTTAATTTTTGCAGCCACGTGCATTAAAGGGAGAAAACCATCTTTCGGATGGGTTTGACGAAAAAAAATTGTAACAGGGTACGGTGGCGGTTGCAGGTCGAGGAAGGCCATCAATGCAAGCAGCAGTGTGGATCGGGCAGAGATTGCCATTAATGCTGGAAATTTTTTATTCCCGGGGGGTGAAAAGGAAAATTTGAATTTTGTTTTAGGTGGGGGGCATTAATTGCGTGAGAGGGTCAGGGGCCTCTATAAAAACCCATTTTTATTGTTTGAGGGGGACGGTGGACCGGAGAATACTCTTAGAGTCTAGGAGTGAGGAAGCGGAGAGCCGATCTGAGGGCCGGTGATTGTAAGCCTGCAGGTTGTGACATTTTTTTTGGCATGTATATTTTTACTTGTTTTTAATGAAAAGGTCGGGTTTGTGCAGAAGGGTGTTTTTCGTGCCCCGTCATATTGTCATAGTCATCACAACTTTCTATCATTGATATTCACTTTAAGGTTTCTCCAACAGATCGTACTTTGCAACTAATCATCACACTATAAAGATATGTACAATTGATTAATATTTTTTGATTAAAAATACTTTACAACCGATCGAAATGTATTGATAAGCAATCCTCTACAACTGATCAATATTTACCAATTGATAAATCTATGCATGTCATCAACCATTATCAATTGCTAATACTCTACAATAGATCATCCTCTGCAATTTATCACCACACTGACAAGATATGTACAGCCAATCAATTTTATTGACTAACAATCCTCTACAATCTATAGGTATGTGTTGACAGGAATTCCTTTGTAAAATATCATCACACTAACAATTCTTTGCATGTGATCAATCACGATCGATTGATAACACTTTGCAACTAATTATTCTATGATGATCAAAACTTCTCTGAAACCATTTCAACTTTTGAAGTTTTTGCAATTGATTGGCATATGATAATCAACACTCCTCTAAAACAATTATTTTATTTTAAGTTTCTATCCTCTAAAACCAATTCACATTTTCAATTTTCTACAACTGATCAACATATATTGATCGACACACCCCTGTAATAGATCGGTGTCAAGTTTATGGAAATAATTGATGTCTTCTGATTGACAATCCCCTATAATTGATTGGTAAATATATCAACTAACAATATTTTTTCACTGCTTCAGATCTATTTTTGAGTTAGAGTGTTTTAGATGTATGTTTATTGGTACCCTGTTAAGTATTTATACAAGTAGTATATGTGGTGAATTGGGTGGGAAAAAAATTATTTATAATTTGAAGGTGAATGGTCCATGGAATTGGGTGAAAGTGGTTGGTGAATTAAAATAAAAATAGGATAATTATTATCATTTTCGGGTGAATCAAACCCAAAAAATATGTCCACCCCAAAAATTTTGGGTGAATGGGCCCCAATGAAAGGTCCCAAAATTAGCAAATTTAAAATTTTGAAAATCATAAATATAGCCAATTTGCGATGATTCACTCTTATGCATAACCTTGATCTCTATCATCTCTCTCATATACCCCTCTAGAAATTGTAGGTTCCACATATTATATCTCTCTAGGATTATTTCACTCCCTTAAATTTGAATATATGGCTCAGGATTAGCAAAATTTCCCCAATTAGAATAACATAGGACCACTCAATTTGGTGACTACTAATTCTATCCCTTAAGTAGCTCTAAAATATTTGTCAAACTATGACCATATTTGGAAAACAACATATAAGTATTTTCAAGATGTATCTATCATGGCTACTATCCATAAAATCTAAGATAATTACATCATTATAAGCCTGATGGTATTCTTATTTAAAGGAAAAGCATCACACTAGTACTAAACCCTTTAAGATGTGAGCGTTACTTCTTGGGTTGAACTTGTTGGAAGATTTATCCAAGAATTAAATAAATTAGCAAATCCATTTTCACTGCTCTCTTAGTTCACTTTTATTCAAATACATCCTCAAGAGTCAATTATGGATTTCAATATCAAATTTACTAGGACCTAGAATAGAATTCTATAGGATATTAAAGTATAAAATGCACAAGTACTTATTTACTATCTCCATGCTTTTTATTTTATTTTTTATTTTTATTTTTAAATTTACATGGTGGAATCGGTAGCCGCCATGAATCCGAGCAGGCTGTCCAGCTTTTATGGCTGCCATAGTATTCTGCGTTATCCACCCTAGAATCTGCCACACAGATCTTCACGCAGTCATCCCCTATAACCACCATGCCACAATAATTTTAAACCTTTTATGCCACTATCTCCATGATTTTAATTTGTATCTAGGCTTTCAAATACACCATCCAAATGTGGGTACATTCCCATAGTTTTTTCAAGCTAAAATATCTACTAACAATTGCTTTAGTTACTATAGGTACGCTTTCACCCAAATTAGTTATACCATATTTCCCATAGATTACCTAGTCTATGCAAGAAGTAAAAAATTCAATATCAATCACACATATGCCTATGATATCTCCAATTCTTGTTGTTAATATTCCATCCTTGCATCCAACACCCACTTCGTCAAAATTACTACCAATATCTATTATTCCTACATTGCATAATCCTTAGCCTAAGGAATATCCTATCATGCAATAAGTGCTAACGATATTGAAAAACCTGAATAATGAGGTAACCACTATGAAAAGGAGATATTCTAAAAAAAATTATAGCTTAGAATATTCCCCTATATGAGAAAGAGCAAGGGCTATCCTTGAGCAATTTCAACTAAAATCCCAATGTTGTCTATAGTAACCAAGAGGAAGGAATTTCTACTTCTTAATATAAGGAAAACTATTAGTTCTCAACTTATAATAAGTTGCATGGTCTAGACACTTGTATAGTCTACCAACACTAAGCATAGATAGCGATAGTAAAAAATGCAAAGAAGGCATAGAAAAGTAAAGTAAACATATTGTGGGAATAAGATCAAATAATACTAATGAAATATTTTCTAGAGCAGGGATCTATATCCATATTAAAAATATTTGGAAAAAATCCCCTATATGTAGATCCTCAAAAATTGCACTCATTCAACGTATTATCTCAACTAATAAGAAGGCCATAGAAATAGTTTCCTTATTCTACTCAATGAAAGGAGTAATATCCAATAGAACATTCAAAGGGTCAACCTAGGCTGAAACAATCAAATAAAACTTAGGAGAAATCCTAAGATAAACCCTAGTAACATTATATAACAAATATTCAAAGGCTAAAAGTGACACAAGACTACCGAAGGAGATTTGATGAGCCAAAAAAGAAATAAACAAAGTAAACATAATCACTAGGGTTTAAAATCAGTGACAAAACTAAATAAAACCCATTCTAAAGCAAGTATGTATGTTGCTTTGATCATTATAGGGTAGATAAATCTTCTTTAGACATTATTAAAGTCTATTCATTCCGAAGGAGCATCACTTTGAGAGACTAATCTAGCTTAGATTTAGTCTATTCCACGAATGAGAAAAAATAGGCTTCCCCATTTCTACATGTTTTTGTGTATGGAATGATGTGTCATACACAACTGCATGGTCAAATATATAGTAACAACCACACTAATACCTAAGGCAATTTGTGAAGCTATGGGAATGGATACCCGGTCTAGTTTTGGATTTTTATATCTAAGTGCTACACTGGTCAAAAATATCATGGTAATCAAGGATATACCTATGGTACTCTACAAAGTGCCAAATATAATTTTTATACAAGAGGTCATGGTGGTTTTTTTAGAGCCATTGTTTGACATATTCCTCTCTAGTAAATTCATAGCTAAGCTTAGTGGCTACCTATCTCTAGACTATTCCCACATAGAAATACCTCATAAAGGTAAGAAAATAAATATCTATGCAAAAACAACTAGTCCATACCATATAAAGCCAATTTAAGAGGAGGATCATGTTAATATAATCAATGAGGAATTAGATATCATTAAAATAAGCATAGATTAATTATAGATAGAGGATGATTTCTCTCTCAAAGGCTTTAATTCTATGGTTGAAATAAGGATAGGCATCTATCCCATCATGAAACCTAAAGAGAAAAATCTTCTGGTCCTATCAAATAAAGAGCTTTGAAAGATAAAAAATTGGAAGTCGTACTTCAATGGATCTAAATATAGAAATGGTGTCAAAGCTAGAATAGTGTTGATATCCCTTCTAGATAAATTAAGTAGTTATTATACCAAATAACATGGAGCTACATTAATAATATTATAGAATATGAAGACCTCTACTTAGAATTGTTAGAAGAAGATAAACTTAGAGTTAAGTTTCTAATGATCTATGGTGACTCTAAAGTGGTGGTGAACTAGGTTATAGAAAAATGTATGAACAAGTAGCATTATTTAAAATCCTATCAAAATAAATTTTGGGCTCTATCGGAGAGCATTGGAGCCCTAAACATTAGAGAAATTCCTAGAAATGAAAATGCACAAATGGATGCATTAGCTTCTCATAGAGCAAAATTTTATTTGGCATCTAATATCTACAAGAATTCAAAGTTAGTCAAATTT
The DNA here is from genome assembly GCA_028583015.1 of Wollemia nobilis. NCBI lineage: Eukaryota > Viridiplantae > Streptophyta > Pinopsida > Araucariales > Araucariaceae > Wollemia > Wollemia nobilis. Next base: position 10,783,836 of record JAQPPZ010002832.1, on the reverse strand, counting down.
ATTTTAGGTCTTCTATGCAAGATAAGGACACCTATTGGAAAGTGTTTGATGATGATGAGTAGATACTAAATTTTTTAATTTAGGAGGTAGCTTGTGCGAATATGATTGAATAGATACTAAAGAGCATAAATAAATAAAATGTTATTTAGTTAAAAAATAATCACATCCCAAAAGGATTGATTACTCTTGAAAGTATCTTTGATAGTGACTGGCCAACTAGCTAAAAATAGATAATCAATAGTTTAAAGAAATTTAATTTTAACCTAGTAAAATGTTGAATATTGGAGTACAATGATCAATGTAAGAGGTCAAGGAGCTTATCACATTATATAAATAATACAGTGAAATTATAGGATGGATCTATGATGATTTAAAAGTTTAGAGCAGGGATACTATTCAACACACTATAAAACTACTTCCAAATGCTAAGCCATTCTAGCAAAAGAAAACTCTAGTCAATCCAAATATAGAATCTTTGATGAAGCAAGAGGTTCTAAAATATCTCAATATGAAAATAATTTACCCAATAAATAACTCTACATGGGTAGCCAATTTAGTTCCTATCAAAAAATAAGAATGGCCATATCCATTTTTGTGTGAATTTTAAATAATTTGAATAAATCTTCCTTAAAGGACCATTACCCTCTCCCTCAAATTGACCAAATTTTGCATTTTGTTGTTGGAGCAAAGAAAATTTCCTTACTTGATGGATTCCTTGGCTTTAATTAGGTATGGGTAAGGACTCAAGATTAGGATAAGATTGCATTCACTACAAAGTGGGGGACATTTACTTTTCATAGGATACCTTTTGGATTGTCTAATGTTAGAGCTACTTTTCAAAGGGCTATGGACCTATATTTTGGATAATTGGTCAACAAAGTGAATCTAATTTATTTGGATTATATGATAATTTTTTCACATCATAAGGAGAAGCACCTTGATCATCTCTAGCTTCTATTTAAAAAATGTTGTTTTTTAAGCATCTCTAAATCCAAAGAAATCAATATTTATGATTCATGAAGGTAAGATACTAGGTTATGTAGTCTCAAAATAAGGCCTAGCCATTGATTTAAATAGATTCAAGGTGATCCTAGTGCCCCCCATTCTAAAAAACAAGAAAGGCTTATAGTCCTTCAGACAAATCAACTTTATTCAAAAATTTGTATGACTTTGCTCAAATAGTAGAGCCTATGATAGAGATTTTGAAAAAGGATGTAAGTTTTATTTGGATGGTGAAAATGAGGGGGTAATTCAATAATATTAACCAAGTTATAACTAAATATACAATACTATACAACGTTGACTATCAAAAGGATTTCATCCTTTATGTGCATAGTGTTGAGGAAAACTTTGCAACTATATTGACTTAGAAGGACAATGATCACAACATGCATCTAATAGCATTCCTAAGACAAATATTGTACAACTATTAAGAGTGTTATAATTTCATTGAGAAATAGGTATTCACTCTCATGAAATCTCTTAAAAATTCTAAGTAACTATATTTCATAGAGCATGACTGTGGTATATGTGGTAACTATATTTCATCGTGCAAGGATAGCTAGGTGTAAAAAGAGTTAGTTGGATTACCAAAATTTAATAATATAATATATAAATCTGACCCATTGATCTATTCAGAGGATGATATCTATGTGAACACCTCACCAACTCTGTAGAACCAAATACTAACATGCTAGTAGCTAAACCTAAAGATATGCAAGCAAAAAATAGCTAGGAGGAACATAGTAACTATACTGATCAATTAATTCATTTTATTTAGATTGATAAGTGTTTGTATGGGTTTATAGCTTCTTATAGGTGAAGGTATAGGCTTCAAGATATGAACTATGTCATTATTGATGGTAATCTCTACCAGAAGAATTTTATTAGAGTGCTCCTACATTATATACCACAAAATAGAGCAAATGAAGTCTTAAGTAAATTTTATTTGGGCATCTTAGGTGGAAATTACTTCATTAAAAAAACTACAAAAATCCTTCCAACCTGATATTATTGACCTACCTTATTTTATAATGCTTTCAAAGCTACTAAAGCATGTGATAAATGGAAGGATAAAGATTTTGAAATTATCCCTATATCTTATAATTATAGAAGAACCCTTTCAACAATGGGGTATTGATTTTATTGGGGTAATAAATCCATATTTATCTATTAGACATAAATTCATTCTAACTACAATAGATTACTTTACCAAGTGGTATGAGGTAGGAGCTACCAAGCACATGGATTAGGAGACAAAAATTATTTTTTTTGGAAAGATTAATCATCAGGTTTGGAGTTTTGGAAATAATAGTCTTAGATAATGGTTTAGCCTTCATATGTGCTAAGGTCATATATTTTCTAGTAAATATAGCATATATTAGAAAAAAAATTCCAATTATTACCCATAAGGAAATGATCGAGTCAAATCCACCACCAAAAATTTAATAAGAATAATCAAAAGAAACATTGGGGATAATCAAATAAGTTGGCATGTAATTCTCAATCAGACACTATGGGAACATAGAATCATTATCAAGAAATCCTTGAAAACCACCCCATATTTTGTGGTCTATAGCAAGGAAGTTGTGTTACCTATGCACCTAGAATTACTAATTATGAATCTTATAGAGCAAGAAAAACTATAGAATGCAATTCCAATTGAAAGAAGGATGTCAAAGCTAATTTTACTAGAAGTAAAAAAAGAGAAAGCATATAATAGCTTTTGGAATTGACAAGCAATAGTTCAATGATGGTTTGATAAAAAATGTTCTCCTAATATACTTAAAGTTTGTGACTTTATTTTAAAGTTGAACAAAAATAGAGCCATGCTAGAAAAGCATAAAATATGGAATCTTTATGGTTTTGACCTTACCCAATATTGGGAAAGCATGAATTAAATGCATTCAAGTTGATAAAGATGGATGGTTGAATTTTGCCAATTTTTGTGAACAACCAATATTTAATGTAGTATGCATAGGGAGAAGTGCCTCATATTGTACTATATGTATACAATGTCAAAACCCACCCCTATATGACCCTTGATGAGGAAGACTGCATAATTGGAATCGTGCTTTTTATGTTTACCAAAAACCTAAAAGTAATATTTTATTTATTTTTATGAGTTTAAATCCTTGCAAATATTTCCCTCACCAAAAACTTGTATCTTCTGCATTTGGCAGAAACCTAGAGGAGATATTTTTTGTTATCTTTTATGATTTTAAAATGCCTAGAAAAGTTTTCCAGAAACCAAAAACTTGTGTTTTTTTTTTGTATATTTACCAAAAATATAAAAGAAATGGTTTTATTCAATTTTCATAAATTGATGTAGAAAAGTAGTGAATGTCCATAGGAAAATAATATGTTCTATATAAATTGGAGTAAGTGCTCATTTTTTTCAATGGTAAAGTAAATTTCATTTTAACTTGCCAGTGCTTTTGAAAAAAAAGGGGAGAAAATTAGTTAGTTCTGTGGGGTTTCCAAGTGATGTCTTGGGTTGGAAGGCATGCTAACCATTGGAGAATTTTTTTTATATTTTTTTCTTCTTCTATCCTTAAATTTAACTCTCCTTTCAAACTAAAGTCATGGAACACATATGTTACACCTAGTTTGAATAACTGGGAACAACTTGCCTTGACATCCGGTATGTTTAAAATGATATATGGATAGGCATTATGAGGGGAGCATGAAATGAACTTGGAAATTTTGTTGATCTTTCTCTTCTTTCAAAAGTGTGCCTATCTTGCTACCCATGAGGTAGAATTATTAATTTGAAGCTTAATAAATGGTATCATTTCTTACAAGGGAGAGAGAATAAAATTCAAGCACACAAGTATGTATAAGGGTAGAGAAGGAGGTGGGAATATAGACTTAGAAGCATCATTTCCTGTGGGTGAAATTCTACACCTTCTCACCCACTCTTCTTTTTGGATGATGATGACATGTTAGAGCTGGCCAATTTTGAGGTATTGATGGATGAGGCGGAATTCAAGGATCAAGTGGACAAATAGAAAAACAAAATTTTTGAAAATGACTAAGTCTAGAATCAGATAAAAAAATGGGCAGGGGCATGAATGAAGATGAGCTCAAATCCCCACCTTGATTTTGGATGGAATATTGGGATCTCAAATACCTAGATCAAAGAATCATACTATGACATAGCGGTCATAGGTACCAAGTTATGATCCCAAAGTCAAGAATAATTTTGGGAAAGGTATATTAAAAATTTGAACTCGATCTTCCATCCCCATAAATATATGATGAGCGGATGACTGGGAGGTTGGTGCATGAAGGAGCATACCAAAAATTCCATCCAAGGTTGATAATAGCACATGTCAGGATGAAAGCTTCAAGGATCCCCATAAGTGAAAATTAATGATCTTAGTTACCTAATGCAGATAGTTGATGGGTGCGAAGAAGAAATTTGAAATGAAAAACCAACTTTTGATCTTTCTACAGTGCAAAGGGGTAAAGTAGATTGAAATTTAAGAATATATCAGAATGATCAAGAAATCAAATCTCTAAATAAACATTTGAATTCCTTATGACAACCACCATATCTCCAAAAATAGAACATCAATATATTTTTTGATCATTCCATCAAGATCCTCCTACTTGATGCCATTAATGTTGTAATATGAATATATTGTAATTTTTTCTATAAATAGTGGAATGCTCACCAATCCAAAGAACTAATTTGTGGCCTTTACAATTAATATGTAATTTTTCTTCACCTTATAAATAATAGTATATCACTGTTTAGTCTTCCAATCTATCTTTGTGTAGACACCTAAAACATGTCATGTTTAGGAGACTACTCATATGGGCACCCTTGCAGACCATATGAATGACCTTGGACCCTCCCAAGGCTAAGAAGTGGTTCTAACCACTCATTTTAGGCATCCTAGGCCTATTCAACCTTAGCCATTGATGACATCCATAGCTAAGATCTCAGCCATAGTTGACAACCATGGCTAGGATCCTAGCTGCATTGAGCAACCATGACTAGCCCTATAACTATCTCGGCCTCCCAAGCTGAGCCAAATTGGTTGTTCCAATGACATTTGCAACCAATTCAAGTGGTTATGGATTATGAATCCTCTAGAAGGTTCCATCCAACTACCCCAACCTAGCATTTCTTGATCTTGGCTTCCTTGAGAAGCCAATATTGGGATTGGGGAGTCTATTTATAGACCCCTCAAAGAGGCCAATATGATCCCAATTTCATTGTAGCGAAGCCCTACCAAACTAGAGAGCCAATTGCAACCTTTGAAGAGTAAGGAGATGCTACCAAATTCTAGTTTGACACCTACCTTTGCAACAATGGAGCTTCCAAAGGATTGAGAAGCAAACCTTACCATTCCACACCTATCCAATGTGAATTCAAGCAATTTCAACCACCAATCTATGTCTGGACATGAAGGCGACCCTTGATCATCAATTCCATGGAGGATTTGAGCATTTCTAGCCCTGGTTTCAAGAGAAAGAAGATTTTTCCCATGGCTATGGTTGTCAACCATGACTAATAGAGCTAGCTACTCTAAGCACCCATGACTAGGGTTTGATGCCCTCTTTCCTCCATTTTAGCCGTAGATTTCCATTTTTTATTATGCATTTAGGTTAATCTAGCATAGATTAGTCTTATAGCAGACATTTCTATGGTTAATTAGCAATATTATAGGTAGCTTTACCTTCATTTATCTCATACATGCTTTCTTTCATAAGTTTCATAGATTAGCTTCTTTCATGCTTTATCCTTCAAATTTCATGCAATATTAGCTATATTTACATATTTCAAGCCATGCTTTGCACTTATTTGACAATTTCTTTATACATATTTACATATTTCATGCTTTCTTTCAAGTATTTACTTCATATTTGGCAATTCTTGGATAATAGCCTCATCATGAGAGGCTTCATATGCATTTGATGTGTTTTGTTATTTCTTGTATGCAGGTGACAGATCCTTCAAAGCTTCAAAGCACTTTCAAAGATCAATTCCTCTTGACAATGGAGAAGGAGGCATCCTAGTAAGCCTTACAAAAATTTTTTGGGGAGAAAGGGGGGGTTATATTTAAAAACCCCCCTTTTGGGGGTTTAAAAAAAAATTTAAAAATTTTTAATTTGTTTCCCCAAGGGGGGGGTATATGTAATCTATTTTTTCATTTATTAATACAAAGGAAGGCTCACTTTATTTTAAATTTGGTTACACATATGTTTTTTCCTTTAAATTTGATTATTATGTTGCAATAGTGGTAGATATATGCTCTTTAGACCATTCTATAGTGGTGATCATGATGGAAACCCTATAAATTTTGTTGCTATTTGCTAATTTTTCTCTGTTTTATGTGTAGGTACTAGCCATGTTTGAAAGCAATAGCATAGTCTCAGCCATGGTTAACAACAATGGCTAGCATCTTAGCCATGGTTAACAACAATGGCTAGCAGAGAATAGAGAAAAGATAGTAAGCAACCTATCTCTTCATCAGATGAGGAATTCCAGGTAGGTATCCTCTTCTGTGTTTTCTTATTTCTATGTTTTCCTCTCCATTAGGCTTTAATTAGCTCACCTAGCTAAAATTTAAAGGGAAAATACATGAAAATTTTTATCTATAGTTAGCCACAATAACAATAGCAACTCTGTTAGCTATTGTTGTCAACCAATGGTTAAGATTTTAGTTGTGTTTCTATCTAGTGGTCGAGTCTGTTGCCTATGTTATAGAATAATGGCTAGTATTTAAACTGTGTGGTAGGGTTTTGCATGCTTGGGGCCTATCCAAAGGCCATTTTCATTTAATTTTGCATTGCATTCTCTTAAGTGAAAAAGCATTTAGCATTGCATATTTCTAAAATCAAAATATTCTTTCCTAGGCATGTAGGAAATGATCATGAGTGCTTTGTGATGCATTTTTATTTTATGCAAAATTAAAAAGAACCACCACACACCATATTTCACTTAAACATCAATGGTGTTGGGCTCTCACATCCAACCCATTGATCGAGACCAATAGTGGATGTCATTACCACTTGGTTGGCTCATTTGAAATTGTACTATCGAGACTTGATCATGGCCAAGGCTGATTCAAGAACTATCCTATCCATGAAAAATAGCATGCATTCCTCTTCGAAGGGGTGTATCATTGATCATGGTGTGTTGGGTGAGAATCGGTAGTACCTATGCTCCTTGCTAGGTATGGACTTCATCTCCATACTTTTGTGGGTTTACATGATCGAACTTTCATTATCGATTATCGAGTTGTGAGTATATAGGTGAAAACCTTTAAACTATCTAAGAATATCATCAATAAAATTACAAACACAATGAGATTTAGCTTATATACTCAATGAACCAAAACACACTAAATAGTTTTAGGATTCACAAAGAATTTTTAAAAGAGATAAACATCTTTGTATACTTTGTATTTTCTAAAACTTACATATGAGATAAGTTCACATCATGGTCAACACATGGAGAGGCCACCCTCGACACACAATCGAGGTGGATACTAAAGCTCCAAACCACACACAAAATAATGAGTTGGAACCTCCTACATAGAATATTCTTGAATGATGTTCGGCTAGTATCAGAGGTGATAACTCGACACATGGGGGTTCTCATCAGAATACCCCAGTTAGAGGATGTAATATACACTCCTCATGTGATAGAACTGAGGGTGGCTCAAGGCCCCCATCATCACATGATAGACATAGAGAAGATCCACCCAATCAGGGGTAAGAAGATAGGGCTGCATCAGAATGTAGACCCCTAAGGACTCCAAATCATAATGAACCTAGAAGGTTCACAATAGATCTCACCACTATTGGAGTCAATGGTATACCTCCCAATGAACCTTGGAGGACTAGTCAACTCAATGGACTAGACCAAGTTTTAGGAAGACTAGGGTATAGGACCTCTACTGCTCACTCTCATTTTGAGAGCTCATGTAGTGAGGACATATAAAGGCATACCCATGAGCTAGGAGAATGCTCAAAGTGCTCCCATAGTGCACGTGCCCCATCTACGCATGCGAGCATAGAGCACAGATAACAATACAATACAAATGATATTCATAGATAAAGGTAAGAGTGTGGTAGATAAGTCTATTGGGGCTCATACTAATAAGGCCCCTCGTATAGAGCTACAAATTTAGAGGTCTCACATAATCGATCTGATAGATCGATCACATAGGCTAGCTTCAGAGTAGAGATAATGCATATTCCAAGACCAATTGGAAGATGTGCATGTAGAGCGTGAGCACCTCAAGCATGAGGACTCTCAATATAAAATGGGAAAATTTTTAATAGAGACTCGAGAATAACACATCCTTGATCAAAATGAGTGTGAAGAGAGAGGATAGACTAGCTCAAGCTAATCTACCTCCTCATAGTGAGTATAGGGAGTGCAACCAAAGATGTGTTGCATCATAGCTAGAATTGTACCCTAAACAAGTTGAAAATCATACTCATCATATGACCCAACATATGCAATAGTGCCAAGCGCTAGAATAACATGGGCGTACCTAGTATGAAGAATTAGAAGGAGATGAGCAAGATCAGTAATATCTCAAGATCTCCCTTGTAGATGTGGATGATGAGCCTAATCCTCCACCTCGACCTAAAAAGAATCTACCTCCGATAGCTCCATAGAGACCTCTTAGAGAAGAGGAAATTTTATCCTCTCAAGCATACAAAGCCTTGGCTAAAAAGGTAAAAGCTATTGAGAAATAGGGAATGACTTATCAAAAGCCTACCTTGAATAAAATTCACAATGAGCCTCTATGTCCTTCAGTTCCTAGCCCAATGTATCTCGATCATTTTGAGATGCCTAAGCTAGATAAATTCTAGGGTGATGAAGATGCACAAGAGCATGTGATGAGCTTCATGAATATGTGCTTCCAGATCCAAAGTAATGATGCCTTGTTACTGAGAACTTTCATAATGACCCTTTCAGGCCCAACCTTGGAATGGTTTAATCAATTGAAAAGGCATAACATCACCAACTTTGAATAACTGGAAAATGCATTTCTTGAACGCTTTTCTTTTGGCATCAAGAAGAAAACCAATTTGTCTGACTTGGCTACTTTAAAGCAATATGATGATGAGCCAGTCATGGAATTTGGTAATAGATGGAGGAAGCTAATGGCTAAGCTACCATTCTCCATCCCCACTACTAAATTGATGTGAATGTTTACCAAGAGCTATGCAAAACACATCTCATTGTTATTACAACTATAGCAATACCAAACATTCGAAGAGGCTTTGGTGCAAGCCAAGGTCATAGAGGATATCAAGTTACAAGAAGGTGACTTGAAACTCTGGATGAAAAAGGAGTGGAATAACAAGAACATAAAGAACTAGAATCACTAGGCCAAGCCTGCGCATGTGAATCAGGTTGTGTTAAATCTTCAGAAGGGGATAAGGGCCAACAATCACAAAACTATCAAGCTCAACCTCCCCCTATGCAATATAATCAATGCAACAACAAAAATTAGGGCAAGGACAAAGAACATCACCCTCCTCACCAATTTATACCATTTTCTGAGACTATGGCATTGATATTCAATCAATTGTGTGAGGCTAAGGCCATAACATTACTCAAAGTTCAATTACTCGATCCTAATCACCCTAAATCAAAAGGATATAGGGAAGATCATTACTACCCATACCATAGATAAAAGGGTATGATATTGAAGTGTGCCATAGCTTCAAGCATGTGGTATATAATATGATTGATAGGAATGAGTTGATCATTGATAATCCTCTGGCTTCGGATAATCAGAATATGGGAATATTCAAAAATCCCTTACCAAATCATGAGCCATCGAGGAATAATGTCGAACAAGTCAATCAAGTGCGGATTGAACCACCCATGCAAGGATTTGTCAACATGGTGAATGTGGTCACTAAAAATAGGAGGTACAATCAACTAGATCCTCCTCTAGCACCAGTTTGAATTCAAGCTGCACCCCCACAAAGGCTAGCATAGAATCCCTTGCCAGGCCCACCAACTAGACCGATGGTGACAATAAGGAATAGACTCATTCAAAGTCTACAAATGGCCTTGATAAAATTATCAATATATGAGATAATACAATAGTCTCCTAGGCATAGGGAGATGCTAATGGACATCTTAAGGTCCATAGAAGTACAACCCCAAGATCCTAAAGCTTTCACCAATTTTGTGGGGCATGTGCAGTAGTGCCAAGAGCCTATGATCCAATTCTATGATCATGAAATCAAGATAGTCTCCACTGCTATAGCGGACCCATTGCTTCATATCATCATGTGTAAACCACACTCCCTTCAAGTGGGTGTTGATTGATATAGGATCATCGATCAACATAATTACCATGAAGGCCTTGGGATATCTAAAATTACCTAAATCGCATATCGTGCCCTCAACTTTCACACTACGAGCATTCAATGATGCATTATGCTCGATAGTAGGCACTATAATCCTTCCTATTTAGGTTGGATTGAAAACCATCCCTATGATGTGTCACGTGCTTGAGGGTGCTATGCAATACAATATTCTCTTAGGCCGGCCATGGATAAGAGAAATGCAATGCATCCCCTCGATCTTGCACCAATGTATCAAATATGTGCATGAGGGACAAGTGCATGTGGTTCCTTCGGATGAGGAGCCATTTAAGTATGTCAATCAAGTGGATTTTTTAGGAGATTTCATCCTCCCATATATGCATCTGGATATTAGACCTACATCACCTATCAAACATCTAACGGGTAAATCAAAGGAAGTGTGCATCGGTCCTTCAACATCGGCACCATGACCAACTTCAAATACAATAGCTACTTCTACAAAGCCTATGACATCGACAAGGCTTAGGAATGATCAGAAGTTAAAGGTAGTATTGGGTGAAAAAGAGTCTAAAGAAATCCCCAACATAGCAACTATCGAGATCCCAAATCCCATGGAGGAGGGAAACTCACAAAATGTAGTCGAGGAGGTACCTCAACCTACCTCACCTGTGTCTTCAACTACATCATCTACACCATAGGTGACAATTCATTTAGTCAACCCTGGGTTAGCTGAATACTTGGTGCAATGTAACTTTTATACCAATCATAGAATCTACATAGGATATGGGTAGGCCTCAAGCCCATCACTTTCCTATTGGGATGGTGGTACCACTAGGGGTGCCACCTAATCAGACTAACTTCATCTATGGAGGTTTAGATCAACTTGTAGATCATTCACCCATAGAAGAAGATGATGATGAACCATTTGTAGTAAATATTCATTATCTATCTAACCTAGAGTTTGCCCTTCATTATTTTGATCATTACCATTGGTATGGTTATGGTTTGGGTCTATTTGAACAAGGGCATCAAACTCCATATCAACCATGCTATCAGCTATCATCTGATAGGTTCAGATTGGGTTATGACATAAGAGGTTAGGATGAGTTATTAGCTATATCTCTAGATCACCTGAACCTAAGCATGGGGTGGATGTTGATTGGAACCCCTATCATCCTAACCCTTCATATTCTCGAAGGGGTAATCGATCGGTGACCATGGTTACCATAGAACCACCCTTGGTCTATCATGATAACATTTCAGTGGAGGCTAGTTTAGATGATATTCCAAGAACTGATTGGGTTATCAGAAACCATGAATATGCCGATGACACTGGCATTGAACCCTAGAATTCTGGTACAATAATAGAAGCTAAATCAGAAGCCACTTCTGAGGAAGGTGAATCAGAATCCATCTCTGAGAGAGGTGGACCAGAATACAATTCTGAAGAAGATGATGGTGAATATTTCTTAGAGGATGAGGAATATGAGGATGAAATAGAGATGGCCTACTTAGGGCCTCACCATTTGCATCATCTTAGGGAACCTATCGACATGGAACCCATTTATCATGAGGTGTTCCTAGGTCCTCCCATTCAAAGAAGGCTAGTAAATCTGGAAGAGATATACCATATGGCTTTTCTTGGTCCTTCCAATTTAAGGCAATTGCTTCCCCCTGAGGATCCAATTGTTATGTCTATTCCTAGAGTAGACCCAGTAATCCCCATTCCACTTGAGCCACATCTAGAGTAGGGGGAGAAATCTAGAGATAGTGTGTTGCATCTACGTGGTCCTAGAGATTTCTTCCATTCCATCAACATGATCTCCATTGATTTGACCACTCCACTCCATAATCCATCTGACCCTTCGAAACCTTTGTACCTCAATCCTGAGGCCATTGATTTTGATCATGCCAATTCACCTTTAGAGCCTGAATATTTCTTCCCTAATGAAGAAATGTTGCAACCATTTCATTTTGTGCCAGGCTGTGCATATGATGTTTATCATGCTGAGGATAATCCCGATTCAGTGGAGCCTTTAAACCTAGTAGATGACATCCATTTGATCCCTATGCCTCACCAGCTTGAGGAGGGGTCACATATGTCAATAGAGGAAACCTTCGAAGTGGATATCAGTGATGATCCCACCAATCCAAGGAAGGTTAAATTTGGAGAGAGCTTATCTCTTGAGGAATGCACCAACCTCATTCCTCTATTGAAAGAGAGACCTGATCTCTTTGCTTGGACATACAAGGACATGTCAGGTCTGGATCCAAAATTGGTTACTCATAACCTTTCATTGGACCCCACCAAGAAACTAGTAAAGCAAAAACTTAGGAAGATGCATCCAACCATCACTTTGATGGTTAAAGATGAATTACAAAAATTGTTGGATGTAGAATTCATAATCCCCATCGACTATCCAGAATGGGTATCAAACATGGTACCCATAGGAAAACCTGATGGAAGAATCTATATTTGTATAGATTTTAGAGACCTCAATAAGGCAACACCCAAGGATTCATTTCCATTGCCTAATATCGATGCTCTAGTAGATGCAACTATAGGTCATGAAATGCTTTCTCTCATGGATGGTTTTTTTGGTTACAATCAAATTTGGATTAAACTCGAAGACCAACATAAAACCACTTTCACCACGCCATGGGGAACATTTTTCTACAAAGTTATGCCATTCGATCTTAAAAATGTTGGTGCCACATATCAGTGGGCTATGACATATATCTTTCATGACTACATGCATAAGATCTTAGAAGATTATATCGATGACTTATTGGCCAAGTCATTGTTGTGTTCAGAGCACATCGAGGTTCTCAGAAAAGTCTTCGATCACCTGATAGAGCATAATGTCAGGTTGAACCCCAAGAAATGCATCTTTGGTGTAACTTCAGGTAAACTCTTGGGATTCATCATTTCTAAATGAGGGATCGAAGTTGACCTAGTGAAGGTCAAGGCTATTTTAGAAATGTGTCCTCCCACAAATATCAAGGAATTGAGAAGCCTATAAGGCAAAGTAGCATCCATAAAGTGATTCATCACACAATTATCGGATAAATATCGACCCATGAATCGACTACTACACAAGGGGGTCCCATTTAATTGGGATGAGGACTATCAAAAGGCCTTCATTGAGATCAAACAATATCTAGCAATGCCACCAGTATTAGCTCCACCTAGACTAGATGTGCCATTCTTGCTATATATATCTACCATAGACTTTGCATTGGGAACCATGTTAGCCCAAAAGAATGTGCAAGGTAAAGAATAGGTAATATATTACATCAATCGAACTCTGGTCAGCTATGAGCTATGATATGCATATGTAGAAAAGCTATGCTTAGTAGTGGTCTTTGCAATGAAGAAGTTGCACCACTACATGTTGAGCCATACGACATATGTAGTATCAAAACAAAATCCTTTGTAGTATATGATGAGCAAGACATATCATAATACACGTACTACAAAGTGGATCATGCTATTGATGGAATTCGACCTAGAATTCATAAGTCAAAATTCTATCAAGGGATAAGTCATAGCAGATCAACTGGTAGAGGCTCCTCTTCAGGATCATAGGCCTCTTGTCATAGAGCTTCTTGATGATGCAGTCTTTGCATTATCAGAGTCACCTAGAACCTGAAGAACCTGATAATCAAGCAGATATGTCTTTGTTCTTCGATGGTTCCAAATGCGAGCAAGGGGGTGGTGCAGGAATTATGTTTTTCATGCCACAAGGTGCTCCAATGCCCTTGTCATTTAAACTCAATTTCCCTTGCACCAATAACAATGTTGAATATGAGGCCTTAATCTTGGGTCTCCAAATAATGCTCACCATGAAGATCAAAAAGTTAAATATCTTTGGTGACTCCTTGCTCATTGTTAATCAAGTTAAGGGGATCTATCAGTGTAGATGTCCCATATTGAAGGTATATAAAGAACTTGTGGACACTTATCTAGCCCAACTAGAATGGTATGACATTGAGGCAATCCCTCGAATATCCAATATATTTGTAGACACCATGGCATATTTGGGATCCTTAATCCCTCAGAATCTATCTACTGACTTCACTACCATTCAAGTGAAAATGCTATCACAATCTATGATATGATATGAGGCATAAAATAATCAAGAATCAGTCCACATGATTCAGATAGAACCAACCCATGAATGGTTCTATAAAGCTAGAGACTTTCTAAAGAAGGCACCTTGGGGATCCTTGCTTTTGTAGGGTCCTACAGAGAATGGTACCACTATTCTCCATAAGGTTGTTTTCCAATCAGATTTTGTACAAGTTGAATTATAGTGGGAACATGTCATTCAGTTAGTTGAAGTTGTTGCTTATCAATATTGGATATCATAATTACATGATTTCCTTAAACTTGGAATAATCCCATAGGGATTATCACATGCCATAAAATGAGCATTTAAATAGAAAGTGACTAGATATGTCTTGCTAGGAGATATCTTGTATCATCATAGCTATGATGGAATTCTCCTTCATTGCCTTGAGCCCCAAGAATCAACTTGGGAAATCTCACAAGCTCATGATGGTACATGTGGTGGCCATTTTAGTGGCATGGCCATCATCAAGCGCATCCTTCGAATGGGTTATTATTGGCCCACTATGGAGAAGGATTGCACAATGTATGTCAAGAAATGCATCAAATGTTAACATCATGCTAATATTATGCACTTGCCATCATAGGCCTTACAACCCATCCAAGCGGCTTGGCCATTTGCTTAGTGGGGTTTGGATCTAATTGGTAAGATCTCTCCCTCATCTTTGGGTTGACACACATTTATTATAATGGCCATTGAGTACTTTACTAAATGGGTGGAAGCAATCCCTTTGACAACAATGATAGGAGCATGTATTGTGGAGTTCATACTCCATAATATCATATGTCATTTTGGGATCCCATCCAAGATCATATTGGATAATGGAACGTCATTCAAAAACAAAATTGTAAGGGCTTTAATATCCAAGTATAATATTCAACATAATTTTGTGACTCCATATTATCCATAAGAAAATAGGTAAGCAGAAGCTTCTAACAAGATAGTGGTAGCAATATTAAAGAAGATTGTTCAAGAAAACCATAAATATTGGCATATCCAGCTACCCCTTGCATTATGGGCTTATAGAACTAGTATATGGATGCCCACTAGGGCAACCCCATTTTCACTAGTATATGGTATTGAGGCCATTATGCCCTTGGAATTGGAAATTCCAACCTTGCACATCATATTGAAAGAGTTCATCGATGATGACACTACATGACAAGCTCACCTTGACCAATTGATGCTTCTTGATGAACATCATGTGAATGCCCTTGAGCATCTTCGAGTTTATCAAGAATGCCTAAAATGAGCTTACAATAATAAATTCCACCTGAGAGACTTTAAATTTGGGGATCTTGTGCTAAAAGAAAACCAATAGAACTCAAACCTATCACCACATCTACGAGACAAATTTATGGCCAATTGGTTAGGTCCATTTATCATCTCAGAGAAGATAGGACCTAGAACTTATCACCTAACATCACTTGAAGGTGTTGAAGAGCCTGAACCTCTCAATATTCTTCATCTTAAGGTATTTCACACATAAAAATCAAAATTCAAAAACAATTGAAAACATAAAAATTCAAACAAATCAAAAAGCAATAAAATCCAAAAATATTGCAAAACATCAAAAATACAAAAACATTTACATTATGTATTTCATTTTGCATATGCATTCATTTAATTGCATTGCATTAGGCATGTTCATCCATTGCACTTGCATTAGGATAGGTTGTGTTTACAATCTTACAAATGACACCACGTTTGTATCTTAATCATGCATCTATTCATCATCATCATCCATCACCCTTGTGAGTAATTATGTTTTTCAACACAACCCCTCCTGTTGCTATAAGGAATATACTAGGGTTTTTTGGTCATTCAACCATACCTAGTGATCTTCTCAGATTTTGTAGAAAGCTATCTTTGCTTTTGGATATGAGGTCTAGTTTTGATAGCACCTAGCATATGTCAAAATCCCATCACTAATTAAACACATTAACAATCCTAGTCTAGACAAGGAAAGATGAACACTACAAAGTGGTCCTAGTCACCTTAAGTGAAAGGTTTTTACTTGCTCATCTTGTGATGCGCATGGTCTAGAGTGTTGATCATTGACAAAAGGACAAGCTCCCCCCTACCCAAAGAAATCCCTTGCTTTCATACAAAATAAGCAAAATCCCAAAATCAAAGCAAAATCCCTTGCTAAAAAAAATATGCAAAATAAATAGTGATTTTCATCACTAAGCATGAGCAAGTATCCCAATAAATGTGAAGAAAATAAGGGGGTGAAGAGCTTGAATCCTTAGAATGTTCACTACTCAAAGCCATTGAGTGATCCCCAATACAACAATGGGCTGAATGAATCCCGCCTGGCATTGGGGTAGTTCTAAGCAATTTACAAATGAGCTAGCTTTAGGTGGCCTGTATTACCTAGTAGTCTAGTCCAACTACATCCAAACTTAGGATCATGATGAACATTTGGTGATCCTCATTACAACAATGGGCTGAATGAATCCTCCTGAAATGAGGTAGTCTTATGTCTCATCTAATATATTCATTTGCACACATAGGGATAATGAATATCTTGGTCTTCATAACAAAAATTTTATCTTTCAAGAGTCTTGTATAGTCATTATACAACTTTTGATTAATCAACTAGGGTGTTTGAGTCTCATGGAAAACCTCAAAAATCCCTTATAGCAACAAATCATCTCATCAAATCAATACATAATTTTAGGTTTTTTAAGGGTGTTATGAAATAGGATGTTGGTTATGTTTATGTGTTTTTTTATTTTATAGAAAAATACATCTCACATCATCTCATCTCACATATGGATGCTTAAATGATTAATTCTTATGATAAGAGTTATCATTTTCATTCATGATTTTTATACATTCTATGGTGTCATCCATTAGTTTTTTAAACACATATTACATTCATTCCTTATGTTTTAAGTGATTAAAGCATACAGGTTCATTTGCATTAGTTCATTCATCATATAATTAATGCATTACATTACATATCATATATCATATCATATCACATAAATTAAATGCATAAACAATTGAAATAAATTAAACATACATTTAATAATAAGCAGTGCATCCATATATGTACCCATCATCATAATGCATCTATACATGTAGATCATAGCATCTAAGCATACATCTATCATCTAGCTAGTGCATGTCATCAATACATCACATCCATATAGCATCAATCAACACATCATATAAGCATTGCATCCATGTGCATCTCATAAACATAAAATAATAAATTGATACATATAATGAGCCATAATCAAACTAAAATATCATATATATGTGTCAAATATATACATAGAGGTACAAAATTCTTATAGGCTACAATAGTGTAGGTCCTCAGACCTTACACTCAAAAATGATACAATGTCATCAAGATATAATCATGAGTGGCCTGCACCACTTGAGTCACCTCCTCCCTCTCTCCCTCTCTATGAGGCTACCTAGAGCTAGTGCCTACTGATCTCTCTGATCGAGCACCTATCCTATGACTGGACTGCATTGATGACTACCCTGACTCACTTTGCCTACTCTCATGGGAGCCCCCTATTATAGATCACTCTCAAGGAGTGCCCCCCACATAGCCTACCTACCCTATAAGGATATAATGTATCTAACATCTATAGCCATATGAGTTGTAGCATCCTCTAAGAGTCCTCGTAGATGCCTAATATCTACATATACATATAACCCTATTGATCCCTGAGGGGGTGGCATAGATGGTGTAGCCTATGAAGTAGAAGGAGCCCCTCTCATCACCCTGAGTGTATCTCACTCTATAGTCCTTAGGTCTAGGTGTGCTGTATAAGATCCCATTGTCTGATGATCTTCTCTATCTCTGCAATGGCTATGTCAATCTATGCCTGGAGGGTGGTCCTCTCCTCCTGATATCCCCACCATTGAGTCTACCCTACTTTAATTTGTCCATGTAATGCACTCATCTAAGCTTGTAGGGTAGCAATAGAGGTATCCCTCTCTAGAATCTATCTTTGAGTCATTAGATTTGTGCTTATAGGCCATGTATCTAGGCTCATAGCTAAGACACCTCATCATTAGGCTCCTCCTCACTCTCCTCCTCATCTCGTGCCTCCTCCTCTAGAGTGGTTACCTGTCCCCACTCCCCCTCTATCCTCTGGTGAACTCATCACCCATGTGGGTCATCAAATGTAGCCTCTAGCCTCACCATCCCTAGATCTACCTAGGGGACCACCACCCTACCATAGCCTAGTGGTCCACTAGGCATCATAATCTAGAGTAATCCCAACATCTATAGCCCTTGTATCCTCAATGGCATCATCCTCCTCGATCAATGTTGTAACCTGAGGCCATGCTAGTTGTATCTCCACCTTAAGGTGGTGGTAGAGGACTAGCTCCTCTAGGATATCCTATTATATCCCAAACTATCTAGTGACCTAGAGAAGTGGAAGAACTCTCACACATCATGCTTATGCCTGATGATCTAGTGATCATGCCTAGCCCATCTCAAGTAGTGATCGACCTCCTCCCATGTTGGGTAGTCTAGGTATGGGTACCATATGATCAGGTTGGCCTACAACCCTATCAATATATCCATGTAGTGTTGAAGATCTTCCACATGTGATCTACTATGGTAGATCTCCAACTCCTATAGATGATCACACGGTAGGTCTCCAACTCCTATAGACAACAAGCCCCATAAAATTGAGTATCAAGTGCCAATGTAGTAATCACCAATGGTAGTCCTAATGGAAGGTCTATTCGGATGTTCTCCCATGCCCATACCTATAGTAAGAGATTGCATCCTACTCCAACTCACCCCTACTATGTAATGCGATAGAGCTCATTGTAGAGTTATGCAAGAAGGACACTCCCCTATGATAGGATGAGTGGTTGATCCATCGTACTCCTGAGAAAGTCCTATACTATAGTAAGGAGGTTCCAAGAGAACCTCACTCTAAATGTATCTAATAGGACAATATTTTAGATAATGTGCATGATAATATCCTAGAATCATGAAAATACATTTGCTCTATACCAGAACTCCATTGGTATTCCACCATGCTCTATGTCCATAATCGCCTCATCATGCCTATCATCAAAAACCCTTTGGAATATGGTGGTCTTCACTATGGTAGGCAAATAAGTGATGGTCTATCTATCGATGGGTATCCTTAATATATGGTACACATCCTCCAATGTAACTATCATCTCCCTAGTCAAAATATGAAAGGTGTTAGTCCATGCATCCTAGAAGTGGGATAACATAGTCATATACATCGAGTTTTCCCTGATGGTGGGTAGTCTCAAAATGTAGTCGAGGCCTACGACCCCGAACCAATCTAGGTCTTCTTCACTAGGGTAGTATGCATAAAATTAGGCTCTCACATCAAGGTCTAAGGAAGTAAAAAAAATAAATCAAAATAAAAAAAAAAAAAAAAAAAAAAAATTAATAAAATTTTTTAAAGTTTTTAGCCACTATTGACAGTCGTAGCCGTAGTTGTCAACTACATGGCTAGCACCAATGATCAATTTTTTACCATTGGTGTTTGAACCTAGTCACGGTTGACAATCATGACCCCCAATTGGCAAATTGGGAGCCACAGTTATCACCCATGGCTATGGGAATGACCCCTTTCGAGGTCATTTCCCACCCAAAATAAACCCCAAAATTAAAACCCACCCTTCTAAGCTAACCTAGAGCTAATCCTAAGCTAGGGTGAGGTTCATTACCAATAAGTTTAATTAGGTTCATTTAATGCCATTAATTAGTGTGGTTCATTTTAAATTGTGCAAATCACACATGAGAGATCGAGATTCTACCTTAGAAGCATTGGCTCCACCACTAGTCGAAGCCTCAGGTTGGTCTACCATGGTTGTAGGTAGTGTTTTAGTAGCTTTTGTATCAAAGTTTCTCTCTCTCCTCTTAGAGCTCTCACTATCAATTTTATCAATAGGAAATAATGAAAAGTAAAAACCCTAATTTTACTTTTATATTTTTCATTTGGCCCTCATCTTTAGCTATGGGTGTAGATTAGGGTAACCTCCTTGTTGTCATACAGTACCTAAGAAAATTGCTAAAACTAGTTGTGGTTGACAACCATGGCTAGCAGACAACAATAAATGCTCCAAAATTCTCATCGTGAGGAGCTTCAAAATGGATAATAAAAAATATTTACTGGTCTAAAATTCTTAAAAATTGAAAAATAATAAAAAAATCACATAATTCAAAATTCAAATGTGCCTTGTATCTAGTTATTTATTCTATACACTTGGTGGTTGTAATGACTTGCACTCCATGCAATCTGGCAAGATGAGTAAATTACCATAAGGCCATTTGGGGTAAATTAGTCATTATTGAATTGAAATGTCTTCACTTCAATCCCAAAGAAGGCCATTGGTAATCGGATTGCCCCATGGGAATGAGGCATTCATTTCATTTCTTCTATGACATTTTTAGTAGATCATCGAACATAGTGATTCACCATAAGCTTAAATGGAATTGCTATCATCTTGATTCCCTAAGAAGGCCATTGCGGCTGGACTGCTCCATGGGATAGAGATGTACAATTACTATTAATGGTTGAAATCATAACTATAATAGGCCTTGCCATATAACAAAATGCAAAAGTCTTGAATCATCCAAATTATTCATCTTGGTCAAGTGACTCATCGCTTTAATCACTTGTCCTTTCCCTCATCGACTCGTCGCTTGAGGGGGTAGTCATAATATCAAATTCATAATCAAAATCAATAAAGGATCACTCGATCATGTCAAATTGTGTTCATCTTATGAATCATTTCTAACAACTATCATAAGCTTACCCTTTTGCTAGGGAAAAAGCAAATATGCTAGTTTAAAGCCTTTTAGCGATCCACCTATCAGACCAATTGTAGCACCTAATGCTACCCGATTATATTTGGACACATAAAAGCTTTACAAATTTAAGCCTTCCATCCCATTGGAAGCAATGATTCTAGGATGTGCATCCTTTGTAGGATTGGGGCATCTAATGTTGATCAGATCAATGATCATCAATCAACCTATAACATGGCTTTAGGTGATCTATTTTTTCTCAACATCATGTTTTCCCATAATGCATCCCAAAAGGGGTATCTGTAGACACCTAAAACACGTCATGTTTAGGAGACTACTCATATGGGCATCCTTGTAGACCATATGAATGACCTTGGACCCTCCCAAGGCTAAGTAATGGTTCTAACCACTCATTTTAGGTATCCTAGGCCTATTCAACCTTAGCCATGGATGACATCTATGGCTAAGATCTCAGCCATGGGTGACAACCATGGCTAGGATCCTAGCCACGCTGAGCAACCATGGCTAGCCTTGTAACTATCTCAGCCTCCCAAATGAGCCAAATTGGTTGTTCCAATGACATTTGCAACCAATTCAAGTGATTTTGAGCGAGGAAGCTTCTAGATGTTTCCTCCCAACTACCCCAGCCTAGCATTTCTTGATCTTGGCTTCCTTGAGAAGCCAATATTGGGATTGGGGAGTCTATTTATAGACCCCTCAAAGAGGCCAAAAGGATCTCGATTGCATTGTAGCGAAGCCCTACCAAACTGGAGAGCCAATTGCAACTTTTGAAGAGTAAGGAGATGCTGCCAAATTCTAGTTTGACACCTACCTTTGCAACAATGGAGCTTCCAAAGGATTGAGAAGCAAACCTTACCATTCCACACCTATCCAACATGAATTCAAGAAATTCAATCGCCAATCTATGTCCTGGACATGAAGGCGACCCTTGATCATCAATTCCTTGGAGGATTTGAGCATTCCCAACCCTGGTTTCAAGAGAAAGAAGAGTTTTCCCATGGCTATGGTTGTCAACCATGGCTAACAGAGTCGGCTGCTCTGAGCACCCATGGCTAGGGTTTGATGCCCTCTTTCCTCCATTTTAGCCATAGATTTCCTTTTTATGATTGTGCAATTATGTTAATCTAGACATAGATTAGTCTTGTAGCAGGCATTTCCATGGTTAATTAGCAATATTATAGGTAGCTTTACCTTAATTTGTGTCATATATGCTTTCTTTCACAAGTTTCCATAGATTAGCTTCTTTCATGCTTTATCCTTCAAATTTCATGCAATATTAGCTAGATTTACATGTTTCAAGCCATGCTTTGTATTGATTTGACAATCTTATAAGCATCTTTACATATTTTATGCTTTCTTCAAGTATTTGCTTCATTTCTTGTATTTCTTGGATAATAGCCTCATCATGAGAGGCTTCATATGCATTTGATGTGTTTTGTTGTTTCTTGTACATAGGTGACAGATCCTTCCAAGCTTCAAAGCACTTTCAAAGATCAATTCCTCTTGACAATGGAGAAGGAGGCATCCTAGTAAGCCCTCACGCAAAGTTGGTGGAGACCTAAGGAGCCCTTAGAGTATATCACCCCCATTTAGGGATTGCTTGTCTCATCGAGCATGCCAAAAACTGTATAAGTTTTGGTTTTTTACCTTAAGAGCCTTTTTGTTTGAAAATCTCAAGAAAAACCACCTGGTGACTCTTTTGCAATTTAGACCATAAAAGAAAGACCTTGTCTAAAATCCTTCTAGTTATATAGCCATATGATAACCAGATCCTGAGCTAGAATCTCTGAGGAACCTATTGAGTTCTTTGAACTACATCTCAGAAGCCTAAAGGCATACCCTGTGCTAGTCGCACGATCAAATCCACCCGACACCATTAGCACCTCTTTAACACCCATTGTAGGAGCATCTACAAGCAATCCTATAGTAGTTGTAACTCCTTTAGCAATCATGGCATCCACCCCTACCCCAGCCCATCTTGTGTGGAATCAAACTGGCCCTTTGAACTTGGGAGCACACCACCAAATTCCACAAGATGCATTAAAAACATTACCAACCTTTGATGGAATAGGAAAAATAGTAGATGAGCACTGTTTAGATGTATCATCGCTAGCATCTGTTTACAATATCACTTAGGAAGATGTAATGGTTAGATTGTTGGTTATATATTTGAAATGAAATATGCTCTATTGGTATAGAGTGCTTCCTGCTAGATCCATTACTTCTTGGGTAGTACTTGTCGGCCGTATGGTCAATGAATTCAATATACATGCGGATCCTTTCACATTGCTGAATCAATTCATTGTTATTGAGAGGCATCCACAAGAAGAAATCCAAGATTTCAACATCACATTTACCAGAACTCATGATAGAGTACCGTAAGGCCTAAAACCCATGGAAGAACAAGCTATATGCTATTATTTAAGGGATTTTGATTCAGATCTTAGTATGATAATAAGGCAATCTCGTGTAACCACTTTTCCTAGGATCTATCTAGAGGCAGCAAAGGGCGAAGCTGATCTCATTGCTACAAAAAGATATCCATCAAAAATTCTATTACCAATTGTACCAGAGATTTCCCAAGCATCAATTCCTAAACTGCATGTACTCACATCAATGCAAGCCCTCCTAGCTATAGTCGTACCTCCTACATTCCTTGCATTACTAGACACACCCCTTGCATCAGCTCCCCCCAATGATCAATACACGACCACAATTGATACAATGAAGACATTGTCAAATGAAATGGCATCCGTGAAAAAGAGAGAGGCGGAATGAAATATCCAAGCAAGAAGATTTCCATAGATACAAAAGGAAGGTGCTTCAACAAGTGGAAGAGGACAAGATAAAAAAATGTGGTGTATGCAAATGAGATAGGAGATAATGGAGAACCCACTAATTTCGACTACTGGTGTACCACTTGCAATGATCCTCATGGAGAATATTCATGCATGATTCATCAACATCATGTGCAAGTGGTTATTAATGAGAGAGTCAAAGGAACCGACAAGAGACATGTGAACATAATAAAAGAAGTCCACCACAATTTGGCAATACCTTTCATGGAACAAGTCTTAGTCCTGACAAGGTCAAGAAAAAAGTCGTTACAAGTCGACCCTAAGGAACTCCAACCACTAGGGTTTCCTTCTGCCCCTAGGGCAACTCCACAAAGAAACCAGTCCAATGAGAAAGGACGTTTTGATCCTCCTCAGACTTCTATGGCTACACCAAGAAAATAATATCCTCCTAGAAAAGGGAGCAAGGCTCAAGAGCAAGCAAAGCAAAGACTCATATTTCCTTCATTGACAAAAAGGGAAAGAATAGAAGCCACGTATGTCTATAGAGACAAATACGATGCATCTACTAGTGGAAGGAAAAATAGTGCTGAGGTATCCCCTGCTGCAACCCTTTCATTCAACATTGCGGAAGAAATGAAGAGGACTCCTTCCAAGATAAGCATGTATGATGCACTACAAATTCCTAGTCAGATTGACCTCCTCCAAGAGTCCCTAAATTTAAAAAATGATGCCTCCTTCTAAAATTTCATACAAGAGAATGTGGTGCCAACCTCTAGGAAAAACATACCACCCCCATTCTATCTATATTTGCAAATGGAGGGGAGGATAGTTCACAATTGTATGATTGATTCAAGGGCTACAACTACGGTGATTTCAAAAGCCATATGTGACATAATGGGGATGGAATATGCTCGAAGTCATCCTGGTGTGTTGAAATTATATGGTACTCTAGTAAAAACTATTACGGTGATCAAAGATATCCCTATTCAACTCCATAGAATGCCAGAAGCAGTCGTCATACAAGAAGTAGTCATTGTAGACTTAGAAATATATTTCAGTGTGTTTATATAGAGAATTCATAGCCAAAATGGGTGGTTATCTATCTCTATATTATTCTCATTTGGAGGTACCTTTCAAAGGTAAAATATTCAATATCTACAATGAAAAACCATCTACTTTCCACATATAAATACTGGAGGAAACAACTACCATCAACATGATGTTTGAAGAATTAGATAATATCAATTTAATGGAAGAAACCCTAGAGGAACTATAATCTGAGGATCAGTTTTCAATAAAAGACTTCAATGCTATGATAGAGATAGAAATGGGAAGCTATTCCATTGAAAAACCAAAAAAGCTCCATATTGTTGTCCCTAAAATAGATGAGTCGACCAACCAGTTATAGAAATTTTACTTTGATGGGTCAAGGTGCAAAAATGGAGCAGAAGCTAGAATCATTCTGATTTCACCCACTGGAAAAGAAAAAGTCTTTTCATATAGGTTGACATGGAGTTGCACCAATAACGTAGCTGAATATGAAGCCTTGTGTTTGGGACTCAGGAAAGCTGAAAAATTGGGTGCAAAACAGCTGCTGATCTATGGAGATTTAGAGCTTATCATTAAACAGGTTACTGGAAAGTGCATTTGTAAGCAACATTACCTAAGGGCTTACAAAAACAAAGTGTTGGATCTATTGGAAAATTTTGAAGCACTAAACATGAAATCCATTTCCAGAGAGAAGAACACACATGAAGACCCGTTAGCATCAGTAGGATCAAATTTTTGCCCAGTCAACAATGTTATTCAGAAGTCTAAAATAGTTAGACTTATATATAGGCCTTTTGTTCCTGACAAGGAAAGTTTCTAGCAGGTATTTGAAAAAAATGAGCAGATCCTGGATTTTTTTATTCATGAGATGAATTGCTCTACAGAAAGAGCGTTACAAGAAGAGGACGAAGAGAGCCTTATTAAACTGAAAAATAATCATATCCCCAGGGGACTAATCACCCTAGAGAGCCTTTTTGACAATAGTGACAGAGCTGTATGTCGAAGGATCAAGGTAGATGAACGCCAATATAAGGAAATAAAACTAGAACTAGGCAAAATGATCAAAGTGGGGACCAATTGTACAATGGTAGAACTAGAACAAATAAAATATTTATGTAGAGAATATCTAGATATAATAGCCTAGAATTATAGTGATCTGGAAGTGTACAGGAAAGAGGTCATTTAGCATAACATCAAACTAGATGAAGGAGATAAACCTTTTAGGCAGAGGCAGAGGCCTGTGAATCCTAAAATTAAAGCCTTAATAAAACAAGAGTTGTTAAAACTCCTACAAGCTAATATAATATACCCAATCAAGCACTCACTCCTAATATAATACATCACCATATGCTTTGGTTTATGGCAAAGAAGTTGTTTTGCCAATTCATATGGAGATACCCGCGTTGAGGATGCTAAACCAAGTTAACAAAGATGAAGGTCATCCAATGGATGCCCGACTGATGCAACTTCTATAGCTTGAAGAATCTAGGCAACAGGCCTACGATCATCATCAAAAGCATATGGTAAAAATAGTCGGGTGGTTCAAAAAGAAAACCAATTTCAAGAAATTTAAAACAGGTGACCTGGTATTAAAATGGAATGTCAAGAAAGCAAAGCTAGGACACCATGACAAGTTTGATGCATTATGGGAGGGGCCATTCGAAATTGTTTTAGAAAAGAAATTAAATGCCTTCCAGTTAAAAGATCAATATGGATGGGTTCTACCCATCATGGTGAATGCTTTTCACCTAAAATTGTATTTCCAGTAAAATCTATAGATCACCATTATATATATAGTATATTACAAGTTTGATGTTTTGTAAATATTTCCCTTTTTATGGCCTAATATTTACAGAGGACAATAAGAAGAACTGGCACTCACTCCTGGGGAGGAATTTTCCCTGTTAGAATCCCTCCAAGCATAGGAAGTGGTCATTATTCTACTCCTGAAGTGTCCTAGCCACCTGAGAAATCCCAGTAGCCAGAGCTGGGACCAGCTCCAAGATTTGAATTTTTGTGTTCTTCAAACAAAGGTTAAATACCTAAGCGGTAAAATAAAGGTTATGATAAGGTAAAGATCACTTATATTCCAAAGTGCATTCTTTTTTCTTTGTTTTTCCACTTGAAAGTTTACTTTTCACAACTGTGCTGGTGACTCTGTTTCCCAATGGACGAAGGCCTGGTCTCTATTTTTGTGAGCAAAAATTCCCCTGGAATGCACCAAGAATGTTAGTCAAAAAGTGACTAACTACAAAAAAACAACTGATGCACCTTTTTGCATATTTTCCAAGAATACCGAAGTGGCCCTTATGCTAAAGATCAAAGAAAAAGCAAAATACCGCAAGGAGGTAAAAGTGTCATGATATCGTGACATGTTGCATTTTCACGGGAAAAATCAAAGAGAAAGAGTAAGGAGGTAAAAGTGTCATTATATCGCAACATGTATTTTTGTGGCTAAGAGAAAAAAAAGGGAGCAAGGAGGTAAAAGTGTCGTGATATTGCGACATGTTGTATTTTCTTGGCTAAGAGCAACAAAAGGGAGCAAGGAGGTAAAAGTGTCGCGATATCATGACATGTTGTATTTTTGTGACTAGGAGAAACAAAAGGGAGCAAGGAGGTAAAATTGTCACGATATCACGACATGTTGTATTTTTGTGTCTAGGAGCAAAAAAAGGGAGCAAGGAGGTAAAAAGTGTCGCGATATCGCGACATGTTGTATTTTCGCGGCTAGGAGCAACAAAAGGGAGCAAGGAGGCAAAAGTGTCACGATATCGTGACATGTTGTATTTTAGTGGCTAAGAGCAAAAAAAGGGAGCAAGCAGGCAAAAATGTCGCAATATCATGACATGTTACATTTTCGTGGCTAAGAGCAACAAAAGGGAGAAAAGAGGTAAAAGTGTCACAATATCGCGACATGTATTTTCGTGGCTAAGAGAAACAAAAGGGAGCAAAGAGGTAAAAGTCTCACGATATCGCGACATGTTGTATTTTCACAACTAAGAGCAACAAAAGGGAGCAAGGACGAAAAAGTGTCGTGATATCGTGACATGTTACATTTTCATGGCTAAGAGCGACAAAAAGGAGCAAGGAGGTAAAAGTGTTGCGATATCGCGACATGTATTTTTGCGGATAGGAGCAACAAAAGGGAGCAAAGATACAAAAGTGTCGCGATATCGTGACATGTTGTATTTTCACGGCTAAGAGCAACAAAAGGGAGCAAGGAGGCAAAAGTGTCGCGATATCACGACATGTATTTTTGTGGCTAAGAGCAACAAAAGGGAGCAAGGAGGCAAAAGTGTCGCAATATCGTGACATGTTGCATTTTCGTGGCCAAAAGGGAAGAGAAAGAGCAAGGAAAAAGTGTCACGATATCACGACATGTTGCATTTTTACAGCAAAAAGAGAGGAGAAAGAGCAAGAAGGAAAAAGTGTCGTGATATCGTGACATGTTGCATTTTTATGGCCAAAAGCAACAAAAGAGAACAAAGAGGCAGAAGTGTCATGATTTCGCGACATGTCGCATTTTTGCGATGCAAGAAGAAGAATCAAGATAAAGACATAAAAATGTTGTGATTTCATGACATGTTGCATTTTCATGAATCAAAAATGGTAGGCAGGCAGAGAAGCAAGAGTGTCGTTATTTTGCGACATGTCTAATTTTTGCCAAGGAAACATAGTATATTTTTGGCAACTGGGACATGCATTGACATATGGTGCTGATTTCTAAAGAATGATCAATTTATAATAACCTGGCAGGTCCACTGGATGATTGTAGAATAATAGGCTCATCTAAATTTAGCCAGAAGGAAATATATCCAATATGTGGTAAATCCATTGTATATTCTTAAAAAATGTAGACAATTACTTGTAATTGATTGAAGAAAGTAAATGGACATAGTAGAAGATACTCGTTTTAGGGTATAAATAGGAGTGAGTCGACCATGAAAAGGGTCGAATATTGGATGTTTACAAGCTTTATGTACATGTACTAGATTACAAGAAATAAAATATTTCTTCTTCTGGCTTTCGAAACTTCTGTGTGCAAGTGTATGTATCTGGTGTTTTAACTTTTGTTCACTCTAAGTTTTATAATGTATCTGTTCTGAAATATGGACTGTTCATGTATAAATCTTGTTTCTAGAGTTGAACATTAAAATATAGTTACATGCTTTTAGACGAATATCTAAAAGTTGCACTCAGGAATTCATGTTTTCTATAAGAATATATAAAGAAAACTCTGAAAGTAGTAATCTGCATTATCAATGTTTGTTGTTGTTTAATCTATACCATGAGAAAAGTTCTAGCTTAGGTTATATTTCCCTTATCTCTTTTTCCCCTTTTCCCTAAAAAACTCAAAGTAACCAGCCTTCTCTAGAGACTAGACAGATGATCTCAAGCAAGATCTGTCTATTCAATGTTGGCAAAGTGTAAGGCGCAACACTATTAACCGAAGGAATATTTTGTTTCAACAGTTAATCTAGCATATATTAGTATTGTAGTAGTCATTTCTATGATTAATTAGCAATATTACAGGTAGATTTACCTTAATTATTTTCATATATGCTTTCTTTCACAAGTTTCATATATTAGCTTCTTTCATGTTTTATCCTTCAAATTTCATGTAAGATTATCTAGATTTATATGTTTTAAGGTATGCTTTGTACTTATTTTATAATATATTTATGCATATTTGCATATTTGATGTTTCTTTCTAGTATTTACTTCATCTTGGGTAATTCATGGATAATGGCCTCATCATGAGAGGATTATTTTGCATTTGATATGTTTTTTTGTTTCTTGTACATAGATGACAATTTCTTTCAAGCTTCAAAGCACTTCCAAAGATCAATTCCTATTGACAATGGATAAGGAGGGATCCTAGTAAGCCCTCACACAAAGCTAATAGAGATATAAAGAGAACTTAGAGTATATCAACCTCATTTAGGGTATTTAACACCATTGTAAACATGTATCATTTGGTATCCCTAAGAGGGACATATATGTAACCCATATTTGAAGTGATTAATCCAAAGGAGACTCACTTTATTTTATATTTGGTTTCATATATGTTTAATTCCTTAAAATTTTCTTTTCATGTTGCAATAGTTGTAGATATATGCTTTTTATACCATTCTACACTTTTCTTCTACTTTTGCTTAAGTATGGATGTTTATTTCTATGATGGCTATCTGATCTTGTTCACTTAATTCTACTATCTCAATTTTATGGGTTTGGCTAGGTAGTTCTAGAATTCACATCCATCCTTAGGCCTCAAGATTTATTTTTCTAAATTTGGTTGGGCAAGAGCACTCTAATTCTACTATCTAGATTTTGTGCACCCTCCCACTAGTTTTGGAATTCACCTTTACCTATTATGTTGAATAAGAAGTGAGGATAGGATGAGTTGATATGTTAAGTGGTCTACTATTATTTTCACAAGTGACATCCAATGAGTGTCTTGATGTAGCCATACCCCATCCTTGTTAGTTTTGGTGATAGTCTCCCTTTTATTTATCTCTCTTTCACCCTTTCCCCATTTGCAGTGTAGATATCTAGTGTAGCGGCCTTAGGAACGCATGTACCGGTCCCTTTTCTAAAACCCCTACTTGTAATGCTTATTTAAAATACCAAAGATAAAACGGAAAGACAAGGAAAAAGCATATAAAATGAAATAACAAAATATAAATCTCTTTATTTATATTGAAGCTCGGTTACATGTTGGTCCCTCTTAGGGATACCCATTTTGATACTATAAATTACAAATAGGGAAGGAGTATCCCTTCTATGAAGAGGTGGTGCACTTATAAAAGCTTCCCAGTTCTACACATGGAATGTATGAGGACTTAGAGATGCCTCCTTCTCCATGTTTATTTCCTAGAGGGATCCCTTTTGCTCTTGTATGTTGCAATCTTCGTCTGATGTACCTGTGGCCTTGTAAGCAATGAAACAACAACACACATTTAGGTGTCTGATATTGCCTCCCTAGATGAGGTTGTTAGTTGTATCGCTCCAAATTTTTCACACCCTTACCTTCAGGCTATAGGATCCGTGCCCAGAAGGGGGATGTGAAAAGGATGGCATGGTACCTCGGACTAAGAGGCCTTGCGAAGGTCCCGCCTCTAAGGGGAGGTGTATTATGGTGATTTTTTGATGGATGGTGGGTTCACCAGGAAACGTTTGAATGGCAGTTTCCATGCCTAGGTTGGGAATGTGTTTGATGTGTTCAGTTTTAGCTTTAATCATCCAAGTCCTAGGTTTGGCCAAATGAAACTAAGTTATTCTATTATGAAAGTGCAGATTTAAATGAATACAGAGAACAAAATTAGACAGAAAACAGAGAGAAAAGGCTAAATTATAGAGCCATACCTGATCCGGATGTCTGATGGAGATTCTGATTTTTGAAGCAGTCAAGATCATCTAGAATTTGACAGGATCGTCTCCTATCTGACAGGATCGTCTGAGATCTGACGAATTCATCAAATGAATTCATTAGAGACCTGCAAACAAAAAAATAGATGCAAAATACAGAGAATGCAACTATGATAACAGAGGGTAATGATGTAAAATGATAGTAAGAACATTAAAATGATAATAACAAACTAAGACACAAGTGCAATATAATGATTTATTGACAAATCATGACTTATATTATGCATATAATCTATATGGGTGAACTCCAAGATGCAGAATAATAAAGAATAACCATAGAATTAACTAAATGCAGAATAATACAGCAGAAAAAAGATGAAGAAATGCAAACTCTGGGCACTGATTGCCCCCAATGTGGACTGCAGTCAAAATCGCCTCATATTGGTATGAGATCATCCGAGATTGTACGAGATCGTCTGAGACGAACTGAGCTTGCTTCGGCTAAAAAACAATGAAGTTCCTGCAAACAAACTTGAAAAAATGCAAATGCAAACAGTGATTTAAGATGGTCTAGTGCGTGTAGAATTCGAGTTATAGGGAATTTCAGCCAAGGGGATGCTAAGGGGAGGGCCTAGGATTAAATAGGCTTAGGAGGGAGGTTAGGAGGTTGGAGATCATCCCTATTTGGGAGATCTCCAATGGGGAGGGTCTCTAACGATGCGGACACGCTTCTGTACGGATTAGAGATGCCGTTGGAACAGAGACTAATTATGAAAAATCAGTTTTGGGACAAGATCGTCTGGACGTCCTAGCCTAGACAAAATCGTCCGATCTGAGGCGATATCGTCTGATCGGCGACGATATCGTCAAATGGTCAAAACAAACTCTAAAAATGGCATGGGAAATGAGGAAACGGATTAAGCGACGGTTTGGGAGCGGTTTTGGAGGTTAAAATTTGAATTTGAATTATTTACTAGAGTAAGTGTAATTATTAAGGTTTTACTGCACCAATTTTAGGGTGCTACATTTTGCCCCCTCTTTAGCGAATTTTTTGAAGAAAATGCGTTAAAGATGAGTTCTTCTCGATCTACGAGAAAGCAAAAATTATTCCCATTTTTAGGCGACGATTCTTGGTCGAATCGTACGATAGCTTACTATGGTGCCCCCTCCGTGTTTTTACCCAAATCGAACGTTTGAGGTAAAAACATGGAAAAGCAAAATTTTAAAATGTTTTTAATTGTGTTTTGAATAAAATTAAGAAAAATAGGGTAAAACCCTAATTCATTGTTACTGTTCATTTTTAGTTTTTGGAGCTCTGCAAGCAAAAATGGTCGAGACAGCGCATAGATCGACAGAGGTCCGGTGCGAGGCTACGGGTAAGAGTCTAAACTTAGCTTAGAATGGTTTAAGTTGAATTTACATGCTTTTTAGGTGAATTTTGAGCAATTTTTGAGCATCGCGGCCGTTTTTGGGCCGTCGATGTCGTCGGGATGAAATCGTCCCGATTTCGACGAAATCGTCTCAAGTTCGCCGATTTCGTCTAAGGGCGAAATCGATGAAAGGGGGACGATTTCGTCAAATAAGGGACGATTTCGGCTTGCGAAATCGAAGACGATTTTGCTCAAATTTGGGACGATATCATCCAATAGTGGACGATATCATCATTTGTATAAAATTGAACTTATTTTACTTGCATTATTAATCACTTGAGTTTTTATTAATGATTTTTTATTGTGTTGTTGTTTTTATGTTGCAGAGAGGATTACTAAAGAGCAGAGAATGGAAATACGATGGGTTGAGAGATGACTTGGCCGCCCTATCTCAGCTAGAGCGAGATCAGCTGGCATAGGTCGGCTTGCAACATGTGGCAGAGATGCCACAAGTTTCTACAGACATGGGGCTATTGACAGCCCTAGCAGAGAGGTGGTATCCGGGTTCTTCCTATTTCCGGTTACCGACAGGGGAGATGACTCCCACACTAGAGGATGTATGGAGGATTTTGAGGATCCCCATACAAGGACGGTTGATCACTCCTACGGCCAACCAGGGCCACGCTATGATGCGGCTGTGTGGCGATCCGAGCTTCACCCTGGAGAAGGGCGAAGTGAACATCGAGGCACTGCGTCAGATGCCTGGGGCATCTAGACTCACACAGGTTTTGGCCGGAGTGGTAGGTGGACTTCTGCTGTGCCACCAGAGTGGATGCAGGGTACCATGGGTACTGGCAGATGTGGTCTATGACATGAGAGACCATGGCTACAGGTTCTCTTGGGGCAGCTTTGTTCTATGCCGATTGTACAGGATCCTGCATGGGGTCGTGTACAAGGGCGACCGATGTCTGGTTATGACATCGCTTCTACAGGTTTGGTGCTGGGAGCACATTGCAGTGCAGAGGCCGGTAGGGCTTCCTTTGATAGGGGTTGATGGGGAGAGGCCCCAAGCTTTCTACTGGTGGCTCCGGAGAGGGTCACAGCGGTGGATAGATCTACCGATGTCCCAAAGACTACTTGATGACCTTGTCCCCGACCAGATCACCTGGAGGCCTTGGAGGGATCATCCAGGGTGGGCCGAGGATGGACAGGAGCTGGCTCATGTCAGGCAAACCTGCTAGCTGAGGATGGAGAGGGGAGAGGTGGAGCTCCACCGCTACGACCGAGTTTTGTGATAGTTCGGTCTACAGCAAGGGATCCCATCTCTCAGGGATTACGAGTTTTCCCAGACTATCCGGGATAACACTACAGTTAGCGGGGCTCCAGATATGCAGCGCTTCTAGAGTCAGGATGCAGATGATGCCCCCATTCAGCCAGTGGATGGGGATGACACTGGAGTAGCCGATGGCTATGATGCCTGGTACATAGGCATCCGCCCTCCTCGGATGACGAGGGCTCAGGGTCCGATTCATGCAGTTGTGCATCGGATGGGGAGGCGATGCCAAGCGGCCATTGAGGTGGCCCAGGGTCACGACGAGAGAGAGCAGAGGAGACCACAGGCATAGCAGAGGCCACGACAGTGGGAGAGGAGGGAGGAGAGACCCCCTTCTCCATAGAGAGAGAGGCCACCATCGCCCGATAAGGGAAAGGGTGTTGACACTAGGGAGAGCAACGAGACAGCGACTCTCCGAGCGGAGACAGTCCATCTCCAGGCACAGGTGCAGACCTTACAGGATGAGGCTACACGCCACCGAGCTGAGGTGACACAGCTCAAAGATGAGATTGCATGCCTTAGAGCATGGGGCGGAGGGGCGAGCACTCAGGAGCTAGCATGGGCTATTGCCCAGATCACTTTTTATCAGACACTATACCACCAGATGGTGCCAGAGGAGGAGAGATTACCATTGCCTGCTACCATCGTGGATCCGATCAGGATTGGGTCATCAAGGACTTCATCCCGATCCATGACTAGGACTCGTAGTACCACACATACTACGATGGGGCCACCTCGTCCACCTCAGGGTAGGGGAGGAGATGAGGCTGAGAGCTCGAGGGGTTCTCGAGGCTAGGCTACTGCATTACACTGTATAGATTGAGACATAGTTTTTATTATTTTTGATAGAGGATTGAGTATGCCGAGGTATAGATTGTGGCATACCGATCCAGTTTTGATATGATGTATATATATTTGTGATATATATAGATGAGATATTTTTTGATCATATGACTTGTCTTATGTGTTTGTATGATGCTTTAATGTTTGAATTATTTGCTGATTGGATTGAGGATTCATGTAATTACGTCATTGGAAATATTATGGTTGAAATGTCATGCTTAAAAAATTTAAATGAAATAATCTGATGGAACAAATTGGTTGTTTGTGATGTGATGATTTGATAAAAAAATAAAAGGGACTTTTAACAATAATTTCAAAGGACATTGTCGCTATTATAGACCATTTCATGGAGTCGCCGCTCACTCGGTCGTCAAGCTAATCCCAGTATAGAAATATTGTTAAAAAGTAAAAGAGTGCTTAAGAGACTGTCTTAAGACTTTGGTGCAATGGTGCAAATGATGATGATGATGGTTTGTTTTCAGATTTTCATAAAAATAGTATGCATGAAATAATGTTAAAATGATTTTTGCTAGGCATAAATTCCTAAGTGTGATAAAATTTTTGGATAATTCCCTAGGAATTATACCATCATTGCAAAATTGAAGGTTGACATAATGACATGAAATAGTGATAATGTGCATGCTTTTTTTTCAAAAAACATAATTGTGTAACATAATGATTTAAGTCATATGGTTTTCATGATTTTTAAATAAATGGGGAATAAAAATTGGTACAATGGTTTGCGCTAGGCATAGAATATGTAGGTATAGACTTATACCATCATCGCAAAATCCAAAAAGAGAATAGTTTTATTGCATGGTTGATTTTTAATAAACATAAAATATGAAGATGAGGACTTGCGCTAGGCATAAAATTCCAATTTTGGTTTTGGAACTATACCATCGTCGCGAAAGTCGACAATATATATATATGTGTTTTGATTGTATGGTTTTGAAAGAAATTTTGATTTTTTCTATTATGTATGTAGTTGTCTTTATACTAAACAACTGTACTTTAAAGAAGAAAATGAATTTATTCCAAACAATTTGCAAAAAAATATTTCAAAGTATCTTAAAGACAAAAGTTAGATTTATAAGGAATCCCATGTGCATATGTGAGTTCATTTCCAATCTTGATTTATCATAATGATACACAAAATCTCTCAAATACAAATGTGTGTGCAATTGCTATGTTCATTTACCAGTTTTGAGCAAGATAATATGATACAAGTGATTTGAATGAACCAAATAAGTGTTCATTAACCATGATGTAGATGCATATAACCATACTAGACTACTATGTAAGTCGGATTATCAAGAGCTAGCTAATCCATAAGCAGACATAGGTCTATACAAAATAAGGTCGCTAATGTGACAGACATATCGCCACGCTAGGAGTTACCCAAGGCCAAGCAGGTTGGGCACAAACCACCTGTTATGGGGCTTACCTCACAGTTTTTGAATAATTGAGAATTCCAGGGATTCAAGCTCATCAACCCTTCTTTTCTTTTCAAAGGGTAGGGAAAGGGATTTTATTGCTTTTGCTTTTGCTTTCATTTCTTTTCTTTTTGTATTTTTGCTTGATAATGCTTGGAACATTGCTGTAATGATATAAAATAACATTTTTTCTTTTTCTCTTTTTCTTGAACTTTGCTTTTTCTTTTTGTTCTATGCTAGGGATACTTGCTCGGATTAGCTGTAGAGCAAGGGATTTTTATTCTGGGTAGGGGTGAGCTTGTCCTTTTGCCAATTCTCAAAGATTCTAGACCATGTGCATGATAGGATAGCAGGGGAAACTTTTCGCTCAAGAAACCACTTCTACTATGTAGCATAGCATGGACATTACAAATATAATCATTTTATTGTGAAAGGATGTGCTTGGTTTAAGTAAATAACAAGATCAATTCTCTGTGCTCAAACTTTATTTAATTGAATTTTGTGGACTTTGATATAAGAGAGATTAGTAATCATGCGAGATAAAAATCAAGATATTTATTTTTGTGTTTGTGAAAGTGAGGGATTCCAAATAAATGCTAATTTATCCAAAATAATTTGAAACATATAACTGCAACATTTGTAAGAAGATATATATAAATACTTTTTGAGAAGTTTTGAGAATGTTGACTCTCTCTTTCTTCTTTATGTTGTTTTGGTTTCGAAAGAGTCAAGAATATTGTTGTTTTTTATTTTTATTATTATTTTTTGTTTTTGAAAGAATTAACAAGTGCCATAAATAAATACAACAAGTAGTTTTGAATATTTTGATGATTATGAATGTTTTTGGTGTTTTTGAATTTATAAATTGAAAGAAATACAAGATAGTGATTTTGAAATATTTTAAACAAATATATACAAGGATGAAATGACCAAATTTATACATAGTAACGTTTAAGATGCAAAATGTTCATGGGTTCTTTAAGTTCTTTACCATCTAAGGTAGATAATTTGTATGCTCCCGATTCAAATTTAGCAGTGATAATGTATGGTCCAAGCCAGTTGGGCTCAAATTTACCTTTAAGGTCCTTAGTTGCATTAGTATTTTTTTTATTTTCTTTTAAAACAAGGTCGCCGATCTCAAAGGATCGATGACGAACTTTTTTAGCATATGATCTTTTAAGCTTGTTTTGGTAGGCACAGAGATGCTCCAAAGCATTGATGCATTTTTCATCTAGGAGTTCCAGTGATTGAGTCTGCTAGCTCGATATTCATCTCCTACTTCGGTATCTTGAAGTAGTAGAGCCAAAGAAGGAACTTCTAATTCAAAGGGAAAAATGGCTTCAACACCATAAACCAAAACAAAAGGTGAAGTTCCAGTGGGGGTTCGAACACTAGTTCGATAGGCCCACAAGGTTGGATATAACTGAATGTGCCAGTCGCGGCCAGTTTTATTGACCAATATTTTGAGAATTTTGATTAAGGTTTTGTTAGATGCTTCTGCTTGACCATTACCCTGAGGATAATAGGGAGTGGACCAGCGATGTTGAATCTTATATTTTTGGCATAATTTTTTAACATCTTTATTTTTGAAACAAGTTCCATTATCAGAGATGAGATTTGCAAGAATTTCGAACCTACAAATGATTTGATTAAAAATAAATTTAGAGACTTGTGTGCCAGTGCGAGGAAGCTAAAGGCATAGCTTCAACCCACTTCGTGAAATACTCAGTGGCGGTTATGATGAATTTGTGTCCATCAGATGACACAGGATTGATTTTGCCAATAATATCTAAACCCCATTTTGAAAAGGGCCAAGGAGATGAAATAGCCTGTAGTTCTTGTGCAGGCGCATGGACAAGGTCAGCATGTTTTTGGCACTTGTCGCAATGGCGCACATAATCATGTGCGTCATTCTCCATGGTAGGCCAAAAGTATCCTATCCTAAGGAGCTTTTTAGCAATGACACTACCACTGAAGTGTCCTCCACAAGATCCATCGTGGGCTTCACTCAAGGCTGATTGGGATTCTTCTAAATTCAAACATCTTAATAGGATACCTTCAAAAGATCTCCTATATAAAGTATTGCCAATTATTACAAATCGACTTGCTCGTCTACGTAATAACCGACGCTGGCTTCTATTAGAATTGGCAGGGAAAGTCCCATTTTGGAGAAAATCAAATATATCCGTATACCAAGGTTCAGGAGTAGTTTCATTGATTAGAAACACATCCAAAGGTTCTAAGCATGACTTATTTGAAGTGGGTTCCTGGAGTCGACGAATAATGATAGTGGCATATTCGTCATCTAACTCCAAGGGTAGGAGAGATGCAGCTGCGGCCATAGCATCAGTTGCACGGTTGCAAGTTCGAGGAATAGCTTCCAAGGTAACTTGATCAAATAGAGACATTAATTGTAAAACATAGGCTTTATATGGGCATAGTTTATCATCTCTGGTCTGATAAACTTCATTAATTTGGTTTATAACAAGTTGAGAATCACCAAAAACTAATAGATGTTTAATTTTTAGCGCCAAGGCAGCTCGTAATCCAAGGATTAGAGCTTCATATTCAGCAGTATTGTTGGTGCAAGCAAATGTTAATTTGAAGGACAGAGGAATAAGATGTTTTTGCGGGGATATTAAAATAATACCCGCACCAACCCCACTCATGCATCGGGCTCCATCAAAGTATAAGGACCATTGTTCAATATGGTCTGCCTCTAATTGAAGGCATTCATCAGGAAACTCAATGATGAGGGGATGGGTAGACTCTAAGGGTGCAACAACTAATTGATCTGCTATGATTTGACCCTTAACAGACTTTTGTCCTATGAACGTGAGGTCAAACTCGCTTAGAGCAAGAACCCACTTGGTTGTGCGACCCGATAAATAAGGTCGACTCATGAGATACCTCAAGGGATCATATTTAGCAATGACATAAGTTTTCTGACTAAGCATATAATGGCATAATTTTTGCGTAGCAAACACGACTGCTAGACATAGTTTTTCTAATGTTGTGTAGCGGGTTTCATAACTGATGAAGGTTCGGCTAATATAATAATTAGCACGTTCTCTCTTCGCATCATCAAGCTGAGCTAACATAGCTCCTAAGGCAGAATCTGAAGCTGAAATATACAGGAGAAATGGGCGATCAGGTCTAGGCGGTGAAAGCACAGGTGGGTTAAGGAGGTATTGTTTGAGAAGTTCAAAAGCTTCTTTACATTCGTCGTCCCAATTAAAAGGGACATCCTTCTTAAGAAGTTTAAGAAAGGGACCGGTTTTGTCCGCCAACTTATCGATGAAGCGACGGATGGCTTGAAGCTTACCTTGTAAACTTCGTAACTCAGATATATTAGTAGGTGCGGGCATATCAGTGATAGCCGCAATCTTGAGAGGGTCGATTTTGATACCACGTAAAGAAACTAAAACCCCTAATAGTTTACCGGACTTAACTCCGAATATGCATTTGGTTGGATTTAATCGAATAAGATATTCTCGTAATCGATTAAAAACTTTTCTCAAATCATCTAAATGATTATCTTCATTAATAGAGCGAGCTATAATATCATCTACATAATCATGTAGGATATCATGCATCATATCATGAAAAATATAAGTCATAGCTCGTTGATAGGTTGCACCTGCGTTCTTTAAGCCAAATGGCATCACTTTCCAACAAAAGGTACCCCAAGGGGTAATAAAGGTTGTTTTAGCCTGATCTTCAAGAGCTATCCTGATCTGATTATAACCAGAGAATCCATCCATTAAGGACATCATCCCACTCCCGGCAGTAAATTCAATGATTTGATCCATGTTTGGAAGAGGAAAATCATCTTTAGGGCATGCAACGTTAATATCTCTAAAATCTGTGCAAACCCTAACTTTGGTGGCTTCTTTCTTGGTGACTGGAACTACATTTGAGATCCATTCAGCATAATCAATAGCTTGTATAAAAACAACATTCAAGAGTTTTTCTAACTCCCCTTTGACTAGCAAAGCCACTTTGGGATGCATTTTTCTAAGTTTTTGTTTAACGAGGTTTAGCATCCGGATGGACCACTAGGTGATGCATGACTACATAAGGGTCTAGACCTGGCATATCTTCATATGTCCAAGCGAAGACATCTTCATATTCTTTAAGGAATGCAATGTATTGCTCTTGTTTTTCTTGACTTAATTCTGATCCAATATTGATTATGTGAGGACTATCCTCGGTTCCAATATTAATTTTAATGACGTTTTCTACCTCCATGTGTAGATCTCTTTCAAAATTAGGTGGGGCGGGTGAAACGCCCAATTCTTGTAATTCTTGTAAGGTTAAGTTGGATAATTCATCTTGAGGATTAGTGGTCTCAAGTTGGGCTATAGTTGGTATAGAACCATCAAAATAAAATCCATTGTGTAACATCTCTTCAACGGAGACATCGTGGAAGATATCTCCTTCCAACTCCTCATCGGAGTCAACAATCATTTCAGGGTAAGCTATGGATAGCATGTTACATGTAAATGGCTGATTTTTTAGAGGCAAATCATCATGCCTATCCAAATAATCTTGATAACATATGAGTTGATCATCATCTTCAAAAGGAAAGGGTTGACCCTTACTAGGAAATAGGCCCACACCACAGCGGGCAGGCCACGGTTCTACCTCGAAAGGTTCTTTCATGCCATTTTGGAAAGGTCCCAAGCCTTTCCCTTTATATCCCATTTTAAGCATTATGGGTTTAGCTTTAATATATTCATTGGTAAAATAACATCGAGCATATCCCTCATGATGAGTTTTGATATTCCGAGGGATTCTTCCCTAGTCATATCCTTTATAAATGAAGGCACAACTCCCGACTTGGTAAGTACTTCCCATAGGTTGTGGGAGGCCCAAAGTACGAGGAGATGGCGGCAAGTTATTTAAAAGAATTGAATCTTGCATGAAAGCATTTGTTTTTTCTGATATTAAGATTGTGGATAAATGTGGTAAAAGTTCATCGAAAAGAGCATAAGATGTAGAAGGATCATTCCCTATATCTTTAGATGTGGAAGGTATGATAGATGTTGATAATGTGGAAGTGTTAAGAGATGGGTCTATAGGTTTTGAAATTATAGGGATAGAACATGAAGGATTGGTTGTAGATTGAAGATCTTTTTGAGGTTCTAGAGTGGTTTGTTTAGAAGATTGTTGATCTATATATGAGGATGAAATGAATGGAGGGGAAATAGGTGAAGCTATGGGTGTGTGTTTCATAGTTTTAGATGAAAAATAAGAATTAGGATGTGTGGATGACAGAGCAGGGCAAAATTGCACTCCAACAGGTTCTGCCAAAGCACACATATCAAAGGGTCTAGGATCACCGTGGATAGTGACCAACTGATTTTTAAATTCGAATTTAACACATTGGTGTAAAGTTGATGGGACAGCCCGCATTGCATTGATCCAAGGATGACCCAAGAGTATATTGTACGATGCGGGGCAATGTACAATAAACATGGTGGTATCTAGAGTTCGAGGACCAACTTGCAATGGGATGGTAATAACTCCACACGTTTCTTGTGTTTCGTCATTGAAAGCTTTGATAATCATGTCATTTTTCTTCATTTCATCACTTCTAAAGCCAAATCGTTGGTAGAAGTCAAAAGTGCAAATGTTTAGAGATGAACCATTATCAATCAGGACTCGTTTAACAGCTACATCTCCAATTAGAGCAGTAATATATAAGGGATTATCCTTATGTAAACTGTGTTGTGGGATATCTTTATCCCGAAAGTCAATACAATCAACTTCTCGAGTGATGATAGTATTGGCCATGGCTTCAAGGTTGAATATTTTGAGGTACCATCATTTGGCTTAATGTAAGCATCAACTCATCCCTATGGGTAGGAGAAGATCTTAATAAATCCAAAAGGGAAATTTTGGCTATAGTATTGGATAATTGCTCATTAATATTGTAAGGGGGTTTAAGTTGAACATTGGAAGCATGATTCCCTTTATTGGGATTTTTCAAAACAAATGGAGCTGATCCATCATTCTGGTTTGGTTCTTGTTGAGAATTTTGAGCCTATTGTCGGGTAACGACTCCAATGGTACCTACAATGTTATATTGAAGACGTTGAACTGGTCTCGGTTGAGCGTTTATGGCTTGTTCATTTGGGAGGAATTGATTAGAAGAGGGTCGAGTAGTAACTCTTCTAGGAAATGGTTCTTCTGGAACCATAGCATCTGTGATGGGTTGAATAGGATCTGATTCATTTTTAGAACTATTCGATTGGTTTGAAGTGATGTCTATTTCACTTTCAGTATCTGATTCTATATCACTAGGATCTGGAGTTTGAATATTATGTAGGGGCCTGGTTGTGACCATGGATAAAGTTGTGTCAAATATTTGAGGATCATGATTAAGTAAATGTCCACTAATAGTTCCTACATATCGGGTAGGAGGAGGAACATTATGATGTTCGATTTGATTGGCCACCTCTTTACCATGTCTTGGTAAAGGGTGTTGAAATATGTCTAATGATTGATTAGCATTTTGATTTTGATTTTGGGGAATGGTCTTTTGAGGATTATTAGGAGCATTTTGTTTAGGTTGGAAGGCTTGCACCTCCATTTCATTATTATCAATCAGATCCTGTATTTTATGTTTCAACCTTTTACAAGCGTTGGTAGAGTGTCCAGGCCCTCTATGGAAATCACAGTGTAAGTCAGCTCTGTATCCGGGTATAGTTGGATCAGGTTCCCGGATAGCTGGTAATTGGATCAAACCTCTTTCGAGTAATTGAGGTAAAATAGTTGATAATGGTTGATTCAATCTAGTAAATTCTCGAGGAGGCTTATCAGGCGGTTTCAATATAAATTTTTTTGTTGTTTTCGTTGCATTGATATTAGCAACATTTTCTGCTATCAATGACTCCGTCACCTACAACTTGTTTGTTTTTATACTGATTTCTGGATGTTTTCTCATCATCCTTCTTCCTAAGTTGGCCTCTCCTAATGAGGGCATCTTCTACTCTTCGAGCTAAATCTATAGCCTGATCGAAGGTAGTTAAAGTAGCAGTTGATAGCTCATAAGATATTTGTTCTTGTAAATTATTAATAAAAATGTCCAACATTTCCCTATAAGGTAGCACAAAGTGCGGTTTTCCTATCAACTGCCTCCATCTAGCTAAGAAATCGGCAAAACATTCATCCTTGTCTTGTTTTAAGTTGTATAAATCTTTAATGGTTACATGCCTCTCGATGTAGGCACTAAATTGATGGACAAAA
The DNA here is from genome assembly GCA_028583015.1 of Wollemia nobilis. Lineage (NCBI taxonomy): Eukaryota > Viridiplantae > Streptophyta > Pinopsida > Araucariales > Araucariaceae > Wollemia > Wollemia nobilis. The sequence continues at coordinate 10,740,128 of JAQPPZ010002832.1, read as the reverse complement.
TATTCAGCTGTTTCTTCAAAGTTTCTCAAAGAATGAGTGGGCAATTGATAGTACCACTCTAATGCCATTCCACCTAAACTTTTCGGGAACATTTTTAGTAATAGCAAGTCATCATGTGATATATCATGACATGCTATCCTAAACATGCGAAGATGCTCTATGGGATCTTCGGTTCCTTTATATATAGGCAGGATGGGCATGGGAAAATGCTTAGGGTACGGTTGTGCTACAACTATGGGATCCAAAGGTTGACTACATATCTCTCGATAATTGTACGAGGGATGGTAAGGATCTATCTGGTCCATACGCGAAGCTAACTGTTTCACCATGGCTTCCAGATTACTAGTTTGCCCACCATATTGGTTCGGTAGGGCATTGATATGGGATTTGTGAGCATATGATGGAGGGACATGAAGATTAGATGCTATGTTGCTATTGTGTAAATTGTTGGTAGGAAAGGTGTTATGAAGGAATTTTGAAGTTGTATTATGTTGTATTCCAGATTGTTGAAAATTGGTGTTTGGCTTCATTTTAGGTTTTTGTTTACTTGAAGCATATTGATCAATAGTTTGGCGAAGTAAAGCAGTGAAGGAAGTTTTCTTTTGTGTGGGAATGATTTTAGGCTCAATAACGAGGTTCCTTAGGAGGTTGGGTAACCTGTTGTTTTGGCATGTTCTGAATCATAGTGACCATATCTCTATTGGATGGTCCAGCCTTATCACTTTCTTGATCAATGAAAGACAAGGGATTAGTGTGCACATCAAACATATGTTCCATGGCTGCTTGAGTGTCACTAATTTGCCCTTTATCAATACGAACTGCCATATTAAGAGCGCCAATGTTATTATTGAAAAATTTCTAGAAATGATCTAAGTTGTCAAAAGCAATAGTTCCATCTGGAGCTACTCTAGGGGATGAGGATCCATCCTCTTTAACATTTTCTTCTTGTTCATTGTCTTCACCTAGGTCATCTTCTGGTTGATCTAGAGTTTCTCTTCCTGAAATTGGATCTTCAGGAAGGAGATTTGGGTTTCTAGTTTTATCTTCTAACCAATCTTCTTCTTCTCCTTCAGTTTGTTTACCATTCCTAAGTTTAGGCATTGTGCTTAATTTAGATTTCAGCAAATATATATATATATATATATATATATATATATGCAACAAGCTTAAGAGGTATATATTAATTATATACCTACTACAATATTTAAAATGAAAGGTTTTGGTTTTTGTTATGTTTTTTTTTTAGTTTTTCTTGTTTTTGTAATAATATTGTAAAGATAACAAACAACACAATAAATGCAAGAACTAATACTGAAAGTAATGATCTAGTTTTCTATAAACAATTTATAAATATCATTAATGGGCTCGAGTTCTTCAGGAGTCATGAAGTGTTCTTCTTCAAATTGAAAATTTTCTTTCAAAAATTTAATGAAAAGAGCTATAGTGATATTATCTGTCTCAGATTCTGGTTGATAGAAGTAAAGCTCGTGGCAATACTCTCGATATAACATAGCTCGAGGAACTCTATTCCATATTTCCCTATCCGTAAGAACAACCTCTTGGTCTTCTACACGACCTAGGAACTGGTGTATAATGGCTGCATTCTCGAGGTATTCCTCGAAGGTGAACAATTTTGAAGACACAAGAGCTCTCCTATAAGCTAACCATCTATGGCAGGCTCTCTGAAGTTCATGATAAAAGATGAGTTGATGAGGATCCAGGATTCTATCTAGGACAAGCCTCTTGATTTGTTTAAGTTTTGTTGACCTAGATGAAATGACACTTAGTCTTCTATCAAGTTCGTCCCACAAAAGTTGATTTCTATCTGTTTCAGGCACACTAAGCACATAATTGATTTCTATGGCTGCCAATTGGTTTTCAACATTTATAGTAACTGCTAATATTTTCTTAGGAGCTACCATCTAAACATGATATGCAACTTATTAGTTTTAAATGATTTGAAATGCATCTATGTTTTGGTTGTTTTATTTTTTTGTTTTTTTTTTTTCAAAAGGTTTTAAATGCATTCACGTCGGGTTCACCAAAATGTATCGCTCCAAATTTTTTACATCCCTACCTTCAGGCTATAGGATCCATGCCCGAAAGGAGGATGGGAAAAGGATGGCATGGTACCTCGGACTGAGAGGCCTTGCGAAGGTCCCGCCTCTTGAGGGAGGTGTATTATGGTGATTTTTTGATGGATGGTGGGTTCACCAGGAAACGTTTGAATGGCAGTTTCCACGCCTAGGTTGGGAATGTGTTTGATGTGTTCAGTTTTAGCTTTAATCATCCAAGTCCTAGGTTTGGCCAAATGAAACTAAGTTATTCTATTATGAAAGTGCAGACTAAATGCATACAGAGAACAAAATTAGATAAAAAATAGAGAGAAAAGGCTAAATTACAGAGCCATACCTGATCCGGATGTCTGATGGAGATTCTAATTTTTGAAGCAGTCAAGATCATCTGGAATTTGACAGGATCGTCTCCTATCTGACAGGATCATCTGAGATCTGACGAATTCGTCAGACGAATTCGTCAGAGACCTGCAAACAGAAAAACAGATGCAAAATACAGAGAATGCAACTATGATAAGAGAGGGTAATGATGTAAAATGATAGTAAGAACATTAAAATGATAATAACAAACTAAGACACAAGTGCATTATAATGATTTAATGACAAATTATGATTTTATTATGCATTTAAGCTACATGGGTGAACTCCAAGATGCAGAATAATAAAGAATAACCATAGAATTAACTAAATGCAGAATAATACAGCAGAAAATGGATGAAGAAATGCAAACTCTGGGCACTGATTGCCCCCAATGTGAACTGCAGTCGAAATCATCTCGAATTGGGTCAAGATCGTCCGAGATTGTACGAGATCATCTGAGACGAACTGAGCTTGCTCCGACTGAAAAACAATGAAGTTCCTACAAACAAACTTGGAAAAATACAAATGCAAACAGTGATTTAAGATGGTCTAGTGCGTGTAGAATTCGAGTTATAGGGAATTTCAGCCAGGGGGATGCTAAGGGGAGGGCCTAGGATTAAATAGGCTTAGGAGGGAGGTTAGGAGGTTGGAGATCATCCCTATTTGGGAGATCTCCAATGGGGAGGGTCTCTAACGGCGCAGACACGCTTCTACCCGGATTAGAGACGCCGTTGGAACAGAGACTAATTATGAAAAATTAGTTTTGGGACAAGATCGTCTGGACGTCCTAGCCCAGACGAAATCGTCCGATCTGAGGCGATATCGTCTGATCGGCGATGATATCATCAAACGGTCAAAACAAACTCTAAAAATGGCATGGGAAAGGAGGAAACGGATTAAGCGATGGTTTGGGAGCGGTTTTGGAGGTTAAAATTTGAATTTGAATTATTTACTAGAGTAAGTGTAATTATTAAGGTTTTACTATGCCAATTTTAGGGTGCTACATTAGTAATAAAAAAATGTAATGGAAATATGATAAAACTATGCCATGAAATCATGTAAATCTATGCTAATGATATAAGAACATAAAGAAATAGAATAAAATATGCTATGTCTATCTAAGCTAAGCCTACGGGCCACTGTCCAAGATAGCGGCCGCTAAAGTAAACCTTGCCCTCTTTTCCCCAAAGCTAGGGTCAAAGACTATAATACGATGTTTAAATAGTATGTGTTATGCTCTTCAATTCATCAAAACTCCACCGTACATGTGATCTCAAAGAGAACTTTTCAAGTCTTGAAAGCTCTCCTAAAAAGATGTCTCTCTCTCTGATATGATTTCCTGTATGTCTTTTTTATTAGGCTTGCACATTTTATAGTGTGAAACCCTAGGTCTATGTCCAAGCCCTAGAAATAAATTTCTCATGCGTAGTGCAAGTTAGCATGAGAAGCTTTTGTTCATTGTCTATGTTTGAAGGTTAGTTAACTAAAATCTAATTGCCCACTTGTGTCTTCTATGCAAACTGATCATTAGCATGAGAAGCCTTTGTCCTTTGTTTATGCTTGGAGGTTAGTTAACTTAAGTCTAAATGCAAACTCAAGTCTCCTATGTGAACTGGTCATGAAAAGGAATGCAAAGTCACTCTCATTCACCTTTAGTGCATGGAGACTGCCACTTTCGCTTGTGATTAGGCCTATTTGTCAGTAAACTACTTCTTATGGGTTAGCCGCTATCATTTGCAATGGCTAAGATCTGGCCACTATCATATACAACAGCTAAGATCTAGCTACTCTAAGCTTGAGCGGTTAGGATCTGGTCGCTTTTGGCTTGAGCGGCCAAGCTTGGATGGCTTGAAAAGGCCCCAAATGAGTTGTGAGTACCAATTTTTATGCTTGGAAATTCCAATATTATGTCTTATAATATTATGATTGTGTCTATGTGAGAAGCTCCCCTTAGCATGACATGATTTAGGTGTCTACAGATGCCCCTTTTTGTGATGCATTGTATGGAAAACACAATGCTAAGAAAAAACGTAGACTGATCTATTTGTAGGGTGTATGGTGATCAATGGTATGATCAACGTCGGATGGCCCAATCATGCAAGATGGCATGCATCCCTTAAATCATTGCCTCTATGTTTAGAGGACTTAGCTAAGTGGATTTTGCATGTTAAATTGCACTCATTTTTCAAACTCAATCGGATAGCTTTAGCTGCTACAACAATTTCAATTGGTAGAAGAGCTACAATTGAAGATGCCATGTCTTATTATGTTCCCAGCAAACAAGGGCAATTTGTGATTGTTGTATGCAATGATCCAAAGGATGAACATGATTTTGCTATGATCGAGTGATATTTTATTGATTTTGATTATGATTAAGTTGAAGTTTTAAACTACCTCTTCACACAATGAATTGGTGAAGAAATGACAATGAATGAAGAGACAAGTTGCTTGAACAATATGACTAATTTGGTTCCTCTAAAGCATTTGTTGTTTTTAATGGGTAATCCCCCATCCAAGTGTGATTTCAATTGCTTATGATAATCATCCATCCTTATCCTGAGGAGTGATCCGACTATCAATAGCCTTATTAAAGAGTTAGGATGAGTGATTCTATTTATGCCTAGATTGTATCACTTTGACTTAATGTTTTTGATGTCATAGGGGAATTAGAATAACCCCTTCGCACCCATGGAGCAGTTCAACCATATTAATATTCTTTGAGTTTGAAGGGTGACATATTGTAATTCCAAAATGAGTTGCTTTTGCCCCAAGTGGCCCTATGGTTATCTACTCATCTCACAAAATACATGGAGTGCAAATCACTACAATCATCGAGTGGATAGAGTAGGTAACTAGATACGAGGCCTACTTGAGATTGTGATTTTATGTGATTTTTTTTTTTTTTTTGAACATTCTGATGACCTAAAACCACCAAAGTGTGTTTATTTATTATTTTTGTGGGATCCATGAAGGGAAAATCCCTTATTTTTATCTGTGGATATGGACACTGTCAGGTACAACTACCTCTGAGTTCCTACCTATTACCATTTTCGCCTTGAGCATCCAAGAAGTTTGGCCTACTAACATCAGCAGTGGCCAAGGCATTATTAAGGAAATATAAAAAAAAAAATGAGGGTTTGACCTATCATTTTCATTGTTGAAGATTCATTTTTAGATCTCTAGTGCAGCGACAAAAGTTGTGACTTCGAAACTTTCTGGTGCTAAGGACATGGCTACACAGGGTGAAACATTACTTAATGGAGGAGTTAGATCTTCTCGGGTATTTCTTTCTTCAAAACCCTAGCTCTCTTTTCTTTTATCTATGTAAAACTGAACCTCACTAAGTAATGAGCAAAACTAACCTCACTAAACCTGCTGGCAACAAAAAAAAATCTATAATTAGGTTTAGCATCCCCTTTGCTATGGTGGGTTAGTCCCTAATTTTGCTTTTTGTCAGTGGCTTCAGCCCAGGATTTTTGAAAATTTTCAATTATTCACCTGCTACCGCCATTTTGGGCATTTTGAAATTAGCTTAGTTTTGATGCTTGGGTAGGAACATTTGCTTTACATTCTATTTGTTTTCTCTCCATCTGTTATATTTTTTTGAAATTATTTTGTTAGTTTGGAAATTTTTTTAATTTTATGGCCAAGGGTTCATAGGTTTGCCATGCTGTCCCTTGGTCATTGTCACTCAGAGCAGCTGGCTCTAAGTCGTTGTTGCTTAGAGCATCCAAGCTTGAATCCCAACGGTCAAAAATTTTACCGTTGGGTCTTGGTTGCTGCTACCTCCAATGACCAGGTTTTGGTCACTGTAGGTGACAATGGCTAAAGCTTGAGCCTTGTTTTTTTGTTTTTTGTGTATTTTTTTGAATTTTTTATGACTTTTTTTGACTTTTTGAATTTTTCTTTGCTTTATTAGGTGTAATTTATTCTTCTTTTGCTTATATTTAGAGTAACTCATACTCTTTTGCATTGTTTTCATGTTTATTATGAATTATGCCTTAGATGCACTGTAGTTATTTTTTGTCTTTCTTCTACTTTGTTTAGATCCTCACTGCTTAGGCTCGGGACCCAAAGCTCCTGCTTGACATACTTCCTAGATTTGATGACACTGACTAGGATTGGTTTAAGGCCCATGGGCTACAGTATGTCATCATGTTTCCCCATATTATGGCCAACTAGGCTTATATTACAACCTTAGACCACCGTTGGGACCCGTAGACCAACACCTCCCACCTTCCACCCGATGAGATGACTCACACTAGAGGACATTTATAGGATCTTTTAGATCCAATTTTATGGGGTGTCCATTGTTTCATCAACCACTAATGATCAGGTGGCATTCTATGCTTGGGTATTTGGAGCGCACTCTGCATAGGCCCTCTTGGAGATTAGGTCCAAAGGAGTATCTATCAAGGCTTGGTATGATGCTTATGTTTTCATAGTGAGACATATCATGTTGCTGATGGTTATCATCAATGTTCTTATCTTGAACTATTCAGGTTTGAGGTTCCCTTGGAACCTCCTAGCGATGGTGTAGGACCTACTGGATAGCAAAGAGCCTATCATCTATGCATGGAGTAGATCGCTATTGGCTTAGTGTGATGATGAGTTGTACCACATCCATCGGTAGGGATGTGTCAAAATTACCTGTAGCTTGCTCCTACAGGTTTGAGTATGGGAGCACACTAAGGTAGATCACCCTAAGGGGCTTTCGACCAATATTATAGCTATTGAGTCTTAGACATAGTGCTATGCTACCAAACAGGCTTGAGAACATGAGGAGTGTAAGAGCCATACTTTTGTAAGGGAGTTATCCCACTATACTAATGCTTTCACCAGAATGTTGGCCAAAGATATTGTATTTTGGCCTTACTATGAGTGTCTTACTTGGGATGATCTAGCTAGTTTTACTTCTAGGACACGACGTGAGCGATGGCTCATTGGTCGTAAGATTTACATTCGAGAGTATTTCTTCTACTCTTGGGTTCTTCGTTAGTAAGGATTGCAATAGAATGTGCCCTTGATACAATTCTTGTACCAACACCTCACAATAGAGAAGGACCTACCTCCATGATAGATCACAAAGCTTGCATATGAGGAGGATGCCCTAGCCGTAGACCCTACAGTGGTTGGGGTAGTTACAGAGGCCTACTATCATTGGTGGGGTGATCATATGTGGCATGGTGTCGATAGCCTAGGGCATGAGGATGATGGTATGGGTGGTGGCGCAGATCCGACAGGACATAGGGTTCAAGCCAAGATTGAGGTATGGGACCAGACGGTAGAGCATATGGTAGCATAGGATCTTGATATTCCTAAGGAGGAGGAGGAGTTAGAGCCCAAGGGGAGAGACTCTCCTTTGAGAGCATAGTTTCATGAGGTCAAGGTTGAGCTTTAGGCCACTAAGATCTAGGTAGAGTGGTGATATGCTATGATTGAGCAGCTCACAACATAGATACAGGCTCTATAGGCTACTATTGGGGGTGGCAATGTTAGGATGTAGTTTGTTGTTCCTCCTTATACACCATAAGAGGTTCCAACGATAGGCTCAGGGGCAGATGTGGGACAAATTTAGTCTTTGTTGGATGAGCATGAGGAGTAGATCTAAGGACTTACGAATCATGTCACCATTATTTAAATGTAGCTAAGGAGGAATGGGCTTGTCCCTAAGGATCCAGTAGGTGCAGGTGGTTTGCAGGTCAATGGACACTCTACCTCGGGGCAGTCTTCCACATTTCCTAGCTAGAGGACTCAGACTCAGATAGAGATATCGATAGGATTGCATCACTTGACTTGTGACACCTCCATAGGGGGAGGTGGCATTAGAGGAGGTGGTGGAGGGGGCTTAGGATTGACATTTGATTGATGATCTACTTAGTTATTGATCCATTTTTGAGGTTGACTAACCTATATGACTATAGCCCATAGGCATTTTTGTATATCCATTGGACTTGACACACATACTTTTATGATAGCTTTGCATTATGAATTATTATTTGTATCATTTATTGCTCATTTTTTTGTTGTTATTTTGTTTTATGATATGATGCAATGTATTTTGATGATGTAATGATGAATTTATGATTTTTATGCAAATGGATATTGCCTATATGTTTTATGATGTGGTTTATGGATGATTAATGACTTGTTTTTGTGGATGCAAATGTTATTTTTAAATGCATGTTTAATTTTTTCTTTAATTGCATGCATCTAACTTATGTGATGGAATGGTATAAATGAATTTGTATGCTCTAATCACTTAAAACATATGAAATGCATATGACATTGACAATATTAATGGGTGATGCCAGAAAAAGTAAAAAAATAATCATAAATTTAACTAATAACTCTTATCATAAGAATTGATTAAGTATTCGTATATGAGATGTAATGGTGTGTAATGTATTTTTTTAATAAGTTTCTGTAAATTAAAATATATAAAGTAGTCAGTGGCTGTCTATATATTATTTATAATATATATGCGGTATTTGTCCTACTATGTTGATACCCCCTAATTTATAGAATCTTATAAATAAAATGATTGTGTGATATATGTTATGATTTTTTGCTATGTTAAAAAAAAATGGAGCTTTTCAGAGATTCAAACACTCTAGTTACCCTATCAACAGTTGTCTACTTACCACTTAGAATTTTGAAAAGTAATGCTTTTACCATGGACCTATTTTTTAATGATCTCTATGTGTGCATGTGATTGTTTATTTTGAGATATAACTCAAGCATTTCCTCCGATGTCATGCAATATTCTTTCAAACCATTGCTAAGATCAGGGATTCTCAGGTGTTCATCTCATCGTTATGTTGGACTTAGTTGGACTATACCACTAGGCAATATTGGGTTACCTAAGATAGCTCATCCACATTCAAACATTGGTCTACACAAATGCATGAAGTAGTTGTGGTAGACATATCGTCATGCATAAGGATTTCTCCTTCTAGTTTTGTAAAATGCTGAGAATTCCAGGGATTCAAGCTTTATTCCCTTATTTTTGGATTCATTTTGGATTTGGATTTTTGCTCATATGTAGTGATGAAAATCACTGTTTATTTTTATTTGATTTTTTTATTTGAGCGGGGATTTTTGTAGTGATGATAATCATTGTCTATTTTTCTCATATGTAATGATGAAAATCACTGTTTATTTACTTTTTGAGCTTGATTTTTTTTTTTTGGATTTTTGATTTGTGTGATTAGATTTTTCTTTGAAATCTAGATTGTATGCTTGGCATTTTGAATTGTACTTTGCTTTGAGATTTTTGCTTATTTTGATGTAATAAAGGGATTTTGTTAGGGTAAAGCTTGTCATTTTGCTAATTCTCATCACCTTTAAACCAGTTGCATAGGGGGATAAGCAAGGATAATCCTTTTTGCTTAAGGTAACCTAGACCGCTTTGCAACTTTCATCTTTTCCTTATACCATCTAGTATTTTAGTGTGTCAATAAGTTATGGGATCTTTAATATCCAAGACTTTACATAGCTAGGCCTTACCTTCTACTAATAAAAGTTGTTTTCCTCAAAATTTGATAAGATTACTAGGTGTGGTTGACTAACCAAAAAACTTTAGTATATTATGTATAGCAACAAATAATGGTTGGGTTGAAAAACATAATTACACACATGTGGATGGAGGTATGGATAAGAATTAATTGTGTGAAAAACTATGGTATCACTTGTAAGGCTCTCATGACATATGCAATTGTATTGTATGTGAAAATGTAATGCAATGATGTGGATGCAAGATGTGAGATGCAATTGTTTTTATTATTTTTAATTTTACGTTGTTTTTGTATTTTTGATTAATTTGACCAAAGGGCTTATTATGCCTTTGGGGCTTTTGTTGTTGATTTTGACCAAGCGGTATGGATCACCCTTGGAGTATTTTTTATTTGATGTTTGACCAAGCGGTATGAATTACCCTTGGAGCCTTTGAATTGATTGGATTTGACCAAGTGGTTTGGATTACCCTTGGAGCCTTTGGTTGATTTTGACCAAGCGGTATGAATTACCCTTGGAGCTTTTTTATTGTATTGGTTTTGACCAAGCAGTATGAATTACCTTTGGAGTCTTTTGAATTGATTTTTGACCAAGTGACATGAATTACCCTTGGAGCCTCTTGAATTGATTTTTGATCAAGTGGTATGAGTTACCCTTGGAGCCTTTGAGTTGATTTTGACCAAGTGGTATGAATTACCCTTGAGTTTGAATTGAATTTTTGAATTTTATGTTTTTATGATTTGTTTGTATTTTTGACATATTTGAATGTTTTTCTGAATTTTGACATATTTGAATGTTTTTGCGTTTTATGACATATTTGAATGTTTTTTTTTTTAATTTTGACATATTTGAATGTTTTTGTGTTTTTATGACATATTTGAATGTTTTTTTGAATTTTGAAATATTTGAATGTTTTTTGTGTTTTATGTGTAAAATGCCTTTAAGTGAATGATATTGAGAGGTTCAGGCTCTTCAACACCATCTAATGATATAAGGCGATATGGTCTAGGCCCAACTCTCTATGAAATCATATATGGACCTATCTAGTTTGCCACAAACTTATCTCATAGATGCGGTGATAGATTTGAATTATGCTAGTTTTCTTTGAGCACTAGATCTCCAACCTTGAATTCTCTTTGGTGGACTTACTATTTTAAGCTCGTGCAAGGTGATCTTGGTAAACATGGAGATGCTCTAAAGCATTGACTCGGTGTTCATCAAGAAGCATCAACTGATCAATGTGGCCTTGTCATGCAACTTCATCATCTATGAAGTCCTTTAATGCTATGTGTAGAGTCAAGATTTCCAACTCTAAAGGCATGATGGATTTAGTGCCATATACTAATGAAAATGATGTTGCCCTAGTGGGCATCCGTATACTAGTCTTGTATTCCCATAGTGCAAAAGGCAACTACATGTGCCAATCCTTGTGATTTTCTTGCACTCTCTTTCTCAAAATGGAGACTATTATTTTGTTTGAGGCTTCTACTTGCCCGTTTGCTTGTGGATAATAAAGCATTGAAAAACTATGTTTAATGTGGTATTTGTTCATTAAAGCACACACATTTTTGTTCTTAAAATATGGTCCATTATCCGATATTATCTTATAAGGGACCCCAAAATGACTTATGATATTATGGAGTATAAACTCCACAATCCTTGGTCCAGTTGTTGATGTTAAGGGGATCACTTCTACCCATTTAGTGAAGTATTTTGTGGTCATTATGATGAATGTGTGTCATCCTAAGTACGGGCATGAGATTTTCCCAATCAATTCTAGTCCCCATTGCAAGAATGGCCATGCTTCCTGGATGGGCTGCAAAGCTTACGATGGTAATTGCATTAGGTTCACATGATGCTGGCACTTACTACATTTATTGACGTACTTGTAGTAGTAATTTTACAATGTGGGCCAATAGTAACCCATTCTCAAGATGTGCTTAACGATGGTCATGCCACTGAGATGGCTTCCACATGTTTCGTCATCAACTTACAAAATTACCCAAGATGTTTCTTGAGGCTCAAGACAATGGAGTAATACTCCATCATATCTTCATATGTAGAGGATTTATCCTAGAAAAATGTATCTTATTGCTCTCTATTTGAATGTTTTCCTTTTACTATGTGACAAAACTTGAGGTATTATTCGAATATTTAGGAAGTCCTATAGTTGGGAAAGCCAATCCTGATAGGCCACAACTTCTATAGAATAGATAGCTTGCTCTTCCTACATTTTAGAGGTAGTGAAAATGGATTGAGGAACAACTCTATGGTATATGGTTGCACCACACTCCACTGGGTCCTTGGGAGATCAAAGACCCCCAAGGTGTTGTTTGTAAGAAATATCAGGCTACGAAGGACCAATCCTAATTTGGTTTGATGTTGATCATGTTGACTGATTCTTGATTTTCAAAAGCTTCACAATGTATTTCTAAGTGTGAAAGAACTTTTACATGAATGGTAGTAAAATCAGTAGACGAATTTTGAGGGATTAAGGATACCAAAGAGGCCATGGTGTCTATAAATCTATTTTATGTACGATGGATTACATCTATGTCATACAATTCTAGCTGGGCTAAGTAGGTGTCAACAAGTTCCTTGTAAGTATTTAGGAGTGGACACCTACATTGGAAGAGTTCTTTGACCTGGTTTACTATGATACAAGAGTCACCAAAGATATTAAATCTTTTAATGCCCATCGTTATGACTGTTTGGAGTCCCAGGATCAATGCTTCATATTTTGTATTGTTGTTTGTGCATGGGAAGTCTAATTTGAATGATAAGAGCAATGTACAAAAATGCCCTCCTCCATTAAGTGGATTTCATTCATGATTTGGTGGGGGGTTTCATTGTGGGCTATCTTATCTAGTGCACCTCTCCTTAGATGAGTCAGTGTGTCTTGTTCTTTGTTGGTCATCACTATTTGTTGGTAAATTGTTAAGAGCTAGCCGCTCAACTTGCTCTCTTAAATGTTGCTCATGTGGGTGCAAGAGTATTTCTCTTGTTTGAGATATTCTATTAGCTCTCACTCCTTACGTAATGCATTTTATAACCACATCATTTGGTTAGTTTGTTCTATCATAAAAGACTCATGTTTTTCTGACTCTATTCTTGTTGTCTTGACTCATAGATTCCTTGAGGAGGTTTCTACTGTATCTATTCTTTTGCTAGCTAATGTGACTTGTTCAATGTACTATTGAGTATCCCTATGATCAAAATCAATGCATATTCTATAGGGTCACTTTGAGGTACCCCCAAATTGAGAGGTATGTTTAGAAGTCATAGTTCATGAGCTTCTAGATGCAAAGTTCTCAGTAGCTACAATTCTTTGAGTTGGTCATGTAGGAAACTGATCCAACCCATCTAGTTGTCTTGTTTTCCATGGTTGGTCCCATGGGGTGCCATTCACTCCTATGATATCATAGTCTATGGGAATATTTCCTTTTGTGTGAATGGTTTCTTCTATATGATTCCCATGACTAGATGTAGCTCTAGTTTCCTACCCTTTAGTGGGCATACATATTTCATATGTTTCTTGTGAATCTTGAGGTGTTGCAATTCTTGTTTGCCTTCTTGATGAAGAGGGATTGGTGGTAACATGCTTCCTCCATGCAGATGGATATGTGGTACTCTTGTCATCCCCATGTGAATAATGGGTCTTAGAACCTTCTTTATGTCCATGTGAGGAGGAATCCCTTGAAGATTTCTCATGTCTTTGAGATGTCTTTGTGTGTTTAGAGGAGGCCCTTGAGGTCTATTCATGTCTCCTTGATGAGGATGGCTGTGGAGCCTCTTTTTTTTTATGTGACTTTGTTCCATGATGTGGTTCCTTATTTTGGGTTTCTTGAGGATATCCCCCAAGGGTTTAGTTATCACCCCTTAGGGTCACAGAGCTACGTCTCATGGTCTTACGAGTAGGTTGTTCAATGTTACTACAACTTTGCCTATGGGCATGAATTACTTTTGTCTCTCTCTTGATATCAGACTGAGGGTGCTTACATCTTGTTTTGATCATGTTATTTTATGACTTGATCTTTTGATTTGTAATTTAAAAATAAACACAATACCAAAAAAATGTTTATCTTGATTACCGATTTGAGTGTGCCCTAAACTATTTGGTGTATTTTAATGTGTTGTTCTTTCAATTTCTTTGCTCTTGTTATTGGATTAAGAATTAGAAGAATCATCCATAGTTACAATCAAGTACAATCATGCCAAACATGATTTTCTCAAAATAAGCTAGGGTACACCGCTGAAGACCCAATGGAGGGTTCTCCTAGCTCTTCCACTCTAAACCAATAATTATTCCAATAGTGGGAGACAATTTGAACACAAGTAACTTAGTGTCACTATAAGTAAGTTTTACAATCCATTTCTAGGAAGCTCTAGGGGGAAAACAAGTGGAAAGAGATGAATTCCAATGTCACTAGATTGAATTGAAGGTTGGTAATGAAATCCAACTCTCCAATGTTTAAATGAGACGTGCATGTGTGGTGTTCATTTTAAGCTTACGTAACATAAAGTGCATCATATAGTAGCAATGAGTCTTTCCTATATGCCTAAGTGCAAAAATATAATTCAATATTTAGAAAGAAGCATGAACTACTATGATTTGTATGAGCACACTTTATCTCATGCAAATATGGCCTCTAGTAGGGCCTGAAAGCAAGCAAATAACATACAATGTCTAGAATGTTGGATTATAGGGTAAAATTTTTAGGCATAAGCCATTGCTCCTAGAAATGCCTAGTGGAAATAAAACAAAGTAAACCTTGCCCTATTTACCCCAAATCTATGGGTCAAATAATATAATCCAATGTTGAAATAGTAGGTGTTATGCTCTTCAATTCATCAAAGCTCCACCGTACACGTGATCTCAAAGAGAACATTTTGAGTCTTGAAAGCTCTCCTCAAAAATATGTCTCTCTATCTGATATGATCTCTTGTATGTCTCTTTTATGATAAAAGATAAAAGATAAAAGATCTATAGATATCTGGATATCTATATCTTGGTGCTCTTAGGCTTGCACCTTTTATAGCGTGAAACCCTAGGTCTATGTACAAGCCCTAGAAATGAATTTCTCATGTGTAGTACAAGTTAGCATGAGAATATTTTGTTCATTGTCTATGTTTGAAGGCTAGTTAACTAAAATCTAACTACCCACTTGAGTCTTCTATGTGAATTGATAATTAGCATGAGAAGCCTTTGTCCTTTTTTTATGCTTGGAGGTCAGTTAACTTAAGTCTAAATGCAAACTCAAGTCTCCTATGTGAACTGGTCATGAAAAGGAATGCAAAGTCACACCCGCTCACCTTTATTGCATGTAGACTACCACTTCTACATATTATTAGGCCTGTTTATTGGTAAACCACTTCTTATGGCTTAGCCACTATCATCTATAGTGGCTAAGATCTGGTTGTTGTCATCTACATCGGCTAAGGTCTGGTTGCTATAAGCTTGAGTGGCTAGGATATGGTCACTCTTGGCTTGAGCAACCAAGCTTGGATGGCTTGAAAAGGCCCCAAATGAGTGGTGAGAACCACTGTTGATGCTTGGAAAGTTCAATATTATGTCTTATGATCTTATGAGTGTGTCTGTGTGAATAGCTCCCCTAAGCATGATACAATTTAGGTGTCTACATCTAGAATTGAAGAACCTATGTTATCTTAATATCAATTGCACCTACCTCTCCTAAGCCAAGTGATCATTCAATGTTGGTTGAGGATCATTGGGTGCACTCCATCTCATTTGATGATGGTTTTCACACCAAAATTTTTTGGTGACTCTACTAGACAACTCATTGCATTTTTGTAATTGAGAAAATTAGATTTTTGTGATACTTCGGTTTACCCATATCTTTACAAATAACTTGGTGAATCCAAATGTGCTGCATCTCTAGATCATGATATTATTTGCCTCTTTATGCTGAAATATTTTCAATTCTTGGACCCAGGGTATGATGAGTAACCCTGACCTTGCTAGTGAATAAAGTATGCTTATATAGAAACTCTGACCTAGTGGCATAATACAAAGGCTCTAAGGGATTGGTTATTTAATGGATAATCCTACTAGAATAATCCTATCCCACTTAGCATCCATTATTGGCATGATATTCTCGAGGTTGCCTCAAAATATTTTCAAATTTTTGATGGCACTAACAAAACTGCATATGAACATTATCAAGAAATAGCCTCTCTCTCCATGATATATAACATCATCCATGAAGATGTATAGTTAAGGTTTCTCATTCTATCTCTTAGAGGAAGATAATTACTATGGTATATAACTTTGGAGGAGAGAAGTGTTCATGCATGGTCTAACTTGGAAAAAGTGCTCTGATACTTTTGATGATTTAGGGAATCCTACCTCGTTGCTAAATAGTTTTTTTCATAAACAAGTCTCGAGAAAACATTTTTTATTTCAAAAATAATTTTGAAATGACTTGTAAAATGATACCCCATAAGCTTCATCCAACCTCTGCTCAGGTATACCGATGTTACATTTGAGCTCTCTGTTTAGACTTAAGCTTCCTCATGCAATAGTTAGGGGAACAAAAATTCCTACAAATTTATGAGGAAGTTGTTCAAGCCAAAGATAAATTAATGAAAGATAGAGAGTTCTTATCCAATTATGTTGCTCTTTTATACCAAAACCAAATACAATGGAAGGAGAAGGTTGATTAAATGACTAGGAATTCCAAGCAAAGAGCTAATATGGTAGTGTTCCTCCAACAAGTAATAGGGGTCCATGGGTCATCCTTCCTAATAGATGAACCTAAGAGAGTTTAACAATGGGCCTCAATTTTACTAGGCTCAAGTTACAAGTGGCTCCCCTCCTCCTGTTTTAATGATTCAAGTGTCAAAATGCATTGGTTAGACATCTAATTTATGCTATTTGATTTTAATTTAATCATATTGAAGTAAAGTATGACACTCAGATGGTATATTTCTAAGCCTATAAGTAATGACATGGAATGTCTAGATTAGCATGAGGAACAACTAAAGTTTTGTGTAATATAGTTTGATCATTGTAGATTCATTGGATGATCCTGGGATGGGTCAATGGTTGCAGCATGCCAATCACACCGTAATTTTATGTATATAAATCAATAATTAAATAAAATGTGCATAAGGCACATGGCCATTATCTCATATTGTACCTTGGTGACTCAAGATATCTAAAAAAATATCCTTGAATTCTGATTTTTTTCCCACCATAGTATCCCTCTTCTTATTCTCTTTTAAATTGCAGCCCAATGAACAAGGACATGACAACATAGAAAGGAAAAAAAATTTGTATTTGTCTAACTAGCATGGCATGGATAAACAAAGCAATACATCAGCATGAGAAAAGATACAGAGTTAACTTCACTATATATACCTAAAAAGGTAGTATTTGATGCAACCAAGGAACTCTCATGGTGTGCCTACAATTACAGGTGAAGTTTCCACTAAAGCATGCAACAGGAAAATCTAATTCAAGAATAGGCAGATTTCTAAAATTACATTTTACTTTATGATTTACTTTCCATGGTAACTTGTTTATTCTTGAATTTGCTTTGGGCTGCAATGGAGTATGTCTATGTTAGAGAAATTCCTGAGGACATCCCATGCATCCAGTAGTTATACTTTCCTTTTTCTTAGGAATATTTAGAATTGTGTTCCCTCTTGTCTTTCCATTCCATTATGTTTTTGTAGTTTGGCTATTGTTGTTTTGATGACTGCACTACTCATCCTTCTGGATAGCTTTGTTCACAACCATCCTACAAATGTCTTATTATTCTAAGCCTCTCTTATTTCTATTTTTTTCTTTTTTTTTTTCTCTTTGTATTCCCTCCTCCATTACCTCAATTCCTCTTTGAGCGTGCATTTTGATGAGGCCTGGAAATACCTCAATCATAACATGTTTTGAACGCTGAAATTGCCTACAAACTCTTATGTCTAATCTAATATGCTAGTTAAGTTAATTTAAAATGTTGTGTATTAACTATTTGCATGATACATGTATCTGAAATACTATTTTTTTATTTTTATAGCTTTTTGCATAAGTTTTATGTTGTTTTGTTATGACTTGTTAAATGAGATATGCTTAGATTGATAGCAACATTTCACTAATCATATTTTTATGTCTCAAGCATTTATTTTACCTAAATCTGGAAACAGTGCAAGTAAATTGTTAATGTGTAGCAAAAATTGGCTTTTCCCATGTAAATTCTAGCCAGCTACCAATGAATGACAAGGCATGGAATTCACATGTGGAAAGAGATGAAAACCATTGGAATCTGATCCTGAGAAGTAGCCTACATGAGAAATGTAGAGGAAGTAATTTAAGGAGCCCACATTTTTTCATTCCAAAGTCTATTCGAAATGAACAGATATCTTCGAAATGAGAAAACATAGTGTCTTTGGAATGAGCGAATCTTCGGAATGAGAACTACAGTATCTTTAGAATGAGCGGATCTTCGGAATGAGAATTGCAGTATCTTCGGAATGAGCCACTTATCTTCAAAATGAAAATAGAATGTGTTTTTTGACTTATTGACCAAATTTTGATGCTGGAAAAAGGGAAATAAATATTGAAAAGGGTAAGGGAAAATATCTTAGATCTGACTTTGTTGTCCTTGCCGACCAAAGCCACCATTTATGGAAATATCAAGTTTGATCTTCTTCTAGGATAAAAATAGGAATTGTTGTAGTATAATAGGATTAGATATTTTGAGATATTCTCAATTGTCAGTAGATCTTAGGACATCTATAAATATGGCTCCTATTTAGGTTGAGATAGAGAGAGGAGATAGAGAAAGCAGAAAGTAGATAAATATAGGAGAAAATAGGCAATAATTAGAGAAGTGACTGTTACAGTCCTATAACAGATTTTTAGTAGAATTATTGTAATCATGTTCTTGAATCAATAAAGTGTACTATTTCTATTTTATATTGTTTGTAAATGAGTCAGTAAGATCTAGAGAGAGAGAGAGACTCATACCTTCTTTTGGACAAGGTGGTTGGCCACTTCCAGACCTAGGAGGAGGACTAACAATAGGTTTTTATTCTGATTTTGCTACAGCATAATGAGTTATAGAACTTTTCATTTCATATATTTGTAAAAAACTAATGATATTTGCAATATTAGCTTATTTGATGTTTTGTGATTAATGGTTTGGTTGTAATATCCACTTTCGGCAAAGCTTTTAATTTATTGCAGACTGTCATTTTTAGAATTTACTATTTTCTATAATTTCTTGTATTTTATGTTTTGTTGTCAACCTCTGCACGAAATATTGACAACCTTTTTTTATAGAGCCTTGACAGGGTTTCATTTCTATGCTATAAGTAGGTTTCCATTGCTGCAAAAGTAAATAGATTTCTTTTCTGCAATTATAATCAGACTTCTAGTTCTGCAACTGTTATTTGTACAACATAATTAGGTCTCATTCTGTAATTGTAATTAGGATTTCATTTCTATAATTAATGATTAGTTTCCATTTTTGCAACTTAGATTAAGGTTTAATTCATGCAATTTAGATATAGGAATGTCATAAATCCCCCACATAATCGATTTCACCAATAAGACATGTTGCTCTAGATTGACCTAAGTTATAACCCTGGTCACCCCTTCTTTCATAGATAGCCTTGTACACTACCCTAGATTGATAAATTCATTGAGAATTAATGATGTGTATAATGACTACGCATCATTTTGGCTCTATTGTCAAGGAATTATGTTGCTAGAAGGTAACAACAGTCCAATAACTGTTAATTAGACTGAGTTGTGAAGATTCAAGATAAAATCTGAATAGAACAGCTAGTTAAAGTAACAACTATTGACCTATAATTTATGTCATTTAAGAGTAAACATGAATGAGTAAGTCTAGGGATGAAAAATGTAGAATTACCCAAAAGGATCCCTGGCTTGTTCCATTAAGGAGATCTTCATGCCTAAGGGGTGAATCACCTATGTTTGAATTACCAAAAATATTGAAAGAAAAATCACCAATCTCACCATCATTAGAACATTATGAGAAAGGAAAATCACCATCTCATCATCATTAGAACATCCGAAGAAATAAGAATCATTAGAATTATTATCAAAAAAGGGTCTTAGACCTCTTAAGAGAGAAATTTGGATAAGTTTAACTAAGGAACATGAAACTATGGCAAAAGGAGGTAATCTAGATGGATATGGCCAACATGGCTATGTCTATAATGAAGGAGATGATCAAGATATGCCTCAACCTTCTAGAACATTTGAATATCCTATTCGTTTGAATCCAACACAAAACTCTCCCATGAAAACTATTTCACCTTCAGTACTTCCAACCTTCCAAGGTGTTGTATCTGAAGATCCTGATCAGTTTTTATTTGAATTCAAGGTAGTATGTCAAACCTATGATTATGTAAATGACAATAAGAAACTTAAGGTTTTTCCCTCAACACTCAAGGACTCAGAATTACATTGGTTCATGATATTAGAGCCAAATTCCATTCGAAACTGGGATCAAATGGAAACTATGTTTTTAGACAAATATCAGGAGTATTGTCATGTAAGGAATAGGAAAGATGAGTTATTTTAAATTAAACAGGAAGATGATGAAACATTAGAAGACTATCTTTATAGGTTATCCTTTTTTCAAAGGAGATGTGGACTTGTAGAACCAGAGTTATGCAAAACCATATTTTTGAGAGGATTACAATATGAATCTAGAGACGTATTGTATTTTATGGGAAAATGGGATGTAAATACTCTCAGTAATGAGGAAATTATGGATCTCTATAGGAATTACTCTAGCAATAAGCAAGGAAGAAGAAAAAAGAGTAAAAATGGCACTGATGTGAAGGAATTAATAGACGAACTTACAAATTTTAAAATTGATATTCTAGTGCAATTAAACACAACTTTGGGGGAAATGTCTACAAAAGAAAAAACCACAGAACCTTTGGCAATTTATTGCCCAAGATGTAGAAATAAACATGCTTGGCAAGAATGTCCTTTGAATAAAACATATATCTCAACCATTTGTAGTATTTGTTCAAAGAAGCATTCAAATGATAAATGCCATATGCTACCACAACTCAAAACTATATTAGAAAATTAGACTGAGGAACTCAACTATGTTGGAAAAAAACAAGGAGGAAATTTATCTCAAAACAAAAATCCCCCTTGTTTTCCTACAAATTGGGGGCATAATCCCTGGACTATTCCTTAGGGACAATTAGAACCACCACAACATCCTTGGAATTATTCTCAATGGACAAATTCCCAAGAATGGCCACAAACAAATTAGAGTAATTCAGCCTGGAATCAGAATCAAAACAACCCATCATGGAATCAAAACAACCCAGACTGGA
Source organism: Wollemia nobilis (assembly GCA_028583015.1). Taxonomy (NCBI): domain Eukaryota; kingdom Viridiplantae; phylum Streptophyta; class Pinopsida; order Araucariales; family Araucariaceae; genus Wollemia; species Wollemia nobilis. The sequence goes on along the minus strand of JAQPPZ010002832.1, from coordinate 10,718,829 downwards.
ATCAGAATCAGAATAACCCATCAGGGAATGAAAATAATCCATCCTAGAATCAGAATCAGACTAATCCACATTGGATGCAAAATTGACCACGGTGGAGTCAACAATACCAGTCCTATCCAAGGCAGCAAAGAAATCAAGGTCAAAATCAGCATTTGTTGCCTGCACCTAATCAAAATTTTTAAGAAAAATAGAACCAACCACAAAAAAAATAATAGGTGAAACAACCTCACCTTCTAGGTCAATCAGTCACTAATCCAAACAACATGAGACAGGCATCCCCTATCTTTGTGGTTGAAGCTGAGGAAAATGTTGAAATAAATGTTATTGATTGTAGTAACAACCAACTTTGTTTAGGAAAAGTTGTACCTAAACCTATTTCAAATAAAATCAAGGAAAATGAAGAGCAAGAACCTTTGGAACCAGTTAGAATTGAACCAACAATATATAAATAATAAGAACAAACAGAACCATAGGAAGAACAATTACCTTCATCAAGGATAATTCTATATCCTGAAAGATTTAATACCACAGTAGAAATTCTGAGTCATACCTAGTTAAGGAACTTAAAAAGTTAACTATATCATTGCCCTTATTGAAATCCATTAAGGATATACCAATGATTAAAAGTAATGTATGATATTTATGCATTAGAATAGCAGGAAGAAAAAAGAAAGCATTTTCTAAGACTATTCAGGTTGAAGGAAAGATAGCTGATCTCTTGTCTAGAAAACTAGTACCTCCAAAGTATAGTGACCCAGGAAGTCAAGTTATCACAGTTACCATAGGTTCAGTACCAATATCAAATGTATTAGTAGATCTAGGAGCTGCAATAAATGTCATGACCAAGGATATAATGAAACAATTACAGCTCAAACATCTCAGCCCCACATTTACAATTTTAGAAATGGTTGATAGGTCAGTTGCAAAACCTGAAGGTATCATTGAATATGTTCCTATAGAAGTTTCTTCCTGGGAATTCCTTACATATTTTTTGGATTTACAACCAAGAAATGCAACACATGGATATCCCATCATTTTGGTAAGACCTTGGCTTGCAACTATAGTAGCCTTCATAGACTGCAAATCTAGAAAAATGACTATTTCAAATGGTATTGATCTAAAATAGATCTCTCTATATCCTCCTACAAAACCCTCCAGCAATTTTTTAGTTCAGTTATGGTTTCTTGATTTAGATGAAGAATTAGAGGAGGTTATTTCCACACTAGTCACCTTGGTAGTAAGGGAACACACAGAACACCTCCATGATACAAAAAATTTAGAAAATAAAATATCCTAATGAATGTTCTGCATGAACAAGGGTTAGAAGAGGAAGCAGTAAATATCCATTAGTTTTTAAGGAATGAGGAGAACCAAAATTTTGAAGGTGAACCATCTGTACAATCATGGGAAAACTTTGTTTCACTACCACATGGGTGGCACCATCACCTGATTTTTTCTTCTCACTATTCCGTACATGATATGCTTCCATCAAGAATTAATGAAACAAAAAATTCTTATTTCCTCCCATCTTAGCAGTGTCCTCTTAACTCCCTAATCACCAGGTATGAAGAAGTGAGTTCAGTCCTTCCAAATACAAAATAAATAGAAGTCTATCTAGGAAAATTACTAAACATTAACAACTAGATTACTAGGGAAGAGGAAGAAAAATTGATAGCTATCTTGTAGAAGCATGTTTATGATTTTTCTTGGGACTATAAAGATATGTCAGGAGTTCACCCTAATATATGCACCCACATAATTTATACTGAAGAAGTCAAGACTAAATCCTACACTAAGAGATATTGTAAAGGAAGAAATTGAAAAACTTATGGAGGTAGGATTCATTTACCCAATTTTTGATAGCCAGTGGGTCTCTCCATTGGTTATAGTTCCTAAGAAAAATGGAAAAATTAGAGTATGTGTAGACTATAGAGAGCTTAATAAAGTGACATACAAAGACCATTTTCCATTACCTTTCATAGATCAGGTTTTAGATACCCTTGCTGGAAAGAAATACTTTTGTTTTCTTGATGGATTTAGTGGATATAATCAAATTTAGGTTGCACCTGAATATCAAGAGAGAACAACATTTACTTGTCCATGGGGAACATTTGCCTATAGGGTTTTACCTTTTGGTTTGTGTAATGCCCCAAAAACATTTCAGTAGTAGTTTTAGCAATTTTTTCTTATCTGACTACCAAAAGTTTTGAGATATACATGGATGATTTCATAGTATGTGGACAGAATTTTGACTTTACATTAGAAAACCTTGACAAAGTTTTAGCTTGTTGTGAAACATACTAGTTATCCTTGAATCTAGAAAAATGTTTTATGATTATGGAGGAAGGAATAGTTATTGGTCATCACATCTCTCCTCAAGGAATCCAGGTTGATCCAAAGAAGGTAGAAATTATCAAGAATCTTCTTCCTCCTAAAACTCAGACTAATGTCAAAAGCTTCCTAGGACACATTGGTTTTTACCACAGGTTTATTCTCAGCTTTAGCACAATAGCAAATCCCATGTTTTCCCTATTGACTAAAGATTCTAAATTTTCCTAGACTGTAAAGTGTCAAGAACCATTTGAATCTCTAAAAGAGAAATTAGTAACTCCACCTGTGTTAAGAGTACCTAATTGAACATTACCATTTCACATACAGACTGATGCTTCCAATACAGCAATTGGAGCAGCATTGGGACAAATTGACAATGGTGAAAACTATGCCATCTACTACATTAGCAAGAATTTTATAGGAGTTGAGAAAAATTATACCACAACTGAGAAAGAATTCTTGGCAGTAATTTATGCCATCAAAAAATTCAAGCATTACATCACAGGTTATCAAATTTTTATTCACACAAATCACACAACCATTAAATATTTGATGAATAAGCCTATGGTAAGTGCAAGAATTATTTTTTGGTTACTGTTACTACAAGAATTTGATATAACTATAATCAACAAACCAGGAAAAGCTAATATTGTAGCAGGTTTCTTTTCCAAATTATAGAACACAAATGAAGGGGAATTAGTTGAAGATACATTTCCTGATGAAAAATTATTTGCTATATCAGTTCAATCACCTTGGTTTGTAGATATATCCAATTACTTGGTCATAGGGAAAGTTCCTCCACATTTCATTTCAAAATAAAAATAATAATTGATCAAACAAAGTTCTTTTGAATGGATTAAGGGTATACTTTTTAAGTGCATTCCTGACCATGTGTTATGTAGGTGCATCCAAAAGGATGAGGTGTATGATATCCTTAGGGCGTGTAATGATGAACCCTCAGGTGGACACTACTCTATAAAAAGCACAATTAGGAAAATCTTAGGGACAATATATTATTGGCCATCTCTTCACAAGGATGTGAAAAAGTACATCAGGCATTGTGATGCATGCCAAAGAATGGGGAAATCCACTCATACAAATGAAATGCCACTACAATCTAAATTTTTTTTAGAGCCATTGAGAGGTGGGGGCTTGATTTTGTAGAATCTATTGATACACATTCTCAAGGAAAGGTGCATATTCTAGTATGCACTGATTACTTGACAAAGTGGGTAGAGGTGCATGCTTTCAAACATGCTCGTAAAGAGAAGGTCACTGATTTCTTATATACTCAAATTTTTTAGAGATTTGGAGCTCCCCGGTCTATCACCACAGACCAAGGACCCTAATTTGCATATAAATTCATTGAGGCATTTATAGAATTATATGAAATCAAACATAGAAAATCATCACCTTATCACTCACAAGAAAATGGCCAAGTTGAGGTAACAAAGAATGAATCTTAACAAAAACAGTAGCTTTCATAGGAGAAACTGGCTAGATAAATTACCTAAAGAAGTATGGGATTACAATACTACTTGGAAATCCACTACTGAATTCACACCTTATGAAATAGTCTTTGGTAAAAATCCCCTCTTACCTATTGAATTTGAGCTACTAACACTGCGTACAACATTAGAAATTGGAATTGAATTATCATAGGCATAGACAAATAGGATTCTGTAGCTGAATGCATTGGATGAACTTAGATTAGATGCTCTGCACCAAACTAAAGTAATCTAAGAGCAGAGGAAGTTGCGACATGACAGTCACATTCAGTAGAGGAAACTTCAACAAGGAGATTGGGTTTTACTGTTTGATTTTCGTTATGAGGACTTCCCTGGAAAGCTAAGAACTAGATGGCTTGGACCTTACCATATTGAGGAGGTATTTGACAATGGAGCATCTTGTTTATCTCCTATTGATGGGTCACAGAGAAATTTGGTAGTGAATGGACATCGCCTCAGGGTGTACCATACACATCTGACTAAAGAGGAATTCTTGAAGTAGCTTGACAGTTTAGATACACAAAAGGTGGAAGAAATTTCCTCTTCCACTTCAAAACAATCAGTATGATCATGGATTTCAAGAAAAAATAGAAAAATACAAAAAAAAAATCAGAAAAAGTAGAAAACAAAAAGATGAATAAATTTTTATTATGAATTCCTTCATGGGCATGATTTCATGGAAATTATGAATTCCTTCATGGGAATAGTCAGAATCAAGAAAAAGAGAGAAAAGGAGAGGTAAAAAAGAAAGAGAAAAAAGAAAGAGAGAAAAATGAATAACTCAGCAGTGAAAACCTTTTTCAAGGAACTATTGGGTTGGTATGCATGAAAACCAGTTTTTTGGAATGCATAACCTTGAAAATTTTCTAAACCATCATTGTACAAATTCACCAACTACATTTGTTTTTAAATATTACAAAAAATCTCAGCAAAACATCAACAGAAGCAGTCATCTTTCAAAAAAAACTTGCATTAACTTGTTTTAATCAGGTATATATTTCTTACATTTCTTCATTGTAAATAATTGGTATATAGTATATAACAATTAACCATTAGCATAAAAGGTATCCATAAGAGTTGGCATACTTAAAAAATGTTTTGAGAATGGGAATATTGATTTCTGCCTAATCTTCAGAATAAGAATGCCAAAAATAGTGTCTGCTATCTTCTTCAGACTAATTGTTATAGTCTTCGAATTGAAATTATCTTCGGAATGACAACAGAATGAATGTTGCACCTTGTCTTCAGAATGAAGCTTTGTCTTGGAAATGATGATTTGTCTTCAAAATGAAGATTTGTCTTCAAAATGAAGCTTTATCTTTGAAATGATGATTTGTCTTCAGAATGAAGCAGGATTTGTCTTTAGAATATAGCAGGAATTATCTTCGAAATGAATTTTTGTCTTTAGAATGATTTGCCTTCGCAATGTATCCTGATCTTCAGAAAGAGGATTTGTCTTCGGAATGAGGATTTATCTTCAAAATGAGGATTTGACATCATAAAGAAGCATGATATTTAGAATGAATACTTGTCTTCGAAATGAAGTCATAATCTTTAGAATGAGATTTTATTTTTGCAATAGATCATAATCTTTAGAAAGAGCATTCAATATAATATCTCCACATGGCGTCCAAGGGAGAAAAGAAATACGATCAAGAAAAAAAATTCTTTTGACAGCATACGATAAATGAACACATGTCAATTAATATGTGGTTTGGTTTTGCACCCATTTGGAAAATGCCAGAATCATGGGAGATGTGACCAACAGTATGCCACCATTTTTTTTGATGCTAATAAACATGCACGTGACAGTCCGCAAGAAAAATAGAAAAACTAAAAACAAGTAAGGTGGATCTAACAACAAGGACATCTACGCAACCATTGATGGACATGTGTTCAAAGAAAAAATAGAAATGTGTGTCACTCTTCTTTCCAAAGACATATTTACTAGCACAAAGTGATTATGAGGTACAGTGCTCAGATTACGATTCATTCCAAAGAATAAAAATGGGGCAATTGAAAACTTGGAACCAAGCCCTACAAATCTGCAAACACCAGAAACCAGAGATCCAGCAAAAGAATAGCATCATAAGTGAGTAGTTTTTAACATACCAAGATAGGAAAATGGGGCAAAAAATGAGAATGGAACCAGCGGATACCACCCACCTCCAAGAAAATCTAGAAGTGCTACAGATTTTTGAATATGGAGGGCTTATGCTCTTTTTGGATAAGTTTAATGGGTCCTCTGAATATTTGGCTGACATTTTCACCCACACATTAAAAAAAATCGGGCACATGTTAATGACATGACCATTGAGGTAACCCCCAAAGTTTTGAGTCAAATTACTGAGCTTCCATTAGAAGGTCTTTCAATTTCTAGGGCTGGCAAAAACACATTGGTAAATATAGTTAATCAATTTTTGGAAGAAAATGATAAGGAGCCAAAATATTTAACACACAATAACACATGCAAAGGGGTAAAAAGGGCTAGCCTGCAGGAACCCTGGGATGAAGTGGCCACATGGGTAATTAAATTTTTAACCTATGAAGAGTAGTATGTACTGTTGTCAGGGCATCATATAAAAATTTTAAACCATCTCAAACATGGTAGGCAATAGCTAGATGTTAGGATAAATCTTCCCCTATATATGCACCAGGAATTAAAAAAAATGGCAAAATGATATCAGGAAGGAAAAGGGAGCCTTTGCCACCATGGTCTCATCAAACTAGTTTGCCAGCACCATTTTATAGGAAACCCTAGGAGCTTTGATAGGTTTTACTCTACCTTAAATGATGTAATTTTTGGAGATGAGGATGAGGAGGAAGAAATAGATGCTGCTGATGCTATTGCAGAAGTTGTTATAGAAACAAAAACTATTGTAGAGGATGTTGCAGAAAAAGAAACACACCCAAAAGTAGCAACAAAACACCTTGCTCTAGAACCTTCAACTTCATGAGCCAAGAAGCAAAAGAAAAGAAGGTTTGAAACTGGCAGCAAAATATAAAACTGAAGAAGGTCTATTTTTCTAAAAATTTTATTGATTTATCATAACAAGATAGTGAAGCACCTAGCCCAATAGGGGAAGAAACAACAAGGGAAATAGAAGCATCTGAAACTGTCCCCACAACCCCTACTGTCACTAGAAAACAAAGCAAAAAGAAGAATTTTGCATCTGGAACTAGGAGGTCTACAAGACTCCACTTAAGGGAAATGACAGAACATGTCATAGAACAAGAAGGTGGCCAAAGCAGTCTAGATGTCATAGAAATACAACCAGCCCCTGAAAACTTTCTAGAATTACTTGAACAGATAGTTGAGGAAGATGCTGGTCAGGATAGCTTGGAGGTGGCTACAATTCAATAGGTCACAAAAATGATAGATGCAATTATAGACAGTTTCATAGAGCCTCTCGAACAAGAGCAGATAGATGTTGCAGAGGAAGAGACAACTGTTGAGCAGCCTACTATAGCTGACTTGTCTACATATGATTCTAAAGTAGAAACAGAGGAGTAAGACATCACAGAGCAGTTGAGAGCAGCAAGGAGTGTTGTCAAAACACAAACCCGTTGGATTTAAGAGAGAGAAAACATCATTAAGATGCAAGAAAGGAAAATTTTAGAGTTACAGCAGGAAGTGGCAGAATTGAGAGAAAAGCTATCATAGTTTGAAAAACAGCCAATTGTATCCATTGATGAAGATGATTTGGCTCAACTGCTTGTGGATTTATCTAGGGCATATGAATCTGTTGAGGCAAACATAGGTGCTTATTCTGAAGAAGCACCCTTTCATTTTGAATATGTGCCTTCTTATTCAGGAGCACCCTTTCATTCTGAATATGTGCCTTATCATTCAGAAGCACCCTTTCATTCTGAAGATGCTTTAGAATTGGCAAAAAGCATAACAAAAAATATTGGAGATGAGTCACCAGCACAGGAACAGTCCAAGCAGTAGTATGAAACTGATCAAGTAAGTACTTCTATTGATGTCCTTGTATTTCAAATTGTTACACCATCAGTAGAAGTAGCAGACAAGGGGGTGCAAGTGGAATTACTATCTGATGAAAACCAATAGAAATAGCAGATAAGGGGGTATAGGTAGAATTATTGACAGATGATCAACCACTAGAAGTTGCAAAAAAAGGGGTTTAGGTAGATTTGCTACCTAGAGTTACACCTATAGTCAGACCACCTAATACTGTGTCCTTAGAACAATACAATGCAAACATAGCCAGTTTGGCAATTAGATATGAGAAGCTTGCCATTAAGACTAAAAAATTCAAATTGGAAGGAAAACAACTAGAGGTCAAGGAAATAGAGATTCAGGCATTAAAATAAAAAGTGTCTGATTTATGTCAAATTGCTAAATTTTTAGTCCAATTCAGACGGCCAGCCATATTTTGCAGTCTTATTCTAAAGGAGAAATACCTCAGATGGCAAGTCATGAGAATTAGCTTAGGTCTTCCATATAAATTGGACACCACTGCAGACTTCCTAGAAGCATATTTTGACAGTCCTATTGAGCAGAAAAATCTCCTGTGTGAACTATTTTTACATAGATTTTTTATTCTGGAAGAAGTAGAATTTCATCCTCAAATCTACATTGGAGATGTTCAATTGAGGGCATTCATGTCCACCTTGCAGAATCAATTTTATTGGGACCAGGAGAAAAGGTAGAATAAAGATATTGAAACAAAAGCTAAATTGTTATTTAGAGCAATTCAACCAAATCACCCCATTATCACAAGACAAAACTTCACCATGATGAACATGGATGATGTGAAGAGAATGTACTTGACAAACTTAAGGGACTATGTGAATAGATTCCAAAAATTCTGTAATGATAATTTTGTGCCAGCATTACTAGTTTGTAGAAACAGATGGGCTGAACTCTCCATGTCTTTATAGAAAAGATAACTCATCTCCCACATCAACTTAGAATGGTCTAGAATAATGGAAAATGGAGTAATACAATTTATTGAAATCATGCAACATAATTGGATAGGTCTCAGATTTAGGCCTCCAACCATTATCACTCCAGTTCCATTCTACTTTGAAGAAGATGCCCAACCTGATGAATAGTTTGAAGAATGGCTCAGGAACCTGCAGGAGAATAGGGGGTATTATATAGGCAAGAAGTTGTTCTATAGGTCATGGAATTTTACCATGGACATATGTGATTCCATAGCCCAATAGAATGCATGAGGACATGCATCAATATAAGTTGGGGGGAAAATGATGAGGCCTGGAAATGCCTCAATCATAACATGTTTTGAATGCTGAAATTGCCTACAAACTCTTATGTTTAATCTAATATGCTAGTTAAGTTAATTCAAAATATTGTGTATTAACTATTTGCATGATAAATATATCTAAAATACTATATTCTGATTTTTATAGCTTTTTGCATAAGTTTTATGTTGTTTTATTATGAATTGCTAAATGAGATATGCTTAGATTGATAGCAACATTTCACTAATCATGTTTTGATATGTCTTAAGCATTTTTTTTAACTAAATTTGGCAATAGTGCAAGTAAACTGTTACTGTGCAGTAAAAACTAGCTTTTCCCATGTAAATTCCAGCCAGTTGCCAATGAATGGCAAGGCATGGAATTCACATGTGGAAAGATATGAAAACCATTGGAATCTGATCCTGAGAAGTAACCCACATGAGAAATGCAGAGGAAGTCATTTAAGGAGCCCACATTTGTTCATTCTGAACTCTCTTTAGAATGAACAGATATCTTCAAAATGAGAAAACACAGTGTCTTTAGAATGAGTGGATCTTCAGAATGAGAACTGCAGTATCTTCAGAATGAGAATTGTAGTATCTTCATAATGAGCCACTTATCTTTGGAATGAAAACATAATGTGCTTTTTGACTTATTGACCAAATTTTGATGCTAGAAAAAGGGAAATAAAGATTGAAAAGGGTAAGGAAAAATATCTCAGATCTGACTTTGTCGTCCTTTCCGACCAAAGCCACCATTTATGGAAAGATCAAGTTTGATATTCTTCTAGGATAAAAATAGGAATTGTTGTAGTATAATAGGATTAGATCTTTTGAGATATTATCAATTGTCAGTAGATCTTAATACATCTATAAATATGGCTCCCATTCAGGTTGATCTAGAGAGAGGAGATAGAGAAAGCAGAAAGTAGAGAAATATAGGAGAAAATAGGCAATAATTAGAGAAGTGATTGTTACAGTTCTGTAATAAGTTTTCAGCAGAATTATTGTAATCATGTTCTTGAATCAATAAAGTGTACTATTTCTATTTCATATTATTTGTAAATAAGTGTGAGTAAGATCTAGAGAGAGAGAGAGACTCATACCTTCTTCTGGAAAAAGATGTTGGCCACTTCCAGACCTAGGAGGAGGACAAACAATAGGTTTTTATTCTGATTTTGCTACAGTAGAATGAGTTGTAGAACTTGTCATTTCATTTATTTGTAAACAACTAATGATATTTGCAATCTTAGATTATTTGATGTTTTGTGATTAATGGTTTGGTTGTAATCTCCACTTTCAGTAAAACTTTCAATTTATTGCAGACTGTCATTTCCAGAATTTACTATTTTCTGTAATTTCTTGCATTTTATGTTTTGCTTTCAAACCCTGCATGGAAAATTGAAAACTTTCTATTACAGAGCCTTGATAGGGTTTCATTTCCATGCTATAAGTAGGTTTCCATTGCTGCAAAAGTAAATATATTTCCTTTTTGTAATTATAATCAGACTTCTAATTTTGTAACTATTATTTCTGCAACATAACTAGGTCTCATTCTACAATTGTAATTAGGATTTCATTTCTATAGTTAATGATTAGTTTCCATTTATGAAACTTATATTAAGGTTTAACTCATGCAATTTAGAGATAGGAATGTCCTAAATCCCCCACACAATCGATTTCACCAATAAGACCTGTTGCTCTAGATTGACCTAAGTTATAACCCTGTTCACCCCTTCTTCCATAGATAGCCTTGTACACTACCCTGGATTGAGAAATTCATTGAGAATTAATGATGTGTATAACGACTACACATCACATTCATCTCAGACTAGTTTTGTTGATAATTTCTTCATTTCTTCCTTTTCTTCATGATCCATTCTACCAAAGGATGTCTTTCTAGTTCCTCATTTCCTGCAAGGGAAAATATACCTATGAGTTGCTAAGAGTGCAAGTGAAATTCTACACCTTCTCACCCTCTCTTATTTTTTGATGATGATGACATGTTAGAGCTGGCCAATTTTTATGCATTGATAAATGAGGTTAATTTCAAGGATCAAGTGGATGGACAAAAAATATTTTTTTTTGGAAATTGCTAAGTTTGAAATCAGACAAAAAATTGGGTAGGGGTATGAATGAAGATGAGCCCAAATTCCCACCATAATTTTAGATGGAATATTGGGATCTCAAATACCTGGATGAAAGAATTGGACTATGACATAGCGATCACAGGTCCTAAGTTCTCATCCCAAATCTAGATAGAATTTTTGGAAAGGTATGTTAAAAGTCTAAACCTGATCTTCTGTCCCCATCAAGACATGATGAATGAAATATTGGTAGGTTGGTGCATGAAGGAGCATACCTAAAATTCTATTTGTAGACACCAAAATCTAGCCACTTGTCATCTATATGTATTTTCCAATCATAGTCATCTATTATTTATAAATGTGTGTGTGTGTTTATTTAATATATACATAAATATTAATATTATATATATGTTTATATAAATAAATCCTAGTGATCCACCATGTTTTAATCTTAGCTACCCATCCATATCAATCCATGTCACTTGCCCAAGCTTAATCTCCACCCTTCCTCATGTTTTAATCTCGAACACCCATTTTGTATCATTGAAACCCTAACATGTTTAAGGGTAGATTATAAAAGTGATTCATTTTTATGAATCAAGGTCCTAAATTTAAACATTCTCCCTAGTCATTTCACTATCATATTCATCCTTTATTATCACCATCACATCACCCACTTCAATCATCACCAAACCCTCACAAACCATATCTAGTTTTGCTTCATCCCCATCCACCCTCGAATGCCTCCCAAAGTTCACAGAATGCTACTGAGAATTTTTGGAACATTTTTGGGTGTTCAAAACCATCACCAAATGCTTCTAGGTATTTCTTGTAGCATATTTTATAGCCCATAAGCCCTTTAATGCTTTTGGTCATTCGCACGACCATCGAAAACAAACACAGGAATAGAGATTAGCATTAACAAAGTAAAAATATTCATTGCATTTTATTTACATTCTTGTATTTCTATTTATAGTTCTATTCTATAGCATTTAGGGTTTACTTGTTTTATCTTTCAAAGGGCCTCATGCAGTGGATCCCTCACAATTGCTTTTAACCCCTTTTATTTTGTTTGTTGTTTTTAGATGCATGATCCATATTTTTGGAAGTTGTTACAGCTAGGGTGGTCCTGTAGGGATATACAAGCCCACCCACACTATTTTTTTAGATCAAGGATGAGATAGAAGACACCAAATGTTCATTGAAATAGGGTTTTAAAACCCTATTATTTGTAATATATGTATAAAAAGTATTTTTAATCCCATATTGGGGCACATTGATTGTACAAATTGAATATCTACCCATATTAATAAATATTATTCATTTTGTGCATTCCATGGTCTAATTTTTGCTTTTCTACTTTTTTTTTGGTAGATAAGATACTATAGCATTAATACTGGGTTTTACAAGTTGACCCAAAACCTTTTACAAAAATCAGCCCAAGGCTGTTGATGAACATATCCTTACCAAGTTTTTTCTTTTCTACTTTATCTTTGTATTGGTGTTGTTCATTTTTTGTTAAAAAAATGGTGATCACAATGGTACCTCCAAAGGGTTCTTCATTTTGATTTATATTGTTACTAATTTCTATTCCTATTTCTATATTGCAGGTTCTAGAAGTTTGACCATACAAAAATCACAAAAAAAGAGGGTTACTAGAAGTTGAAAAATTCAATCAGAGGTCATGTGAATGCCTTGTAGCATTTGAGGGATTCCTTGTAGCATTAAATAAATGCTCCACATATTTATAGAGACTCTAGGTGGTGTTCAATAGAGTGGGGAAGAAATACGTAGGCTTCTTAGTAAGCCTGGTTCAAACCCTAACTCATTTTTGTTTTCATTTTCCTAATTTTAACAGTGAAACTAACAAAATAAAATAATTCATTTTCTATTTAAATTAGTTGCATTCTTATTTTTATTTTAGGTATTTACATCCTTCATATAGACTGTATATAGAGTAGAATTGCATTCATGCATTCACTGTAGATCTCATTTAATTTAGATTTTTTTTGCTTTATGGTGTATTCATTCACTACTTTGTATGTTGTTTGCATTTGAAATTACAAAAGCATAAATAGATGCATAGTAGGGTTGAAAGATTTAATTTTTACTTTTCTAATTTGTAACAAGAACGTAATACATAAGTATACTCTCACTATTGTAATCACTTGATAATTCAAGGTGGAAGAACTGGGTGAACCCTCCACTGTTGGAATCACTTGATGATTAAGGGTGGGTCTTAAGTGGTGTACCCATAAGTTTTTTTGAGGAGCTTAGTGTTCATGTTTTTGGATTATAGCTTAGATAAGTGAAATTGGTATGTTTTTAGCATTAAGTGAATACAATAGATAACATAAATCTTTAAATGAATCATACACTAAATGATAGTGAATTTAATTTTATCACCAACCATTGTTCGAGATTGGTGACGATGGGCTTCATCTCCATTTTTCATATTGCATATAGAAACCATAGTCATAATGAGAAAACTTTCTATATTTCATCACTAGTAAGAATCTCATTTGCCATCCAACCTTATATTCCATCTTGCATAATAGTTTATTTTAGCACATCTACAACACACAAACCCCAAAAAAACATTGTTGTAAAACATAGGATTAAATTGCTTGTTTGATTATATGTGACTTGCATTTGCATTTTATTTCTACACATTCCACACTTACCATTCTCATCCAAATCATTAGATTATGATTTCAACTTGAATCCAAGCAAATATTTTGATTCAAACCTCCATTAGCCAAGCCATTTCATCCATGGAGTGTTCCACATATTTCCCTGCTACTTTTGTGGTTAACCCTATTAGTGTGATACAGATAATCTATTTTGGTTTTTATATGGGACCATCACACACTATGTATACCTCAAATACTGATGTATTACATAGAGCCACCAACATCATCATTCCAAAAACTAATCCATCATCTCCCACCAATCCTAATATCACCTACATAGATACGGTTAAAGTGGAAGATTCTTGAAGATCCATTAACCCTATTCTAGAGTAAATCAATGGCTCTTCTAGGCATGATCCTTCTTCTTAGTAGGAACTTTCCCACTCGTAGCCATCCAATTTCACCCAAGTGTATAACAAACCTATTTTTGAGGCATCATCCACACCTTCACATCATTGGTCTCCTCAAAAATAGTCATGTGTCCAAAGCACTTCCATTCCATATTCCTATACCACCACCTATGTAAATCCATTGTATGAAGCACATGGTAATGCTACTTTACAAATGTTATTTTCCATTACATCCAATGTCCCTCATTCAGTTGCAATCCCTATTGCAACTTATCCTCCATCCATTTCATCCATTCCCACCACATCTACACCATATACCTTAGATATTGCCATAAAAGAAGCATGGAAACACCTCAATAAATTGCTCAAGGATCGATAAAATGATCATTCTTATCCCTAAAAGTAAGTTCAAGTGATAGGTTTCAAGCCCTAGACCATTTCCACCTAGCCTATCTTATTTACCACAAATCCATGATGGGTATAAAAATATTCTACAATTTCCATCACCACCGCTCCATCAAGTCCCAACCATTCCATTCCCATAAGTCAGCACATTCATAGTCCTCAAACCTCATATCCATTCCACCATTTGTAATCAATCCATCATCAATTCCAACATCACCAAATTTAGTCCAATATATCATATCATTAGCATCTCATCACACCTCCACATTTTAAAACTTCATCTTCACATAATAACCAAGTAATTCAGGGCTTCCACATACCTAGGGAAGACCCTAGAAATAAAGCAATGCACCAAAATATTGATAGCTTGATGCAACACACTCCTGGAATGATGGACCAAAAGCTAACTTTAAGACAACTTATTAATCAACCAATTCATTTTTTGGTACCATCACCACCATATCCAACATATTTTACAGTGTCAAAATTTTATAAGTTTAAAGGGACTGAGGACCCTAGAGAGCATATGAGCACATTCATTCACTCATTTTTTAGAATCCAAAATCAACATGCCTTAATGCTAAGAAATTTTCCTCAGGCATTGGGAGGAGATTTTGTGGAGTGGTATAACCATCTACCTCATCATAGTATTTATACTTTTGAATAGTTGGTTGACCAATTTATCCAAATATTTTCCCTCAATGTTCGAAATAAAATTTTATTGATTGACTTATATAATCTTAATAAATTTGATGATGAGTTAGTCTATGATTTTGGCAACCGTTGGAGGGTTTTTATCACAAAACTATCATTCTCCCTACTAATGGAAGAGCTAACTTTATTTTTCACCAAGATTTACTTAAAACCCGTCTCTTTTTTATTACAATTATAATAGTATAGATCATCTGAAGAAGCTCTCACCCATGCTAGCATAATTGAGGAGATAAAAATATGATAAGGTGTGCTAAATCCTAAAAGGAAATAATAGAATAATAAGGGTAAATTCAAAGAAATTTATTATGGCCATGCTAAGATAAATCAGGCCAATAAAGCAAATCAAGTAAATCAAGTGTTCATGAGCCAATCAATAGTGGCTCAACAACAACAACCAATGTAACAAAAACCACAACAAGTTTCCTATAAAGTGGTTCCCCCATCCTAATCAGTTCATAACATAGCACCAACTATGGATAATCACCAATGTTGACAATATATTTAACAAAATCACCACTACACACCTTTATCTAAGTCATATGCCTCCATCTTTCGTAGGTTGTACGATACAAATCAGCTTGCCTTACCTGAGGTTAAATCCGATGATCCTACTAAGCCTTGTAAAAACTATCAAGAGCATTTTTTTTTCCCTTATCATCAATATAATGGGATCAACATTAATGACTCCTTCATATTTAAATATATAGTGCAAGACCTAATTGACTTAGTGTCCATCAAGGTTGATAGTCCCTTAGCTTAAAAAAACAAAACCTTGGCATATATCAAGCACCACTTACTCATCAGGAGGAAGAACAACCAATAACAAGAGGTTCAAACACCAAGATTACTAATAAATTCAATCATGTGCAACAATACCAAGGTTTTATGGGTGTTGTTCATGCAATCACCTGAGGTCAATAATGCAATACAAATCATCAAAATGCACAATAATAGACTATTCAATCTCCCATAGCACATTTGTAAAGTGTGCATCCTCAACCTACCAATTCATCATCATCCATAAATATATCCACCAATTCTTCCCAACCAATTCATATTCCAAGATTTCCACCTCCACCCACTCATATTTTGAATCATCCACAAAGGCCAATTATCTCTTTGAGTAGTCGGTTAACCACTAGCCTTAAAATATCTTCAAAAAAACTATCCATTTACAAGATAATTGAACAATATACCCCACACTAATATGCATTAATAGAGATTCTAAAATCCATTGAAATATAAAATTAGGATACTAATGCCTTTAGAAATTCTATTGGGAGTATCTGAACATGTCTGGAGCTTTCCATTACATTCTACAATTTTGAAATCAAACCAATATCATCAAGATCAATGGACCCTCCATTGCATATTATGGCTCAAATTGATAGGAAGCTATTCAGATGAGTTTTTATTGATACTAAATCCTCCATCAATATCATCACTACATTCACTCTTCAACATCTTAACCTTCCACCATCCCACATCATCAAGTCTACCTTCATATTAAAATAATTTAACAATCCTCTCTATTCCATAGTTGGCACTGTAGTTTTACCCATAAAAGTGAAGGTAAAAATGTTGCACATAATGTTCTATATATTGGAAGGGTTCATGTTGTACAATGTACTCTTTGGACCTCCTTGTATTATGGAAATGAGATGTGTCCCCTCTATAATGCATTAATGTTTAAAATATGTACATGAGAAATAAATTCATTGCATAATAGTGGATGTCAAATCATTTAAGTATTGCAATTTCATTTCAAATCCCTATGAGTCCACCCTTCCATCCAATAACCTTTTTTTGACCCCATCAAGCATACCATCCACTTATTCATCCAAAACTCCTATTGCTAAGGAACTTCCCATAACTACCCCACATCAAGCTTCTACCCCTTCCACTTCCATACCCTCATATTCATCACCATTGACTACATGCATATGTGGTCAAGCACAATCTACATCATCCACATCATCAAAAACAACATCCTCCATCATCATTCCTTCAACCTCGTCACCCATTAAAAAACATCTCAGCCAAATCCACCTTCATCCATAGTAGTTGATGTCTCACAAGTCAAATTAATATATTGTGAGATACCATTTCAATCCATACCTCTCCAATTATTAGAGAACCAAGCTAATATTGAGCCTTCCACATCCCCTTCCACATCTACCTCCACATCATCCCAAGTTGTGGTCCACCTCACTAATCCTAGTATTGGTGAATATGTGGTCCAATACATCATTGTCACACTACTTAACATACAAACTACTAGGAATTATGGTTTCCCACATGATCCACCATTATCCATAGGAGTGGTGTACAACATGGGTTCAATCCCTAGAAAAATTAATTTTGTGTATGGGGGGATTGATTCATCATCCAATCCATATTACCTATATGAATCCCAATAACCAACACTTGACAACTTACAACACATGTTAGGTTTTCCATCATGATACTTTCATCGAGTAAATTGGTAAGGATATGGCCTAGGATGACATGAACATGGAATGCATGATCTCATTGATACTCCATATTGAGAAGTGCATGATAGTTCAGGTCTAGGCTATCACCCTCATTCTTCCATTTCTTCTTTTGAACAAGCTTTTAAAAATATTAATTCAAATTTAGATGAATAAACCCATCACTTTGATAACTTTGAAGATGAAATCTATGAAGAATATGATGTTATGTCGATAAATTCTGATGAATATGATGAGGAATCAACACCCATCATTCCATTCACCGAACAAGATGAGTACTACCTCAGAATTTTCCCCATCCATCAACCTATATTTTTCTTGCTTATTCCATAATAACAAGCCAAATCAATTGGTTAACCACCACCTCCACTTAAATTATCCACCTCACCAACCAATTTTGTAATATATGTACATAATTCAAAATAAAAAATCAAAAAAACAAAAAAAAGAAAAAGAAAAAAAATTGCATTGCATATGCATGGATTTTTGGATGTTGCATTTACATGTGTTTCCTACCACTATCCAAATTTCCAAGGTCCTTATAGGCTTGCCATACTAGGGCGAGTAAAAGAGCTCAAACCACTTAACATTATCCACTTGAGAGCATTCTATGTTTAATGTGATTTATATATATGTATATGTACATGGATGATACACAAAAATAACATTGCATTGCACACACTACATTTCACAATTTGCATTTCACACATTGCATTTTACACATCACATTTTACACATTGCATTGCACACATTACATTTCACAAATTGCATTTCATACATTGCATTCACAACCACATTCACACATTCTATTTCATATTAGGAGGTCATATATTTATGTATTGGTGTTATTCAAAGCATCAGACATTCCATTACACCATTACATAAAGTCCAATTGTCATTTGCAAGTTACATTTCCATAATCCCTAGGTTTTTTCGATCACTCAACCACTCCTAGTATTTCTAGAAACCTCCAATACATGTTGATTTTTCTTTAGGCCCAATACACATTTTCACTAAGAAAATATTTAGTTATGGTAATTGACTCTAACACTCTTGAACCAAACACAATCACACATCTTAAAAAACATCTTGTGTCAAAGAGAGATAACACCATGATTGGGTTTAACCTTGAAGTGAAAAGGGTATTCCTTGCTTGTCCTATTATGCACATAGTCCCAAAATAAAAAATAGTGGTTTTCACCACTATCACAATCACTTCCAAAAAAAAAGAAAATTAGTAAGGATAGGGTAAAATTCTCATCACACTTCGATTTAGAATATGATTACCCAAAGCTCTAAATATTTTACACATCACATACCACAAATCCTCAAGTTGTAATGATAGAACTACATTTCCAATTAGATTGTTAGGTAGTTTGAATCCCCAAAACTTAGAGATAATATTCTTTGACTATGGATCTAATATCCACAGGGGCTTTAGATGCTTTATTGGTAGTGGAGGATGCTCATGCGTGGTGACACGTCTCTCTTGAAGAGACTTCTAACTACACATATAGACAAGCTAGATTCTTGGTCTTCTCCATGATAGGTGTCATTTCAATTTACTTAGGATTGTTTAATGAACTCACGTGCACATACATTGGTTCTTGATTACCTTGAGTCATTACCATACTCATGATTTGGTAAATAAATTCACTGCACACACATTTGGTCTTAGATAAAATTAGATAACATTTAGTGAGTTTGTTTGATATCACTAGTATGTACGAGTCTCTATAAAATAATCAGTCATCCATATCAACATCCACATCAGTATTCCATATCAAACATATCAATTTTCCATATCAACATCCATATCATTACATAAATCTTCCATTTCACATGCCACAATTTTGGTTCCCCCTGATTAAACAACAATGCTATACATGGTCAACTAAAATCTAAACTATAAATGATCATTAGAGCATTAATTCATTTGCATTCATACATATTATCATTGCATTATTATCCATAACACATACACATGCATTCACACAAAAGCATAACACAAAGTAAAATCCATGTATATATATATCACATGTCCAATGAATGCCCAAAGGCTATATACAATGGAGCACTAAGGCTCGTATACAAAAAGTGCATCTAAGCACTATATATCACCTATAAGAGGATCCATGTGACCCTGAAGGAGACTTATATCTAGAGCCACTGTATCTAGACTCACTATGCCTAATAGTCCTAGATATAGAGTATGAGAGTCAATCTGGTAGCCCAATTACATCAATAGATCCTCTAACTCTAGGATGTATTCATATTAGGATCAAAGACATAGTATGTTCTACCTCTAATGATGGTCCCTCTATGCTAGCTCTTATTGGAGCCTTGTGATCCTATCCTCACCTCCACTTGTAGCCATTCATACCTCTAGATTTACCCATAATCAAGCTATATTTGCATCCCATGTCACTATCTCTGCATCTCAATCTGCCACTATATTCTTGAGCCTCACCCACTCCTCCTAACTCTAACCTAGAGGTCTCTTTAAAATCTCCTCCATATCATCTAGGACATCTTCATCACCTCCAATATCTGGAGGTTGATTTGTTGCATCCCTCTCTCATCTCCCTTGACTATTAGATAAAATGCATCTCTAATGTATGGGAGACTCATCTACCTCCTCCACTTTAACCTCTGCCTCTTCCTCATCCTTGTTGTCCTCATGCACTACCTGAATGGGTACCCATGATGGTTGTGTAGTTAACCATGCATCATACTTAGTGATGGTCCTCACATCCATATCAGGGAGATCTATCTCCTTGTAATCCTCATAGGTCACCCTCCATGCCTTCACACAAGGTAGACCCATCTCATCCTTATGGCACCTATAAAATATTGGTGCCTTAGGAATCCCCTATCATAGCCCAAACTACCCCAACACCTATGAGAATTGGATCAGCTTCACCTCACTCCTATGTCACCCAACCACCCATCTAGCCTATAAAAATCTTTGTAGTTACTCCCTATCATCATTCCAAGTAGCACCTCACTATTGGAAAAAAAACATAGGTTAGTTTCCTACTTTAATTTCACTACCTCATTTAATTTTTCAACCCAAGGTAGCTCGTAGACTTGTGAGCAGCCTTGCACAATATATGCATATAATTTCCTCCATAGATATGAATCCTTTATATTTATGGTTTGGGGGGTGTTGGTGTTTGTTGAAGTTTTGATTTTTATTTCCAAACCACTAATCTATCATATGTTTATGAAAACATGCCTAAATTACATTTAGAAATTAAAACTACACATTGCTAGAATTTATAGAAAATATCAGAAATACAAGAATTTAAATTAATCTACAGAAATAAAATAAAATTAAATAAAACATAAAACAATGGAAATTAAAGGGAAGAACATTCTTGAGAGTGGGCCCACACTTCCAGCAGGTTCTTCCCATGTTAAATAATTCAGCATACACTTAGTTGATTTAACCAGAAATGACTCATAAAATATTTATTAAAACTTGCAGCAAAAAATGTACAAGGGAAATTTGGGATCACGTTTTCATGGAAGGCCTACATATCTATAATATATGTGGCCACAAACTATTACAAAATAGAAACAAATCAAATTTTTAATTTTACTTTACAACCACGTGTGTGAATACAGGAGATCAAGCAAAATATCAAGGTGTATTCTATTTTATCAGAATACATGTGATATTGGTTTTGCTCAAATTACATAGATATTTACATAGCAGCTCAAAAATATATGGTTAGTCATCTTTGAAAATGTCCCTAGTCTGATTCCAACACTAAAATTCCATCTATTCTTATCACTTAAATCATATTCTATTTTGCCATCACCAGAGTCATGCTGGAATTTAGCTTCAATGGGAATCAGGTGCCTTGTTTGTAGAAGTCAGGATGTAGGTGCCAATACGAAATTCAAGCACCTAATGTGAAGTAGGTGCCTAATGGAAAGCAGGAACCTAATGGGAAGTAGGTTCCCATCAGTGAAGTGTTGAATGAAATTTGGATGCTTCAAAGGGAATCAAGCACCTGAATTAGCACTTCACATCGGTGTATTACTAATGTTTTGCCTTCATGAAATCAAAGGTGCCAGGTTTAAGTGGGACCTTGACAAAAATATTCTAAAACACATCAATTTATATGAAATTTATACAAAATGCAATTAGAAATAAAATATTAAATAACATGTAAAATAAACTATTTTTTTTGAAAAATTTGAAAAAAATTGTATTAAAACAAAGATCAGTTACAAGTTGGGATGAGACTTTTCCCAGCCATAGACAGAGAGCACACAAGATTACAACATTAAAAGAATATTTGCATTGGAGCCAAATCTCTTAAACCAAAACCTAGCTAACAGGGGAGTCGATGAATCCGAGATTCAAGCGTGGAGAGACTCCTTCCCCATTGGCCTAAGGCACGATCCAACAAGGTTCAATGTTTGCACAATATGAGATGTTGCTAGGGGGATCGATTTGGTCTGTTGATGCAACTTGTCACAATGTCGCGAAACTTTTTCCTTCTTCTCCTTTGGCCATGAAAATGCAACATGTCACGATATCATGAAACTTTTCTCTTTTGGTCGCAAAAATGCAACATGTCATGATATCGCGACACTTTTTATCTTTGGCCGCAATGCTGCAACATGCCGCGATATCATGACACTTTTTCTCCTTTGGCCATGATGATGTAACATGTCATGATATCATGACATTTTTCTCTTTTGGCCACGATAGTGCAACATGTTGTGATATCACGACACTTTTTCTCTCTTGGCCGTGATGGTGCAACATGTCGCGATATCGCGACACTTTTCCTCTCTTGGCTGCAATGGTGCAACATGTCACGATATCGTGACACTTTTTCCTCCTTTGGCCATGACGAAGCAACATGTCGTTATATCGCAACACTTTTTCTCTTTTGGCTGCTATGATGCAACATGTCATGATATCGCGACACTTTTTCTCTTTTGGCCGCGACGATGCAACATGTCGTGATATTGCTACACTTTTTATCCTTTGGTTGCAATGATGTAACATGTCATGATATCACGACTTTTTTCTCCTTTGGCTGTGATAGTGCAACATGTCATGATATAATGACACTTTTCTCTCTTGGCCACGATGGTGCAACATGTTGTGATATCGTGACACTTTTTCTCTCTTGGTCGTGACGGTGCAACATGTCGCGATATCACGACACTCTTTCTCTTTTGGCCACGACGAAGCAACATGTTGCGAAATTGCAAAAAAATTTCTCCTTTGGCCACGAAGATGCAACATGTCATGAAATCATGACACCTTTTCTCTTTTGGCCGTGAAAATGCAACATGTCATGATATCACGACACCTTTTCTCCTTTGGTCATGAAAATACAACATGTCACGATATCGCGACACCTTTTTTCCTTTGGCCATGAAAATGCAACATGTCATGATATCGCGATACCTTTTCTTGTTTGGCCATGAAAATGCAACATGTCACAATATCGCAACACCTTTTCTCCTTTGGTCATGAAAATGCAACATTTCGCGATATCGCGACACCTTTTCTCCTTTGGTCGTGAAAATGCAACATGTCGCGATATCACACCTTTTGTCCTTTGGCCACAAAAATGCAACATCTCATGATATCGTGACACTTTTTCTCTTTTGATCGCAACAATGCAACATGTCATGATATTGTGACACTTTTTCTCTTTTGGCCATGACAATGCAACATGTCACGATATCATGACACTTTTTCACTTTTGGCCATGACGATGCAACATGTCACGATATCGTGACACTTTTTCTCCTTTGGTCGTGATGAAGCAACATGTCATGAAATCATGACACCTTTTGTCCTTTGGCCTCATCAAAGCAACATGTCACAAAATCGTGACACCTTTTATCCTTTGGCCTTGTCGAAGCAACATATCGTGATATCGCGACACCTTTCCTCCTTTGGCCGTAAGAATGCAACATGTCATGATATCGTGACACTTCTTCTTAGCTGGCCATGATGTTGCAACATGTCATGAAATCACGACACCTTCCTGCTGTCTTTAGGTTGTCTCAGTCTGCTACCATTTCAACACCTTGCCTAATCACTTCATCCTCAACAACCATGTCATTGTTCCACTGAACCCCAACCTCCTTCTCAGCACCCATCTTAGCCAGGAAGTCTGCCACTTTATTTAGATCTTTACTCACATAAACTGGAATCACATCATCTAATTCCCTCCATAATTCTTTAATTTTAGTGACAAGAATCCTCAGCCTCCATGTTTTCAAAGAAAATTTCCTCATGCAATCTAGTGCTCCAACCATTATTTGAGAATTTGATTCTATTATTATCCTCATGTGGCCTTGTTTTATTTCCCAAATAGAAGCAGATTTGATAGCTAAGGCTTTTGCTTCATTATTTTTGGCTCTTCCCAAGCCTTGCAGTTCCCAATAGAGCATTGTTCCAACATGATTCCGGTAAACCACTCCAATTCTAGCTCTACTTGGATTGCCTTTTGTAGCTCCATCAATATTAATTTTAATACAACCTTTTGGGGGTGGTTTCCAACTAGCTATATCCTATCCCTCTTGCACTTCAACTTCCTTTTCCATTGCCCCATAAAAAACCTGAGTTTCCTCTTTAGCATAGACTACCACATTTTTTGTGACTTTGCTCCAAATGACCTGCAAAACTCCATCTAAAGAAAAAAAAGTTTCTCTAAAAATTCTAGCATTTCTCTCCAACCACACTTTCCACCAGATAAAATTTATTCCAAGCTCCCAACCAATACAAAGAGCTTTAGATTTAAATCTACCCCTATTCCATATTTCCAAAATATTAATCTGATTCAAATCACCAATAACTTGAATTTTATAATATAAAAACCATCTCTCCCAAATCTGGCACATGAAAGGGCACTCAAACATCAAGTGATTAGTTGTTTCCTCACTCTTGTAGCATAAAAACATTGAGATGGACCAATGATTCCATTACATCTGAGTTTATCAAAAGTAATAATTCCATTATGATGAACTACCAGGAAATTTTTTTTACTTTTGGCCAACCCTTGTATTGCCAAATATTTCTCCAATCCTCCACCTGATAAGTATGAGGAGGGGGCTCTGGAAGGATCTTATCATATCCATCCTTCACTGTGTAGACACCAAGGCTCTTGTATCGCTCCAAATTTTTCGCATCCCTACCTTCAGGCTATAGGATCCGCGCCCGGAAGGAGGATGGGAAAAGGATGGTGCGGTACCTCGGACTGAGAGGACTTTGCGAAGGTCCCGCCTCTCAAGGGAGGTGTATTTTGGTGATTTTTCGACGGATGGTGGGTTCACCAGGAAACATTTGGCGGCAGTTTCCACGCCTAGGTTTTGGAATGTGTTTTGATGTGTTCGTTTTAATCTTAAGCATTCAAGTCCTAGGTTTGGCCGAATGAATCTAAATTAAACTACATGAAAATGCAACTTTCATGAACACAACAAACAGATTTGAAAGCAAAAAATAGAGAATTTTATAGAATGACAATGAAGAATACCTGATCCGGATGTCTGAAGAAGATTCTGACGTTTGAAGCAGTCTGGATCGCTCGTAATCTGACATAATCGCTCGCAATCTGACATAATCATCTGAGATCTGACGAATTCGTCAGACGAATTCGTCAGAGACCTACAAAACAGAAAATAGATGCAAAATACAAGAAATTCTACTGTGCTAACAGAGGCAAATTACACCAAATAATAAAATGAATACTGAGCAATAGTTTAAAACAGCAATCCTAGCCAATTTCTGTATTTTAACAACAAATCATGAACTTAATGTGCAATCTAAGCTAAATGGGTGAACTCCAAATGCAAAATAATATAAACACTGAGTAAATGATCTAATTTGCAGCATAAAATGACAAAGAAAAGGTTGAGAAAAGCAAACTCCAGGCACTGATTGCCTCGATGTGGACTGCAGTCGAGATCGTCTCGCATCAGTACGAAATCGTCTCGCATTTGACGGGATCGCCTCCGATCTGAACAGGTTCGTCGACGACAATGGATGCTGGCTCCGGCTGAAAATTAGTGATGTACCTACAACAAAATTGCTATGGGACTAGTGCAAAAGCAAGATTAGGATGTTTTGACGCAGAGGGAATCACTTTGCAAAAAATTTCAGCCAGGGGTTGGGGAGGGAAAATCTTAGAGATTAAATAGGCTTAGGGGGAGTAGTTAGGAGGTTGGAGATCATCCCAATTTGGGAGATCTCCAACAAGGGGAGGGTCCCAACGATGCAGACACGCTTCGCCCGTATTGGAGACCCGTTGGAACAGATTCCAACTATGCAAATTCAGTTTTGCGACAAGATCGTCTGGACGTCCTAGTCCAGACGAAATCGTCAAATCGGGGACGATATCGTCTGATCGGCGACGATATCGTCAAACGGTCAAAACAACCTCTAAAAATGGCACGAAAAAGGGGGAAACGGATTTTCCGACGGTTAACGGGCGGTTTGGGAGGTTAAATTTGAATTTAAATTTATTTACTAAGGTGAATGTAAATTTTATAATTTTATCGCGCCAATTTTAGGGTGCTACATTTTGCCCCCTCTTTAGCGAATTTTTCGAAGAAAATGCGTTAAAGATGAGTTCTTCTCGATCTACGAGAAAGCAAAAAATTATTCCCATTTTTAGGCGACGATTCTTGGTCGAATCGTACGACAGCTTACTATGGTGCCCCCTCCGTGTTTTTACCCAAATCGAACGTTTGAGGTAAAAACGCGAAAAAGCAAAAAAATTATTGTTGAATAAAATTAAGAAAAATAGGGTAAAACCCTAATTCATTTTTACTGTTCATTTTTACTGTTTTTAGAGCTCTGAAGCAAAATGGTGGAGACAACGCACAGATCGACAGAAGTCCGGCGCGGTCTACGGGTAAGAGTCTAAACTTAGTTTAGAATGCTTTAATTTGATTTTTACATGCTTTTTAGGTAGATTTTAGATGAATTTTGAGCATCGCGGCCGTTTTAGGGCCGTCGACGTCGTCGGGACGAAATCGTCCCGATTTCGACGAAATCGTCTCAATTTCGGCAATTTCGCCCGAGGGCGAAATCGTCGAAAGGGGGACGATTTCGTCAAATTAGAGACGATTTCGAACTGCGAAATCGGAGACGATTATGCTCAAATTTGGGACGATATCGTCCAATAGTGGGCGATATCATCAATTGCACAAAATTGAATTTTTAATTTGCATTATTGATTACTTGAATTATTGATTAATGATTGTTTATTGTTTATGTTGCTTATGTTGCAGAGAGGATTGCTAAAAAGCAGAGAATGGAAATATGGAGGATTGAGAGATGACTTGGCCGCTCTGACACAGGCAGAGCGAGATCTGCTGGCACAGGCGAGCTTACTGCATGTGGCAGAGATGCCACAAGTATCCACAGACATGGGGCTTCTAACAGCCCTAGCAGAGAGATGGTATCCGGGTTCTTCCTATTTTCGGTTACCGACAGGGGAGATGGCTCCCACACTAGAGGACGTATGGAGGATTCTGAGAATCCCCATACAAGGACGGATGATCACTCCTACGGCCAATCAGGGCCACGCTATGGGACGACTGTGTGGTGACCCGAGCTTCGCCCTGGAGAAGGGCGGAGTGAATATCGAGGCACTACGCCAGATGCCTGGGGCATCCAGACTCACACGAGTACTAGCTGGAGTGGTTGGTGGACTTCTGTTGTGCCACCAGAGCGGATGCAGGGTACCATGGATGCTCGTAGATGTGATCTACGATATGCGGGACCATGGGTACAGGTTTTGTTGGGGCAGCTTTGTTCTATGCCGGTTGTACAGGATCCTGTATGGGGTCGTGTACAAGGGCGGGCGATGTCTGGTGATGACATCGCTCCTACAGGTTTGGTGCTGGGAGCACATTGCAGTGCGGAGGCCGGTAGGGCTTCCACTGATAGGGATTGACGGGGAGAGGCCCCGAGTCTTCTACTGGTGGCTCCGGAGAGGGTCACAGTGGCGGATCGACCTGTCGATGTCCCGGAGACTACTGGATGATTTGGTCCCAGACCAGATCACCTGGAGACCATGGAGAGGGCACCCAGGGTGGGCCGAGGATGGACAGGAGCTGGCTCGCATCAGGCGAGTCTGCTGGCTACGGATGGAGAGAGGAGAGGTGGAGCTCCACCGCTATGACCGAGTTTTGAGACAGTTCGGTCTGCAACAGGGGATCCCATCTCTGAGGGATTACGAGTTTTCTCGGACTGTCCGGGATAACACCACGGTTAGCGGGGCTCCTGACATGCAGCGCTTCTGGAGCCAGGACGCAGACGATGCCCCCATCCAGCCAGTGGATGGGGATGATGCAGGAGTAGCCGATGGCTATGATGCCTGGTACGTAGGCATCCGCCCTCCTCGGATGACGAGGGCACAGGGTCCGATCCACGCAGTTGTGCGTCGGATAGGGAGGCGGTGCCAGGCAGCGATAGAGGCGGCCCAGGGTCACGGCGGGAGGGAGCAGAGGAGGCCACAGGCACAGGAGAGGCCACGGCAGTGGGAGAGGAGGGAGGAGAGACCCCCATCTCCACAGAGAGAGAGACCACCATCGCCCGATAAGGGCAAGGGTGTAGACACTAGGGAGAGCAGCGAGACAACGACTCTCCGAGCTGAGGTTGCCCGCTTGCGGGCTCAAGTGCAGACACTACAGGATGAGGCTACACGGCTCAGAGCTCGGGGCGGAGGAGCGAGCACTCGGGATTTAGCACGCGCTATCGCCCAGATCACTTTCTATCAGGCTCTATACTACCAGGCGGTGCCAACGGAGCAGAGGGTGCCATTACCAGCACACATTGCAGAGCCTGTCGTGATGGGGTCATCTAGGACATCATCACGATCGGCATCCCGGACTCACGGCACCACACGGACTGCGATGGGGCCACCTCCTCCACCTCAGGGGGGGGAGGAGATGAGGCTGAGAGCTCGAGGGGCTCTCGAGACACTACACAGAGGGTATTTGATTGAGTATGCCAAGATATGGATTGTGGCATACTAATCTAGCTGATATGATGTACATATATATTTGTGACATATATATATAGATGAGATATTTTTGATCATATGACTTATATTGTGTTATGTATTTTTATGATGCTTTTAGATGTTTTAATTGATTGATTTAATAATTCATTGAGGATTCATGTAATTATGTCGTTGGAAATATTATAATTTGAATGTCATGCTATAACATTATAAATGAAATAATCTGATGTAACAAAGTGGTTGTTTGTGATGCAATGTGATAAAAATAAAAAGACTTCTAACAATAATTTCAAAGGACATTGTCGCTATTATAGACCATTTCATGGAGTCGCTGCTCACTCGGTCGTCAAGCTAATCCCATTTATAGAAATATTGTTAAAAAGGAAAAGAGTGCTTAAGAGACTGTCTTAAGACTTTGGTGCAATAGTGCAAATGATGATGATGATGATGATTGGTTTTGTTTTCAGATTTTCATGAAAAATATTATGCATGAAATATTGTTTAAAATGATTTTTGCTAGGCATAAATCCCTAAGTGTGATAAAATTTGTGAATAATTCCTTAGGAATTATACCATCATTGCAAAGTTAAAGGTTGACATAATGACATGAAATAGTGATAACGTGTTTGCTTTTGAAAAGCAAAATTTGTGTAAAATGAAGTCATATGGTTTTCATGATTTTGAAGAAATGGGGAATAAAAATTGTTACAATGGTTTGCGCTAGGCATAGAATATGTAGGTATAGACTTATACCATCATCGCGAAAATCCAAAAAAAATAGTTTTATTGCATGGTTGATTTTTGATGAACAGAAAAGATGAAAATGAGGACTTGCGCTAGGCATAAAATTCCAATTTTGGTTTTGAAACTATACCATCGTCGCGAAAGTCAACCAGATATATATGATTTGATTTGTGTAATTTGGAAGAAATTTTTGATTTTTCTAATTCTATAGTTGTCTTTGTGAAAAATAATTGTACTTGATTATTCCAAACAAGTTGCAAAAATAATATTTCAAAGTATTTTGAAGACAAAAGTTAGATTTATAAGGAATCCCATGTGCATATGTGCATTCATTTCCGATCTTGATTTATCATAATGATACACAAAATCTCTCAAATACAAATGTGTGTGCAATTGCATTGTTCATTTACCAGTTTTGAGCAAGATACTATGATACAAGTGATTTGAAGAAACCAAATAAGTGTGCATTAACCATGATGTAGATGCATATAACCATATTAGACTACTATGTAGGTCGGATTATCAAGAGCTAGCTAATCCATAAGCAGACATAGGTCTATACAAAAGAAGGTCGCTAATGTGACAGACATATCGCCACGCTAGGAGTTACCCAAGGCCAAGCAGGTTGGGCACAAACCACCTGTTATGGGGCTTACCTCACGGTTTTCAAATAATTGAGAATTCCAGGGGATTCAAGCTCATCAACCCTTCTTTTCTTTTCAAAGGGTAGGGAAAGGGATTTTATTGCTTTCTTGCTTTCTTTTGAACTTTGCTTATTTTTCTTTTTGTATTTCTTTTGCTTGATAATGCTTGGAACATTGCTGAAATAACATTTTTCTTTTCTCTTTTTCTTGAATTTTTCTTTTCTTTTTCTTTTTCTTTGCTAGGGATACTTGCTCGGATTAGTTGTAGAGCAAGGGATTTTTATTCTGGGTAGGGGTGAGCTTGTCCTTTTGCCAATTCTCAAAGATTCTAGACCATGTGCATGATAGGATAGCAGGGGAAACTTTTCACTCAAGAAATCAGTTCTACTATGTAGCAAAACATGGAAATTACAAATATAATCATTTTATTGTGGAAAGATGTGTGTGGTTTAAGTAAATAACAAGATCAATTCTCTATGCTCAAACTTTATTTAATTGAATTTTGTGAACTTTGATATAAGAGAGATTAGTAATCATGCCAAATAAAATCAAGATATTTATTGTTGTGAGTGTGCAAGTGAGGGATTCAAAATAAATGCTAATTTATCCAAAATAAGTTGAAACATATAACTGCAATAATTGTAAGAAAATATATATAAATGATTTGTGAGAAAGTTTTTGAGAATGTTGACTCTCTCTTTCTTCTGTATATTGTTTTGGTTTCGAAAGAGTCAAGCATATTGTTGTTTTTATATTTTTGAGCAAAAAATTTAACAACTGCCTTAAACAAATGCAATAGATAGTTTTTGAAGATTTTTGGAGATTTATGAATGTTTTTGGTGTTTTTGAATAAATTGAAAGAAATACAAGATAGTAATTTTGAACAAATATATACATGGATGAAATGACCAAGTTTATGCATAGTAACGTTTAAGATGCAAAATATTCATGGGTTCTTTAAGTTCTTTACCATCTAAGGTAGATAATTTATATGCTCCTGATTCAAATTTTGCAGTAATAATGTATGGTCCAAGCCAGTTGGGCTCAAATTTACCTTTAAGTTCTTTGGTTGCATTTGTATTTTTTGATTTTCTTTTAAAACAAGGTCGCCAATCTCAAAGGATCGATGACGAACTTTCTTAGCATATGATCTTTTAAGCTTGTTTTGGTAAGCACGGAGATGCTCCAAAGCATTGATGCATTTTTCATCGAGGAGTTCCAGCTGACTGAGTCTGCCAAACACGATATTCATCTCCTACTTCGGTATCTTGAAGTAGCAGGAGCCAAAGAAGGAACTTCCAATTCAAATGGAAAAACTGCTTCAGCACCATATACCAAAACAAATGGTGAAGTGCCCGTCGGGGTTCGAACACTAGTTCGATAAGCCCACAAGGCTGGATATAATTGAATATGCCAATCACGGCCAGTTTTATTGACTAATATTTTGAGAATTTTGATTAAAGTTTTGTTAGAAGCTTCTGCTTGACCATTACCCTGAGGATAATAGGGAGTGGACCAGCGATGTTGAATCTTATATTTTTGACATAATTTTTTAACATCTTTATTTTTGAAAGGAGTTCCATTGTCAGAGATGAGGTTGGCAGGGATTCCGAACCTGCAAATGATTTGATTAAAAATAAATTTAGAAACTTGTGTGCCAGTGCAAGAAGCTAAAGGCATAGCTTCGACCCACTTCGTGAAATACTCAGTGGCAGTTATGATGAACTTGTGTCCATCAGAAGACACAGGATTGATTTTGCCAATAATATCCAAGCCCCATTTAGAAAAGGGCCAAGGAGATGAAATAGCCTGCAACTCTTGTGCAGGCGCATGGACAAGGTCAGCATGTTTTTGACACTTGTCGCAATGGCGCACATACTCATGTGCATCTCTGTTTCCATGGTAGGCCAAAAGTATCCTATCCGAAGGAGCTTTTTAGCAATGGCACTACCACTAAAGTGTCCTCCACAAGATCCATCGTGGGCTTCACTCAAGGCTGATTTAGACTCTTCTAAGTTTAAACATCTTAATAGGATACCTTCAAAAGATCTCCTATATAAAGTATTGCCAATTATTACAAATCGACTTGCTCGTCGACGTAATAACCGACATTGGTTTCTATTAGAATTAGCAGGGAAAGTCCCATTTTGGAGAAAATCAAATATGTCTGTATACCAAGGTTCAGGAGTAGTTTCATTGATTAGAAACACATCCAAAGGCTCTAAGCATGACTTATTTGAAGCGGGTTCTTGGAGTCGACGAATAATGATAGTGGCGTATTCGTCGTCTAACTCCAAGGGCAGGAGAGATGCAGCTGCGGCCATAGCATCAGCTGCACGGTTGCTAGTTCGAGGAATAGCTTCCAAGGTGACTTGATCAAATAAAGACATTAGTTGTAAAACATAGGCCTTATATGGGCACAGTTTATCATCTCGGGTTTGATAAACTTCATTAATTTGATTTATAACCAATTGGGAATCACCAAAAACTAAGAGATTTTTAATTTTGAGCGCTAGAGCAGCTCGTAATCCAAGGATTAGAGCCTCATACTCAGCAGTATTGTTGGTGCAAGCAAAGGTCAGTTTGAAGGACAGAGGAATAAGATGTTTTTGCGGAGATATTAAAATAATACCCGCACCAGCCCCACTCATGCATCGGGCGCCATCAAAGTATAAGGACCATTGTTCAGGATGGTCTGCCTCTAATTGGAGGCATTCATCTGGAAACTCGATGATGAGGGGATGAGTAGACTCTAAGGGTGCAGCAGCTAATTGATCTGCTATGATTTGACCCTTAACAGACTTCTGTCCTATGAAGGTGAGATCAAACTCGCTTAGAGCAAGAACCCACTTGGCTGTGCGACCCGATAAATAAGGTCGACTCATGAGATATCTTAAGGGATCATATTTAGCAATGACATAAGTTTTTTGGCTAAGCATATAATGTCGTAATTTTTGCGTAGCAAAAATGACTGCTAGACATAGTTTTTCCAACGCGGTATAGCGGGTTTCATAACTGATGAAGGTTCGGCTAATGTAATAATTAGCACGTTCTCGCTTTTCATCATCAAGTTGAGCTAACATAGCTCCTAAGGCAGAATCTGAAGCTGAAATATATAGGAGAAATGGGCGATCGGATTTAGGTGGTGAAAGCACCGACGGATTAAGGAGATATTGTTTGAGAAGTTCAAAAGCTTCTCTACATTCTGTGTCCCAATTAAAGGGGACATCCTTCTTAAGGAGTTTAAGAAAGGGACTAGTTTTATCCGCCAGCTTATCGATGAAGCGACGGATGGCTTGAAGCTTACCTTGTAAACTTCGTAATTCAGATATATTAGTAGGTGCGGGCATATCGGTGATGGCCGCAATTTTGAGAGGGTCAATTTCGATACCACGTAAAGAAACTAAAACCCCTAATAGTTTGCCGGACTTAACTCCGAATATGCATTTTGCTGGATTTAATCGAATGAGATATTCTCGTAATCGATTAAAAACTTTCCTTAAATCATCTAAATGATGATCTTCAATAAGAGAGCGAGCTATGATATCATCTACATAATCATGTAGGATATCATGCATCATATCATGAAAAATGTAGGTCATAGCTCGTTGATAAGTTGCACCGGCGTTCTTTAAGCCAAATGGCATCACTTTCCAGCAAAAGGTACCCCAGGGGGGTAATAAAGGTTGTTTTAGCCTTGATCTTCAAGGAGCTATCCTGATCTGATTATAACCGGAGAATCCGTCCATTAAGGACATCATCCCACTTCCGGCAGTGAAGTCAATAATTTGATCCATGTTTGGAAGAGGAAAGTCATCTTTAGGGCATGCAGCGTTGATATCTCTAAAATCGGTGCAAACTCTAACTTTGGTAGCTTCTTTCTTGGTGACTGGAACTACATTTGAGATCCATTCAGCATAATCAATAGCTTGTATGAAGATAACATTCAGGAGTTTTTCTAACTCCCCTTTGACTAGCAGAGCCACTTTGGGATGCATTTTTCTAAGTTTTTGTTTAACCGGTTTAGCATCCGGATGGACCACTAGATGATGCATGACTACGGAAGGGTCTAGACCTGGCATATCTTCGTATGTCCAAGCGAAGACATCTTCATACTCTTTAAGAAATGCGGTGTATTGTTCTTGTTTTTCTTGACTTAGTTCTGCTCCAATATTGATTATGTGAGGATTGTCCTCAGTTCCAATGTTAATTTTAATGACATTTTCTACCTCCATGTGTAGATCTCTTTCAAAGTTAGGTGGGGCGGGTGACACGCCCAATTCTTGTAATTCTTGTAAGGTTAATTTAGATAATTCATTCTGAGGGTCAGTGGCCTCAATTTGGGCTATAGTTGGTATAGAACCATCAAAATAAAATCCGTTGTGTAGCATCTCTTCAACAGAGACATCATGGAAGATATCTCCTTCCAATTCTTCATCGGGGTCAGCAATCATTTCAGGGTATGCTATGGATAGCATGTTGCATGAAAACGACTGATTTTTAAGAGGCAAATCAACATGCCTATCCAAATAATCTTGATAGCATATGAGATGATCATCATCCTCAAAAGGAAAGGGTTGACCCTTACTAGGAAATAGGCCCACACCACAGCAGGCATGGCCACGGTTCTACCTCGAAAGGTTCTTTCATGCCATTTTGGAAAGGTCCCAAGCCTTTCCCTTTATATCCCATTTTAAGCATCATGGGTTTAGCTTTAATATAATCATTGGTAAAATAGCACCGAGCGTATCCCTCATGATGAGTTTTGATATTCCGAGGGATTCTTCCCCAGTCATATCCTTTATAAATGAAGGCACAACTCCCAACTTGGTAAGTACTTCCCAGAGGTTGTGGGAGGCCCAAAGTACGAGGAGATGGCGGTAATTTATTTAAAAGGTTTGAATCTTGCATGAAAGCATTCATTTTTTTTGATATTAAGGTTGTAGATAAATCTGGTAAAAGTTCATCAGAAAGGGCATAAGATGTAGAAGGCTTATTACCTATGTCTTGAGATGTGGAAGGGATGATAGATGTGTCTAGAGGTTTTGAATTTGTAGGGGTAGTAGTTGAAGAATTGGTTGTAGATTTGAAATCTTTTTGAGGTTCTAAAGTAATTTGTTTAGAGGGTTGTTGATCTATATAGGAGGATGAAGTTAATGGAGGGGAACTAGGTGAAGTTATGGGTTTATGTTTCACAGTTTTAGATGAAAAAGAAGAACTAGAATGTGTGGATGACAGAGCTGGGCAAAATTGCACTCCAACTGGTTCTGCCAAAGCACACATATCAAAAGGTCTAGGGTCACCATGAATAGTGACCAACTGATTTTTGAACTCAAATTTAACACATTGGTGTAAAGTTGATGGGACCGCTCGCATGGCGTTGATCCAAGGGCGACCCAAAAGTATATTGTACGATGTTGGGCAATGTACAATGAACACGGTTGTTTCTAGGGTTCTAGGACCAACTTGCAATGGGAGGGTAATAACTCCACATGTTTCTTGTGTTTCGTCATTAAAAGCTTTGATGATCATATCAGTTTTCTTCATTTCATCACTTCTAAAGCCAAATCGTTGGTAGAAGTCAAAGGTGCAAATGTTTAGAGATGAGCCATTATCAATCAAAACTCGTTTGACAGCTACATCTCCAATTAAAGCAGTAATGTATAAGGGATTGTCCTTATGTAAACTGTGTTGTGGGATATCTTTATCCCGGAAGTCAATACAATCAATCTCTCGAGTGATGATAGTATTGGCCATAGCTTCAGGTTGAATGTTTTGAGGCACCATCATTTGACTCAATGTAAGCATCAACTCATCCCTATGGGTGGGAGAGGATCTTAATAAATCTAAGAGGGAAATTCTGGCCGTGGTATTAGACAATTGCTCATTAATGCTGTAAGGGGGTTTAGATTGGATATTAGGAGCATGATTCCCTTTATTAGGGTTTTTCAGAACGAATGGAGCTGATCCATCGTTCTGGTTTGATTCTTGCTGAGAGTTTTGAGCTTGTTGTCGAGTAACGACTCCAATGGTACCTACAATGTTATAGTGAAGACGTTGAACTGGTCTCGGTTGAGCATTAATGGCTTGTTCATTTGAAAGGAATATATTAGAAGAAGGTCGAGTAGTGACTCTTCTAGGAAATGGTTCTTCTGGAACCATATCATCTGTGACAGGTTGAATAGGATCTGATTCATTTTCAGAACTATTCGATTGGTTTGAAGTAATGTCTACTTCACTTTCACTATCTGACTCTATATCACTAGAATCAGAAGTTTGAAAATTATGTAAGGTCCTGGTCGTAACCAAGGATAAGGTCGTGTCAAATATTTGAGGATCCTGAATAGGTAATTGTCCGCTAATGGTTCCTACATATCGGGTAGGAGGGGGAACATTATGATGTTCGATTTGATTGGCTACCTCTTTACCATGTCTTGGTAAAGGGTGTTGAAATATGTCTAGAGTTTGATTGGCATTTTGATTTTGATTTTGGGGAATAGTCTTTTGAGTATTATTAGGAGGGTTTTGTTTAGGTTGGAAGGCTTGCACTTCCATTTCATTATTGTCAATCAAATCTTGTATTTTATGTTTCAACCTTTTACAGGCGTTGGTAGAATGTCCAGGTCCTCTATGGAAATCACAGTGCAAATCAGCTCTATATCCGGGTATAGTTGGGTCAGGTTCCCGGATGGCTGGCAATTGGATTAAACCTCTTTCGAGCAGTTGAGGTAAAATAGTTGACAAAGGTTGGTTTAATCTAGTGAATTCTCGAGGAGGCTTGTCAGGAGGTTTCAATATGAATTTTTTTGTTGTCTTCGTTGCATTGATATTAGCAACATTTCTGCTATCAGTGACTCCGTCACCGACAACCTGTTTGTTTTTATATTGATTTCTAGATGTTTTCTCGTCATCCTTCTTCCTAAGTTGGCCTCTCCTAATGAGGGCATCTTCTACTCTTCGAGCTAAATCTATAGCTTGATCGAAGGTAGTCAAAGTAGTTGTTGATAGCTCATAAGAAAGTTGTTCTTGTAAATTGTTGATGAAAATGTCCAACATTTCCCTATAGGGTAGCACAAAGTGCAGTTTTCCGTCAATTGCCTCCATCTAGCTAAGAAATCGGCAAAGCATTCATCCTTATCTTGTTTTAAATTGTATAGGTCTTTAATAGTTACATGCCTCTCGATGTAGGCACTAAATTGATGGACAAATGATTCAGCTGTTTCTTCAAAGTTTCTCAAAGAGTGAGTGGGCAATTGGTAGTACCACTCTAATGCCATTCCACCTAAACTTTTGGGGAACATTTTTAGTAATAGCAAGTCGTCATGCGATATGTCGTGACATGCTATCCTAAACATGCGAAGATGCTCTATGGGATCTTCGGTTCCTTTATATATAGGCAGAACAGGCATGGGAAAATGTTTAGGATATGGTTGAGCTACAACTATGGGATCCAAAGGTTGACTACAAATCTCTCGATAATTATACGAGGGACGGTAGGGATCTATTTGGTCCATACGTGAAGCCAATTGTTTCACCATAGCTTCCAAATTACTAGTTTGCCCCCCATATTGGTTTGGTAGGGCATTGACATAAGTGTTATGGGCATATGATGGAGGAACATGCAGGTTAGATGCCATGTTACTGTTGTGTAAAGTATTGGTAGGAAAAGTATTATGGAGGGATTTTGAAGTTGGATGATGTTGTATTTCGGATTGTTGAAAATTTGTATTTGGCTTTGTTTTAGGTTTCTGTTTATTTAAAGCATTTTGTTCAATAGTTTGGCGGAACAAAGTAGTGAAGGGAATTTTCTTTTGTGCGGGAGTGATTTTAGGTTGAGTAACAGGTTCCTTAGGAGGTTGGGTAACCTGTTGTTTTGACATGCTTTGGGCTATAGTGACCATATCCGTATTGGATGGTCCACCCTTGTCACTTTCTTGATCAATGAAAGACAAGGGATTAGTCTGCATATTGCATATATATTCCATGGCTGCTTGAGTTTTACTAATTTGCCCTTTATCAAGGCGAATTGCCACATTAAGGTCATCAATGTTTTCCATGAGAAATCTCTTGAAATGCTCTGCATTGTCAAAGGCAATAGCTCCATTTGGAGCTACTCTAGGGGATGAGGATCCATCCTCTTTAACATTTGCTTCTTGTTCCTTATCTTCACCTAAGTCTTCATCTGATTGACCTAGAGTTTCTCCTTCCGGATTTGTATCTCCAAGAAGGACATTTGGATTTTCAGTTGTATCTTGTAACCAATCTTCTCCTTCCCCTAAAGTTTCTTTACCATTCCTAAGTTTAGGCATGGTGCTAAGTTTTGATTTCAGCAAATATATATATATATATATATATATATATATATATATATATATATATGCAACAAATTAAGAGGTATATATTTACTATATACCTACTATAATATTTGAAATTGAAATGTTTAAGTTTTTGCTAAGTTTTTTTTTTATTTTTAATTTTTTCTTTAATTTTTTTTTTTTGAAACAATATAATAAAGACAACAAATAACACAATAAATGCACAAAATAATAAGACTGAAAGTAAATGAGCTAGTTTTCTATGAATAACTTATGAATATCATTAATAGGTTCGAGTTGTTCAGGAGTCATGAAATGTTCTTCTTCAAATTGAAAGTTTTCTTTTAAGAATTTGATGAAAAGGGCTATGGTAATATTATCTGTCTCAGATGCTGGTTGATAGAAGTAAAGCTCGTGGCAATACTCTCGATATAACACAGCACGAGGAACTCTATTCCATCTTTCCCTATCTGTAAGAACAACCTCTTGGTCTTCTACAAGGCCTAGGAATTGGTGCACAATAGCTGCGTTCTCGAGGTATTCCTCGAAGGTGAACAACTCTGAAGATACTAAAGCTCTCCTATAGGCTAACCATCTATGGCAGGCTCTCTGAAGTTCATGATAAAAAACTAATTGATGAGGATCCAGGATTCTATCCAAGACTAGCCTCTTAATTTGCTTAAGTTGTGTGGACCTAGATGAAATGAGACTAAGTCTCCTATCAAGTTCGTTCCACAGGAATTGATTTCTACTTGTTTCAGGGATATTAAGGACAGAATTAACTTCTATAGCTGCCAATTGATTTTCTACGTTTATAGTAACTGCTAACCTCTTTTTAGGAGCTACCATCTAAACATGACTTTAAACCTTAAATGTTTTAAAATGCATCTAAGTTTTAGTTGTTCTAATTTTTTTTTTTGTTTTTGTTTTTGTTTTTGTTTTCAAAAGGTTATGATGCATTCACGTCGGGTTCACCAAAATGTATCGCTCCAAATTTTTCGCATCCCTACCTTCAGGCTATAGGATCCGCGCCCGGAAGGAGGATGGGAAAAGGATGGTGCGGTACCTCGGACTGAGAGGACTTTGCGAAGGTCCCGCCTCTCAAGGGAGGTGTATTTTGGTGATTTTTCGACGGATGGTGGGTTCACCAGGAAACATTTGGCGGCAGTTTCCACGCCTAGGTTTTGGAATGTGTTTTGATGTGTTCGTTTTAATCTTAAGCATTCAAGTCCTAGGTTTGGCCGAATGAATCTAAATTAAACTACATGAAAATGCAACTTTCATGAACACAGCAAACAGATTTGAAAGCAAAAAATAGAGAATTTTATAGAATGACAATGAAGAATACCTGATCCGGATGTCTGAAGAAGATTCTGACGTTTGAAGCAGTCTGGATCACCTGTAATCTGACAGAATCGCCTGTAATCTGACAGAATCATCTGAGATCTGACGAATTCGTCAGACGAATTCGTCAGAGACCTGCAAAACAAAAAATAGATGCAAAATACAAGAAATTCTACTGTGCTAACAGAGGCAAATTACACCAAATAATAAAATGAATATTGAGCAATAGTTTAAAACAGCAATCCTAGCCAATTTCTGTATTTTAACAACAAATCATGAACTTAATGTGCAATCTAAGCTAAATGGGTGAACTCCAAATGCAAAATAATATAAACACTGAGTAAATGATCTAATTTGCAGCATAAAATGACAAAGAAAAGGTTGAGAAAAGCAAACTCCAGGCACTGATTGCCTCGATGTGGACTGTAGTCGAGATCGTCTCGCATTTGACGGGATCGCCTCCGATCTGAACAGGTTCGTCGACGACAATGGATGCTGGCTCCGGCTGAAAATTAGTGATGTACCTACAACAAAATTGCTATGGGACTAGTGCAAAAGCAAGATTAGGATGTTTTGACGCAGAGGGAATCACTTTGCAGAAAATTTCAGCCAGGGGTTGGGGAGGGAAAATCTTAGAGATTAAATAGGCTTAGGGGGAGTAGTTAGGAGGTTGGAGATCATCCCAATTTGGGAGATCTCCAACGGGGAGGGTCCCAATGGCGCAGACACGCTTCTGCCCGGATTGGAGACCCGTTGGAACAGATTCCAACTATGCAAATTCAGTTTTGCGACAAGATCGTCTGGACGTCCTAGTCCAGACGAAATCGTCAAATCTGGGGCGATATCGTCTGATCGGCGACGATATCGTCAAACGGTCAAAACAACCTCTAAAAATGGCGTAGAAAAGGGGGAAACGGATTTCCCGATGGTTAACGGGCGGTTTGGGAGGTTAAATTTGAATTTAAATTTATTTACTAAGGTGAATGTAAATTTTATAATTTTACTGCGCCAATTTTAGGGTGCTACGACTCCCATAGCCCCAAGCTAATTCATCCTCCTCATCTCTACCTATGAGAAATATTTTTGCCAATATTTTAGTCATGATGGGTGTCAAATTTAGAGGGATTGAAATTGGCCACTCATCCAACTTCTTAAACTGCTTAAACTTATAAT
Source organism: Wollemia nobilis (assembly GCA_028583015.1). Classification (NCBI taxonomy): domain Eukaryota; kingdom Viridiplantae; phylum Streptophyta; class Pinopsida; order Araucariales; family Araucariaceae; genus Wollemia; species Wollemia nobilis. The sequence goes on along the minus strand of JAQPPZ010002832.1, from coordinate 10,677,783 downwards.
CCCCCAGTTGACTAGTGTTGAAATAACTTTCAATTTGGACCCATACCTTGGTTTCTATGGTTGTTTTTATTGGTTGCAATTTAGGAAATTCAACAATGATAGGTGGGTATTGATCCCATGAATTTGTACAAAATAGTGCCTTCTCCCCTCTCCCCACTTTCCAAAATAATCTATCTTTTACTACCTGAGATCCTAACTTGAGAGCCTACCACACTAAGGATCCATTACCATCCAAAGGGAAATGACCCACCTCATTTGGGTTCACTTGTCCCAAATATTTACTAGTTAAGATTCTACTAAATAAAGAAGTTGGTTGGGAAATCCACCTCCAATAAAGCTTTCCAACCAAAGCTTTATTATTTAACTTTGATCTTCTCAGTCCCAAACCTCCTTTTACCTTGGGCTGGCTTACTTTGTCCCAACCTACTAAGGCCCATTTCCTCTCTCCTTTTACTCCTTCCCATAAAAATTTTCTAGCCATCTTGTCCAACTCTTTCCATATAGTATGTGGGGCAGCAAGGATAGAAAATTTATAAATTGGCATGGCCTGAATGACTGACTATAAAAAAGTTAATCTACCCCCATAGGTTAACCATTTGTGAGACCAATGATTAATTATATCCTTGATACAATCCAAAATATTCCTCTAGATATCTATTTTTAGTTTTTTAAAATGCAAAGGGACCCCCAAGTATACCACTGGGAGATAAGTCCTTGTGAATCCCAAGATCTCTAAAACTTTGTCTTGAATCCTTTGATCAAGATTGAAAAATACCACTTTGGATTTTTTATCATTGATGACTTGGTTTGTAGCCCTAAGGTAGACATTAAGTGTATCTCTAATAATTCTTGCTTCCCTAAAGCTGGCCACTCCCACCAATCCTATGTCATCCACAAACTGTATGTGAGTCAAAATTTCCTCACCCACTTTGATACCTATTAAAAAACCTTTTTGTCTTCTCCTCAAGATAAGTCGACCCAATCCTTCAGCCAAAATGAAAAAAAGACAGGGAGAGCAATTATCTCCTTGACGAAGGCCTTGAGAAGCTCCAAATGGTTGCGAGGGAAGACCCTTGATTAAAATTGAGTATGTCGGAGTAGAAACACAACTCATGACCCATTCTATCCAATCTTGAGAGAAACAAAAGGCTACCATCATATTTGACAAGAAGCTCCACTCCACCCTATCATAAGCCTTTGACATATCTAATTTTATGAACATTCCTCTATTACTAGATGTTTGCATTGAATGGATTGCCTCCTGAGCTAGAACCACACCATCCAAGATCTGCCTACCCTCTACAAAACCCCCTTGCTCCAAGGAGATAATGTTATGTAGAAGAGGTTTTAGCCACTCAGCCATTACCTTTGTGATTATTTTATATATGACATTGCATAAGGCAATAGGTCTATAATCTAAAATGTGTACCCCCTCCTCCCCTTTTGGAATTAAGGTAATGAAAGTATGATTTAATGATTTAAGCATTATTTTACTACCTTTGGACTCCTCTATAATAGCCATTACATCCTCCTCCAAGTTATCCCAAAAGGCCTAAAAAACTCAATTGGAAAGCCATCTGGACCTGGAGTTTTACTGGTGCTCATTCCAAAGAATACATTCTTCAGTTCCTCTCTATCAATGGGTTTAAGTAGGGTCTGATTTTATTCTTTAGAGATAACAGAGGGTATGATGGCAATAACGTCTCTTTGAGCCTCTTCATATTGCACCATACTTTTCTTAAATAGTTTAGAAAAATAATCCATTGAATGGAAATGTATACCTGGAAGTGTATCAAAGGAGTGTCCGTTATCATCTTGAAGAGCTTCCATGTTGTTCATCTGTCTCCTAGCATAGGCAGTCCGATGGAAAAATTTGGTATTTTTATCACCTTCTAATAACCAAGTGGTTCTTGCTCTCTGTTTCCATTAGGTCTCCTCTTGGTTGTCAATTTCCTCAACCGCTTTACACAATGCATCATCCTCTTCTTTGAGTTGCTCTATAATTGTTCCTTCCCTAAAGTGTTTTTTAACCTCATCCCATCTGGCCACCAATGGAGCTCTTTGGACCTGGAAGTCTATCTTGTTAGATCACCTCCATTGTTTCGGTTGATCTTTGACATAATGAAGTTGTTTGTGGAATCTAAACATTGTTGTCCCATATGTTGGGCGACCTTCTTCCCACCACTGTGGAATTATCTTTCGAAGTTCCTCTTTTTGTAACCAAAAGTTTTCAAATTTATATGGTTTGTGATGTTGCACTTTCTTGATCCCTTCTTCCAACAAAATAGGGAAATGATCTGAAACTGGACCGTCCAAAATCTAAAAATTTATATTCCATTTTACAAATGCCTCCTCTGAAACCAAAAAATGGTCTAACTTCACCTTCTTGCTATGTGGGTCCCTCCTCTTATTAGTCCAATTATAGTTGGTTCCAGGGCATTTAATATCCACCAAGTGTAATTCATGGACTTGGGCAATCATAAGTCGATCCCCTAGGTCAAAAATTGAGGTTCCCCCTTCCTGATATCTAGAGGATAATTTAGCATTAAAGTACCCAAAAATAATCTAGTCTAAATCTTCCCTTGAGACTCCCATGTTATGCACAACTTTCCATTGATGCATCTGACCATCTAGGTTTTGAGCCCCATAAAAATTTGTGATTAAAACATGTTCAGTTGTGACATTATTTCTAAAATGTGATCTAAGAACACCCCTCCAAGCTATATGTTCTATTGCAGTCCATTCAAGAGAGTTCCAAAGAGTAATTATCCCCCCTGAGGCACCTTGAGCAGCCACTTCTATATGACCAGCACCCCTCCAAATTCTTTTAACTATTTTGCACATAAGATTTAACGACATTTTTGTCTCCTGGATAAGAAAAAAATTATTTTACATTTTTCTAAGAGTCTTCGAACAACATATTTATGGGTTCTACTATTTAAACCCCTAACATTCCATGATTGTATAATCATTGGTTCCCTTGAGAGAAATAAAAATCTATTGGCCTCACCGATCCTCCAGTGATCAGTTTGTCTCCTTGAACTGCTATCAATTCCTTATTTGATTTTCTACCCACTCCTTGAGAGTTGCTATTTTTTGCTGTCTTTTCCACCTGAGTTATCCCTAAAGTTGGCCTTTCTCTATTCTTTTCTGCTATTCCCATGCTGACATTCTTAATTATTGGCTGCTCTTGGTTATGCACTATCAATGCCCCTGCACTATCTGACTGTGGTAACTCACTGTACTCAATTACCTGCTCTATGATGGGGGGAAATGAAAGAGGATCTTGAACATGGATGTTATTATTTTTATTATTCCCATCCACTCCTTCCATGAATTGATCTTCTTGGTCTATTAGTGTCTTAAATATATCATACCTATTGGAGGGCTTGAGTTGGGTTTGCTCTTTACCATATTTTTTCTTTTGCCTTCTCTTTCTTTTGGGCTATTCAAAACCATCTCTTTGTGCTTCTTTACCCTAAGAAATATTGGTTGGTTCTTTGTTTATTATTGACTTACCCTCCTTAGGAATATTTGACATTCCTAGAGGAGCCTCCATTTTTGTGTTCATATTATTTGGGCAAGATTGAGCCAAATTCCCATATTTGTGGCAAACTCTGCATCTGAAGGGCAAAGCCTCATAATCCAACTGTTGAATCCAAGATAGTCCTGCAAGTTCAAGTTCCACCTCTATCGATAGAGGTTGGCTAAGATCCATTTCCACACATAATCTTGCATAAACAACTATGTTTCCTTCTATTGTGTCTTTGGATACACCCAAATGTCTTCCAAGGGAATTACCTATAATTTCCAATACATGCTCACTCCAAAACTCCATTGGAAGTGCATACAAATGAATCCAAACCGGGATAGCAGTGGGTTCAATTCGAGGATCAAATCCCACTCTCCAAGGTTGAACAAATAATCTTGTCGGACCATGATTCCTCTTTTCTGATTCAAAAGCCCTATTTCTATCGGCCAGTGAAGAAAAACTAACAATAAAATATCCATTGGTAATAAACCATAAAGAATACTCACCAAGAGGCTCCAAGTTTTTTTGGACCCAGGAATGCAAAAAATTTAGGGTAGGGCGAATACCCATGAATTTACAGATCAAATCATGATTGGCTCTATATAAAAATATTTCTTCAACCATCCTTTGCTCAATGACAATCTTTGGCCTTGATTCTAACTATGGCAAGCATCCATTAACTCGTTGAGATGTTGATCTATTTCCAATAGCCGTAAAGAGCATTTTTAATGCAGTTTTTTATGCTTCTTCAGTCTTTGATGGAGATTTATCCTTTAACAAATCTGTAAAATAACTATGTCTCTCTAGAAGAGGATCTGGAGATGTCCCCATTGGACCCTCCTGGGACAACAATCTTGTCTTCAAATCCACAGTAACCAAAAATCTCTTTGGCTACCCAACTGATGCCCTAGTTTTTCCTTAGCTCCAGAAACCCTAGTTTCACATTTCCCATGTAAAATAAACTATTAAACATGTAAAAAATATCATAAACATATATCTAAAAAAATAGGTGTTGCTATTTATAAAGAAAGTGGAGAAAAAAATGAACATTTTTAGGGCTCATAATTCCCCCATGTTTAAGGGGTGGCACACCCCTATGCCACTTTATAATGGTAATTACTAGTTTTGTTTACAAATTTCCAATAGGCCCTGATTGTCTCTTTTCTTTTCTTTTCAGTGGCCTTTGTTTTTTATTGTCTCTGGGCTTTCACCCCTTTGGTGCTTTGGTAGTGGCTACATCCTATTTTTGGTAATTTTGGTGCTTGCTACACAAAACCAACTAAATTGGACCTACCATTTTTCTTGGCTATTCTATTGTCCAGTCCACCTTGCCTTTCTCAATATTTAAATAGTAGCTAGTGAAACCAATGGTATCCTTTTGGAATGTGGGCTCAACCATTTTCTAGTATTAATGGTGAAGGGGTAACTCTTTGCCCTCAGGTATTGTATATTCATCACCAAATGGGATTTTGGACTTTTTAGCAACCTTGGCTGTGGGAAAATTGGCCCCTATTGGATCAAGTTCAAGTTCAACCTTGACATTTATTTCTACCACTAGAGGGGTTCTACTACTTGATGCCTAATCTATAGGTGGAATAGGACATATAAATACCATCCTCATTAAATATACCTTCATCCTTGAAGTTTGATCACCTATTCCCCCATATATGCCCCAGAACTGATGAGGTTGGGCAACTGGAATTTTCTTGGGAGGCTTCTTGGCCTCCTTTTTTGCCTCTTTTTCTACTTCCTTGTGTGCCCTCTTAGAATCCTTTTTTCTAGTTATTTTCTACTTCTATATCTTCCTTAAGTTTTTCAAATTTTTATTTTTAGGCAACAAACAATTTATTTTCTACCTCTCATTCCTCATCAGAATACAGTTTTGATTCCTCATCAAATTTGATGCCCAATTCCTTCAATTCTACAACTTTTGCTCTGGTTCTAGGTCTTTGTTGATGCCTTTACAACCTTTTACTTTAAAATAAAATTTTTGGATTACATCTAAAGTTATGTTGGTGGTGCTATTGCTTCCTGGTTTTCAATGAATTTAGGCTACTGAGATTTGTCTACCTATGCAATGAATTACTACTCGGTTGGAATTTTTTTTCCTCCTAAGGTTTTTCAGCCCCTACATCAGTTGGAGAATGTTCTAGATCTTCCTCTTTGTCTGTAACTTCAGTCTCTTGAGCCTCCACATCATTCTCCTCTTAATCTATTTTTCTATAGATTGTTATAAATTTTGAGGTTCCTCAACCTCAATCCCATATTCTTGAAATACCTATTCTACAGAATGATATTTTGAATAGGGTTGCTCTACTTCCATTGTAGCATCCACTCCTTGCTTAGTTTCTATGTTGTTAATGGGCACATATTTTGCCCCATCAATTTACACCATTGCATATACTTTGGTTAGTTTCTTGACTCCCACTACTCTACCCTATAGTTTCAATCATCCTATTTTCCCCTACAGTTGCTAAATTGTATGATACAATTTGTGCATATTCAATGCAGCTTATTTCCTAGAATCTTGAAACAAATTATGTTCTTCTTTGTATTTGGATTCCCAAGTGGAAGTATTCTCTCTCAATAATTGTAGATATTACTACAAATCCTCTACTTGGCCCTCCTATGCTAAATATTCCATTACAACCTCTTGTTGAGGATTTTGTCCTTTGAAAATATCTTGTAAAATTTGGGCTATGTACTCTTCCCTGTTAAGCTCATAGATTGCTACTTCATCATCTGATGAGCTCAAAACCACCCTAGATACCTTCATCCTTCTACTTCAAGTTATAGTTGAAATTGGCATGAACGTCGAGCTTGGTGGATCATACCTTGCCTCATCATCGAATTGAGAGCCAATGGGGGACAAAGCTTATCCTACTTCCTCATCAAATTAGAGAAAAATAGGAGATGAGGCTTATCCTACATCCCGTGTAATTTCCTCAATATCGGATGCAAGCATCATATCCTTTCATTCTACTAGCCTATTAGTTGACTGCTCATTCTATAATGGTATCTCTACTCCTTCTTGTACCCCTAGAACTATATTAGTGCCCTTTGTCTCCTCAATTATCACATTTCTATGTGACTCTACACGTCGTACCAACGCTAAAATTAGGCCATGGTGATCCAAGGTAGATGTTGTGCATGCCTGGTATCATTTAGCCTCAAATTTGAGGGCACATGTAAGGTAATACAAATTGTTGATCTTATCCCCATGAAGTATGTGGTTTAGAAATAAAAAGTGATTCAAGTTTAGTTTTGAGTACCTACCATAATAGATGAAAAATCATATGATCTATTCAAAAACCACCCTTCAAAGCTCAAGAATGTACTTCTTGGGAAAACCAGTGCATATCAGGTACTCTATCAATCTACCAAAGAATATCTACATAGAAAATATTGCATTGTATTCCTTGTACATGCGCTCCCCTATCATAGGAAGGCTTGTCATCATGGTGATATATTCTTAGATGACTAGAATATCCAGTCCCTACATTCACACAATCTCATCCCTCATAGATGTTGCAAAATCATTGGCTACCACTACATCCTAGCCTTGGATGACCAATTGGTAATACTCTATCCAACCTATAACATCGAATTGGATTTGGACATCTACAAAAATCCCTAATCAGTCGATAGGTTCACTCTTCTTCAAGTCATGGTTTATAGATTTCCCCCCAAGCTTAGAGTGTAGATTCTCTTTGGTTTATGATTCACTCGATAACTGCTTCACACTTTACTTTTCTAAATTTTCACACTTTGTAGTTTCCCTCATTTCATAGTAATTATTTTAGTTAGCAATTTTTAAAACCAGATGCTTCCTTAGACGTAGGTGGTTAACTACCATAATCATAAGTTATTATGATTATTTATGTAAAATTTTCTTAGAGTATGTGCCATATTTTGCAAAGGTGATAACCATAAGTATTTTACCAATCATAGCCTTGACACAGCCAAATACCAAGTGGAATTATTCATGTGGCTAGGACTATAATGGGGTTGTGCTAGAACTTTTCCATAGACACACATGCATATGAAAATAATATAGAAATAAAATAGAAAATTTAATCATGTACCTAAATTCATTTCGTGGGAGCATCATGTGCGAGTATCTATGGTGCATCATTATTGGTTAGTGGATGATGACTAGATAAGCCTCAATTGATAATGATGGTCATATTTCCCATACAGTGAATTTTTCTCCATGTGATTGGTTTTTGGTATCTACAACATGATTCATTTGATACATCCTACAAGGTTTCAAAACAAAAGTTAGGAAAAACATATCTTCATGGGATGAAAAAAATCCCCTCCTTGGAATTTGGTTGATGTCAACATTTAATTTTATCCATGATATATTTGACTTTGCATATGTGTGGGGCGTTGACATGGCTTGGGCCACTTTTTTGATGCTAAATTTTTATTCTTACAAGGAAGAAATGGCCATGAAAATGGAAAGTATGTGCTTTTTTTTTATGGAAATTAGGTACATTATTTTCAAATTATGGCACACAGGTGCCTCAAAACTAGAAAGCAGGTGCCTTAGCAATCGAGCACTATGCTTAACATGGGAATCAGGTGCATTAGCAATAAGGAACTCTACTTAACATGGGAAGTAGGTGCCTTAGCAATCGAGTGCTATGCTTAACATGGGAAGCATGTGTCTTTTTACTAACTATTAGGTGTCATACTTTTAAATCAAACTTTATACAATTTTATTATTATTATTATTGTTATTATTTAATGTTTAGAAGATCCGATGTCATTTTCTTGACAAATGGAACTCGGATGCTCTTTTTCTTGGAAAACCCAGGAATAAGGTGTCGGTCTACCAGAAGATGGCATACAAGCACCATATTCTTAACATACTAGGAATTAGGTGTCTTCTTTCGTAAAATAGGAATTAGACACCTTTTACCATATGAATGGGAATCAGGTGTCACCTTTTCAAAATATGGGAATCATGTGCCTTCTACCGTAAAATAGGAATCAAGCACCTTTTCCACCAATTAACAAAAAATAGGTTATCCTCATTTATTGCAATGTTTTCTTGACATGCCCACTTATATACACTCAAGTTTGATCAGGCCTTTAGTGCTATGGCTGAAGAATAGGGATAAAATTAGCATCCATCCTTGAACCAACAGTTGAGTGTTTTATTGTCCATAAAGACCAATCCAAACACTCTTGTGTAGATTTAGGTATAGTATTCCCCTTTCTAAATGGGTATAAGATACTCCTACTACAAAAAAATCTTCTAGAAATCTTGGAAGGTGCAATTTCATGGATCCTATACTTGTTAGGACTAGGTTTCCCAAGCTGCCTAACAACTGCACTTAGGGTATCGTTCCTACAAAACAAAAATACAACTAGAAAAAGAAAAAATTTGAATTAATAATTGTCTTTGGGACTATGTGGATTAGGTACACATATTACTAACTCAATTTAAAATTAGAATCAACTGGGGTCTCACCCATGCCTAATATAAACTCAATCATGTATGCTTCAGACACATGGTATGGATGCAGATGATGACCATTGATTGTTAATGTAATTTTATTACCATTAATTATTATAATCCTCATAGATCCATTTAAGATGACTTCAATCACTTTATATGGCCCCATCCAATGCTGCATGAGCTTACCTTTCCTTTCCTAGAATTGGGAGTCATATAATAATACCCATTCTCCCACTTTGATCTACTTTGTATTCTGGTGATCATGCCACTTGGACCTTTGTTTTTGAATGATCTCTATTTTTTGTAGAGCATCAAGGTGGTATTCATACAATTAAGATACTAAATTTATTCTTTCTATGCATCATCCATATTTATATTCAACTCCACTATAGTCCTAAGTATTTTGACTTCAAACTCTATAGGCATGATAGCACTCTTCCCATAGACTAACTAGAATGATGTGAAACCAGTAGTAGTCTTCCAGGTGGTCCTGTAGGTCCACATTGCTTCTAGTAATCTAGTAACCTACTCCTTCCTATGTTGTTGCACTATCTTTGTCATAATATTTTTGAGCTCTTAGTTGGTTACCTCAACTTGTCCATTCACCTATGTATGGTAGGGAGTTGTTTTGTTATGCCTTATTTTATATTGTTGCATGATTTCTTGATTCATATTTGAAGTAAATTTGGGTACTTGATCATTTGTGACCTCTCTTGGAATACCAAACCTTGTAAATATAGATGAATACAAGAATACTTCTACAGTATTCTCTTTTGAATCATGAAAAGGCTACACTTCAACCCACTTGGTGAGATAGTTAGTACAAACTAAGGTGAACCTCTTACCTATTGACTATGGATTAATGGGTCCTACGAATTCCATCCTCTATTTATAAAATGGCTCTATGTGAACATGTGGTTGGAGTGGTATCTCATATATGAGAGTACATATACCCATCCTCTAATATTGATCACATTGGATCACATGCTTGGCTGCATATTTGAATAGTGTAGGCTAGTAATAACTAGCCTATAACACTTTATATGCAATCATTTTTCATACAAAATGGCCACCACAAGGTTCATCATGGCAATCCTTCAATATTTCTATTATCTCATTCTCAGAAACACACCTTCTCATGATCTAATCAGGCCCTATTTTAAATAGACACCCATAAATCCATGATAAGTCTACACTTTTCTCAATTAAAGTTTATTTTTCATGATGTAAAAGTGTAGGAGATACTTTACCAGTGGCTAAATAATTAGCCATACCTATGTACCATGGTAACTATTTATTTAGAGGAAAAAAATGCTCATCTAGAAAATTACCATCTATAGCTGCATCATTTAGAGGTGTCAACTTGGACAAGAAATTAGCTACCAGATTGTCTTTACCTAGCTTGTATACTATTGTCACATCAAACTACTATAGAAGAAACAACCATATTATAATTTTTCCACTAATCCCAACTTTATTTTTTAGGTTTCTGATAGTTGAGTGATCAGTATGTACAAAAACTTGATATCCTATAATATAATGATAGTTTGTTAAGTGCATGTATAACTACAAGAAACTATTTTTCTATGATAGTATAATTAAATTAAACACATATGAGGTATTTATTGAGATAATATATGGCATAGAAATCATCACCATCCTTTTTTCCTATCCTTGATCCTATTGCATTTTTATATGCATCGGCATATATGTGAAAACATATGGTCCAATTTGGACTTCTCAATACTGGGGTAGCAATCAATTTTTCCTTTAAGGTGTTAAATATTTGTTCATGTTGCTCTGTCCAAAAAAACTCTATGTACTTTGTTAACAATGTGCTCAAGAGTTTAGAAATTTTGCTAAAGTCTGCTCTAAACCTCCTATAGTAACCAACTGATCCTAAGAAACTATGGATATCCTTCTGTGTTTTGGGAGGAGGTAGGTTTTGGATAACTTCTATCTTCTTCCTATCGACTTGTATCCCGTATACAAAAATGTGATGTCCTAAAACTATCCCTTCCTACATTAGCATGTAACATCTCTCATTTTTGAGGGATAGGTTAGTTTCCTCACACATCTCAAGTGTTTTATCTAAATTTTATATGGCTATTTAAAAATTTTCACCATATATAGTGAAATAATTCATGTATACCTCCACAGTTTCTCCAATCATGTTAGAGAATATGCTAAAAATTGCCCTCTAAAATGTGGCAGGTGCATTACATAGACCAAAAGGTAAAACTATGTAAGCAAAATTCCCCCAAGGGTAAGTAAATGTGGTTTTGTCTTGATCTTCTTCCCCTATTTGGATCTGATTATAGCCACTAAACCCATCCAAGAAATAAAAATACTTCTTGCCTACTAAGGTGTCAAGGACCTGATCTATGAAGGGTAAAGGGAAGTGGTCTTTCTTAGTTGCTTTTTTCAGAAACCTATAATCCACATAAATTCACCACTTACCATTCTTCTTGGGCACCACCACCAAAGGTGATATCCATTCACTATCTGAAATGAGGTAAATGAATCCAACTGTGAGGAGTTTCTGTAATTGAGTTTTGATAATTTCCTTCATTACTAGATTCATTATTCTCTATGGTTGTCTTACTAGTTTAACTTGGTCTTCCATATATATCCTATGAGTATTGTTTTAGGATCTATTCCTCTCATGTCGAAATAGTCCCAAGCAAAGGCATATTTATGTTTTACCAATGTTTATTTTAGTTTAATTTGTTGTTTAGTTTTCAAGTTGTTATCTATGTTCAACACTCTACCAGGTGCAACCTCTATTTGTTGAATATGATGGTCTTTTTCTCCCACAAATGGCAACTTAGGATGAGGACAAGAGGGTTCCCCTTGGAAAAAACTTGTTATTACCCTATCCTCATCACTCTTATCTTTCAATTCATCAAGTGTCATGATATATTGGATCATTAATAGACCACCAATGTTTTGATTTCCATCTTCAAGTTCTCCTAATACTTCTACGGATTATGCATTTGGATGGATGATCAGTTTTTTATGTTTTATCCATAAAAAATGGTCATCTAGCCATCTCTACAGCTTACGTAAGCATTGGCTATTGCAACCCAAGGTCTACATCATATTAATGTATATCCACCCAACCTAGAATTGTATTATAACACTAAGAAATCTACTGGATACTCCCATACATCCACTGTAACTATGATATCCTCCAAGATTCCCTCTAGAAGTATTGTAGACCTATCTACCAATCGTAGAATAGTCTTGGTTGGATTAAAGTTTGATAGTTTAAGTTTTTGCATGGTTTATTTGGGTATGAAATTAATGGTAGCCCCCAAATATACTAGTGTATTAAGTAAAACATAACCCTGCATTTGTATAGTTAAGACAAGGCTTCTTGGATATAAGTACTTTTAGCTATAGGTGTTCTCTAACATGATATTAGCTAATTGAACCACCAAACTAATTGAATTTATAGGTTTTATTCCTAGTTTATTTAGGCATAACTTTCTTATAGCCTTTCCATAGATAGGAAAATATTTGATGGTGTGAAAGAGAGGGATTGTAACTGTCAAGTTATTTAAACTACAGAGAATATACAATTTTAATTGAATTGGAATTTTAGGTTCCTACAATATTTGTGGAAAATGTGTAACCTCTTATATGTTATTTATAGGTGCTTATTCTTCCTATACTTCTACTATAGGAGGTTATTCCTCTTTTCTTAATTGTATGTTTTCCTCCTCTTCTACTAGAGGAGTGACTTCTACACCTACTTGTTTTCCTAATCTTAATTCTATTGGACTACAGTCTATTTTAATATTTTACATGGGGTACATCTCATTATCTACTTGATAAGTTGGATGATATTTATTATTTATTTTGGATATAGGCTATGTTGGTAGTTGAGTGGGCCTGAAAGCAGAAGGAGTTGGTAGGATCGGCTATAGTGGAACTGGAGCAGATTGTTGTGGGTTTTGATTCTAAGAATTATGGGTCCTACACTACTACCTAAGCTATTGATATTGCATCCATGGATAGTGGTTTTAAGGATTTTATCCTTGGGGATATTGATTCCAAGGTTGTTACCCCTACAAACCCATGTTGGGTGGATGAGCTTGACCTTGATTTTGAAAATTGCTACCCCCATAAGATGGCATTCCTACTGGTATGTTATTTTTCAAAGGAGACTACTACCAATTTATCCTATTACCCATGAAGTATGATTCTTCTAACTTAGGTTCCTCTCTAGGTTTTGATAATTGCAGGCACATATTTGTTTTGTGATCTTTTGAACATACAACACACACTCAAACTTTGTTTTCTAGACATACATTTCTAAGTTGTTTTCCCCTAAATTTGGGATAAAATTAGGCCAATGCTACCTCATTCTCCTACTTCTTTTCTGAAGTATAAGGACATCCTTTTGGAGAGCTCTATATGATAACATCTCATTCTTGAGGTCCTCCAGCATGTTGCCTATTTCTATTTTAGTGATAGTGGCTGATTGTTTGATATTTCTAGGGATCAACTTACCTTTTATTCTTAATTTTTTTGACACAAATATCGAATATCATCCATATAATATTGATAAATATCTCCTCTATAAATCATGTTTAAGGCTTCCAAATATTCATTTGGAAGTCCTTTTAAGAAGACATTTACTAGGGACATGTCTCCGAGTTTTGAATGAGGTGATCTTTGTAAATTAAAGTTGAACATATCCCAATTTTCCTCCATAGATTCCCCTTAAATTTGTGTCATGTCTAGGACTTATTCCCTTGCATCACATGATCTACCAAAATCCAAGTGCTATTCTATAAAAAGTATCTTAATTATTCCTAGGTAGTTATTCGTTTATCCCCCAAATTAATGAACCAACACAAAGCTAAATCATCAATAGTGGAAGGGAATAATTTTAGATTTTGAGCATGAATGGTGTATTCCAAATATATGCATAAAACATAAAATTTAAATAGAAACAAATTTGGATCTTCTATTGGTAGCCCTTTAAAGGTTGGAAGGTGGGCATGAGAGATATGCTTCATCTTGTGATCTCCCACTACCTATCCTATAGGAAAATTAAAACTAGTGGATGCTTCTTCTGCGTCATCCATCTTGTAGGGTATTTACATCATTTGTATTCAAAGTAGCTTTCAAGGCTTCTAGTTTATTTATTTTGTCTTATAGAAGGATTACTAAATATATGTTTGATATAGTTCCTTCTCTAACTGCTTACCAACGTTGAAAGTTTAATAAGTCTTCCTCAAGTTGAACTCTACTTATCTTCAATCCTTCTCTATGATGTTGTTGATTTATTGTAGAAGGATCCTATGCAAATAGTGGGTGTTCTTTCCAATGCATAGGTGGATATTGAGGAGAAGAGGACTCAGTATCAGGATCAGGTACAACTAAAGTAGAAATTTTTTGAGAAATGTCCTTATTTTTAACAAAATGATTGTCCATTCCTCTATTCTTAGATAGACTCATACAAATATTTAGGAATGGAGGTTTTGTAGGTAGCAATATAAACTAAATCTAATATGCTTCCTTCAAAACAAGAAATTATATTAGGCTACTCCCAAATAACAGTGCCAAAATTTTGGATAAAAATATTGGTTAGTTTTCTACGTTAAGTTCACTACCTGATTTAATTTATCAACCCGGGGTAGCTCATAGACTTGTGAGCAACCTTGCACAATATATGCTTATAATTTTCTCCACAGAGATTAAACCTTTATATTTATGGTTTGGGGAGTTTTGGTGTTTGTTAAAGTTCTTATTTTTATTTCCAAACCACTAATCTATACTATGTTTATGAAAACATGCCTAAATTAGATTCAAAAATTAAAACTACACATTACTGGAATTTACAAAAAACTGAGGAAATAAAAGAATTTAAATTAATCTATAGAAATGAAATAAAATTAAAGAAAACAAAATAGAGGAAAGGAAAATGAATAATGTTTTTGAGAGTGGGCCCATGCTTCCAACAAGTTTTGCCCGCATTAAATCATTCACTGGATGCTTAGTCGATTTAACCAGAAATGACTTAGAAAATATTTATTAAAACTTGCAGTAGAAAATATACAGGAGAAATCTAGGATCATGTTTTCATGGGTGGCCTACATATTTATAATATATGTCGCCACACCCTATTACCAAATAGAAATAAATAAAAAAAATTATTTTACTTTACAACCACATGCATGAATACAGGGGATCGAGCAAAATATCAAGGTGTATTCTATTTTATCAGAATACGTATGATATTGGTTTTGCTTGATTTACATAGATATTTACATAGCAGCTAAAAAATATATGGTTAGTCATATTTCATATTGTCCCTGGTCTGGTTCCAATGCTAAAATTCCATCTACACTTATCATTGAAATCATGTTCTATTTTACCAACCACAGAGCCGTGCTAGAATTTGACTTCAATGGGAATCAGGTACCTTGTCTATAGAAGTTGGGACATAGGTACCTTGTCTATAGAAGTCAAGATGTAGGCACCAATATGAAAGTTAGGCATCTAATGTAAAGTAGGCACCTAACGAGAAGTAGACACCCATCTATTAAGTGTTGAACTAAATTTAGGTGCTTCAAATAGAATCAGGTGCCTGACTTAGCACTTCACACCGGTGTATTGCATATGGTTTACCTTCATGAAATCAAAGGTTCTAGGTTCGAGTGGTATCTTGATGAAAATATGATAAAACACAATAATTTATATGAAACCTACACACAATGCACTTAGAAAAAATATATTAAATAACATGTAAAATAAACTGTTAAACATGTATAAAATTCTCATAAACATATATATCTACAAAAATAAGTGCCACTATTTATAAGGAAAGTGGTACAAAAAATAAGCATTTTTAGGGCTCATCACTCGCCATGGTCTCTAATGCAACTGATTAGGTGTTAGAACTACCCATAGATCTCTGTATTCCTATCTAGTCTAGCTAGGATGGCTTAGTTACACCTCCATAGCCACCTGCTACCTTAGAGCATAGGGTTGTTCAGCATTCCATGCTTCAGTAGGCAAGCCCAAAAGCTAAGCCACACTAAAGTACTCCCAGCCACAACACTTTAGTAATACACTACAACCTAGCCCCTTTCACCCCTACCTCCTCACCTTGTACAACTCCAAGATATAAGCTAGCAGAGTAGGTGCCCATGCATACACTTAGGGCTCATCAATCATATCGTAAACCAATTTTATCATGTTCCATGGGAACCGATAGCTAGTACTATTTAGAGCCATGATGTTGGGCAATAGGAACATGACCAAGGTGGGTAATACCTCCAACTTCTTCTTGGAATACATCACCAATTACTTGATCCCTCAACCCCTCACACTCACATTTTGCCATTTATCTCCAAATATCTTGATCATCTCATACCCCTTATCATGTCCAACCTCAACACGTAATACCTCCACTGACACTCAAAGGATGTGGTATACATCCTTGAGTGTCATTATTGCTTCTATAGTAGGGAGATGAAAGGTCTCCCTATATGGATCCCATAACTCTGCTAAGGTAGAGATATACTTCTCATCTACCATCACCACATCAATCCAGACTATCCTATTCAACACTACATTCTCCAACCACTTTCACTAATCATCCCATAGTGCATTTATCACCCTGGGTATGAGGGATGAGAAATGATGTCGAGCCTCCAAGATCCTCAATTGTTAGCACAATGCATATACAATGCAAACACATTAATGCCACATTCATTACATACTTTAAAAAAAGTTTTACTAAGTCCAAACAAGAGTTCCAAGGGTACTTACCTAAACCACCTCTATCTCTGCTCCTTTTATCACATTTACACCCTTTATCACCGTAGTCTTCAATCCACCTCACTTCTCCACTCACTATCCTTCAGACATAATTATTTAAACTTGTGAATGCAAGAATGAATCTAATTTCACCTTTTCATACTATTTATAGTTTATTTTGGTGCACTAAAATTCCCATGGGTATTCATAGACATATTTAAATGCTAACTAGCATCTGTAGAGTGGCAAATGCTTACCGGTGTCTATGCATGATGTGGATGCTAGTTGGCGTTTGGATTCAAAAAAATTGTAGAAATACCAAAATACTCCAAAATGTAGCTTCTCTCCAAAAAATAATTCCACATTACATCCATGCATTCATTTAATCATCATATCATGTTATGTGAAACCAAAATCAATTTGGGCATCTAATTTTTGCTTGCAACCAAAAGTTGCAAAATCACTTTACAAACTTCAAAACACCCAAAACGGTCCAGAATTTCACAAAACAACTATATTCATAATTCTACTCATCCATATCATATTTTCACTCATATTTGTGATAACATGGATTGATTTGGGTGGTTAACTTTTATTTTCGATCAAAAGTCATAAAATTGTCCAAAATTGCTCCAAAAACACTCCAAAACAATACAAAATTTCACAATATCATGCAATTAATTCATAAATGCATTTTTCATCATCATATATTCATTTCAAACTCTTAAAATCCACAAAAACTTCCATTTACGTAAAATATTTTCCAATTTCACATACAATTTCAAGTGTACCCCGTATCTAGTGGTATATTCTATCTCCTTAACGATTGCAATGATTGGTCATCCATGCAATTCAATAGGATGATTAAATCACCATAAGGTAACTTGACCATATTAATCATCCAATATCTCCTTGTTCAAAAACAAAATCACTTTTGGTCCCTCACCTTTTGAGTGAGACTATGCCAAGACCAATTTGCTCAATAGTAGTAATTGATACCCTTTTCCATGGGGTTCCCAATATGGATAACTTTCATCATTTCATTTGCAATTGCACCAGTATTCTAGGATGTAGTCTAGTTAAAGTTATTGAGCAACCATTTAGGAATTTTACTAGGAATTTTACTTTTAAATTATCTACAATTATGAGTGGCCCCGAATATAGACTATTTTTTTTTTGCATGTGCATCTTTGCATTTCAATGATGCCAAAAGGCAATTTCTTCAACATGGAATCACCACAAATATGGGGTAAAAAAATTTGATTTTTGTTTCCCACAATGGAATACATCTCACATGATCATGGCATCTACACTTGGCAAAAAACCTTTAAATTTTTTGGGGCAAAAACGACATCAATTTACATCATTCATATCATCCACATTTACATCACACACTTGCACTTACACCATTCAACTGTATTTTTCACCCGCAATTATGTCAATTGTATTGTGAGACTCATTTTTCACTCATTCTCCAATTGAGAGGTAAGCTACACATACAAATTATTTATCTTCAAAATCATCTTTGTGTTCCAAGGAAAGAAAGTTGCTTCATCATGCCAAACCAGGTGTCTTGTATTTTTTTGCACCACATTGTGTTTCATGCAACACAATACAAAAAGGGGCATATATAGAAACCAAATCTAGCCACTTGTCATCCATTTGTATCCTCCAATCATAGCCATCCATTATATATATATATGTTTATTTATTTAATATATACATAAATATTAATATTTTATATTTATATTTATATATATTTAATAAATATATATGTTTATATAAATAAATCCTAGCCATCCACCACATTTTAATCTCAACCATCCATCCATATAAATCCATGTCACTTGCCTAATCTTGATTTCCACCCTTCCTCATGTTTTAATCTTGACCACCCATTTTGTATCATCAAAACCCTAACATGTTCAAGGGCAGATTATAAAAAGTGATTCATTTTTATGAATCAAGGTCCCAAATTTGAACATTCACCCTAGCCATTTTGCTATCATCTTTATCCTTCATTGCTAGCATCTCATCACCTTCTTTAGCCACCACCAAACCCTCATGAACCATATTTGATTTTGCTTCATCGCCATCCATCCCTGAATGCCTCCCAGAGTTCATAGAATACTATTGAGTATTTTTGGAACACTTTTGGGCATTCATAACCATAACCAAATGCTTTTGAGTATTTATCACAGTAGATTTTATAGTCTATAACCCCTTGGATGCTTTCGGGTGTTTGTGTGACCATCGAAAATAGATACAAGAATAAATATTAGCATTCGTAAGGTAAAAATATTTGTTGTATTTTATTTACATTCTTGTATTTATGTTTACAGTTCTATTTTGAAGCATTTAGGATTTACTTGTCTTATATTTCAAAGGGCCTCACACAATGGAGCCCTCCTAGGGAATTTTAACCCCTTTTATGTTATTTGTTATTTGTAGGTGTAATATCCATATTTTTGAAAGTTTTTGCAGCTAGGGTAGTCCTATAGGGATACACAAGCCAACCCACACTCTTTTTGGAATCAAGGACAAGCTAGAAGACACCAATTGTTCATTGAACTAGGGTTTTAAAATCCTATTATTTGTAATATCTATATTAAAATCATTTGCAACCCCATATTGGGGCGCATTCATTGTACAAATTAAATATCTACCCATATTAATAAATATTACTCATTTTGTGCATTTTATGGTGTACTTTGTGCTTTTTTGCATTATCTTTGTATTGGTGTTCATTTTTTGTTTGCATTGTCTAAGGCTGAAAACATCACATGTCAGGATGAAAGCTTCAAGGATCCCCAAAAGTGAGTATTAATGATCTCAGCTACCTAACATAGATAGTTGATGAGTACAAAGAAGAAATTTAAAATGAATAACCAACTTCTGATCTTTCTACAGTGTGAAGGGGTAAAGTAGATTGGAATTTAAGAAGCTATCAAAACGATCAAGAACTGTATATCTGCAGAAGTATCTGACTTCCTCCAAACAACCATCATCTCTACTAGAATAGAAAATCAACAAAAAAAAAAATTGGTAGATAAGATACTATAGCATTAATACCAGGTTTTACAAGTTGTCCCAAAACCTTTTACAAAAATCAGCCCAGGGTTGTTGATGAACATGTCCTTACCAAGAATCCTATATATGTAAAATCTACATGCCACCAAAGCCATTACATATGGTAAGGCACATAACCTGTTATCAAAAAGAAACTTCCCATACAACATTTTGGGTATACCCTGGGAAAACACACCTGCATCATAATTACAACAAAAATAAATAAACAGACACGGATCCCTTCCTTGAAACAATGGAAAAACAAAAAGCTATAGACACACATAGTAGAGTACTAAAAAACTCCCACAAGCTCTATATTGATAGTTAATCTTAATAATTCTTTTGTAATTTATTTATTACATATATAACATGCTTTGGTACCAAATACCATATTGGCCAATCAGCCTTGGAGAAGTGAACCTACTGGCTATATTTGTGATGGTGGCTATTTGGTAGTCCACGTGGCTCTAGTTCGAAGTCTTATATTGTCATTTCTTTCCTACCCTATGATTATCAACCAAACTCAAATTTATAAGATGACTAGGGTCCATGTTATATGACATGTGACTATCCCCATTAGTCTTTGTGGTATTTCCAAGCAACATCCACAAAGACTGATTGCTCGAATAATTTTTATTGTGACTCCATTTCAAAAAAGAGGTAGGAATACTCCTAGCCTTTGAACTTACAATGCCTTCCTTATTGGTAAATTCAATTATCATTCTTGTCATTCTTGTTAAATAAGCTCCTCTACTTCACTCGGGACACCATGTTCCCATTTGAAAATTCCATCACCATCAACACCCAAATTAGCCAGCTTATCAACAATTTTGTTAGATTCCCAAAAGACATGTTGGTCTTTTTTGTCCTGTCTTCCCTAGAAAAGGATCCTAGCCTCTTCAACAATTGTTTTAATTCTCCAAGGAAGTGTTTTCCAATTATTGAGGAGATTTATAACATTCATAGAGTATCCTTCTATGATCAAATTACATTCTAATTCTTGAGTCATTTGAAGGCCTCTCCACATAGCTCTAGCTTCAGCTTCATTGTTCATCCTTGTTCCCAAATATTTGGAAAATGCAAGCATCATATTACCATTATAATCTTGCACAATTTCGCCAGTGCCTGTTCTACCAGAATTGTCCTTAGCCACTCCATAAAAATTAAGCTTAAACCAACCTATAGGAGGTGGGGACCACTTAACATTGGCTCTAGGGTTGACTACCCTAGGCACAGACTCATATAACAAGGTTAAGCTTAAATATTGAGTAATCATGGTCCCCTTTAGATGAGGTTTATGGCTATCAAAAGTGATAAGGTTCACATTCTCATTGGCAAAGGATTGGATCCTGGCAATGATAGTTTGATGATCATGAATAGACTCATTAAAGACTTTATGGTTCCTTTCTAACCACACCTACCAAAGATAGTGATTGAGATAAATTTTCCACATGTATCTAAGTCTTTGGCTTGAAAATGGGCAAGGCTACTGGATGAACAAATCAAGTATAGTGGCTGGTTTAACCCAATAAATATTAAAGGCCTAAAAATCCCCACTTAGGACAGTCAAGGAAAAATGGCACTCAAGGAAAATGTGATAAATGGTCTCCCAATTAGCCCTACACAGATAACAGTGATTATTAATATAAATAAATTTATGCATAATATTATCAATGGTTAGAATTATTCCTTGGATAACCAACCATGAAAAGACTACAATTTTTAGAATTAATTTTTTTATCCAAACTAAGTCCTTTTGGAGGACAAAATCCTTGTCATCAAGCAAAAGCTTGTAAGCTAATTTAACAATGAACTGCCCATTTTTCGTAGGACCCCAATTCACTTGATCTTCATTGGGTCTCATGGCAATAAACTATTTCTTGAGAATGTTACAAATATCATTTGATTTCACTTGAAATAACTAAATCCTTATTTGTTTCTACTTCATTCTGCCTCTGTCCTCAACCATATAATCAAAGACTTTTTAGCCAATGAGTTCTTCCATGATATATCTAATTCAGGCTAAGTTAGGATATTGCGTCAATGGTTTTTCCTTATCCCACCTATAATTCCAGTAATTTATCCTCTCACCATTGCCTAAAACCCATATTAAACCTTTTTGATGATTTCCTTACAATTGAGAATTACTTTCCAAAAAGTAAAACTTCTGATTGGAATTGAGTCACTTAGAAATTCCATATTTTGAAGATACTTTCATTTGATGATAGTTGTCCATTCATTTTCTTCACAAAAAATGAGGCACCATGTCTACTTAGCTAGTAAAGCTAAATTCATATGAGCAATTCTCCTCAAACATAAGTCCCCATTTTCCTTGGGTTTGCACACTTTGGTCCATCCTACAAGGTGTATCCTTTTTTTCTCCTCTAATCCAGTCCATAAAAATTCTTTTTGAATTTTCTCAATTTTTTGGAAAACCTTCATAGGGGCTTTGAAAATGGAGAGGAAATAGACTGGAATGCTCTAAAGAGAGGCATTAGTGAGGGTTAATACTTGAGATAGAAGATGACCTTTCCATCTAGCAAATATTTTTTGAATTATTTTAATAACCTTGTCCCACATTGACTCTCTCGGAGAACCATTGAGAAGAGGGAGACCAAGATATGAATTGGGGAGGTTTACTATATCACACCCTAAAATTTTTGCAATCCTTCCTTACCTCTGAATGGGGGTGTTCAAGAAATATAACTTGCTTTTACTAAAATTAAATTTCTGACCAGAAGCATCCTTGTAGAGTTGCAGGATGTATTTAATTATTTTGGCCTCAACCACCGACACCTTAGTCAATAGAAGGGTATCATCGATGAATTGTTGGAGAGAAACAACCCTATTGAGTGATGTTTCCTTGATTCCTATTAGCTTTGAACTGCAAGCATTTTTTATGGTTATGCCTAAAGCTTCTACCATAATTATGAATAACATAGGGCTGATAGGGTCCCCCTATTGAATTCCTCTGTGACTTTGAAAGTAACCAGCAGTTGTTCCATTAACTAGAATCAGAAACCATGCTTTAGAAATGCATTATTTGATCAAATTAACCCATGGTGGTGAAAACCAAACTTAAGGAGGACAACAATCAGAAAACCATTATAGAAAGATCCTCATTCTTGATGCCATTAATGTTATAATCTAAATATATTTTAAAATTTTATATAAATAGTGGAATGCTTTCCATTTCAAAGCATGGCTCTATGGCCTTTACAATTCATATGTAATTATTCTTCACCTTGTAAATAATAGTATATCACTATTTGGTCTCTCAATATATCTTCACTTCTACTTTTTCTTAAGTATGGATATTTATTTCCATGATGGTTTTTTTAGCTTGTTTATTTAATTTTGCTATCTCGATTTCATGGGTCTATATGGATAGTTATGGAATTCACATCCATCCATGGGCCTTAGGGTTTATATTTGCTAAAGTAAATCTGGTGGGAGTGATATAATTATGCTATATATATTTCATGAACCCTCCCACTAGTTCTAGAATTCATCATTTCTTACTACATTGAATGAGAAGTGAGGACAAGACAGGCTAATCAGTTAGGTGGTTTTCTTCTATTTACATCAGTTATGTTGGACAAGTGTGTCTTGATGTGGCCATACCCCATCCTTATTAGTTTGAGCTATAGCCTCCATTTTCTTTCTCTCTTATTCCCTTTCTCCCTTTCCTCATTTATGGTGTAGGTAGCAAGAACTGAAGGAGTCGGTATTCTCTAGAGATTAACTACCCTTGCCTCTCTCTAGCCAGATGATCATTCAATATTGGTTGAATATCATCGGGTGCGCTCTTGCTCATTCAGTGATGGTTTTTAATCCAATATTTCCTTGGGTTGGACAAGTCTTTGGACTTTACCAGATAAATGGAGGTCTTGGTAGAAATTGTAAGCATTATACTGGTGTTGGATTTGTTTTATCTATTTTTCTAGTAATGTTAATCTATTGACCAACATGGACACGAGCAGAAAAATCAAAATGAGGTTAGCTAATTTTTACCTATATTTTTGGTAATAAAATTGGTTTCATTATATTATGGGAATTAGGGTGGATGATTTTTTATTAAAAAAAATCCATGCCCTAGGGGAAGGAAAATAAAAATAGATAAAATTGTTAATTTAAGTCAAATATATAAGTTGATGGTGTACTTGTATTTACAGGTTGGACACGAAACATTAATTTACTTTCAAAATTATCTTCTATTGGCAATACCCAAAATGACTATTCTTATTTATATTTACATTTTACTTACTTTTAATGGGTTGGAATTAATAGCTTGTCCATATTTCATTTGGCAAGTTTTGAATTTAGATTTTCTTGGTTGAGTTCTTGCTATTTGATAAAATGTTAAGGTTTAGCCATAATATTTTAACCTTGGTATAGGGTATGAAACTCTTCACTTACGACCACTAGCTTTGAAGCACATGGACAAAATTTTTAGGTCCACCCATGAAATTTAAAGCTTGGTTTAAGGTGTGAACTTCACTTCCCATCAATGTTCGAAATTCCTCATAAATGATATTTTCATTTTTTTTGTCATAGTATAATACAATTTATTATCATAATAGTTGAACAAGTTCTTATTTAAATAGATTTTTCTAGTGTCATTAACAATTCTATATTGTGGATTTAGTAAACACAAGGGTTTAGTGGATGAATAAAATTGTTTTCCATCAGTAATACTCACTATTTTTAATTTTATTATATGGGATTGAAAGCATTACATCAAGACAACATAATGTTATTATATCCATAATTTTTATAGTTGTGTGAATATGTCACTTGACAACATACAAATATTGGTTTCTACTTTGAAAATTTACATACTTAACTATTTGAGCTTTGGTCATTTCATAATCACTATTGAATGTCTATTTTTTTCCTATTTCTCAAAAATTAGATTGGCCAAGTTGAAAAATTAGTATTGGGATATCAACTATTGTTTTGTACTATACATGTTTGAACTAATTATTTTAATTGATAATGTTATAATTTATATTTTATATATTGGGTTGGATTCCTATATAGGTACATAAATTACATAATAAAAAAATGGAAACCAGTCCACAATTCCCAATCTAAACATTTGACCAAACCTAAAACAAAGGTGTAGTTCTTGTTTAGATAAGCAAAAATTAAACCTACATACAAAGGAATGAATTTCCATTATTTGACTATATATAGACAAAGGATATTATAGCAAGGATAGAACATGTATTAAATTTGAGTGAAATTTCATCATAGGAAAATGCCATTGGAAGTAAACAACTTGTACAAAAAGAAGAGCATCACAATGAAACTCCAACGATGAAAAATAGATTTATGCAAAAGAAGAATATTATTTGATACAATTTGAAGTCCTTTTATTTCTTCAACTTGGGGAGTGTCATCTTCAAGTACATTAGCATTTTTTTGATGATATTTTTTTGGGATTCGGTCAATCCATCATGTTTATCACTGATCTAAGATAGAACTTGTTTATTTTCTTGATTACTAGCATGAGAGATTATTGAATGTCTATTTATTTGTATTCCATGATATCCTATATTAACAAGGACTTGTACCTTTGTTTGGTGGGCAGTGCTAACATCATATCTTTATTTGACTGTGCTTTCTACTATTACAAAAATGATAGAATTTATAAGCAGTCCTTAGTTCCAAACAGAGTTCAATGGAAGCTTTGATAAAATTATCATTGTATTTAGATCATCTAGGTGTCTTACTATTATTTTAACTTTAATAATAACACTCTTGTTTATAAATGATATGTAGATATCTATATGATATGGTGTCAAAATCATTTCATTTTTTTTGTGTGTTGAGAAAGGACAACACTTCTAAAAATAGTGGTCATGAAACATAATCCTTTGTCATAGTAAAAACTAAAGCAAAACAATTTATGACATGACCATAATTAATGAAGGCTATATGTTGATTTGTCTTGTATAAATTGTATTTATAATATTGGAAGGTGCATTTTTGGATGAATTATCTTAAGTACTCTCTTTCATCCTGGTGTTGAACTTCCATACACATATAAAGAGGATGATGCATATCAATAATGTTGAACTTAAATGAGGGTTGAAATTATTTGATCAATTGAAAGACTATTTAAATGAAAGGAATGTTTTTATTACCTTGATTTAAGGAGAAGATTTTTAAAACCAAAGGAATGGGTTTTAATCTAATAATCCCTTAGTAAGTGATAAAAATTGTCCTTCTTCATTGATTTATGGAATGCCTAGCTAATATTTAAATACCGCCTTGCGGAGATATAAATTTTAAATAAGAATTTGGTAGGGAATTATTGCATGCTTGTTTTAACAATATGTTTTTAAAGATAAGGTTAGTGGTTCGCGAGGGCCATGGGTTATTACAAGCTTGTTTTAAGAATTTTTTTTTAAGCTAAGGTTAGTATGCCATGAGGGCCATGGATTATTATATGGTTGTTTTAAATTATGTTTTAAAGCTATGGTTAGTAGGTTGTGAGGGCCATGGAATTAATATGTCTTTAGTACATTTAGTTTTAAATTATATTTTATGCTATGACTAGTAGGTTATGAGGGCCATGGAATTAACATGTCTTTAGTACATTTAAAATGGGGTTAATTGATTAAATAAAAAATCTATTATTTGCTTAAGTGAAGTGAAAAATGGGGATGGATAACATATTTCCTTGGGGATGAAACCTACATTAATGGTTAATGTAATTCATTGAAAATATGAGCTGGAAAATATGAGTGGATAACACTTTTCATTAGATAGATACATTAGTGGATAATGTACTTGATTGAGATAAGTTGGAATTGTGTTCACGAATAATTTTTTTCATGAGATAGAACATCTACATTGACGGATAAAGTATATATTTGGAATTAAATATGATAAATATGTATTAGTGGATAATATATTTTATTATGGTTAAGTATTGTTTGATAGCATAAACCATGCTAAGATGTAGTAGTGATGTAGAGGCACTTTGATTAAGAAGGGGAATGTTCTTATCCTTGGTATGCTTTCTTAGGAACTCATTGGGAGGATTATGGGGTCCTATCTAATGAGTTGATGCATGCAATATGATAGTAAATGTGCTTACATTAAAATATTAGGAAGGACATGTTCCTTTGAGCTTGGACCCAAGGGAGGAGATATCCTTGGAGGATGAGCACAAAATTCATCCAAAGGAATTATTTGATTTCCTCATAGCTTTGTAATATGAATTAAATAATCTATTCATGTATTTAGAACATGGGAATCATGGGAATTCTTATGTATTTATCTTGATGTTAATGTATGGAAAATGAGAAATGAATGTGGAATTCATTCAAGGGATATTGGGATTCCCTCTTTGATATGTGCTATGAATAAAAAGAAATATTCATGTATTTGGGATATAGGAACTATGGGGTTATTATGTTCTTACATTGATTAATGTATCAAAAGGAATTATGGGGTTACTTTTATATAATTGTATTGGGGGTAATTAAATTTAAGAAATAAAAAAAAAGAACATTTTGAGGTTGGGTATTTTCTAGCATATATGATGTGTCATATGTGTGATTATTATTATATTTCTTATTATTTCTAAAAATAGCTTGTTATAGACTTGATGCTCTATTTAAAGAAGGAAGATCATGGTTAAGAAACTATTAAGACACATGTAAATGACATTTATATTCCTTGACAATAATCATAGTCATGCTCATGGTTTATTATATTAGAAAGAATTTAAGAGAGAGAGAGGGGTAGATAACCTATCCTCAATGTGCTTAGTACACCTATATAGATGGACTTATGTATGGTGTAGGGATGAGTGTACCCTTTTGATAGACTAAAATAGGATAAGCTAGATCATTGTGGAGATGAGATAGATAGCTTATTTACGTTATGCTTAGTGCACCTACATAGATGAACTTACGCAAGGTGGGGATATGTGGATCCCTAATGAATATATATATATATATATATATATATATATATATATATATATATATATATATATATATATATATATATATATATATTTCTCATGAATGGGTTGAATTTTATTAGGTTATTACATTTGGTATCAAAGTCATAGGTTGTAATGGGCTAGATGCTTCCATGAAGGAGCTCTCGGTACAACAAAATAGAATATTCCATGGATAATTCAAGGATGTTTAAGGATTAATCATAGGAGAGATAGATTTACTTTGATATGGCACCTTGCATGGAGTAAGTGTGACCATCATTATCAAGAGAGTGATAATGTGTAAGCTTACCTAGGAACGATATCTTGTGTGGAGCAAGAACAACCATAACCATTATCAAATGAATGATAATGAAAACTCTAGTTCATAGGGATAAAGGGAATAGACTCAAATCCTTTGTGTTTGAGATATATCTAACCTTTGGAAGTACAAAGAGGAGGAGATATATGGGTTGAGTTAGATCATCATGGAGATGAGACAAATAACTTAACTTAGCTCATCATTGAGATGAAATAGATGATTTAAGTTAGCTCATCATAAGGATGATATGGATAACTTAAGCTAGCTCATCGGGGGAAGATATTTTCTTATACATAAGTACAAGTTTGAAGGACTAATATTAGTAAATGAATTGGTATCCCTTATCTCGATTGGCTAATATAGGGTTAATCCTTACGATATGGTCGATTTATCCTATATTAATGGAGAGTGTTATGAAATGGGGAGACTACATGAAGGTGTCATTTAAGATATATGGGTAGTGTATAAGGTTAACCCCAATAAACTATAGGAGAGTGATCACTCATGTCCACTTGAGGGATGTCTATAGAATCTAGAACTTGAATGTGGTGGAACCTCTATGAACCCATCCAGTATACCTTTTGTGAGTTTTAATTGTGTAAAGGAAAACAATGTCTATCCTCTTATTAGATGGTTAGATTTGGATTGTTACAATCTCACCCAAATCCTTGGTGATACAAAGAGAATTGACACCTAGGATAATAAGGTGAAGTAGAAGATCTTCAAAAAATCTAGGGCTTGATAAGTAGGATCAAATTGAAGCTAGACCCTAAAGAAAACCTTAGAGAAA
This sequence comes from Wollemia nobilis, assembly GCA_028583015.1. Taxonomy (NCBI): domain Eukaryota; kingdom Viridiplantae; phylum Streptophyta; class Pinopsida; order Araucariales; family Araucariaceae; genus Wollemia; species Wollemia nobilis. The sequence continues at coordinate 10,648,858 of JAQPPZ010002832.1, read as the reverse complement.
TTCTACAAGAGGTAGGAAACCTCATTATTATAGTATGGTTACTACAAGAACAAATTGAATAATAGAGAGAACAAGTTAACCAAAATAAGACATTTTTGAGAATGGATTATTAATCAAGTTCCCTAGAATGAAATTTTTAAGTGTAGATAGGAGGAGTGTCTTATTGAATATGATCAAGAAGGCAAATCTTGAATATTGGTGAGCTATTTAAGGACCTAAAGAATATCAGGGTATATAAATTGGGGTTTCAACTAAGGCATGGTTGTATGAATTTGGAAATGAATCTTTCCCTTGAGGAATTATTCATTTGAGATCCAAATAGGAGGGTTACCCTTCATGTGCTTGATATAGCTTTGGAATGATGAAATGACTTTAAATTGGGAAAGAAGATTCAAGTTATGAGACTTTGATATATGGTTGTTCAAACCCTAGCTAAGTCAAATATGGGATTTCCTATTGTTATGTAAGTTATCCTTATTACAAGTGGTATTCATGCTTTAGGCTTAAAATGTGCAAAGATATTTTTAATGTTCATTATAACCACAATGAAGGATGGTTCCCAAAATTGGGTAGGCTTTGGGAAGGTTCTAAGCAATATAGATTGGACAATGATAGATGCATCTGGTGGTGATTTGAACATTAAATTGGGCTCTTTAGATATTATAAATATTAACCATGGATCCCTGTGAACCTGGATTACGAATATAACATAGTAGATGGAATAGATGAAATATTGAAGGAGAATAGGTGGGGAATCTAATTTCGAGAGGAGTATGGTATCCTCTTAGAGAAATCTAATTTTTGGTCAAAATTAATGGAAAATAATGGAAATGGAACTCCATTCATAGGTTTGAACAATTATTAATGGAAATAATAGATAAAGAAACGTATTCTTCAAAGAAATATGGTATTTTAAATTAAAATTATTGATAAAGTATGTACCAAATTATGAAATTGTTTGGATACTTGGAGGTACAAAAATCATCTTAGGAGTGGATCATAAGATTAGGAGGTAAACCTACTCAATCCCACAACCTCAGAAAGGGTTTGAAGCTATTTGGGACCATAGTCACCTAGATATAATGGATCTACTCAAGGAAATACGATCTCGAGATGAGTGTTGTATTGAAAATTTAGACCAAGATAAAGGAAATTTTGAAGAGAATAAGGATTTTAGTGTTAAGGATGGAATCTTATGCTATGAAGATAAAGTAATAATACCAAAATTTGGAATTTTAAGATTTTTATCATATATGAAGTGCATAGTTCTCCAAATTTTGCTTTTCTTGGAGGGGCCAGGATAAGGGAAAACATGGGAAAGGACATTCTTCTAGAAGGATATTGTTGATTTTGTTGCTCAATGTTTGGTATGACATCTTACATGGAGTAATCGTGGCCATTTATATCATCAATGGATGATTATAGTGTTTGGAAAGGCACCCTTACACATATAAGTGTAGCAATTTATATCATTAGTGGGTGATGATAATGATTGGAATGACACATTGCATGCAGTAAGTATCACTATTATCAGTGGAGGATAACACTTTTGCATGGCATATCACATGGAGTGAGTGAGTCATTGACATTATCAGTGGTTGGTAATAGTATACATAATTAATAGCATGATAGACATGTTTCCTTATTTAATTTGAAGATGAAATGATATATTTTTATTGCAGGTTAATACATGAGACTATATTTAGTCCAAGGGGGTGAAATGTCACAACCTTCCCCTATAGGACCATTTATGAGGAAGAATACATAATCAGACTCATGTTTTTTATGTTTGACAAAAACTTAAAAGTATTATTTTATTTATTTTTATGAGTTTAAATCCTTGCAAATATTTCCCTCACCAAAATATTGTATGTTCTACATTTGATAGAAATATAGAGGAGATATTTTATATATATATATATATTTTATGAGTTTAAAAGTCCTAGCAAAGCTTTCCAGGCACCAAAAACTTGTGTTTTTTCTATATGTTTACCAAAAACCTAAAATAAATGGTTTTATTCAACATTTATGTATTGATGTAGAAATGCATTGAATGGCCACAAGAAAATAATGTGTTCTATAAAAATTGGAGTACGTGCTAATTTTTTTAGTGTGATGTAAGTTTCATTTTAACTTGCGAGTGCTTTTGAAAAAAAAGGAAAATTTTAGTTAGTTTTGTGGTGTTTCCAAGTGATGTATTCCAGAATTGGTGCCCATTACCTAGTTTATATGCAAAACATTTTATAAATATGCAATATATTTTATATGATGGCCTAATCCTTCCATTGATACATAAGGAAATCAAATTTATATGAAGAGTGTTTCCAAATATGACATCCATGGCTATAGGAAACTCATATACATTAACTAACATACTCATAATGTAATTATGAGTCTAGAAGATACTAGATATAATATGTCTATATACCTAGATGGTACATAGGACCTCACAAATAATTGCAATATTAGATTATGGATGTCATATTTTGGATCTTGATGAGTCTTGATTTATCTCATGCTTATATAATAGATCAAATATTAAGATTTTAACAAAAGGGTATGTTTCCAAGGGTACCAACCATGGTGGGATGTACCATGCGTCCACCAGCTAGCACACTCTATAATAAATTTTAAGGCTACAAGATATTGGATGTGCAAGGATCCTCCATTCTTGGTTGGTATGCAAGGCAATATAGTCAATTACAAGTCTAGATGTTTACATCAAATTAATTAATTAGCTTGATGGATTTATAATGGGTTTATGTCCATTTAATAAACCAAGAAAGAAATACTAATTCTATTAATCCATTGCATGGTAGGTTGCAAAATATTACACACATACATGATATTGGATTAATAATGATAGAATATTAGAGTGGTAAATTAAACAAGCTAAAATGATATAATTGTTGATGAACTAGACTCAAATGAATGATAATTAAAATTCTATTTCATAAGGATAAAAGGACTAGGCTCAACTCCTTTGTGGTTGAGATATATCTATCCTTTGGAAGAACAACCATAACCATTATCAAATGAATGATAATGAAAATTATAGTTCATAAGGATAAAAGGACTAGACTCAACTCCTTTGTGGTTGAGATATAACTAACCTTTGGAAGTACAAAGAGTGGGAGATAGATGGGTTGAGTTAGCTCATCATGGAGATGAGAAAAATAACTTAACCTAGCTCATCATTGAGATGAAATAGATGACTTAAGTTAGCTCATCATGAGGATGATATGGAAAACTTAAGCTAGCTCATCATGGATAAGAGAGGTTCTTATACCTAACTACAAGCTTGAAGTACTAATATTAGTAAAGGAATTGGTATCCCTTATCTCGATTGGCTAAGATAGGGTTAATCCTTACGCTATGGTCGATTTGTCCTATATTCATGGAGAGTGTTAAGAAATGGTGAGACTATGTGAAGGTGTCCTTTAAGCTATATGGGTAGTGTATAAGGTTAACCCCAACAAACTATAGAAGAGTGATCACTCATGTCCACTTGAGGGATGTCTATAGAATCTAGAACTTTAATGTGGTGGAACCTCTATGAACCCATCTAGTATAATTTTTGTGAGTTTAATTATGTAAAGGAAAGCAATTTCTACCCTATTCTTAGATGGTTAGATTTGGATTTTTACAATCTCACCCAAATCCTTGGTGAGACAAGAAGAATTGGCACCTAGGGTAATAAGGTGAAGTCGAATATCTTCACAAAATCTAGGGCTTGATAAGTAGGATCAAATTGAAGCTAGACCCTAAAGAAAACCTTGGAGAAGTTCTACAAGAGGTAGGAAACCTCATTATTATAGTATGGTTACTACAAGAACAAATTGAATAATAGAGAGAACAAGTGAACCAAAATAAGAAATTTTTTGGAATGGATTATTAATCAAGTTCCCTAGAATGAAAATTTTAAGTGTAGATAGGAGGAGTATCCTATTGAAGACGATCAAGAAGGTAAATCTTGAATATTGGTAGATCTAGTTAAGGACCTAAAGAATATCAGGGTATATAAATTGGGGTTTCAACTAAGGCATGGTTGTATGAATTGGAAACAAATACTTTCCTTAAGGAATTATTCATTTAAGACCCAAATAGGAGGGTTACCCTTCATGTGTTTTATGTAGATTTAGAATGATGAAATGAATTCAAAGTGGGAAACAAGATTCAAGTTATGAGACTTTGATATATGGTTGTTCAAACCCTAGCTAAGTCAAATATGGGATTTCCTATTGTTATGTAAGTTCTTATTACAAGTGGTATTCATGCTTGAGGCTTATAATGCGCAAAGATATTTTTAATGTTCATTACGACCACAATGAAGGATTTTTCTCGAAATCAGGTAGTCTTTAGGAAGGTTCTAATAAATATAGATTGGACAATGATAGATGCATATGGTGGTGTTTTGAACATTAAATTGAGCTCTTTAGTCATTATAAATATTAACCGTGGATCCCTATGAACCTGGATTACGAATATAACATAGTATATGGAATAGAGAAAATATTGAAGGAGAATAGGAGGTGAATATATTCTTGAGAGGAGTATGGTATCCTCTCAGAGAAATCTAATTTGTGGTCAAAATTAATGGAAAATAATGGAAATGGAATTCCATTCATAGGTTTGAACAATTCTTAGTGGAAATAATAGATGGAGAAATGTACTCTTGAGAGAAGAATGGGATTTTATCTTAAAATAATTGATAAAGTATGTACAAAATTATGAAATTGTTAGGATACTTGGAGGTACAAAAATCATCTTGGGAGTGGATCATAATATTAGAAGGAGGTAAACCTGCTCAAACCCACAACCTCAGAAAGGGTTTGCAACTATTTGGGGCCATAGTCACCTAGATATAATGGATCTACTCAAGGATATACAATCTCAAGATGAGTGTTGTATTGAAAATATGGGCCAATATAGAAGAAATTTTGAATAGAATAAGGATTTTAGTGTTAAGGATGGACTCTTGTGTTATGAAGATCAAGTAAATATACCAAAATTTGGAATTTTAAGAGTTTGATCATATGTGAAGTGCATAGTTCTCCAAATTTTGCTTTTCTTGGAGGGGCCATGATAAGGGAAAACATGGGAAAGGACCTTCTTCTAGAAGGATATTGTTGATTTTGTTGCTCAATGTTTGGTATGGCACCTTACATGGAGTAAGAATGGCCATTTATATCATCAATGGATGATGATAGTGTTTGGAAAGGCACCCTTACACATATAGGTGTAGCAATCTATATCATTAGTGGGTGATGATAATGCTTGGAATGGCACATTTCATGGAGTAAGTGTTGCTATTATAAGTGGAGGATAACAATTTTGCATGGCATATCTCATGGAGTGAGTGAGTCATTGACATTATCAGTGGGTGATAATAGTATATAAAATTAATAGGATGATAGACATGTTTCCTTATTTAATTTGAAGATGAAATGATATCTTTTTATTGCAGGTTAAGACATGAGACTATATTTAGTCCAAGGGGTGGAATTTCACAACCTACCCCTATAGGACCATTTATGAGGAATAATACATAGTCAGACTCATGTTTTTTATGTTTGACAAAAACTTAAAAGTTTTATTTTATTTATTTTTATGAGTTTAAATCCTTGCAAATATTTCCCTCACCAAAATCTTGTATGTTCTACATTTGAAAGAAATCTAGAGGAGATATTTTTTTGTTATATTTTATGAGTTTAAAAGACCTAGAAAAGCTTTCCAGGCACCAAAAACGTGTTTTTTCTATATGTTTGCAAAAAACCTAAAAGAAATGGTTTCATTCAACATTTATGTATTGATGCAGAAATGCAATGAATGGCCACAAGAAAATAATGTGTTCTATAAAAATTGGAGTAAGTGCTAATTTATTTTAGTGAGATGTAAGTTTCATTTTAACTTGCAAGTGCTTTTGAAAAAAAAGGGAAAAAATTATTTAGTTTTATGGGGTTTCCAAGTGATGTACTCTAGACTTGGTGCCCATTACCTATTTTATATGCAAATTTTTTTATAAAAATGCAATATATTTTATATGAGGGCCTAATCCTTCCATTGATACATAATGAAATCATATTTATATGAATAGTGTTGCCAAATATGACATCCATGGCTATAGGAAACTCATATGCATTAACATACTCATAATATAATTATGAGTCTAGAAGATACTAGATATAATATGTCTATATACCTAGACGATACATAGGACCTCACAAATAATTGCAATCTTAGATTATGGATATCATATTTTGGATCTTGATGAGTCTTTATTTATCTCATGCTTATCTAATAGATCAAATATTGAGATTTTAAAAAAAGGGTATGTTTCCAAGGGTACCAACCATGGTGGGATGAACCATGCATCCACTAGCTAGCACACTCTATAATAAATTTAATGCTACAAGATATTGGATGTGCAAGGATCCTCCCTTATTTGTGTTGTAATCACAGTGACACTGAGAGGGGGGTGAATCAGTGTGATCTTTTAAATTTTGAATATATAGCTTTAAATCCAGCAGTAGTTTAAAAATAATAAAAGATATATCAAATACAGCAAGAAAGCATGACACACAACACAGTAATTTAACGAGGTTCACCAATGTGGCTACTCCTCAAAATGACTGCTTGGACTACCATCCAAATCCAGCCAATGCAAAGCTACAACTTTACAATATCTTTTACCAGCACCAACTGGAAGGAGCACCAACCCCTTAGATTTTTCTGTACCAAACAGAATGGAGCACCAACTCCTAATTTACCAGCACCTACTGGAAAGAAGCACCAACCCCTTATGCCAAGCTGCAACTTGGACTTCAATAAAAATAATGAAAATTACAGAATAATACTTTCACCTTAATTCTCACAGTCTGTAGTTCCTATGCATTCTGCTGCTTCTGCGCAAACGCTTCGCACTATCCGACTGCTTCTATGAATTTCTTCGCACTCTCTGCTACAACCAGATAATCGATCACTTCTTCTATCTACGCGCTATCACTTCGCACTTAGAACTCAACCTCTGCACCCCATGCTCTTGATTCATGCAATTACTATATGCACAATTCGCTTTGACTCAAACGAACTACGACTTCGCACTCAGCTCGACTCAACATCTGCACCCTTGCGCTCTTAATTCGCACAAGTTCGATACGACTCGCACTCTGCTCGACATGAATAGCACTTGCAAAACCACAATACCCTCCTTTTATAGATGAAATTTCAAGATCAAATCTTAAACAGTAGTCGGCTGTAACCCTAAGAACGTCGGTTACAAAACCCTAGAAATTGTCGGCTACAAACCCTAGAAATTATCGACTGCAAAACCCTAAAATTCGTTGGCCCAGATTCAACTTTGTCGGCCTCAACTGCTACTGCCACCTCTGTCACCTTCCTGTAACTATTGCCATAAAATAATAACATGTCACGATATCGTGACACTTTTTGTAGCCGTACGCCTTCTTTAACCCGCTATCACAAAAATGCGACACTTTTGGCCTTTGTTAGCTTTGCCACCGTTCTTGTCATGAAATCATGACACTTCAAACTTTTGCTGATGTCATCCTCATTCTTGTCATGAAATCATGACCCTTTTTACTTCTAGGCCTTCTCCATTTTTGTCATGAAATCATGACATTTCTGGCGCCATACAGTCTCTCTCCTCCTAGAGTCATGAAACCATGACATGTCACGAAAATGCGACATCTTCATCCTGTTAGCTTCTTCACTGCTGCCTGTCATGAAATCATGACACTTTTCCCATCCATACAATTTCCTTTCATTCTGTCATGAAATCATGACGCTTTCGGCTTTCGAAGGCTTTACTTGCAACCTGTCACAAAATCATGACACTTTGCGCCTCTTTGTCCTTTTCTAGGCTTGCACCCGTGAAAACATGACATGTCATGAAATCGTGACACTTCTTGCCGTACATTCTTCATCGCATCCCTTAGTGAAATCAGAACATGTCACGCAAAATCGTGACATCTTTTTGCCTTAGCGCTTTTCTTTGCCTTTCCGCAAAAACGGAACATGTCACGAAATCGTGACATCTTTCGCATCCGTACAATTCTCTCTTCATGCACTAGTGAAATCCCAACATGTAGCGAAATCGCTACAACTTTTCAACTTGTCACTTTCTCTTTGCTTCGACCAACAAAAATCCAACATGTAGCGAAATCGCTACAACTTCTCGACTTAGCTTCTTGGCCTGCAACATGTCACGAAATCATGACAATTTTCTTTGCGCCTTCTCTCTCCTCCGACATGTCATGAAATCATGACAATTTTCTTTGTGCCTTCTCTCTCCTCCGACATGTCGCGAAATCATGACAATTTTCTTTGCGCCTTCTCTCTCCTCCGACATGTCATGAAATCATGACAATTTTCTTTGCGCCTTCTCTCTCCTCCGACCTGTCACGAAATCGTGATAGAAAACATGTCGCGATATCGCGACAGTTTTCTTACTTGTCTTTTTCTTTGATTTTTTGAATCTGGGTCACTTCTATTTTCTTGGAATTTCACTTTACATGATCTGACTATCCTTTGAACTTCTATCCTCTCCATCTGAATGACTTCTGAACTTCTTGTCCACTACATCATTGGATCTAACCGCTCGTGTTGACAACAATGACAAACCTCTTGCAACACCTTGCTCAACAATCTCCCCCTTTGGAATTGTTGGCAACACCTATGTACATTCCTCGGAACTCTTCTCCCCCTTTGTCAATAATACCAAAGGGCTGCTTCAGACTCCCCCGAGTCCATCCTCACAATTCTCGAGGCACAATTTGTTGCACTTAGCACAAATTATGATCATGAGCAAAGGAATAGTCAAATATTCAAATGCTCCCCCTGAGAAAGTGATCCTTGTAGCTAGTCACTTCTTGGGAAGTGTGACTACTCCCAATTTGTCTCGAAGGTACTCAAACACTTCCTTGGGCAATGGTTTTGTAAAAATATCTGCTACTTGTTCTGTGGTTGGGACAAAATCCAATTTGACTTCTCCTTCTGCAACTTTCTCCTTCAAGAAATGATACCTTATAGCAATGTGTTTTGTCCGTGAGTGCATTACTGGATTCTTGGAGATGTTAATTGCACTGGTGTTATCACACTTAACTGATATTGGTTCACTAAAATTAATACCAAGATCTTTCAAAGTTTGTTTCATCCACAAAACTTGTGTACAACAAGTTGTTGCTGCAATATATTCTGCCTCAACTGTTGATAAAGAAACTGACTCTTGTTTCTTGCTGTGCCAAGCAACCAACCTGTCACCAAGATAAAAAGCACCTCCACTTGTACTCTTCCTATCATCAACACAACCTGCCCAATCTGCATCTGAATATGATATAAGAGTGAAGTCTTTGCCTTTTGGATACCACAACCCATACTCCATGGTGCCTTTGAGATACCGAAGAATCCTTTTTACGGTTGTTACATGAGTCTCTTTGGGACTAGCTTGAAATCTTGCTACCATGCAAACTGCTTGCAGAATATCGAGTCTGGTAGCTGTTAAATATAGTAAGCTTCCTATCATTGATCTGTACATGGTTTGATCTACTGGTGGAGATTTGTCTTCTTTACTCAACTTGCAACCTGTTGTCATGGGAGTGCTAAATGGCTTACAGTCCTCCATTGTGAACCTCTTTAGCATCTCTTTCACATATTTGATTTGGGAAATGAATATGCCTTTCTCATTTTGATTAACTTGTAACCCAAGAAAATAAGACAGTTCACCAATCATGGACATTTCAAATTCATTCTGCATCTTATGTGCTAAGTCTTTACAAGATTCATCTTTCTTGCTGCCAAATATGATATCATCGACATAGACAACAAGAACTATGAGATGCCCACCTTCTATTTTCACATACAGATTACTATCGACCAACCCTTTCTTGAATCCCTGTTGAGAGAGATAGTTGTCTAGCCTTGCATACCATGCCCGTGGTGCTTGTTTTAATCCATATAATGCTTTCTTTAATTTGCAGACAAGGTTAGGATCTTCACTAATTTGAAAGCCATCCGGTTGTTCAATATAGACCTCTTCTTCGAGTTTCCCATTTAAAAAGGCAGATTTTACATCCATCTGATAAACTCCGAAGTTCTTGTGGACTGCTAAGGCCAGAAACATTCTAATTGCTTCTAATCTGGCCACTGGTGCAAAAGTCTCTTCAAAATCAATGCCTTCGACCTGTGCATATCCTTTACAAACCAGTCTTGCTTTGTTCCTAATGACTTGTCCGTCTTCATTTAATTTGTTTCGAAATATCCATTTGGTGCCGATTACATTCTTATTCGCAGGTCTAGGTACTAATTCCCAAGTTCTGTTCTTTTCAATCTGATCTAACTCTTCATTTATTGCCTTCATCCAGCTATCATCTTTGCTTGCTTCATCTATGTTTTTGGGCTCAATGCTGGATAAAAGAGAGTAATTACTTATTACTTTCCTTCTTGTCTGAATACCAGCTGTGGGATCTCCAATTATTTGGTCTCTTGGATGATTTTTCTGCCAACTGCCTATTTTGAATTTCTTGTTTTCTTGCACCTCTGAGTCATCGATTAATTCATCTGAATCAAACGTAGATTTATTTTCTGTTTCATTCACCTCATCTCCTTCAAAGACTTCTTCATAGATTGGGTAGTTTTCCTCAAAGTCAGCTAATCGTTTCCCACCTTCATCGAATTTAACATCTGCACTGTCCACAATTTTCTTGAGTCTCTTGTTGTAGCATTTGTAAGCTTTGCTTTTTGGTGAATACCCAACAAAAACACCTTCATCTACTCTATCTTCAAACTTCCCAAGGTTGTCATCAGTTTTTCTGATGTAGCACCTACAGCCAAATACTTTGAGATGTTTTGTTGTTGCTTTTCTACCAAACCACAACTCATAAGGTGTTTTGCATTCATGAGTTCTTAACATATATCTGTTTTGGATGTATACTGTAGTGTGAACTGCTTCTTTCCAGAATCTGTCTGCTATTTTGTTTTCTGCCGACATGGTGCGTGCCATTTCCTGTATAGTTCTGTTCTTTCTTTCTACTACACCATTCTCTTGGGGAGTTCTAGCTCGCTGAATATTGTCTCCTGATACCATGTTTTTCATAGTATTCTATAAATTCATTCGAAATGAATTCTCCTCCTCTGTCTGATCGTAAACATTTGATCCTTTTTCCTGTTTCATTCTCAACTAGATGTTTGAAGGATCTGAACATTTCAAAAGCTTCTATTTTATCTTTTAAGAAAAATATCCATGTCATTCTGGAATAATCATCGATACACAACATAAAGTATTTGTCGCCATTTATGCTTTGAGTTCTCATGGGTCCACATAAGTCTGTATGAATAAGTTCCAAAGGCCTGCTAGTGTGGTACTCTTTTGTTTTGAATGAGACTCTGGTTTGCTTTCCCTTCTGACATGAAGCACAAACATTGTTTGAAGGTTTTTTAATGGTTGGAATATCTCTCACTGCTTGTTTCGAGCTGATTTTCACCAAATTATCAAAACTTATGTGTCCAAGCCTCTTGTGCCACAACCAGTTCTCTTCTTCTTGTCCAATGAAACACGTACCTTCTGAAGTTTTTGAGAGTGTGTACAGATTTCCAGACGTCCTTGAACCAGTTGCTATCAATTTCCCACTGTTTATTTTTCTGACTTCACAACCCTGCTTCTTGAAGACTACTTCATGTCCTTTATCACAGATTTGATTGACACTTAACAGGTTGTGTTTCAAACCATCCACAAATAAAACTTCTTCTGACTTGATTTTCCCTTCACTAATTTTGATAGATCCTTTTCCTATTATTTTGGCTCCATCATTATTTCCAAACTTCATAGAGCCACCCTCATATTTTTGTAGTTTTTCAAATTTCTGTTTATCACCTGTCATATGACTTGAGCAACCACTGTCAAGAATCCACGGTACACATTTATTCTGAGCCCTGAAAGCTGTCTGCACTATTAAAGATTCCTTTTCTTCCCTGAGCTGTTCTTTCTATTTCCACTCTGTTTTGACTATGGTATTGGGCTCTAGCTTGGATTTTCCCTTTTCAATATTTTGAGCATAACTTTCAGAGAGATTTCTATTTTGATTTGCCCTATATGGTTGAACTCTTCTTTTCTGAGGTTGATTCGAAACAGAGGTACTACGACAATTTCTAGCAATATGTCCAAAGTTGTGACAATTAAAGCATTCTACTGCATAATTTATAAGAGGAGCAAAAGAATTTCTGCTAGTGAAACTTCTTGGTCCTACATTGTACTTGCAGTCTGCAATTTTATGTCCATAACCATTACATTTGAAACAGAAACCATAAAAGTAATGATTGAACCTGAAAGATGGTCTTTGCCAGGTTGTTGCAGGAGCCATAGATCTTCTCTTCTTCTGATGTGTGACCTTGGTAAAGCCATCATTGTCTGTTCTCCTTTCGGGTCTGGCATTACTGCTTTTCTTTGCCTGATTTGTTTTTCCTATATCAGCCTGTTTCTTATCTTCACTTCTTACAGATTCAACATTTGGTCCGTTTGATGATTCTCCTTCAATAAAGCCCAGGCCAAATTTGATGCCTGCAGGTCTTTGATCACTTAAGATTTTATCCAGCTTCATTGAACTTTCTTCACGTTTGTAATGGCAACTAATTTTTTGATCCAGCTCTTGTATCTGCATTCGAAGACCAACATTTTCTTCTTCTAGTTTGCAGCAATGATCTATCTTCGTGGTTACCTGAATTTCTAGATCTTCGGACATTTTCTTGTATTCTTCTATCTGTATTTTTAAACTGGTTATAATGTCATTTGCATCCTCAAGCTTTCTTGAAAGTTTTTTATTCTTTCTTTTCTCAGATTTCCATTCTTCAAGAGCAGAAACCAGCTCACCTTCTAAATCAACTTCAGCCTCAGCTTTTTCAATAGACACTTTAGAGTTCATTCCTTCTCTCTTTTCTGGGTTTTCTGCCTCTTCTAATTTTTCTACTTCAAACGCCATAAAGAGAGCTTCACCTGTTCCTTCTTCGTAGTCTTCACTAGAGCTGTCCTCTGAAGAATCTGCATTTCGGGAGATAAAACTTTTCTTTTTGAAATTGCCTTTTCTGAAGTTTGTTTTCTTCCTCCATTCACTTCTTTCTTGATGCGAAGTTTCTTCACCTTTGTTCTTGTCATTGAGAGGACATTTGGTAGCAAAGTGTCCAATGCCTCCACAGTTGAAACATTTAAAAGGTAGCTTTCCTCTGTATTTTCCTTTTCCTTTTCTCAATTTTTTGACAAAATTTGCTTCCATTTCATCTGATACATCCTCTTCTTCAGACTCTTGTTTTGTGTCTTTGCCTTTTAGAGCTTTGAAAGCTGCTTCTCTATCTGTGGGATTTGACCTTCCTATTCTCATTTCAAAAGCAGTCAAAGAACCATGCATCTCATCCATACTAAAGTGATTTAGATCTTTAGCTTCTTCTATGGCTGAGACTTTCGAATCAAACCTTGGAGGGAGAGATCTTAATACCTTTTTCACAATCGTAGCATCATCCATATCTTCGTCGAGACCTCTGATTGAATTTGTGATTCCGTTGACTCTTAGCATGAAAGCCTCTATGTTCTCATCATTGTCCATCTTTAAGGATTCGAATTGAGCTCGGTGTGTTTGAAGCTTGGCCTCCTTGATCCTATCGTCTCCTTCATGAATGTTCTCTAGTTTATCCCATACATCTTTTACGGATTCACAGTTTATGATTTTGACTAGCTCACTGTCCACTAATCCACACATGATGGCATTTTTTGCTTTCGAATCATTTTCAAATGCCTTCTTGCCGGTAGTGTCTATTGGAGCAGTGGCGGGAGCTTTGTAACCATTAACTACTGCACCCCAGATGTCAAAACCCAAAGCACGGAGATATGTCTGCATCCTTATTTTCCAGAAAGCATAGTTAGTTCCATCAAACAATGGTGCTTTGTTTGAGGAGAAACCCTCACCACTTGCCATTGCGTCACTTCCAAGATCACCCTAGCTGATTGAGCCTATTCAGGAACTTGGCTCTGATACCAATTGTTGTAATCACAGTGACATTGAGAGGGGGGTGAATCAGTGTGATCTTTTAAATTTTGAATATATAGCTTTAAATCTAGCAACAGTTTAAAAATAATAAAAGATATATCAAATACAACAAGAGAGCATGACACACAACACAGTAATTTAACGAGGTTCACCAATGTGGCTACTCCTCAAAAATGACTGCTTGGACTACCATCCAAATCCAGCCTATGCAAAGCTACAACTTTACAATATCTTTTACCAGCACCAACTGGAAGGAGCACCAACCCCTTAGATTTATCTATATCAAACAGAATGGAGCACCAACTCCTAATTTACCAGCACCTACTGGAAAGAAGCACCAACCCCTTATGCCAAGCTACAACTTGGACTTCAATAAAAATAATGAAAATTATAGAATAATACTTTCACCTTAATTCTCACAGTCTGTAGTTTCTATGCATTCTGCTGCTTCTATGCAAACGCTTCGCACTATCCGACTGCTTCTATGAATTTCTTCGCACTCTCTGCTACAACCAGATAATCGATCACTTCTTCTATCTATGTGCTATCACTTCGCACTTAGAACTCAACCTCTGCACCCCGTGCTCTTAATTCATGCAATTACTATATGCACACTTCGCTTCGACTCAAATGAACTACGACTTCGCACTCAGCTCGACTCAACATCTGCACCCTTGCGCACTTAATTCGCACAAGTTCGATACGACTCGCTCTCTGCTTGACGCGGACTTCACTTGCGCAAAACACCCTTCACACTTCAAACTCCAAACAGCCCTCCTTTTATAGATGAAATTTCAAGATCAAATCTTAAACATTAGTCGACTGTAACCCTAAGAACGTCGGCTACAAAACCCTAGAAATTGTTGGTTGCAAACCCTAGAAATTATCGGCTACAAAACCCTAAAATCTATCGGCCCAGATTCAACTTTGTCGGCCTCAACTGCTACTGCCACCTCTGTCACCTTCCTGTAACTATTGCCATGAAATAATAACATGTCATGATATCGCGACACTTTTTGTAGCCGTACGCCTTCTTTAACCCGCTATCGCGAAAATGCGACACTTTTGGCCTTTGTTAGCTTTGCCACCGTTCTTGTCATGAAATCGTGACACTTCAAACTTTTGCTGACGTCATCCTCATTCTTGTCATGAAATCGTGACCCTTTTTACTTCTAGGCCTTCTTCTCCATTTTTGTCATGAAATCGTGACATTTCTGGCGCCATACAGTCTCTCTCCTCCTAGAGTCACGAAACCGTGACATGTCACGAAAATGCGACATCTTCACCCTGTTAGCTTCTTCACTGCTGCCTATCATGAAATCATGACACTTTTCCCATCCGTACATTTTCCTTTCATTCTGTCATGAAATCATGACGCTTTCGGCTTTCGAAGGCTTTACTTGCAACCTGTCATGAAATCGTGACACTTTGTGCCTCTTTGTCCTTTTCTAGGCTTGCACCCAAAAAAACATGAGATGTCACGAAATCGTGACACTTCTTATTCACCGCATCCGCAAAAAAAGAACATGTCACGAAATCGTGACATCTTTCGCATCCGTACAATTCTCTCTTCATGCACTAGCGAAATCCCAACATGTAGCGAAATCGCTACACCTTTTCAACTTGTCACTTTCTCTTTGCTTCGACCAGCGAAAATCCAACATGTAGCGAAATCGCTACAACTTCTCGACTTAGCTTCTTGGCCTGCAACATGTCGTGAAATCGTGACAATTTTCTTTGCGCCTTCTCTCTCCTCCGACATGTCATGAAATCACGACAATTTTCTTTGCGCCTTCTCTCTCCTCCGACCTGTCATGAAATCATGACAATTTTCTTTGTGCCTTCTCTCTCCTCCGACATGTCGTGAAATCGCGACAATTTTCTTTGCGCCTTCTCTCTCCTCCGACCTGTCGCGAAATCGTGATAGAAAACATGTCGCGATATCGCGACAGTTTTCTTACTTGTCTTTTTCTTTGATTTTCTGAATCTGGGTCACTTCTGTTTTCTTGGAATTTCACTTTACATGATCTGACTATCCTTTGAACTTCTGTCCTCTGCATCTGAATGACTCTTGAACTGTCTGTCCACTGCATCATTAGATCTAACTTCCTGTGTTGACAACAATGACAAACCTCTTGCAACACCTTGCTCAACACTTTGTTGGTATTCTAGGCAATATAGTCAATTACAATTCTAGATGTTTACATCAAATTAATTAATTATCTTGATGGATTTATAATGTTCTTATGTCCATTTAATAAACCAAGCAAGAAATACTAATTCTATTAATCCATTGCCTGGTAGGTTGCAAAATATTACACACATACATGATATTGGATTAATAATGATAGAATATTAGAGTGGTAAATTAAACAAGCTAGAATGATATAATTGTTGATGAACTAGACTCAAATGAATTATAATAAAAATGCTAGTTCATAAGGATAAAAGGACTAGACTCAAATCCTTTGTGGTTGAGATATATCTAACCTTCAAAAGAACAACCATAACCATTATCAAATGAATGATAATGAAATTACTAGTTCATAAGGATAAAAGGACTAGACTCAACTCCTTTGTGTTTGAGATATTGCCAACATTTGGAAGTACAAAGAGGAGGAGATAGATGGGTTGAGTTAGCTCATCATGGAGATGAGACAAATAACTTAACCTAGCTCATCACTAAGATGAAACATATAACTTAAGTTAGCTCATCATGAGGATGATATCGATAACTTAAGCTAGCTCATCATGGGGAAGAGAGGTTATTATACCTAAGTACAAGCTTGAAGGACTAACATTAGTAAAATAATTGGTATCCCTTATCTCGATTGGCTAATATAGGGTTAATCCTTATACTATGGTCGATTTGTCCTATATTCATGGAGAGTGTTAAGAAATGGGAAGACTATGTGAATGTGTCCTTTAAGCTATATGGGTAGTGTATAAGGTTAACCCCAACAAACTATAGGAGAGTGATCACTCATGTCCACTTGAGGGATGTCTATAGAATCTAGAACTTGAATGTGGTAGATCCTTTATGAACCCATCTAGTATACCTTTTGTGAGTTTCAATTGTGTAAAGGAAAGCAATTTCTACCCTTTTCTTATATGGTTAGATTTGGATTGTTACAATCTCACCCAAATAATTGGTGAGACAAGGAGAATTGGCACCTAGGGTAATAATGTGAAGTATAAGATCTTCATAAAATCTAGGGCTTGATAAGTAGGATCAAATTGAAGCTAGACCCTAAAGAAAACCTTGGAGAAATTCTACAAGAAGTAGGAAACCTCATTATTATAGTATGGTTACTACAAGAACAAATTGAATAATAGAGAGAACAAGTGAACCAAAATAAGAAATTTTTTGGAATGGATTATTAATCAAGTTCCCTAGAATGAAAATTTTAAGTGTAGATAGGAGGAGCATCCTATTGAAGATGATCAAGAAGGCAAATATTGAATATTCGTAGAGCTAGTTAAGGACCTAAAGAATATCAGGGTATATAAATTGGGGTTTCAACTGAGTCATGGCTGTACGAATTGGAAACAAATACTTTCCTTGAGGAATTATTCATTTAAGACCCAAATAGGAGGGTTACCTTTCATGTGTTTTATGTAGCTTTAGAATGATGAAATGACTTCAAAGTGGGAAAGAAGATTCAAGTTATGAGACTTTGATATATGGTTGTTCAAACCCTAGCTAAGTCAAATATGGGATTGCCTATTGTTATGTAAGTTCTCCTTATTACAAGTGGTATTCATGCTTGAGGATTATAATGTGCAAAGATATTTTTAATGTTCATTACAATCATAATGAAGGATATTTCTCGAAATCGGGTAGTCTTTGGGAAGGTTCTAAGCAATATAGATTGGACAATGATAGATGCATTTGGTGGTGTTTTGAACATTAAATTGGGCTCTTTAGTCATTATAAATATTAACCGTGGATCCCTGTGAACCTGGATTATGAATATAACATAGTATATGGAATAGAGAGAATATTGAAGGAGAATAGGAGGGGAATATAATCTCTAGAGGAGTATGGTATCCTCTCAGAGAAATTTAATTTGTGTTCAAAATTAATGGAAAGGAATGGAAATGGAACTCCATTCATAGGTTTGAAAAATTCTTAGTGGAAATAATAGATGAAGAAATGTAGTCTTGAGAGAAGTATGGGATTTTATCTTAAAATAATTGATAAAGTATGTACGAAATTATGAAATTGTTAGGATACTTGGAGGTACAAAAATCATATTACGAGTGGATCATAATATTGGAAGGAGGTAAACCTACTCAATCCCACAATCTCAGAAAGGGTTTGCATCTATTTTGGCCCATAGTAACTTGGATATAATGGATATACTCAAGTAAATACAATATCGATATGAGTGTTGTATTGAAAATTTGGTCCAAGATAGAGGAAATTTTCAAGAGAATAAGGATTTCGGTGTTAAGTATGGACTCTTGTGCTATGGAGATCAAGTATATATACCAAAATTTAGAATTTGAGGAGTTTGATCATATGTGAAGTGCATAGTTCTCCAAATTTTGCTTTTGTTGGAGGGGCCAAGATAAGAGAAAACATGGGAAAGGACCTTATTCTAGAAAGATATTGTTGATTTTGTTGTTCAATGTTTGGTATGGCATCTTACATGGAGTAATCATGGCCATTTATATCATTAATGGATGACAATAGTGTTTGTAAAGGTACCTTTACACATAAATGTGTAGCAATTTATATCATTAGTGGGTGATGATAATGCTTGGAATGACACATTGCATGGAGTAAGTGTCACTATTATTAGTGGAGGATAACACTTTTGCATGGAATATCACATGGAGTGAGTGAGTCATTGACATTATCAATGGTTGGTAATAGTATCCATAGTTAATAGCATGATAGACATGTTTCCTTATTTAATTTGAAGATGAAATGATATATTTTTATTGCAGGTTAATACATGAGACTATATTTAGTCCAAGGGGGTGAAATTTCACAACCTTCCCCTATAGGACAATTTATGAGGAAGAATACATAATCAGACTCATGTTTTTTATGTTTGACAAAAACTTAAAAGTATTATTTTATTTATTTTTATGATTTTAAATCCTTGAAAATATTTCCCTCACCAAAATATTGTATGTTCTACATTTGACAGAAATCTAGAGGAGATATTATATATATATATATATATATATATATATATATATATATGTTTTATGAGTTTAAAAGACCTAGAAAAGCTTTCCAGGCACCAAAAACTTGTGTTTTTTCTATATGTTTACCAAAAACCTAAAAGAAATGGTTTTATTCAACATTTATGTATTGATGTAGAAATGCAATGAATGGCCACAAGAAAATAATGTGTTCTATAAAAATTGGAGTAAGTGCTAATTTTTTTTAGTGCAATGTAAGTTTCATTTTAACTTGCAAGTGCTTTTGAAAAAAAAGGGGAAAATTTAGTTAGTTTTGTGGGGTTTCCAAGTGATGTATTCCAAAATTGGTGCCTATTACCTAGTTTATATGCAAAACATTTTATAAAAATGCAATATATTTTATATGAGGGCCTAATCCTTCCATTGATACATAAGGCAATCATATTTATATGAAGAGTGTTGCCAAATATAACATCCATGGCTATAGGAAACTCATATACATTAACTAACATACTCATAATGTAATTATGATTCTAGAAGATACTAGATATAATATGTCTATATACCTAGACGGTACATAGGACCTCACAAATAATTGTAATCTTAGATTATAAATGTCATATTTTGGATCTTGATGAGTCTTGATTTATCTCATGCTTATCTAATAGATCAAATATTAATATTTTAACAAAAGGGTATGTTTCCAAGGGTACCAACCATGGTGGGATGAACCATGCATCCACTAGCTAGCATACTCTATAATATATTTTAAGGCTACAAGATATTGGATGTGCAAGGATCCTCCCTTCTTGGTTGGTATGCTAGGAAATATAGTCAATTACAAGTCTAGATGTTTACATCAAATTAATTAATTAGCTTGATGTATTTATAATGGTCTTATGTCCATTTAATAAACCAAACAAGAAATACAAATTCTATTAATCCATTGCCTGGTAGGTTGTAAAATATTACACACATACATGATATTTGATTAATAATTATAGAATATTAGAGTGGTAAATTAAACAAGCTAGAATGATATAATTGTTGATGAACTTATCTAATAAATCTGTGACTATATTTTTATTTTTACATGTATTTTAATAAAATAAGACATTATGATAGGAAGGGATGAGGTGAGAGTCTTAATGGTTTCAAGAGCATTAAATCATTGGTAACTTTTGAAGCTTCCATTGACCTAATGATCTAATAGCCAATAAAAATTTGGCCCTAGCTAGGTTATGAATAACAAATTTGCTTCTTGATTGGATTATTATGTGTTTTGTTTTGATAGGTTAAACCAAGATCCAAAGAAATGATATCAAAGTTAATGATAGAATTTATTATGATTATGTTCTAGTGCAATTATTTAGAATTATGGAAGAGAAAGTATCGATCACTTGTCTAATAGATATATTGAAAATATCACTATGATGTTGATGGGATAGAAGAAAGAGAAATTGTAGGGTCGTTAGGGCCACAAATAATCATGTCAGATATCACTTAATCCAATCAAGGTAAGTTAAGAGAAGAACATTTATAAATAAAAAGAGAAGAAGTTATAGTATAAGAAATAATAACAAGTAATTTTTTGGACTAGGAGGATCACTACCATTAGGTACCTAGTGCAAATACAATGCAAGTGTTATTTTTCGAAGCTAGGACCATCACTGTCTCATCATAGGCCATATAACTCAATGGTATGACTAGGAAAACTTAGAAAATCATGCAATAAATCAAGTAGATATGAATTTCAAGTATTCATGTATATAAACAAGCACACAATTAAGCACATGAGAAAGCAAAACATGTAAATTCAAGCAATGATATATTTTATGATGCATTATATTTATTGGTTGTTTATGTTATTTTCTATATATCATGGCTAGGCAATAGGAATATGATTTAAATTTTATAGTGATGATGAATGGACCTAACCAATTGGGTTAAAATTTACCTTTTTATTTGATATTAGTATTAGTGTATTTTTATTCTCTTTGAGAACACCAATTTCAAAGAATCTAGGTCATACATTTATATGATAGGCATGCCAAAGTCTATCATGGTAAATTTATAGGTTCTCTAGGGCATTGATACATTTTTTTCTAAAATTTCCAATTGACTAAGGTGACCTAGATAAAATCCATCTCCTCTCAAAGAATCTTGGAGAAAGACTTTCAAAGAAGGTATTTCAAGCTCAAATGGGAAAAGTGCCTTGGTACCATAAACCAAGGCATATGGTGTTGTGCCTAGAGGAGTTTGAACACTAGTACGATATACCCATAATATAGGATATAGTTAAAAATGCCAATCATGACAATTTTTAGTTGAGTAATTTTGTAAGGATCTTGATCAATATTTTAGTGGAATTTTTTGTAATGTCCCATTTTGTTAGGACCTTCCATTTTTGTTTGAGTGATGTACTAGTGTTGATAATTGATGTCTGATCATATTTTATTCTATCAAGATGATTTTATAGTTGTAATTTTTTCTTACTTGAGTTGGATTATCCTATTTTTATAACATGGTATTGCTAATGAATTTTGTGGTTGTAGTACCAAGTACTCTCATAGGTGGATTGGTATGGGACAACCATTGGAGCTAAGAGAAGTGTGCATGGTAAATGATGGATTTTTAGTTTGATAGAAAAACAATAATGTAGAAGCATTTGCATGTGTGTATGTATGATTAAATGCATCATTGGGAAAGGAGGTTGCTATAAAGGCAAAACAACCCTTAACCTTGGGCTTATGGGTCTCTTGTAGGTGGTTGATAACCTTGCAGTTATCTTGATGCCTCTTGCATAGAGAGTAGTAATTGTGTGCATTAATATATATCCTTTTTTATTGTTGAAATCATCTTAGTTCAAGTGAGGACAACTTTTAGCAAGAGCCTTTGTGTTTTTTAGGCTCTTAATTTATCATTAGGATGCATAAAAACACATGTTTCCAAGTATAGAACTTAATTGGTTAATTTATTTTCAAGTAAGGTATTAATAATAATGTTAGTATTATAAA
This sequence comes from Wollemia nobilis, assembly GCA_028583015.1. Taxonomy (NCBI): domain Eukaryota; kingdom Viridiplantae; phylum Streptophyta; class Pinopsida; order Araucariales; family Araucariaceae; genus Wollemia; species Wollemia nobilis. Next base: position 10,626,630 of record JAQPPZ010002832.1, on the reverse strand, counting down.
TATTTAAAAATACTAAATTCTAATGTTAATAATTAATATTAGCATTAAATAAGAGAAATTAGTAATAGTATTAATTAATTTAATACTATGAAATGAGTAAATGATTTGTTTACTAATACCTTTGCTAAAATAGTATTAGTAAATTAAATATTAACCTTATTAAGTTAATACTTTAGAAAAAGGTATATTTAATTAATAAATATTATTATAAGAATAATGTTTTTTTCTAAAAATGGTGAGGAACATTGGAAAGAAATATAAAATTATAACATTTCAAGAAAACAAGAAGTCATCCTGAACTTTGAACTTATTCTTTCTCTTGATCTCCCTCTTTTCTCCGAACACTATTTGATTCTTCTAACTGCCAAGGTTTTAAGGTATTACTTGTTGGAAGAAATTTGCAAGGTGTGAAGGATTGAGGAGAATGTGGAAGAGGATTTTGTGTTGTTGTTGTGGGGGTAATCCCTTCTTTTTTTCTCCATTCTTACATGCTTTCTCTTCTTTTTAAGTTTTCCTTCCTTGAAACTGCTTGAGTCGTTACCATTCAACCCATATTTATTTAAGCTACTATGTTATAATATTTCACAAAGAATTCCAATATATTTAAATAATTTTAGGTATAGTTCATAAGTAATTATAGTCAAACAATCATGTTTATATTACACTATATTATGTCGATAAATATTAAAAATTGGAAGGGAATAATTTCCATTATTTAGGTTTTATGTATTAGGTAAAAGATGTTGAAGATCGAAAAACTCATTATTATGATATGATAATAAGAACACTCAAGATTAATGTTTTAAAAACAATCCAAGCAAACCAAAATGGATGTACAACTATTTAAAAATGATATAGAATGTTTATGGATGAATTGTGTTCCATATAAATTAAAAATATAGAGTGGCTAAGAAAGCTACCTCATTATAAAACATGTCATTTTATCATTGTTGATTTTATGGGTATCATCCTTAGTAGCCTTTACAGATTTTTTAAAAGTCATTCTAATATCATAAAGAAGATTGTGCCATTTCTTTTCATCTTAGAAATTTTAAATAAGCCAAGGCATTTTATAAATATTTCAAAGTAACTTATTTTAAAAATGGTCATATTTAAAAACTTATTACCTTGGCCCATTTTGATATTTGAGCATCCAATTAAATACTTTTACTTTGTTTCTTATAAGGACAATGCAATCAGTTAAGGCTTTGGCCTCTCCTTGGAGGGTCCTATTTTGGTCTAAAATAACATCAAGGAATACTTGAAACTATGACTATCATCTACTTACTATTTGGTAGGTGAGAAACCGCTAATCACACCTCAAACCCTAACATTGGATGAGTTAAATATTACTTTAACCCAACCTCCAGAGTAGGCTAGCATACCTTGCCAAATAATCTAAGTGCTGACTCATTTAAGCTTAGTTAAATGTATAAATATAGGGATAGGACAGGGGTAAGGGTAAAAAAAAATAGTGATTGAACAATGGCCAGATAGAGCTAATAGAATAGACAACTATAGGAAAACCTCCCACAAATAAATTTTTAGTAACCTACACTTGTGACTAACAATATTCAAAACCAATAACCTTCATCATTAGAGAGCATAATCATACTTCAAAGACTATTTTCAAACATCTAGAGTACTAATAATCTAAATAGAAAAATTATATCAATACCCAGACTAACAAAAAAAATATATTATTCAAGCATGTATTTAAATATGAAGTATTTCAAAGAGCTCTAAGTTAGCAATCCAATATCAGCATAATAGACTAACCATAGCAACAATAGAAAAAATGACTTCACAGATCAAATTTATCATAAAAGAAAATAAGATAGAGGTTTGAGGAAAACATCCAAGTAATGCTTCTTCTATTTATTTACATAAAATATACAATAGTAGAGCAAGCAAACACTCTAGAGATAAACCTTGAAAAAGAGGGTTCAACCTCTATTTATAGTTTTTGTAACATCCCAATTTTTACCCTACTTTGTGTTTGCATTATATAGCTTAAGATTTTGATTTTATAGAGGTAATTATGAAATAAAAATAGATAAAGTATGCTTGGCTAAACTAGGAGAATTCTTTGCTAAATATAAATTTTAAATGGCATTTAAGGTATTTACTTGAATTTTTCTTCGTCTCCTTAGTTAGTTGAGAAATTAATTGCTAATATTGGTTTACTTGGTTAATTAATATCTTTAATTTATGTTAAGATCAATTAGTGGACAACATTAAAGAAGCATTAAATCTAGTGCTATTTTGTCCCTAGATTAGTTACAAGTTAATTGTGATTAATTAAGTTAATTAATTAGTTACTTAGAAATGAAGAAAATATTAGTTGAATAATTGGAATGTGTTGGGTTGTGATTTGACCACATCATTTTCAAATTCAAACTAACACCAATTTATAGGCAACATTTATGATGGGCTCATCTTCAACAATTTTTAATAATAAAATAATGGTTATTGGGGGAGGGTGAGTTCCATCATAAATAGATGCATTTGGGAAGGCACGGACATAACAATATTTGTGGAGTGATATTAGGGAGTATGCTCTCCAATAGAAATTGGATCAGAAACCAAAAGTCTCAAAGTTTTTTCAAATTGGTTTTGGAAATCTAGAGGTTCCTAGGGAGTATGTTCTTCAGGTTGTACTTGGATCAGAAACTAGAAGGGCCAAATGATTTACCTTAGCTTTCCTCACCTCGTTAATTTTTTTGAAGAAAAAAAAAAGAAGTCATGTGGGACAAATAATTGGGGGTCTTGCTAGAGCATGGGACAAAGAAAGTCAATGAAATATCCAGGTCAGGATTATGAATTCCAGATATCCTATAGATAATAAGTATGCTTGATTAAGGAATGAAGAGATAATATAGAAGTAGCCTTACTGTTATAAGAGATAAAGAGCTTAACAGAGTATATAGAAAAGCTTTGAGTATAAGATTGTTTTTGTTCTATTATTTGTGAGGATTCTTGTGTGAAAACATGGTTTGCATTAGCTTTATGTAAAAAATTTCTTCTAAATAAATTTAGAGGTTTCAAGTTTAATGGACCATTTTATAAAGAAACTTAAAAAATTAAATATGACTTGATGTGAGCTTGCATTGGTAATGTGGAAGCTTATGTATAGTAGGATCATGGGCTAAGTCTAGGTTTTATTCTAAAAAACAAAATGTAGACGCTTTGGTCGGTGCATTCGTTAGAAATTTATCGAAAGACATCTTCTATATGGGACACAATGCATCATCTAGACAAATGTTGAAACCTTGGTCTTGTTCTATGAGTGCAAGGGACTTCCAATTCAACTTGGGTTAGGTTTTAGAGAGAGATTTTACATGATGCAAATTGTACATAGTCGTTGTCCTATAAAATCCTAAAATGACATTGATTTTTGGTAAATTACAACTTTAATTTAATGGATAGCTTTAATGTTTAATAAACATGTACAAATTTAGTTTAATGTACAACTTTAATTTTTAATAAACATGTACAACTTTAGTTTAATGAACAACTTTAATGTTTAATAAACATGTAAAACTTTAGTTTAATGGACAACATTAATATTTAATAAACATGTATAGCTATTACTAGAAGTTTAATAAACTTGGATTTATTATTTGTAGACACCAAATTGCAGCCATTAATCCTCCATCCTAACCATCCCACCACCAAATTGTCCACCATACACATTTCCCACAAATTATTTGGCCCACGCCCACCTTTCCATTCATTTCCTAACCCAATTGGGTTTATTTTAATATTATTATTTTTTTTGGTAAATAAAAGTCTTCATTAATTACGAGGTTTTGCAAGTTAACCCAAAACCTATTACAATATCCAGCCTTCTACTGATATTGTAGATCCTAGTCATTCTTGAAACTTTCTTACCAGAACTTATGTTGAATCCCCTACAACACTTTACTAACAAGGCACACCCATACCTAAACATAACTTACATTGACAGGAAATTGAAGTTTGGAACTTTACACTTGTGAAACCTGTTTTTTCCCATTTCCTATTCTCTATCGAAATCTTCCAAGGCTTACACCCTGTTACCTTCATTTCCAATTTGATATGATTTATAGGGAAACCCCAAATTTATTACCAGCTCCATGGGAAAGAACACCCATTCATATTTCTCCTTAACGAGTAGGTTTATTTTCATGACTAATAATGTTTTCCACTTCATGTGGCACACCTTGTGTCCATGTCACCAAACTACCAACATCAACACCTATGTTGGCTAATTTTTCAGCTGACTTGTTGGTCTCACGGTACACGTGATGAGCCCTCTTGTTCTGTATTGCCGCAAAAAGGATCCTCACTTCATGGATGACTCCTTCGATTCTTCATGGAGATTTTTTTCCATTGGTTAATAGGTTGATGATGTTCATAGAATCACCTTCAATCATCAAGTTACATTGAGTTTCTTGGGATACCTGCAACCCTCTCCAAATGGCTCTAGCTTCTGCTTCATTATTAGTTTTGATTCCCAATGGTTTAGCGAAGGCCTTGACCAGATTTCCTTGATGATCCCTGATTATTCCTCCAACTCTAGCTCTTCACGAGTTCTCCTTGGCTGCACCATCAAAATTTAGTTTAAACCAACCCTGGGGAGTGGCTCCTAAGAAATTCCATTTTTAGGATTGGGTAAAGGAATGGAAGGTTTGTCCTCAATACCTAAGGCTCGAGATAATTGTTTTTCTTGGGGAGGAATTGAGTGGTTCTCATCCACTAAGGTTCTAAGGTTTTCTTTTGCAAAGATAATAATCCTATTGAGGATGATTTTTGGGTTGTGAATGGTATCCTTAAAGGCTCTATGGTTACTTTCTAGCCAAATATGCCAAAGAAAATAATGCCAATAGATTTTCCATAGGTACTTAAGTTTTAGGCTAACAAAGGGTTAAGGCCATTGATGGAACACTTCGTATATAAGTGCAGGCTTAACCCACGAGATCCTAAAGGCTTGTAAAAGTTCATCCAGGATGGAATCCACTACTGGAAAGTCTAGAAACAAGTGTTGGGTTGTCTCCCACCTTACCGTGCACATGTAGCAACGATTAGCAATAACTATACCTTTGGATAAGATATTGTCCATAGTGAGGATTTTTCCTTGAATCACCAGCCATGAAAAAAATGATATTTTAGGAATTAAGCCTTTGATCCAAACCAAACTCTATTGAAATTGTTGACCTTCCACATTGAGAAGCAAATTAAAAGAAGACTTTACTATGAAGTCACCACTTTCAGTCTCAGCCTAAAAAATGTGATCTTCATCCTCTCTAGAGGGAATAATTTGCTGAGTTAAAATGTTATAAAGCTCTTCAGACTCCTCTTCAAAACCCTGTACTCTGATGTGTTTCCACCTATTGATATTTATATCCTGCCACATATATTTTGCAACCTTCTTCCCAATATGCTACACCATATGCTTTTGAATCCTAGCCAAATGAGGATTTTGGGATAACTCCTTAGCTCTCACCCACCGATCCTTCCAAAATTCTTTGTTTGCCCATTTCCTATAATCCATCTAAGACCTTTCTTGACAAGATCCCTGCTCGTGAGGATTGCCTTCCAAAAAGTAGACCCTCTTCTTGCTAAGTTGTCATTAAGGAAGTTCATAGCTTTGAGGTATTTCCTCCTAACTATGACAATCCATTCATTATCAACCTTAGTCAATAATCGCCATGCTTGTTTGGCTAATAGAGCTGTATTGAGATAAGCAACTCTCCTCAATCCTAACCCCCCATCATCTTTAGGTTTGCAAACCTTGTTCCAACCTACTAAATGGATCCTTTTCTTATCCTCAATCCCTGACTAGAGAAATTTTTTTTGAAGCTACTCAATTTTGTGATACACCTTGTTGGGAGCTCTAAATACTGATAGGAAGTAAATGGGTATACTTTGAAGTGAAGCCATAGTTAAAACTGCTTTTCTTGCTTGAGATAACATATGTCCTTTCCAACCTACTAGATTTTTTTGGATCCTCTCCAGAACTATGTTCCACATTGATCCTTCAGGTTTCCCTGTAAATAAGGGAAGACCTAAATAGGAGGTGGGAAGGGATGCAATCTGACATTCCATGATCCTTGCTATGCTGTTTTGCCTAGGAATGGGGGTATTGATGAAATAAAGTTTGCTCTTATCAAAATTCACTTTCTGTCCAACCGCTTCTTCATACATTATGAGAATATTTTAAATCCTTCTTGCATCAACCACAAAATCCAAATTCAGTAGCAATGTATCATCAACAAATTACTGATGTGTCATCGGGGTAGTTAGCGATGTGGCCTTGATACCTGATATGAGTCCAGCTATAGCTGATGCCTTAATGGTTCTTCCCAAGGCCTCAGCTACAATGATGAACAACATAGGACTTATGGGATCTCCTTGTCTTAGACCACATTTACTTTGAAAAAAACTACAATAGACCCATTAACCAAAACTAAAAAACAAGGCTTAGAAATACACTCTCTTATTAACTTGACCCATTTCATGTTGAAGATAAATTTTAATAAAACTACCTCTAGGAATTCCCAATTTATCTTGTCATAAGCTTTGTTCATGTCTAACTTTAAATCCATGACTTCTTTTTTGGTCTGAGTGGCTATATGAAGAGCCTCATGAATAGTAATAACTCCATATAATATTGATCTTCCTTGTACAAAACTTCCTTGACTTGGATCAATGATAATCGATAGAACTTTCTTCAAATGGTTGGCTAAAAATTTGGATAGAATTTTATAGGATATATTACATAGGATAACCAGCCTAAAGTCAGCCATAGTCTTGGGGTTGGGGAATTTAGGGATCAAAGCAATGAAAGTTGAATTGAAACCCCTTGGAATATGATTTGAACTTGGAACTCCTTGATTGCAGCAATAACTTATGCTCCAATAATATCCCAACAAACTTGGAAAAACCATAGTGAAAACCCATTTGAACCAGAAGCTTTATTAGGATCCATGTTAAACAAAGCCTCCTTGATCTCTTCATCTAAAAAAGCTATTGTAAGAGACTCGTTAATAATTTCATCAATGAGTTGTGGAATGAATTGAAGGAGAGAGTCCTTTTCTTGGGCATTACAGGCCCGTTCTTCACCTAATAATGAACTAAAAAAATTAACAGCCACGTCCCTGATCTCCTGAATGTTTTGAGTTGAGGATCCATCCACCTTAGTTAAATTTCTAATATTATTGTTGCTTCTATTGCTCAATGTGGTAAAATGGAAAAACTTTGAATTAGAGTCCCCTTCCTTTAGACATAATGCCCTTGATTTCTGCCTCCAATACATCTCTTCACAAGCTAAAATATTATAAAACTCACAAAGTGTTTCCTTCTCTTCAGTCCTTATCACCTCATTATAGGTTCCATTTTGGATTTTGCTTTCTATTATTCTTAGTTTTTCCCCCACTGCTCTCGTATTCTCAAAAATATTTCCAAATACTTCTTTATTCCAAATTCTAAGGTTGTTTTTCAACATCTTAAGTTTTTGAGATAGTTTGAAGGAAGCACTTCCCTAGATAGGCTGTTGCCACCATTCCTCTATTCATTTCTTGAAGTTCAATCCAATCTAATATCCACCATCCATCTTCATTAATCCATGCTACATCTAAAATGCAATCTCAGCCCTAGGATGTGATTTAATCTTAGCCACATGATATAAAGTGTTGAACTAAAACCCTAAGAAACCCTAAGGTTGTATTATAAGTAAAGGCATGTGCAAATACCCAAAACCTAGAATACCTAAGAAGATATTCATACATAGAGAGATCAATGAAAGAAGCCCCTATGAAGCATAAGTGTTGCAGGCCAAACAAGGTGAATGGTTTCCTATTTTTGTCACATGCCCATGCATTTAATTATCAACCTAGGGAGCTTCGTAAACTTGCGAAGAGTCAGAATTAGGTTACTACAATACCACTGGAGGTGAATCTGCTAATCCTACATTTGGGGGGTGTTCTTGAAATGGTTGTCAATCATTCCCGCACTCCTCAATAAATTACGTAAGAAGAACATAATTAAATCTATAGAAATAAATCATGTACACATTCCTAAAAATAAATCTACTACAAATACTGGAACTAGAAAACTAATGAACGTTCTTATGAAAGCAATAAAATAATTAAAATAAATAAACAAAAATGAAATGGGGAAGAGATACTGGCTTGGAGTGGGCCTAGGCTCCAGCAGCTTCTTCCCGATCAAACACGCACTTTAGAACTTCTGGAAATGTAATATATTTATCAACATATTACAATCTATCGTTTGTAACTCTAAATGGATCTTTATTAATTATTTATATATATCTTTCAGAACGATTTGCATGTGTTTATATAACACACCCATAGAACTTCTATTATAGAAGTGGTTACAATAGTCGATTCTTCCCAGACTAAATTAGAACAGTCTGGCAAATGCAATTGATGTCTGGCATTCTGTTCTGATGGCAGCGTGTTTGTTTCGGTTTGTGCTTTGCCTAGAATCAGCAAGAAATTTTGATACGTTGGTGCTATCTCCAATTTAGCTCTACATGATGTATATCTGGAACTATACCAGCTGCTGCCATCCACATTGTTCAAATATGGTCAATGGGCAAAGAATCAGTGGCACCTTCCTTATGAGGAAGGTACCTTGTTACTGCAGTGTCTTCTGGTTGTAAGGAGGCGCTTGCATTCTATTAGCACCTTCCAGCTATGGGGAGGCACTTGCATTCTATTAGCGCCTTCTGGCTATGGGGAGGCGTTTGCCTTCTATTGGTGCCTTCCAACTGTGGGGAGGTGCTTGTCTTTGGTTGGTGCCTTCCAGTTGTAGGGAGGCACTCGCATTCAGTTGGTGCCTTTCAACTACAAGGAGGCACTCACATTTATTTGGTGCCTTCTAACTACAAGGAGGCGCTCGCATTCAGTTGGCACCTTCTAACTGTAGGGAGGTGCTCGTATTCAGTTGGTGCCTTTTGACTATAGGGAGGTGCTTATCTTTGGTTTGGCACCTTTTGATTGTAGGGAGGCGCTTATTCCCTTGGTGCCTTTCGATTGCAGGGATGCGCCTATGTTCTCTACATTCACCCTTGATGAAATAAAGTGCCAGGTCCATCAAAATACCTCGACCATTCCAAATCTAACTAAATCAACTGCAATTCCACAAAACATACTAAAAGCACACAAATTAGATAACACACATAATTATATCAAATATCTATATAATCATTCATAAAAGTATGCAATCCTTATTATACAGCCACATATTGATCAAAGAAATATGTATAAAATATGAGCATTTTTGGTGCTCATCAATAAGGTTATAGATCCTTGAAGATCCAAAATACTAGCTTACCATAGGACTTCACCATTACAGCAACCTCCACATCCATCCCTCATTATCATCATTATCCCCCATCCACCGTATCCTTCACATCCCCATGATATGCTTTTGCATATTTAACCCTCACCTATAGGAACTCTCTAGAGCCTATGAAGCTCACTACAAAGCTTGCTAGGTGCTCACCAGAGCCTATCGTATCCCATAGGTGTGCACCAAAGCCTATGAATCTCACACCAGAGCCTACCAAATTCCTGCTAGAGCCTACCATCATCGTCAATACACTACTGACTTATTGTGCCACATCTACTGCTATGGTCAAGACATCACACCAATGGATCTGCAATGAAGCATCATCATTGTAAGCAAGGTAAATCATATTAGTTGTTATTTTATTGTGTGATATGTATATTTTCATATACCATTTAATTTATTTATAGCTAGGGTTTACTAATATATGAGGGTCTCACGTTGTGGAGCCCTCATAGGTATTACTAATATCTCTTTCTATTTGTGTATATATAGATCTATAGGTTTTATCTATTGTTGGATAGCTGTTGAAGCTAGAGAGGCCTAAAATTAGATACCTGAAGCCCACTCACTCGATTGGGAGTGAATAACATTTAAGACACTACTTCATTATAGCTAGGGTTTTGGAGAACCCTAGAAAACTATAATTTCTGTATCAAAACAGTTCTGTCAAGGCAGAATAATTGTACAAAAGGAGTTTTTAAGCTCCCCCCTATTATTTAATAATAATATTTCTTGTGCAATTACATTTGTCTTATTGGATCTATTCATTTTTTGTTGTTATTTAGTGTTGTGATTTTAGTTTAATAAGCATGTACAACTTTATTTTAATGTATAGCTTCAATGTTTAATAAACATGTACAACTTTAGTTTAATGAACAACTTTAATGTTTAATAAACATGTACAACTTTAATTTAATAGATAGCTTTAATGTTTAATAAACATGTACATATATTATTAGAAGTGTAATAAACTTGGATTTGTTATTAAATAAAAAAAGAAGTTTAAGTTTACCCAAGGAAAATTTATAAGGGTAGCTTGTCCATTTATGGTATAAAGTATTGAAATTTTCATGAGTCTATGAATATCTCTAGTCATGAACAATATTAATATGACACAAAACTATTTGATGAAATCCAATGCTACATATATATGTATATGTCACAATATAAGAAGTTATTTCTAGGTTGAAACTTAGAGTGACTTACATTAAATGGAATAATCCTTTTTGAAAATATGTGGTAAACATAGTTTGGTCTACTCTTAGAGAGTTTGATTGATTTTGATGGATATTTTTGGCCAAATATAGCAAAGATGCTAGTAGTGGATTCTTTTGACATTGTGATTTTATGTTATGAACAATATTGTTTAAATATTATTTCTCGATGCTTATGTCTCTTGAGTCTTGGTAACAAAATTGTATAATGGAACATTTTACCATACTGTGATTCTAATGCATTGTACAAATAGAATCATGTTTACACAATCATGTATGCTAAATTAAGAAATGAAATATTGTGATGGCATAGTCTAATATGGGAGAAAGGGTAACTGGGTTGCATTTCTTGGGAACATATGGGGGTTCTCCGTAGCCATGTCAATGAATGCAGTTAGTATAGATTTAAGAGCATATTTTTTGTATGATGAAATATGGGATGAAAGGAATGGGAAAAGTTCATTCTTAGGAAAGTATGGAATTTCCTACTCTTGAATTGTGTTGGATGCTTGGTTGCTGAAAAATTGTATGCATTCTATGGATTACTATTGCATGGCATTTTGTAGTTAGATATGCATGTTCATAATTTTGATTATCATGATCCTAAGTAACCTATCACCTAGTATTGGTTGGACTACGACAACTGTTCCAGAAGAACCTGATGAACCTGAAAGATAGTTGAAGACCAGAAGAGGTTGTTATTGTATTCAAATCAATGAGGCTATTATTGTAACATTAAGAGCTTTCTGCAAAAGAAATGATGTAATAGCTTGTAGGAATTTATGATTCATTGAAAAATGTTTCATAATGTAACTTATGAATATCTCATTGTATAGGCTATAATCAGTGTAAACCTCTTTGAAGTATTATGTTCTAAAAACAAATTGTTTACCTGATCTAATATATATTACTTGAATTCTCAAGTGGTTGCTTTGAGTATGAATGGTTAAATTAGACCTTTATAATTATGTAAGTATAAATGTGGAAACATAGGATGAACATAAACATATCAAAGATTATACAAATGAGAGATCTAAATAGTTAATAGTCAATGAGATAAAGTGGTAGACAACATATGTCTACGAGAATCGGTTGGATGATTCCCTTAACAAACCATATGGGGAATGGTTGGATGGTTAAGCACTGCACCTAAAATGATTATATCATTGGAAAACAATGAATAGTCATCAAAGCATACACTTATGGTTGGGTTGAAATATACCTTCAAATAGGTTGGGGTTGAGAGATACCTATGGTTAAGTTGAATGATACCCATGGTTAGGTTGAAAATATACCTATGGTTGGAACTAGTTTAACTTAGAGTTAAACTTAAAAAGGGAAATGAGCATTCTGGTTGAAACAGACTGGAAAATTCTCGTTGATCATTATGGGACACTAGCCACTCCCATACACATGGATAAAATATGATCAAGTTGATTCATGTGTGATGCATAGCCTTGGAAACTCATGTGACTACTTATTCAATGGAGAAATATATATAAAAGACTCTCATACGTATGTAAGTTTGTAAAAAAATGATGATGATGGTTAGTTTTGGTTGGGTAATTTGGGGTTATTATAGTTGGTATCAAAGCCTAGGTTAGATAGGTGCAAAAATCTAAATTTGATGTTTCTAAATTTGATATGTATAGTAAAGATAGAGAAATGGTGTGGATGTAGAGAATGAGCAAATCTTGCCCCCCATGTTGAACCCCTGGTGAATCAAATTGGAAGATCTAGATGAACCCTCCACTAACGTGGGTCTCAAGTGGTGTACTTGATGCTCTTTTGGGGATCGTAATTGCCATTTGAAGCTCTAAACCAAAAGCTTTCCTTACTTAGTCAAGATGTTGATATTCAACTTAAGTCATCATATAGAAAGGATAAATACTTTAGAGCTAACAAAAAACTTTAGTTAGTATAAACCTTCGGTATAATATTGCAAACTAACACATCTCTTTAACCAGGGATTATGCCACCAAAACTTGGTAGTGGAGCAAAGATTCCTCCTCGAAGATCTCGGCTAACTAGTCTTGATAATTTTGGAGAGGGTCATATGGGAGAGAGTTTAGGAAACCTTGAGGGGATGGAGAATCTCATAAATCTAGTTTAGAATATGCAAGGTGAGATGTTAACCTACAGAGAGCAGTTTACACGATAGAACAATTTGTTGGAAGTTCTTAGGGAGGAAACTCGAAGAAATAACAATAGGGTACCCGAAGCACCTACTGAAGTAGTTATGGAAGAACCAAATGATCTTGACTAGGCAGTTAGAACTCGTATTAATGCTAAATTAGAGAAAGACCTAAAGCATATTAAGGTTAGAAAATTTTTAGGAAAGGAAAGTGGAGATTCTACCGAATCATGGTTAAATGAACTAGAAATTTACTTCTCTATGAGAAATAACTTTTCAACCACAAAGATAGTCTTTGTCATAGGACTTTTGATAGAAGTTGGGTTGGAATGGTGGGAAACTTACTGCAAGGATAAAAATATAAACATAATTCATTGTGAGTGGGACGTGTTCGAAAAAGCATTTAGAAAGATATTCCTTACTGAGCAATACTACGCCAGGAAGCTAGATGAGTTTACTCAGCTAAAGCAAAGGGAGCAATCAGTGGATTTATACTATAGGAACTTCACTAGACTCCTTAAGTACATTCCAGCTTATGAAAATGATGATAAAATGAAGGTGCATCAATTCCTTTCCAGATTAGATCATCAGCTTAAGATCTCTATCAACATGTTCAAACCCATCAATTTGTAAATTGCATATGATCTAGCTTGTCAAGCAGAGTACAATCACAAAAAGAACAACAATCCCATCCAAGAATTCAAGAAAATCTACCAAGACCCATAGAAAAAAAAGTGGAATAATGAGCCAAACCAAAGGAATAAAGAAGGGTTTAAGTTTGGTAAAAGAAATAATGGGTCGGTAAAAATATTTAAGAAGAAGTTTTAGTCTAAGGATAGAAACTTTACCAATGTGGAAAAGGCCAAATCCATGAATCAGGTAGAACCAACTCCTACTAAAGGTAAGGAAAAATTAGTTCAAGGTTCGACTCAGAATTTTAAGGTTGGATGCTATGAGTGTGGGGGACCTCATTATGCCAAAAACTATCCACGACGTACAAGAACTAACCAGAAGGTAAGCTATAAAGGACATCAAATTTATGTTGCTATGCAAAATCAGAATCTTGATGGACAAGTGACCCCTATGCTCTTACAGGGTAAATTTTTTGATAAAAATGTTAGATTTTTGATAGACAATGGTGCTACGGATAGTTTTATCTCTAGTAGTTTTATTAGGGATATGCCAGAGAATCCAAAGTCTTTGGCAAAAGGGTGGAAAGTCGAGTATGGTTCTGGATAGACCTACTCCATAGACTATTATTATCCCTTGATAGAAATCTCCCTACCCACAAATTCTATCACTTGGCAATTCTATGTAGCTCCATTACATGCCTTTGACATAATTTTAGGGGTTGATTGGTTAAAGGACCGCAAGGCCTTGGTCAACTTTCAGGAGAGATGGGTCGAATTCATTGATGAGAACAAGAAGAGGATTAGGTTGTATAGTGAACAAGGGACATTCAAACCTATATTAATCTCTGCTATGCAACTTAAGAAGGTGATTAGAAAGAAAGGGTTGGTTTACGTGGTCAAGGTAAAGGAGGTTAAAAAGGAGGAAATATTTGAGAAATTCCCCATCCTTCAAGAGTTTAAGGATGCCTTTACATCTAAAATACTTGATATACCCCCTAAGTGAGAATTTGAATTTACTATCAATCTAATACCCGATACAGAACCTATAGATAGAGCACCATACAGGATGAACTCTATAGAGATGAAAGAGTTGAAAGTGAAACTACAAGAGTTGTTGGATAAAGGGCTAATTAAGCCAAGTGTGTCTCCATGGGGTGCACTAGTTTTGTTTGTAAAGAAGAAGGATGGATCCTTGAGATTGTGCATCGATTATAGGATGTTGAATAAATCTACAGTTAAAAATATATATCCTTTACCACGGATAGAGGATTTATTTTATCAACTAAAAGGGGATACTATCTTCTCAAAGATAGACTTGAAGTCTGGTTACCACCAGTTGAGAATCAAAGAAGAAGATACACATAATACAACATTCAAAACTCTATATGGACACTATGAGTTCATAGTTTTACCATTTGGGTTAACAAATGCACCCACAACTTTCATGAACTTAATGAATAGTGTGTTCAGAATATAGTTGGATAAGTTTATCTTGGTATTTTTAGATGACATCTTGGTCTATTCTCGCAGCAAGGAGGATCATGACAAGCATCTGAAAAGAGTGTACTAAGGGTGTTGAGGGAAAATCAGCTATATGGAAATTTGTCAAAATGTGAATTTTATGTGTCACAAGTACATTACTTGGGACATGTCATATCTGCAAATGGAATTGTAGTTGACCCTAAGAAGATAGAAGCTATTTTAGATTGGCCAATCCCTACAAATGTAATAGAGGTTCAAAGTTTTATGGGCCTATCTGGGTATTATAGAAGGTTTGTGAAATATTATGCCAAAATATCCTGTCCTATAACCAATCCTCAAAGAAAAGGGAAGTCGTTCCAATAGACGGACAAATGTGAAACAACATTCCAACTACTAAAACAATTATTGACTACCGCTCCTGTGTTAAGGGTTCCAGACCCTCAAGGTAACTTTTTAGTCTGTACTAATGCTTCCTTAGAAGGTTTGGGAGGATTTCTATCTCAATATGGAGTAGTGGTGGCTTATGAGTCTGAGAAACTAAAGAAACATAAAGTAAACTATGCCACACATAACTTAGAATTGGCCATAGTAGTGCATGCCTTAAAAGTTTGGAGACATTACCTACTAGGAAGACCCTTCTAATTAAGAATAGATCACCAAATTTTGAAGTATGTTTTCACTCAACCATTGCTAAATGCATGTCAAAGAAGGTGGATTGAATTTTTAGCAGAGTATGACTTTGGGATTGATTACATAAATTTTAAAGAGAATAAGGTTGCAAATGCACTAAGCAAAAAAAAAGTATATCACTGCCTTAACTAGAAGTGATGTGGACCTGATGGATTAGGTTAAGAGAGCTCAACTTCAGGATCCTTATTGTAAGGAAGTACAAGAGAAATCAAGGAAGGACCCAAAGATAGCTCAAGACTTTAGCTTCAAAGAAGGATTCTTATGTTTCAAGGAACAGATTGTTATTTTGAAAACAAATGATTTATGTAGTCTTATCATGAGAGAGGCTCATAGATCCCATTTTTATGCTCATCCTAGATTACCTAATATGAGGGAGGCTATGACAAAAATATTTTATTGGTCTGGGATGAAGAAAGATATTACTAATTTTATGGCTAAGTGTCTAGAATGTTAGAAGGTAAAAGTAGAACATAAGCATCCTACTAGTCTGCTATATCCTCATGATGTACCCACACAACAATGGCAAGTAATATCTATGGAATTTATTGTGGGACTACCAAATATGAGGTATCAACATGATGCCATAATGGTAATAGTTGACAAATTGACCAAATTCACACACTTCATTCTTGGTAGTACTACTAATGATGTAGTAATTTTTGCTAACAGGTTTTCTAAAGACATCTTCAAATTATATGGATTTCCAAAAATGATCATCTTAGACAGAGACTCAAGGTTTAAGTTAGAATTTTGGCAAGCTCTCCATTGAGAAATTGGTACTTCAATAAATATAAGGTCTACTTATCATTCTAAGATGTATGGACAAACTAAGAGAGTCAATCAAGTATTAGAAGACATGCTATGCATTTATTTCATGGACCAGAAGTCTCGCTAGGAAGACTTGTTGCATTTAGTTGAGTTTACCTATAATAATGGGTACCATGCCTCTCTAAAGATAGCTCCTTTTGAGGCTTTGTATGGCTGTAGGAGTAGAACTCCATTATCATGGGATAATCCCAAATATAGGGTCACTGTTGGACCAAAATATTTGAAGGATATGGAGGAGTAGGACCAACTAAATATAATTTATTAGAGGCTTAAGGAAACCTCGAATCACCGGAAGAAATATGCAGACTTGTGAAGGACTCATTTGGAATTTTTTGTAGGAGATAAGGTGTTCCTGAGAGTCAAATCTATGAAAAGTGTAATTAAGTCCACTAAGTTGGATCCCAGATATGTAGGACCATTTAACATATGGGAAAATATTAGTCTTGTTGCTTATAGACTCAAATTGTCACCTAAATTGACAAAGATTAACAATTATTTCCATGTGTCCCTTCTTAGGAAATATATATTTGATCATAATCATGTTGTGGATGTTTCTAAGTTGTAGATGATGGATCCAACGTACATCGAGGTCAAGCCCATGAATATTCTTGAATTCTGCTCTAAGAAGATGAGGAAACATAATCTAGAGTAATGTAAGGTCCAATAGGATCTTTACTCTAAAAAAAATAACATTGGGAAAGGTGGAAGACATGAAAACACACTTTTTGTACTTATTTGAGGACACTGTGTAGTGCCTAATTTTAGTTAATACTTTGTGATAGCATGATGAACACTTATACAAATTAAGTAGATTTATGGATTTTGTTATGTTTGACTAAATTTTGATGATGCTTGATGTAATGATGGATATTACTATGTAAAACTTAAACATGATTATGTAGTATAAGTACATTATCTTTTTAGAACATGATATTGCTAATGTCTGTTTACTATATTTCAAGTATAGCTACACTTGTTATGTGGTAGGGGTTGTTCTTATCATTTTAAAGGATTTTCTTAACCACTAGGAATGGGGAACTAGAAAAATGGGAAGGATGACAAAGACAATCTAGAGGGTATTAAAAAAAATGCCCTCACATCACCCTGACTACACTATTGGACCATGATATCCTAGACTAGTCTCCTAGAGGAATGGTGATAGTTGACTATCTTAAAAATACCAACCATAGGAAAAAAAATAGTGTGGAAATATGGTTTGCATTATTAGCTTGCATACAAGATTGCATGATTTGAATGTGGTTGCAAAAATATATATTAGCTCAATGCTTGATTTGTCCTTTGTGATGAATGAAATGCAATTGACTAACATTGGGAACGAAACACATAGGACTATATTTATCCTATGGGGGGGAGTATGTAACATCCCAAATTTTACCCTAAATTGTGTTTGCATTATATAGCTTAAGATTTTGATTTCATAGAGGTAATTATAAAATAAAACTGGATAAAGTATGCTTGTTTAAACTTGGAGAATTTGTTGCTAAATGTAAATTTTTAGTGGCATTTAAGGCATTTACTTGAATGTTTCTTTGTCTCCTTAGTTAGTTGAGAAATTAATTTCTAATATTGGTTTACTTGTTTAATTAATATCTTTAATTTGTGTTAATATTGATTAGTGGAAAACATTAAAGAAGCATTAAATCTAGAGCTATTTTGTCCTTAGATTAGTTACAAGTTAATTGTGATTAATTAAGTTAATTAATTAGTTACTTAGCAATGAAGAAAATATTAGTTGAAGAATTGGAATGTGTTGGGTTGAGATTGGACCACCTAATTTTCAAAGTCAAACTAACCCCAATTTCTAGGCAACATTTATGATGGGCTCATCTTCAATAATTTTTAATAATAGAATAATGGTTATGGGGAGAGGGTGAGTTCCATTATAAATAGAGGCATTTGAAAAGGCATGGACATAAAAATATTTGTAGAGTGAGATCAGGGAGTATGCTCTCCAATAGAAATTGTATTAGAAACCCAAAGTCTTATATTTTTTGTAAATTGGTTTTGGAAATCTAGAGGTTCCTAGGGAGTATGCTCTCTAGGTTTTACTCGGATCGGAAACTAGAAGGGCCTCATGATTTACCTTAGATTTCATCACCTCGTTACTTGGTTTGAAGGAAAACAATCCATGTGGGATAAATAACTAGGGTTCTTGCCAGAGCTTGGGACAAAGGAAGTTAGAAAAAAATCCAGGTCAGGATTATGAATTCTAGATACCCTATAGATAATAAGTATGCTTGATTAAGGAATGAAGAGATAATATAGAAGTAGCCTTGCTATTATAAGGGATAAAGGGTTTAATGGAGTATAAAGAAAATATTTGAGTATAATATTGTTCTTGTTCTTCAATTTATGAGGATTCTTGTCTAAAAACATGGTTTGCATTAGCTTTATGTAAATATGTTCTTCTAAATAAATTTAGAGGTTTCATGTTTAATGGACCATTTTATAAAGAAACTTATGAAATTAAATATGAATTGGTGTGATATTGTATGGGTAAGGTGGAAGCTTACACATAGTAGGCACATGGGCTAAGTCTGAGTTTTTTTCTAAAAAAAAATGTAGATGCTTTTGCCGGTGCCTTCGTTAAAATTTCTCGGAAAACATCCCCTGGATGGGATGCAATGCATCCTCTAGACAAACATTGAAACCCTAGTCCTATTTTATGAGTGCAAAAGACTTCCAATTCAACTTGGGTTGGGTTTTAGATGGATATTTTACACGATGCATATCATACACAGTTTTTGTCCTCTAAAATCCTGAAATGGAATTGATTTTTGGTAAATTACAACTTTAGTTTAATGGATAACTTTAATGTTTAATAAACATATACAACTTTAATGTTTAATAAGCACGTACAAATTTAGTTTAATGTATAGCTTTAATTTTTAATAAACATGTATAGTTCTATTTTAATGAAGAGATTTAATGTTTAATAAACATGTATAGCTATTACTAGAAGTTTAATAAAATTGGATTTGTTATTAAATAAATAAAAAAGAAGTTTAAGTTTACCCAAGGAAAATTTATATGGGTAGCTTGTCCATTTATGGTATAAAGTTTTAAAATGTTTATGAGTCTATGAATATATCTAGTCATGAACAATATTAATATGACACAAAATTGTTTGATGAAATCCAATGCTACATATATATGTATATATCACAATATAAGAAGTTATTTCTAGGTTGAAACTTAGAGTGACTTACATTAAAGGGAATAATCCTTTCAAAAATATGGGGAAAACATAGTTTGGTCTTCCCTTAGAGAGTTTGATTGATTATGATAGATATTTTTGGCCAAATCTAGCAAAGATGCTAGTAGTGGATTATTTTGACATTGTGATTTTATGTTATGAACAATATTGATTAAATGTTATTTTGGGGTGCTTATGTCTCTTGAGTCCTGGTAACAAAATTGTATAATGGTAAATTTTACCATAATGTGATTCCAATGCATTGTACAAATAGAATCATGTTTACACAATCATGCATGCTAAATTAAGAAACAAAATATTGTGATGGCATAGTCTAATATGGGAGAAAGGGTAAATAGGTTGCATTTATTGGGAACATATGGGGGTTCTCTATAGCCATGTCAATGAATGCAGATAGTATATATTTAAGAGCATATTTTTTGTGTGAAGAAATATGGGATGAAAGGAATGGGAAAAGTTCATTCTTAGGAAAGTATGGGATTTCCTACTCTTGAATTGTGTTGGATACTTGGTTGCTGAGAAAAATTGTATGTATTCCATGGATTAATACTGCATAGCATTTTGTAGTTAGATATGCATGTTCATAATTTGGATTTTCCTAATCCTGAGTAACCTATCACCTAGTATTGGTTGGACTACGACAACTATTCTTGAAGAACCTGATGAAATAGAAAGAGAGTTGAAGACTAGAAGTAGTTATGTTTTTCAACTCAATGAGGCTATTGTTGTAACATTAAGGGATTTTTGCAAAAGAAATGATGTAATAGATTTTAGGAATTTATGATTCATTAAAAAAGGTTTCATAATGTAACTACCGAATATCTAATTATAGAGGCTATAATCAGTGTAAACCTCTTTGAAGTATTACGTTCTTAAAACAAAAAATTTATCTGATCTAATATATATTACTTGAATTCTCAAGTGGTTGCTTTGAGTATGAATGGTTAAATTGTATATTTATAATTCTATAAGTATAAATTTGGAAACACAGGATGAACATAGATTATACAAATGAGATATCTAAATAGTTAATACTCAATGAGAAAAAGTGGTAGATAACATATTTCTATGAGAATTGGTTGGATGATTCCCTTAAAAAACCATATGGGGTATGGTTGGCTGGTTAAGCACTACACTAAAAATATTATATCATTGGAAAATAATGAATAGTCATAAAGGCATACACTTAAATATAGGTTACAATATACCTTTGGTTAGGTTGAGAGATACCTATGACTAAGTTGAATGACACCCATGGTTAGTTTGAAAATATACCTATGGTTGGAACTAGTTTAACTTAGAGTTAAACTTAAAAAGGGAAATGAGTGTTCTCGTTAAAACAAATTGGAAAATTCCCATTGATCATTATGGGACACTGAACACTCCAATACACATGGATAAAATTTGATCACATTGATTCCTGTGTGGTGCATAGCCATGAAAACTCATGTGACTACTTATTCAATGGAAAAATATATATAAAAGACTCTCATATGTATGTAAGTTGTAAAAAAAAATGATGATGGTTAGTTTTGATTGGGTAATTTAGGGTTATTATAGTTTTACATGTGATTTTAAAATATTTGAAAGAATTGGAACATTACAAGGAATTTGAAATGCCATATCAGTAAGGTGTTGAAGTGGCATCCTCTTGTTATATTTGAAATAAGAAGATAACTACGCAATTTTTCATTCCTCTGCAACTTGACTTCTATAGTTATTCAACTCTCATGGCTTCTAGATTTATACTAACTCAATCAGGATGTTCATATTTTTTGCCAAGGCTATCTCACCCTAGATCTACAACTAAATATTCTTGTGGTTCTTGATCCTCCATCGCTTTGCCTTCTTGTTCATTTCTAGCTTAGAGACCTTTAAACAATAATCTATGAATTTGTGCTAAGTCAAATACTACTTTTATACATGGCTTGAAACACATGGTGTTTTAGCCATTGATATCCTACTGAATGACTAATATTATATTATCAATGACTTGTTATGCTTATAGTCTACAAAACCTCACAATATAGATACAATAGCCACTTTAATTCTTACTTCTTTCAACAACATATAATTTGTTCTAGCCCGCTCCTTGAAAATTTAGTTCATTAATGTTGAAAACTTGACCATGGGTTGGAATAAGGAGAATTTTTACCTTAATTTGGAACTGCATTCTAGACCACACGATGTATAGACATGTTCTAGCCCACTCTCATTATTCAAATATAACCCTCTTGTTATTCTAGGTTGTGACATATAATGTTATTTCAAAAAGATGTGATGTCTAATGGTTTAGAATGCCAAATCATAATTTTGAACAACATTGAACATGGGGTAGAACACTATGCTACATTGTTGTAATGGAGCATGTGTTATAGACTACATTATATGGAGTCATACTCTGGACTACTTTTTAGAATGTCACCATGTTGGATTTGACCACTTTGATCACAATATGGAACCATGTTCTAAGTCACATGGGATGAAACATATGCTAAGTTGTGATGCTCTAGACCATGATTTTAAGTGTTTTTTTTTTCCAAGTTTAACTTGTTTTACCATGGTGTGGAACCATGTTCAGAGCTGCAAAGGATGAAACATGCTCTAGCCTACGATTTGGATGGCAAGAACATCAACCTTGACTACACTAACTATGGGTTGGAACCAAGATCTAGGTTATGAGGGATAGAAACTTGTTTCAAGCCACTCCATATTATTTGTGCTATGATCCATATTCCAAAATATGCTAACTACAACTTTGAATCAGTTGACCATAGGTTGGGACATGTGGTATTGCACTGCTACTATGGTTTGGATCATTCTTAGGGCTTGGAAAATTTTTGCAAAATTTTCAAAGTATGTGGTCATTTTGGGACTACATTCAGGTGCCTCCTATGGGTATTTGGTCACAAATCCTAAATAACTTAGAGTCTTATCCATTGGGTATTAGGAATAAAAAATAGTTGGAATTGAGCATGAAGTGAGATGAATGGATGAGGTGGAATTTTTAGAGAAAATGTGAATGAATGAGGATCAAGGGAAGAAAAATTATGTAGTGAAGAAAAATTATGTAGTGGAGAGAATGAATAAGTGAAAAATGGGAATTTTAAGGAAAGGGTAGACTCTAGTCATTGGTGAGCTATGTTTCATAGAATAAATTCCATATGACCATCACTCTCTAGGATATTTGTGAAGATACTTAGAGAGTAACGGTTCATATAGAAATCATGCAAGAAGCAATATGTAGATCATAGAAAGTTATGCTTCATAGAATAATCTTTTGTGATAGCCATACTTTTAAAAATTTGTGAAGATGCTTAAAGCATAATTATTCACAAGGAAA
Source organism: Wollemia nobilis (assembly GCA_028583015.1). NCBI lineage: Eukaryota > Viridiplantae > Streptophyta > Pinopsida > Araucariales > Araucariaceae > Wollemia > Wollemia nobilis. Next base: position 10,603,709 of record JAQPPZ010002832.1, on the reverse strand, counting down.
CCATGCAAGAGGTAAAGGGTAACTTATTTTTGCAACTCCTTCCATAAGCTCAATATTGCTCTAGTTACATAAAAATATACCCTTTTATAAGCTCATTTTGATCATGACTTTCCTTACAACTTAGGATCATGAATCCTTCATATATTTTCACCACTTCATGCTTTATGGCTACCTTCTAACATTGTCAATATCAAAACAACTTTCAAAACATGCATACAAAGCTCTATTATCAAAATACCTAGCCTTTTTAGTAGTCTATTTTCTTTACTCTTACACTTTTTCCTGCTGATCTTGTTCTTCAACCTCATTTTCTTGTGTTTTATTAGAATAATCTATGTTTTATTCTTCCTGATCACCTTTTTCTTGGTGCATATCTTCATCTTCTCTTCCTTGTTTCTCATTTTCATTATCTCTCTTCTCTCCATCTACAACTTCTACTTCTTCATTGGCTTCTTCCTCTTATTTAGCCTCTAGTTCTGGTTATGCTCCAAATAGTTGAATCATATGATTCAATATTTCTAATGCTTGATCCTAGGTTGATTTGGAGGGATTCATAATTTCTTTGAGCTTCTTGTGAGTAAAATCCAATTTGGTAGTTTCTTCATAGGACATGGAATGTCCTTTATTCACAAAATCCTCAACTAAGTCTTTTATCCTAGTTAAGTCTTTGATTAGTTGAGAGAATTTATCCTAGTTGATTGAGTTTTCCCAGACATCTATTTTGGACTCATCATGTATGATTGATCCTATATTGGTCTAGAGGTCCTCTTATGTTAAAAGGATACCATTTTTATTCTAAAATCCTCCAAAACCATACTGTGTCATTTATTTTTTTATGTCCACAATATCCCATAAATTACCTTTGATTATATCTATAAGTAACGATCCCTTTTGGAGTAGCTTATTCTTCTTGATGATAATATTGACAACCAATCTTGTAGTATTCCATACCTTATTTGGGATAGGTTTGGCAGTTTTATTGAATCTTTTTTTAGATAGCTTATACATTTGCTCTGCTTGTACCATCATGGGTTGTAGTTCTTCATTGAACTCATCCAAATCCTCTTTGGTTGCCTACAATAAATGGCTAGCCTCATCCATATATTCAATCATGGGCTAGATTGAGCACTTCTCCAAGATTTTGGACCATATTTATTCCCTAATCTATTTGATATTATCTTTGGAGAAACCCACAACTCTAGCATTTTCAACCTAAAGCTATTTATTCAAGGCTTAAATTTCTTTGACCTGGGACTCATTCTTCTTCTTCTTCATCTCTTCAAATTTCTCCTTGAATTTAATGGCCTCTTGGTACTTGTTTTTCCAACTCTTGGCTTAATTTATCATAGCTTTCTCCACCTTCTTCTAGTTGTTGATTGTTTCTCCAAAATTTTAATATTTTACTCAAATTTTTCATTCTTCTCTTTGGAAATATCAATTTGGACATAAATTATTTTGATATGAGATTTAGCTATAACCAATTTTTCCTCTATAAAAAATTGGCTGATATATTCTATATGCTCTTACAGTTGATAGTCCTCCATAGTCATCTCTTTATCTAGTTTGCTGACAAGAGGGTTGAGGGAGATAGTTGATATTTGTCTAGCCATCGGATCAAAGATCATTTTTATCCTCAATATAGAAGTCTATTTTGAAGGTTGAGCCAAAATATTTCTCTAGAAACTTTGGAACTTTTGTGAAATATTTCTCACCTTCTATAGATACTTGAAAGTTGCACATTGCTATGCATACGTACTTGTAGATCCTTTTGGACACTTGTAGGTTTACATAGGAAATCATAGATATCCCTAGGCTATCATAGACCAATGTAGGCTATTGTAGGTCCTCCTAGACGTGTATATGGTTGTAGTCATGCGTAGGCTAGCATAGATCACCATAGATTATCGTAGCATTGTGTAGACTTCCGCACACCACTTCATTAGTTTTTAGGTCCAAAACCCTAATAAGCTACCAAAATCACATCATAAAAACTTCCCATGCATAAGTATATCCTCCATAATATTCCTAAGGCAATACAAAGCCTTTTTGCACTTAATTAAGGTCCCCACAGGGCTATTACTTGGAAAAAGTAATTATTAATTCAATTGATAAATCTAATTTTAAAGTGACTTCACTTAAGTTCAATTTTAGGTCTAAAATGATTAATTAGGTCCATAATATCTATTTAACCCTAATTATTCCCTCCCACATGTGTGTGCACAATATTAGTTAGGATATTCCTTAGGAAACCCTAACCTAACTAAGGGACCACCTGACCCTAGTCAAACCTAATATCTCCTCACACATGTGTGAGGATGAGATATTTCCTTAAGGGAATGTGAGGATGCCACCTCAAAATACTAACTTAACCTTCATGGGATCTCACCCTAGGGCTTAGTTCTCGTAACTACACCCCCTACACCTTAGGTTTTCTCATAAATAGTGGGCCAAAAAACTTATTTTATATCTCTCTTCACTTATGTCCAAAAGTATATAAACTCCACAAAAATGCATACAAAAGCACATAAACAACAATATGAACCTACATAGTAGTAATTCAATGAAAAATGAACCTCTTCACTAAAGGATTTCTGAAGAACAACATTCATAGTCAAATTCACCCCCCACCCCACGAATCCAGTATCAATTGACCCCTCGGGTGGTGAATTGGGTTTACAAGACCCAAATCAGCCCAAATTTGGGAGGTAAGCTTCATTTAGAATTTTTATGAAGTTTTGCATCATTTATTTCAGTATTTATCATGTTTTATGAGTTTATTTTTCTTTCTCACAAAGTAGCCTTACTAAGGCAAGCCCGTTAACCAACTAACCCCATTTTGCAGTTTTATCATAGGATCAAGGAGGGAAATAACAACAACTACAAACCCATAGTGGTATGCAAGCCCATCTACATTGAGGAACATGAAAATAAGGCATCATACCTATTGTAACATTTGTGAAAAGAAAGGAAAAATGGAAATTCCTCCCATTTGTAACCTATGCAAATATTATCATGAATAAAATACATTTTCCTATATAGCGTGTGTATTTAATGTGTTATTAGATCAAATACATTCTTTTAGCTATTTGATTCTGGTACGCCCGATGGGACCCCACAATTGATAGTGTTGGAATGATTGTTTTACAAATATGATATTATCCTCTATTTTTGTTTTTTTAGGTACCAAATGTGAATAATACAGTGACCTCCAAAGCCTTGGGAACCACCTCAAGCCTTAAGAATAGAGATATAAGGTCTCCAAACCTGATTCGCTCCCTGTACCATGAACTAGATATCAATTTTCCCTGGGTGTTTAATTCAACTTGGCATCCTCATAAACCCCTAAAATTGTATGTGTGAGTAGAAAATGGGTCAACCAAACCACCCACAATATTAGATGCCAAATATTTTACTTCATCTTCTCTGTTTTGACATTTGTGTTGGTAAAAATACTTACTAGTCAAAGTGCCATAGCTAGTAGAAAATTCTCCCCTCCTTCACATCTCCATTTAATTTAAAATATTGTTGTAATTACAAAACCTGTATAATTTCCAAAAAAATTAAATTTCAAACTTTTATGTAAATTTTAATAAGTTTTAAATCGTCCTCTTGCTCCATAGCATTAGTTTCAAAGAAAATTTGCATTTCATTTTGATATTTAGGGTTCCTTAATACCCTTTTTTCTTATATTCCTTAAAAGAAAAATGCATATTCTTCTTTGCATGCGTAAATGTTAGATTTACTTTTTGTGTATTAATTCCACATTGCTTCTATAAATCCTTAGGGTAGATCATTTTGTTGTATTCTTGTTTACATGCATGGTATGTGATTTCCTATTTATATTTTCATAAATATTTCTTAGAAATCACTCCATGTTGTCACATATATTTAGGGTCACATAAATTCCTTTCTTCACACCCTCGTATTGCATGTTTCTACGCTTTGGAAATAGAGTCAAATTTTTTCCTAAAGGCATCTAGGATTAGATTATTTGTTTACAAAAAGCATTTCATTCTAGTATTTTGCTTTCAGAAAATGCATATAAGACTAGCTTTTAATTTGAAAATGCAATTAGTTAGATTTCCTATTTTACATACCACCGATAGAAAAACAAAAACCCACACACACAGATGGTATTAAAACAAGTTGTGAGATTAGATTTCATTCTCAATACATCAATCAATATTTGTGTTGGTGGAGTTATACCCTTCACTAGCTCTCAACACCCCTAGACACCTAGCAACCCCATAGGAGTGGTTTTATGGATTTCATAATAAAAAAACTCCCCACTTTTGAGACTAGGCTTTTGGATTTCATCACTAGAGGTTACCTTCATAGTGGGAGAGGATTAGATGCCTTCGTTCACAAGGCTTACATAATTAGTGAACATGGTAAATATCATTATTAACTAAGCCCACTCAAGGGTGAAGAGAAAGCATGGTTATGCCGGTAGCAGGTCTCAGATAGTTCAACCTCTTCTCATGAGAGGATATAGAGAACTCACTTTAGCATATTGGATTCCCTCCCTTTTAGGATATCATTTTATTGTGCCTTCCATACAGGTCACCTTTCACACATTATGATATTTTTCCATTATGTGCATATTTGGGTGTTGCTGGAGGTTCAGTACCAACAATATTATTGATATTCTAGAGTATTCACTCCACTACCCATGATTATACTTAGGAAGTATAAACATCAAAACACACCTAAATGAACAAATCACTTTTATTTTTTGGCATTTAGAACTGATTCTAGTTTACCATTGTTTACATGATCACAAACTAGTTTTAGCACAGTATACCACTTGTCACTTTATTATTTGATATACATGCAACACATCCTTGCTTTAATTTTATATTAGATATATCGAGTCTACACCACACAGGGTTATTACTAAACCCCTTTACACTGCACACATAGAATTATAGGCTTGAATTCATGCATAGTCCTAAACCTTCATGATACGACACATGCAACCATGCTTGTTGTCACTTGTAGTCAAACGTACAAGCAAGAATACCTTATAGAGGAAGCACTTACCATCTCTTATAGTCAGCCCAATTTTACTCCTTTTATCATGAATGGGATGGCCATATGCACACTTTATCTACTCACATAGTTTGATCTATAGTATACGCACACGATGCCTCAGGACGAGATGTCCACTTTGAGTGAAGCCCTCACTACTTCACTTGTAGAATATTATCCACTTCTTTCATCCCTATCCTCACCTAATCCACTGACCATGTTCTACGACCATGTGATATACATGGTTCTTAGACAACCTCATCCATTATTTACCATAGATGAGGAAGTCATAGCTACTTCCCCTACCTTTGCACACCCATTTTTCTAGAGTCTATCTCAATATCTTTTTGAGAATGACTCCTCCCTCTTGAACTGCACTCACCTAGAGGTAACATCATTCACCCCTATAGTAGGAATTATTTATGACCCTTCCTCTTCTACCACAGGTACCTAGAGGTCAACATTCTAAACTATGTAACAACCTCCTCTTTAGGAACAACAAACACCCCCTCAAACATCATACTCGTACTCTTCTCATGAGTCCCAACCATCATCATATCAGTAGCTATTTTTCATAATTTTTGAGGACTTATCATAGAAGCCTCTCTAAATCCAATTCACCCAATGTCAACAACAACCAACAACCCAAATTCATTCAGGAGTGAACATAGGAACCACCTCATCTTTCCAAGCTCAAAAGTGTACCCTTATTTTTTTCCATATTCTCACCTATATCTCAGGTTTTGGGAGTGCAAAATGCCCAATCCTTTACTATACTCCCACCTTCATTGACCTTTAGGATACCTCCTCCTCCTTTACAAGCACCTACCACTAATATTCCCCCTACCTATAGATCAAAACCCATAGCTTATACACCCACTTCTCAAGGATATTCCACACAATTTCGCTTCACACCACCCATCAATTAGTATAGATATAGGTATCAAATTTCTACACCTTACCTCAAATGTCCCTAGAACCAGTAATATTGATACCCCACTCTCACCTACTAGGGATACATTTTTCATACCTCCTCCTTCATGATCATCACCTCCTAAAACCCAACCAGTACAGTAGGTTCCTACCCAGTAGAAACCCATGCCACAAAAACACACATTCCAATCACAATATTACTACCCCAATGAAACATCTATTCCATAGCCTAGTATCCCACTAGCCCCTACATCATATTCCACTCAATACCCATCATACCAAGACTAGCTAGAACAATTCCCTCTATAATATGGGAAATAACAACAACAAACTCACTATACACCACATTACTAGGCTCAACCAACCCTAGCACAATCCTCCACACATTTAACACCTAAAATTCAACTCCTACGAGATGAACTCAAGATGTTAAACCTATGCACCACAAACTACGAGCCATAAAAACCATCCTATGATGAAATCTACAATGAGTTGGTTCATCCATCCATGTCTATCCCACCTTAGCCCTACCTATTTGATATCCCAAATTTCTATAAGTATAAAGGTAAGGAAGACCCTAGAGAGCATGTCAAAAACTATCGCTCAACTTGCTACAAGCTTCATAGTAGTAATCCCCTTATGTTGCATACCTTCTCTCTCTCCCTTGGAAGACAAGCTTTATATTGGTATAAAATTCTACCATGGCATAGCCTTTATACCTTTGAGTAATTAGCAAACACCTTTTTATAACACTTCTTCATTAATATAAAAAATAAGACTACATTCTCAGACGTCTATGCCTTACGACAAGCTAAAAATAAACCTATCACTGAGTTTGTATCCAGATGGAGAGCGATCATTCATGGTCTTGTCCATAGACTCCCTACCATAGAGCTAGTGATACCCTTTTCCAATATTTGCCACAAACACATATCTACCTCTCTACAGCTTCACCAAAGATAAACCTTCGAGGAAGCCATTTCATAGGAAAATGTTATCAAAGACATTAAAGTCCAATCCAATAAAATTAAGTTAATATCAAAGCCTAACTATAGTTCAAAATTCCATTTTAATAGAAACACACCCAACCAACCTTATCCTCAACCTCCAAAAACTAACCAAGTGGTAGCTTCTACCCTAATGCTCACACCAAGTCCACCACCTTACATTCTACAACAAGTATTCAAACCAATGTGCTTTACCTACCTAGGCCTTAGCAGTCTCATGACATGCATCCACAAGGTCCACAATGTAACCTTACACCACTATCCAAAACCTTACTAGCCCTTTTCTATAGGTTACATGAGGGTGGATATCTCCTTGTACCCAATATTTGACCATTAGATCCAAATATACCTAAGCTTGATGGATACAATGAGAAATCCTATTATCTATACCATAGATAGCATGACCATGAAATTGAGTCATGTTGCTCTTTTTGTGCTCAAGTGCATGACCTAATAGATAGGGGTACCATTCAGGTATCGAACCCTTTGGACCTACAAAACAAAAACCTAGGGATCTTACAGAATCCTCTACATGACCATACAGGAACAAATCCCCAAAGACCTCCAACCAATCCTCCAGGACAATCTCACCAAGTGAATAGTATCCAATGTGAACCTCCATTGTGCAGTGTGGTCGACATGATAAATATTACCACATGAAATCAATGATATCTATCACATTATACCAGACCTATTTTCTTCCCACCTACCCAATTCACATCGCCATAGGTCTCCCAAACTCCTAGTATTGTACCACCTCCACCCCAAAATGTGATCATGATCTATGGTAGCCTCACCCATCAATTATGTAATGCCCCCACACAATTATTCATTTTTTACCTCTTATAGTAATATCAACCTCATCACAATGCGTTGAATAACATTTTACATTATATAGATTTAGAAACGCATGATACAAATGCATTTGTAAACTTTGTAGGGAACATCTCATGATACCTCTAGCCATCCATTAGTTTCCATGACCATGAGATAATAGAACTTGTAGAAGGAGCATATCCCCCTCTTCATATACAAGCTAGTATCAATGACATCAGCTATAAGTGGGTCCTTGTTGATACAGGATCATCCATTAGTATCATATCTATAGTAGCTCTACACCATTTACATATTTTTTCAACCCACTTAGCCACACCTTTGCTTGACTTACGTGCATTTGATGGCTTTATGAGACCTATGATAGGATCCATAGTCCTACCCATACAAGTATATATTCATACTATTTCTATTATCTTCCATTTAATACAAGGGGAGATGTAGTACAACATCCTCCTTGGTCACCCATGGATTAGGGATATGTAATGTGTCCCTTCCATGCTACACCATTGTATCAAGTACATCCATAATGGACTTGTACATTGCATCCCTACTGACATAGATCCATTTAAGTTTTATAACATTGTAGATATTCCACCCATGTCTTCATTTTCTTCCATGCAATTGTTCCCTATTTATTTCCACCAGTTAGTTGAGGAATCAACATCCTCCTCTACATATACCTTATTACCTCCATTCTCATCTAGGACACACACCTTAGTGTCAGTACCATTAGAACCATCATCTGTAGTTCCTAACCCCACTACCATACTATTATCACCTCCTATATTATGTCCACCATGACTATTCCAACCTTAATCCTCTACAAGATCATCTCTGGTGCCACAACCACCATCGCCACCCACATCATTCCATGTCACTCCACCTTAATCATCATCCCCTACAGAAGCACCTATCATCCCTACACCATGCACACCTCTCCTTAATTTTTATCCATAGCCTAGGTCATTCACTTCTCCAGGTATTCCAGTACCTACTCCTCATCCTTTGCAATTCCCATAGGCCAATTATCCTATACCATCTACTGTAATAGAATGCCATGAGTGGGAGAAATGATCATCTTGTTTATATGACCAAATAATACACCCTTCCATTGCTACCATCAGAGAATATTAGAATTTACCCTCATCATCAAATTCATATTCACCACCTCATTCACTAGAGCATTCAACACCATGAGTATCTATTTTTATGAAAACCTTAGGTCTAGGGGATTACAATGTGCATGATGCTAATGTAAATATACCTATCATCCAATCCACATGAGACTTTGGCCACCCCTTAGCCTCAATTTTGACTATTAGAACCATCATACAACTAGGATCTCTTGATAATCATACCAACTTTGTCTACACCAAAGTTGATTCCTCACTCCCACCTATAGTATCTCCACAACCATAATCTAGATTTTGTGGTACAATTGATGACTTAGATAATCCCTATTTTTCCTTATGCTACCTTTGAAATTTACACTTACATGGGTTTGGACTAGGCCACTATGAGAAAGGGTTGTGTACACCTATTAACCCTCATGTCCAATCCCCTACCGATAAATCTAGCTTAGGTTATCGCCCAACCGCCATCCATATATTAGAGGATGAACTTTAGGATCTTTCCCTACATCCTTCTCCTCTTCAAAAGCACACTTTGGAAGAGTACATTGACATGGAAATCCTAGAAGACACTCCATCACCCTAATATACCATTAAAATCACATGTGACTTCTTCAAAGAATCATCCAATTTTGACAACACATATTCATGTTGTATTGAAGAATTGACGAGCCAATTTGTGACCCTATTCTTGAATGCTTATTCCCTAGGGCAAGACATGACACCCCCATCACCATAATCAACATATTTAGCCCCATTATTGCCTATACATTGGTAGCTTCAACGAGTTACCACTTGACCACATTCTCCACCAGTCATCTTGCACCCTCCCTTAAGCCTTTTTGGATGCTTGTAGGTTTTCGAGTCATCATAAATAGACTCTTCACCACCCACATCCACCACAGTGTTAGATAATATGGTCAAAGTGGATATTTAATCTCCACTACGATACACACACCATCCAACATGATATGATATACCAAAATCCAACTTCATCGATCTCGTGCATATCTCACCCATATCGACACCCCAAGATTTTCTACTCTCACCATACATCTTGTGCACAATGAATTCCCATTCATCATCTAAACAACCTCACATACCGTAGGTGCACCACACAAACATTTACCTATATGAAAAATATAAATTTAATGAGGCCACCGATAACCTCCATATTATTCCAATTCTAGAATAATTGCACGATGGTTCCCACATGATTTTTGAGGAAACCATTGATGTTGACATAGGTGACAATCCTAAAACCCCTCATATAGTTAAATTAGCTACCAACCTCTCACTTGAGGAATATATTTTATTCATAAATTTCCTTTGCAAGTATATTCGAGTCTTCGCATGGTCATACAAGGATATGCCAGGACTTGATCCTACCCTAGTAGTTCACAACCTCACACTCAATCAAAATGCCAAACTAGTAAGGTAGAAGTTACAATGCATAAACCCAAATGTTGTGTTATTAGTTAAAACCAAGATCCAAAAGCTCTTATATGTATACTTCATAGTACCCATAGACTATCTTGAATGGATCTCTAACATGGTCCTCATACCTAAACCATTTGATGAATTTCACGTCTGCACAAATATTCATGACTTAAAAAAAACTTGTACTAAAGACAACTTTCCCCTACCTAACATTGACTCACTCATCTATTATATCATGGTCCATGATATGATATCCCTCATGGATAGATTCTCAGGTTATAACCAAATCAGAATCAACCCTATCGAGCAATACAAGATGTTATTTATGACCCCCTGGAGGAAATTCTACTATAAGGTCATGCCATTTGGCCTTAAAAATATTGGGGTAACCTACCAGTGTGCAATGACCTACATTTTCCATGGTTACATGCACAAAACCATTGAATATTATGTAGATGACCTCATTCCTAAATCTAAGAAATACTCAAAACACCTTGACGATCTCTGCTAGATATTTGATCGCTTGTTAGAACACAATGTTTGCCTTAACCCAAAGAAGTGTGTATTTGGTGTTAATTCAAGAAAAAAATTAGGATTCATTGTCTCCTAATGAGGCATTGAAGTCAATCCTAGTAAAGTAAAATCCAAAACTAAGATGCCCCCACCCACTATCCTAAAACAATTGTGAACCTCTAGGGCAAAATCACTTCTATCCACATATTCATAGCACAACTATTAGACAAGTGCAAACCATTCAACCACATTTTACAAAAGGGAGTAAATTTCAAATGGGATAAAAATTGCCAATAAAATTTTTATGACATCAAAACATACCTTACTTTACCACTAATTATGTCACCCCCCCACCCACAACTACCACTACTATATATTTTGCACTAGGTACACTTCTAGCCCAAAAGAACATGCTCGACAAAGAGCAAACCATCTACTACATAAGTCACATGCTAGTTAGCTATGAAGCTAGATATGGGTACATGGAGAAACTATGCCTAGTTGTAGTATTCACCACCCAGAAACTACACCATTATATGCTCAACCATACAAACTTTGTCATCACATGAGATAATCCTGATGTAGGAGCATCTAAGGGTAGCAAAGCAATCGAGCATCAACCAAACTTTTGTTGTTATTTATTTTTAAGTGTTGCAAAGTTATTTTTTTTCTAAGTGTTGCAAAGGCCATGAAATCGTGACATGTCATGATTTCACGACATGTCATGAAATCATGACCCAAGGCAGGGAAAGCAAGGCTGGAAGACACAAGGTCACAAAATCATGACATGTCGTGAAATCGCGACCCAAGGTGGGGAAAGCAAGGTCGGGAGACACAAGGTCACAAAATCATGACATGTTGCAATTTTGTGACATGTCATGAAATCATGACCATCGTAGGGGAAACAAAGGTGCGGAGACCAAAGGTCACAAAATCATGACCAAAGCCAGAGAACAAAGGTGCGGAGGAACAAAGGTTGTGATTTCGTGATGTGTTGCGAAATTGCGACCAAAGCAGGGAAGGCAAGGCACAGAAGATAAATGGTCATGAAATCGTGACATGTCATGATTTCATGACCAAAGCAGGAGAACGGAGGCCAACAAACAAAAATGGTGTGATATCGTGACAGGTCACGATATCGCATCCAAAATAGAGAGAGAAGGATTGACGGAGGAAATGTCGTGATATCGCGACATGTCGTGATATCGCGACAGGAGCAGGGGAGAGAAAGTGTAGGAAGGAAATGGTTGCGATATCACGACCAAATAGGAAAACACACACTCCTAGATTTCTTAAAGGCACCCCTTCGTGCGTGGCAAGATAGAGGTAGTGAAGCAGCAATTCAAAAGAGGATTTCAATGGGCATGTTGACCACTTGTGTAGGATATCTAGAAGACACATTTAAAGCAACTAACAACAAGCAACAGATCGAGAAGAAGAATCCATTGGGTATGGCAGCCAGTCGTGCACCTCACCTAGAGTCTCATTAATGCAACTTTCTAGAATTGTTCCAGGTGGCAATTGTAGATCATGGGAAGTTTGAAAGCACAGAGGATTGGGACCTCAATAAAAACCCATGGATTGTAATGAGAGGGGGTTGGCAAATGGTAGTTTGGCTGTTTATGCTTGTAAAATTATTTCGAAGTATTGAATACAAATTTTGGGCTCTTATTTTTCTGGTTTTCTATATTATGCAAGATCTGTTCTCCACCAAGTGGTATTAGAGCCAGTAGTTCCTGAGTGTGTAACAGATCGTCGGAGGAGAGGCAGTTACACTAGGATCTATGGAAGGGCTTGGAATTAGGTGAGAAGAATGCCTCCAAGGAGAAACCCTATTGGTGGGATAGGCATGGTAGTAGCGAAAGATGTTCGAGCTTTGCAACGGCAAATCCAAGCTTTGCAAGAAGAAATGCGTAGAAGATTGGAGCCAAGAAGAGACAAAGGTAGTGAAGAGGAGGATGATGAAGAAGAAGACCAACCTGAGGAAGAAGAAGAAGCAGTAGATCCTGCTCAGGCCAGACTATACAAAGCCATATCCTAGATTGGGAAGAGGCCGAATATGGAGGTTTCCACATATTCTAGGAACCTTGATCTAGAGGAATTGATCAACTGGATCAACGATATGGAAGAGTACTTTGAGTACGAAGAGGTTGAGGATCCTGATAGGGTTAGATTCACAAAGACCAAACAGAAAGGTCATGCCAGCATTTGGTGGAAAGGAGTGCAGCTGGAGCGAAATAAAAGAGGGAAAGAGAGAATAACTAAGTGGGAAAGGATGGCAGAAAAGCTAAAGAGGCAGTTCATCCCTGGTGATTATGAGTTAGACCTACTAAATAAAATGCAAGGATTGAGGAAATCAAGCAAGTCTATGAAAGAATAAACAAAAGAATTTCATAAAATAATGATTAGAACAGGCCACTCAGAGGCCAACAAGGAGAAGGTAGCCCATTACATTAATGGGTTACGAGCAAGTATTCAGGAAGAACTAAGTCTAGTTCGGATGACCACCATAGAGGATGCTTACCAATTTGCTTTAAAGGTTGAAGAGAAGCTCAATAGGAGGTTTGAAAACAAGCAAAGAGGAATAGGTCATGGCGGAAGAACCGGCGGAAGGAACAGTGGAAGAAGAAATGAAGATTCTCAAAAAAATGGAGAAGGTAGCAGCAATCAAGAACAAAGGAGAGAAAATACAGACCACCCCCATAATCAGAATAATGGTTACCAAGGGGGAAGAGGTAGAGCTGGACGTGGTCAAGGAAGAGGAATATTTCGAGGGACTTGCTTCCAGTGTGGGGAAGAGGGACATCACCAATATGAGTGCCCACAACAACGAGAAAGAAATAATCATAGGCCGAAAGGAAATGCCAGAGTAGCAGTCGTTGATGAAGATGCTGGGTCTAAGCATTCTGAAGAAGTTGAGAGAGGAGAAGTAATGATTACAAGGAGAGTCCTATTGAATGAAGAGGGAGCTACAGATCAGAGGAAAAGCTTATTCTGCACAAGGTGTAAATGCACGGGTAAGATTTGCAACATTATCATTGACAACGGTAGCACGGATAACCTAGTTTCAGAGGGAATGGTTACAAAGCTACAACTGGAGAGAAAGAAACACCCGCATCCATATCAGATCGTGTGGTTGGAAAAAGACCATAAGGTTTTGGTCAATGAACAGTGCATGGTAAAATTCAGTATTGGAAATTACCATGATGAGGTTCTGTGTGACATTCTGCCCATGGATGCGTGCCATTTGCTACTGGGAAGGCCATGGTAGTTTGATAGGTGTGCGGTTCATGATGGCCAAGCCAACACCTATTTCGTGACCAAGAATGGAATGCGTCATAAGTTGAAACCCCTGAAGGAGGTGGAAGAAAAGGTATGTGGCAGTGCGAGAATTTGCTTGGTTGATAGAAGAAAATTTTTAGATGATTTAAAGCATGAACATATGTGTTATGCATTAATTCTTAGAGTCAGGGATATAGAATGCAAAGGTGCCCCAGTAGAAGTCCAAGATCTATTGAAGGAATTTCTAGATATCATATCTAATAATGTGCCTGAGGGTTTACCCCCAGTAAGAAAAATCAGTCACCATATTGATTTGGTGCTAGGGTCAAGCTTGCCCAATAAGGTTGCACATAGAATGACACCTGTAGAAACTAAAGAACTAAACAGGCAGGTCCAGGAGTCACTAGAGAAGGGATTGATTAGGGAAAGTCTTAGCCCATGTGTAGTACCTATATTACTAGCACCCAAGAAGGATGGAGAGTGGAGAATGTGCACAGACTCTTGGGAAATTAACAAGATCACTATCAAATACAGATTCCCATTTCCAAGGATGGATGATATCATGGACTGTTTGAGTGGAGCTAATTACTTCATGAAGATTGACCTAAAAAGTGGTTATCATCAGATCCGTATCTAAGAAGGAGATGAGTGGAAGATAGCCTTCAAGACAAGAGAGGGCTTGTATGAGTGGTTGGTCATGCCATTTGGGCTGTCCAATGCACCAAGTACCTTCATGCGGCTGATGAATGAGGTACTAAAAGAGTTTTTAGGAAAATTTGTCATTGTTTATTTAGATGATATATTAATATTCAACAGAACCCTGGAGGAACACCTGATGCATATCAGGAGGGTTTTTGAAAAGCTGTGGGAGGAGCAGTTATTAATAAATCTGAAAAAGTGTAATTTTGTCAAGAAAGAATTAGTATACCTGGGATTTGCAATCTTAGCAGAAGGTCTAAAAATGGACCTAGAGAAGGCGAGGGCTATCATAGAATGGCCTACCCCAAGAAGCACAATAGAGGTAAGATCATTTCACGGTCTAGCTAGCTTTTACAGAAAGTTCATAAGAAACTTCAGCAGCATTTGTGCACCCCTCATAGAAACAATGAGAGGGGATAAGAAAGAATTCAAGTGGACCTTAGGGGCTGAGAGGAGCTTTGATGCATTAAAGAAAAAGGTCATAGAACAGCCTATTTTGGCACTTCCAGACTTTAACAAAGTATTTTAGGTCGACTGTGATGCCAGTGGCAGTGCAATAGGGGTTGTACTGAGCCAAGAAGGCAGACCTATTGCTTATTTTAGTGAAAAGCTCAATGATGCTCGAAAAAAGTATTCAGTTTATGACCATGAATTTTATGCTATAGTTTAGGCTCTGAAGAAGTGGAGGCATTACTTATTACCAAAATAGTTTGTTCTATTTACTGATCATCAGGCATTGCAGTACATCAATAGCCAGACAAAACTGAATCAACGGCACATGAAGTGGGTTGAGTTTATCCAAAGCTATACCTTTGTGTTAAAGCACAGGAGCGGGAAATCAAATAGAGTTGTAGATGCTTTAAGTAGAAGGCAGAATCTATTGATTGAAATGATAGTGGAAGTAGTAGGATTCGAAGAACTGAAGGGTCTTTATCCTGAAGATCCTGATTTTGCAGCAGCCTGGATAGCTTGCTTGGCACCTGTTACTGTGGACAGGACAAAATGGTTAGATTTCCTAATCAAATATAGAATGCTGTTCAAGGTAAGTAAATTATGCATTCCAAGGAGTTCCATGTGGGAGAACTTAATCAAAGAAAAGCACAGCGAAGGACTGGCTGGGCATTTTGGTCGGGATAAGACCATTGCCCTGGTGAATGAAAATTACTACTGGCCGCAACTTGAGCAAGATGTGAGAAAGTTTGTGCAAAGTTGCAGAATATGCTAGATGGCAAAAGGCATAAGGCAAAACATAGGATTATACCAGCCGTTACCTGTACCTGAGAGGCCATGGGAGGACATCAGCATGGATTTTATTCTTGGGTTGTCGAGAACATAGAGGGGAAATGACTCTGTATTTGTGGTGGTTGAAAGATTCTCCAAGATGGCACATTTTATTCCCTACCAGAAAACAAGTGATGCAGTTCACATTGTAGGGTTATTTTTCAAGGAAGTGGTACGACTTCACGGTCTACCAAGAAGCATAGTTTCTGATAGAGACACAAAGTTTGTTGGGTATTTCTGGAGAACATTGTGGAAGAAGCTGAAGACAGATCTAAAGTTCAGTTTTGCATACCACCCACAAACTGATGGATAGACAGAGGTGGTAAATAGAAGTCTAGGTAATTTATTAAGATGCTTGATAGCAGATAAACCCAAGGGATGGGATTTAGTTTTGTCGTAGGCGGAATTTGCATACAACAATTCTATCAATAAGAGTACAAACAAATCTCCATTCCAAATCATATATGGAAGCAGTCCGAGAAATGTTTCTGAGCTAAGAAAATTAGATAATGGAGAAAAGTGTAGTGTAGAGGCTGAGGAATTCGTGAAATAGATGAAAAGCCTGCATGAAGAAGTGAAGAAATAAATTACAAAAATGAATACTCAGTATAAAGCAAGAGTAGACCAAAAGTGGCAGTTCAAAGAGTTCAAAGTGGGGGATGAAGTAATGGTCCATCTTAGAAAAGAAATATTTCTAGCCAAAACATATAACAAGTTGAAGATGAAGAAGTTTGGGCCATGCAGAATACTAGAAAAATGGGATTCAAGCAATGCATATGAAGTGGAATTGCCAAGTGGGCTTGACATTTCACCTATTTTTAACATATCTGATTTGGTGGAATACCATGAAGGAGATAGTACAGAGGCACCAAGCACAGAATTATGGAGCATTCCAGTGTCTAACCCAACCAAATATGAGATCGAGGAAATATTAGATACTCGTGAAGGCAGAAGCACAAGGAACAAACAATATTCTAAGTATTTGATCAAGTGGAAGGGCAGACCTATAGAATATGCAACTTGGCTATCAAAAATAGAGGTTGACCGCTTGGGTCTTCCTCCCAAAGATCAAAAGTGAGGATCACTTCTCGATCCACCCCAGGTGTCTGATGTAGGAGCATCCAAGGGCAGCAAAGCAATCGAGCATCAACCAAACTTTTGTTGTTATTTCTTTCTAAGTGTTGCAAAGTTATTTTTTTTCTAAGTGTTGCAAAGGTCGCAAAATCGTGACATGTCATGATTTCATGACATGTCGCAAAATCATGACACAAGGCAGGGAAAGCAAGGCCAGAAGACACAGGGTCACGAAATCGTGACCCAAGGTAGGGAAATCAAGGTCGGGAGACACAAGGTCACGAAATCGTGACCACCACAGGGGAAACAAAGGTGTGAAGACCAAAGGTCACGAAATCATGACCAAAGTCAAAGAACAAAGGCACGGAGGAACAAAGGTCACGATTTCGTGACGTGTCACGAAATCATGACCAAAGCAAGGAAGGCAAGGCACGGAAGACAAATGGTCATGAAATCATGACATGTCATGATTTCATGACCAAAGCAGGAGAACGAAGGCCGACAGACAAAAACAATGCAATATCACGATAGGTCACGATATCACGGCCAAAACGGAGAGAGAAGGCTTGACGGAGGAAATGTCGCGATATCACGACAGGAGCAGGGGAGAGAAAGCACAAAAAGGAAATGGTCGCGATATCGCGACATGTCACGATATCATGACCAAACAGGAAAACACACACTCCTAGATTTCTTAAAGGTGCCCCTTCGTGTGCAGCAAGATAGAGGCAGTGAAGTAGTAGTTCAAAGGAGGATTTCAACGGGCATGTTAACCACTCACATAGGATATCTAGAAGACGCATTTAAAGCAACTAACAACAAGCAGTAGATCGAGAAGAAGAATCCATTGGGTATGGCAGCCAGTCACGCACCTCACCTAGAGTCTCATCAATGCAACTTTCCAAAATTGTTCCAGGTGGCAATTGTAGATCATGGGAAGTTTGAAAGCACAGAGGATTGGGACCTCAATAAAAACCCATGGATTGTAATGAGAGGGGGTTGGCAAATGGCAGTTTTGCTGTTTATGCTTGTAAAATTCTTTCGAAGTATAGAATACAAATTTTGGGCTCTTATTTTTTTGGTTTTCTGTATTATGCAAGATCTGTTCTCCACCAAATCCCCTCTATTACATGATGAAAAAAACTATCATAATTCCTGCACAACTAAGTGAATCATGCTTCTAAATGAATTCGGCCTTGAATTCATTTCACAAAATTCAATCAAGAGGTATTTCATAGTAGACCAACTTGTAGAAGATCCCTTGTCTGATGACCAACCTCTCATTTAGCTCCTTGATGACTCCATCTTCCATGTAATAGAATATGAAGAATATGTTGAACTAGAGATGATAGTCAAATTGACTCTATTATTTGATGTCTCCTAATGCATGTATGTTGGGGATCTAGCTATTGTATTCTTCACAATTGAAGGTAAACCACTCCCATTTCATTCATTTTGGACTTTCCTAGTATTAAAAAAATGCAAAATATGAAGCCCTAATCCTTAGATTGAAATAGGTGCATTCCATGCATATCAAATACCTACACATTATAGGTGATTTCATCTTAATAGTAAACCAAGTGTATGAGATCTAGAAATGTAATTGTCTAGTTATCCAAAAATACAAGCACATTGCATAACAACTCCTCTAACAATTTGAATGGTATGACATCAAATCTGCTCCATGATCCTAAAACTATTTTGCAGATACAATGGCCTCCTTAGGATCACTAATCCCATAAAATCCAACATTAACAACCACATTTTTGACCATTCATACACTCACTCAATCTACCATATCACCCATGTCTCCTAAATATGATGGTGGTATTCATGTGTTCGATACCAAACCACATGACCCATGGTTTGCACATATAAAATATTATATTAAATTAGGATTTATACCATATGACTTACCACATGATCAACATTGAGCATTTAAACAAAGAGTAATCTGCTACACATTGTTGGGGAACATCCTTTATCACCATAGTTATGATGGCATACCCTTACATTGCTTAGAACCTCATGAATCTCAATGGGTTGTACAAGAAACCCATGATGGTACTTGTGGTGGCCACTTCAGTGGCATGGCAATCATGAAATGCATCCTTCACATGGGATACTATTGGCCAAAAATAGAACATGACTATTGTGAGTATGTGAGGTGTTGTATCAAGTGCCAACAACACACAAACCTCACACATCTTCCATCTCAAGCACTCCAACCTATCCAATTCATGTGGCATTTCTCCCAATGGGACCTAGATATTATTAGATAAATTACACCTACCTCTTTAGGTAATTATAAGTTCATCATCACTACCACAAAATACTTTACAAAGTGGGTTGAAGCCATCCCACTTGTCCAAAATACAAGAGTAAATATAGTGATATTCATAACAGACCATATCATATATCACTTTAGAATACCTTCCAAAATCATCTCTAAAAATGTGAAATCTTTCAAAAATAAAACCATCCATGTTCTTTGCAACAAGTTAAACATTCAACATAGTTTCTCTACCCTATATTACTCATAGGATAATGGCCAGGTAGAGGCCACAAACAAAATGATTTTCTCCATCCTATGTAAAATAGTAGTAGAATCACATCATGACTGGCACAACCAAATACCCCTAGCCTTGTGGGTATACCATACAAGCATCCATACCCCCACTAGGGAAACCCCATTTTCACTTGTCTACAGGGCTAAAGCTATCATGCCCCTTGAGCTTGAGATACCTTCCCTAAGGGTATCCATGAAAGAATTCATTGATGATGACACTGCCCACCAAGCCTTTTTAGATCATCTTACACTCCTCGATGAATGTCACATCCATGCCATCAAGCACACATGTGTCTACCAAGATCACCTTCACCATGCCTAAAAATGTAAGGTACATCAATACAAATTCCAAATTGGTGATTATGTTCTCAAGGATAACCAACAAATCACAAGTCAGCCTCACCAACAGCAAGACAAGTTTACCCCAAATTGGTTGGGCCCCTTCATTATCACACATAAATTTGGTTCAAGTTCCTATCGCTTGGGTAATCTATAAGGTCTTTATGAACCTGAGACTATCAAAATCCTACACCTTCATGCATTCAACACCTAACACACAGGAATTCACTATCACAAGTAGTATACACTACTATGCACAAACACATCACCTACTAGGCACATCACTATACATGCATCTCTTTTACTTTAAATGTTACAATACACATGCACTTTTACTTTTTTGTTGCCATTTATATGTTTCTGGTATCTGTATTTACTTGCAAGATTTACATCATCTACAACCACACCATCAACAATAAGATATGATAGCATCCACACACATCATCATGTAGGACCCTCCACCACCACCACCTATATCGATCATGTCGGTTGACCTAGCCCAACCACCAATCACCCTTCATACTAGGTGGTCTTCACATTCCTCACATTCATACCATTACACTCCACCCCGATGCCTTTCCCCTCACCATCGAGGTTCATCTTACTCACCCCATTCTGGAGATAGCCAAGTCTCCCTATCCTCCTTTGATGAAAATGAGGAAACATCCCATCCTCAAACACAAGGGTCTCCCTCTCATCCACTTGAAGATACCAGGAACCCTTATTTACCAATTTATTCCCCCCACCATCCTCTAGGATCTTACTGCCCTCCTAACATAGGATACACTCCTCATTCGGCCCATCCTTCATGCCTACCAAGTCCCACTCCCCAATGAGGAGTCTTCTTATGCCCAAGCCTTGCAAGCCCACATGGCTCAAGCTGCCCGTGCTGCACATGCCTCCATCCCACATGCACCACCATCCAAAGCCATATCCTATGCCACCTATCCTCCAGACACCACCCTCACCACTGTGAGGCTTACCCTTTCAACAAGCCTTACAATCCCCAAGGTCATTCCACTCCTCCTTATCATCATGACCTCATCCATATTCTCATGCATACCAGGCCACTCCATACACATTGGGGTCCCAATCACCATATTCTCTAATACTATCACCTCCACACTATGATATACAACATCTCCTTTCTTATCTCGAGGCTCTTGAGCTATAGATGAGCCATTACCATTACCACATTCATCCATGCCAGTCCCCCATGACCCATGTATCCTCACCTCCATGCAGATCCATTCCCCGACCTCAAATTTGACCCACATCGGACTCTCGACCTACACCTCCATCATTGGACCTCCCTTCATCTGCCCCTCGTTCACCTCCAGTGGAACCTTACATTTACCCCATACCTATTCCATTCACTCCACTATCATAAATATTCTATCACCTCATGCATCAAGGTCTTCTTGACTTACCAAAAATTTAGCCCATAGACCCCTCACATCCTAAACCATGTAATTACCATGAGAGCCAATATTGTATTTATCATCATCAACCAGGTCATGACATTGAAGAATATTGATCATTCAAGAACCTGGTGCACAACATGTTGCATGGTGATCAAACTCCATCACCTGAATGCTCCATCCCATTTAGCCAACTTTTGAGTCCTCCACGTCGCATCATCCCTAGAACTTTACCACCATGTGAAACCTTGATAGTGCCAACTCACTATATTCACAACATATCCAACTACACCAACCATCGAAGTCCCAATTGTACCATCACTTCACCATCCCATTCCCGACCTGACCCATGCCACTTTACCCATCAGTAGTTCCCATATTCTTCCTTCTTTCTTCTTCTACTTCTTACTTCCTTGCATAGTTGTATGGTCACGCTTAAAGTGGCTACATACCTATGCTGATCCACTTCCCCTCTTCTATCTGCATTGGCTTTTGGTAATCCCCTTATCTTGCTGGTTACCAAAGCCTATTTCTTCTTACTTCTTCCATATGTACATCCTACTCTCACATCCTCTTTATTTTTGTGATTATTACATATATTTGTACAACTCACATTTTATTCACCTACTACACACACACCCCACACGTTGGGGCAACCATTATCATAGCATCATATTTTTTGTCATTATGATACACCATACTCATATTTAGATAAGTTCTCCCTCTACACTTCATAAGCTTCCTCTTGTAGATATTGCATTCCCCCACTTGCATCATTTACATTACCTCCATTGCATATATCCATATGTTTTTCATTTTAATTTCTTTTATAGTCTGTATATTCTCCCCCAAAATGCACCTTCAATAGGAGTAATACATGCACTTGTTAGCATCACCACCTAGATGTCCATTCCCCCTTTTCAGAATTAGGGTATACATAGGTGTCGTGCTAAGCTTTGACCACTTACTAGTTCAGTCAATCAAATATCACCCCTAGCTGATAGGTTTTACATACTCCTTATGGTTCTTTAGGTTGGTTCAACTTCTCTCACGGACCATTCACAATAGGTTACACATTAAATAAATTTTGAGTCTAGGGAAGATGACACCTCGAGTAGATATTGCCATCTAGAGAACAGTTTCCCCTACTCATCCTATCACTTGCATGGTCAACATATGACTTGGGGATAAACAAAGGGATAAGCATAAGCAAAAGTAAAACAATGGGACAAAAAACAAAAGCCAATGCCCATACAAAAAAAATAAAAGAAAAAGAAAATAAATAGAGAAAATAAAAGAATAAAAAGAGAAAAGAAATAGAAAAAGAAAAAGAGAAAATAAAAGTGAAAAAAAAAGAACACCACAATAAATAGGTAAACAATAGATGAGGGGTAGAAAACAAAAGGAAAAGCCTCCAGATATCACCAGTGTTATGCTTCATCACCTTTGGTCCTTAGGTTCAACATAACACCATGGGACGATTTCCATCACTAGCAATAGGCTCCAAGAGCCTGCCTACTAGTGGAATAGTCTTACAAGTGGTGATATATCTACCACATTAGCTACCCACTTTTGTATAGATCACTGTTCGCTTATGGATAAGCTAGCTAGTTTGGCCATGTCTACAATGGGTTAATCCTACTACCCTCAAAATGGATAAATGAACCTCACTCATTTACACACATAGGTCCATGATATATTTTGAACCAGCTCGATTAGTTATGAGTTGCCACATAAACTTGCACAGTTTTGGGTCCAAGATTTGATTGCCAAAACTACATTGGTCAAAGCCATTACATATGCCTTATACCATCCTACATATCTGATATCATGGAATGGATCACATCCACATAGGTACATGTAACAATACAAGTGCTTCCTTGGTGCATTTCAGTCCCCTCATACATGCACCTATGCATCTATGTTACCTAGAGTCATCAAACATTACATCAATGCATTTATCCTACATACACTCTCTCACATTGCATCATCACATTTCTATTACATGCATTCACTACAAATTGCATTTCATATTACATCACATTACATTGCATTCGAAATACAATCATGCATACTATTCTATAGTATATTCATACTATAGTACGATCATAGATCTACACCATACCACACATGTATATCCATGCATTATAGATACCTACAAATTATGTTATGCTATCTACGCAAACATAAAGAGAACACATTTCAAACCATAATAACAACACATGTATATATAACAATCAAAACCAAAAGGTATATATATGTCATCCATCAAAAATACCCATAGGCTACAAACCAGGACCATGCCCATCATCCATCATCCAAAATACCTATAGGCTACAATCATGAGCAACCCTAACTACCACTAGGAGTCTCCCCACTCCCCTCATAGCTCTACTAGACTCCACCCTAGCCCTTGAAGCTTGAACCTCGATAGGAGATATCATCATCATCAAACCAATGACTACATCTGTACCTAATAATATACCTCGTACCTCAATATTGGTGCCCATCCACTCTATCAAAGTAGCACTATGTTGGCTATGCTATGAAGGTGCCCATACTCATGATCATAATCCAGACTAGGACACCACCCAATCATAATCAGGGAGTGTGATCCCATGCACTATCATAGCAACCTCACATAGTGACCTCTTCATAGACTCTACAGCCAGTAGCCTAGTCACCCTCTCAATGGCTTGTGAAGCCTCCTCTCATGCCTGCTACTAGCTAGCCATATCTACCCTTATATGCTCCATCTCTACCCTCATATGCTCCATATCTATTACCACCTTGGCATATCTAGCCTTGATAGCCTTCAGAGAGGCCTCACCCATACTCTCCATATATATCAACCACTCCTCTAGATCTATCACATCTATCTTGTAACTCTTCTCCTTCTCATGAAGCTCAATCTCTAACTGATGAACCCTATCATGTAGTAGTCATGCCTCCTCATCTGCATCCTACCTCTCCTGAACCTCAAATGGAATCTCCTCCATATCCTCAAAAAAACCAACATCAATGGTGTCATCCACACTACCCATCATAGTGGGCCCACCTACCTCCTCTACTACCCCAACCACCTATCCCATGGCCATGCCCCCTCCATAGGATCCATCTCAATGATCACGGGAACCTCCCCCACTCCTACCCCCCATGAACTCAAAGCACCATCCAATCATCATTGAGATCATCATAGAGGAACCTCCCTCTCACTACTAGATCTCCCCTCTGACCTAGCTTGAGTGCCTCTACCTACTCTCCCCTCTGTCAGAGGCACCCCACCACCAGGTGGTACCCATAGATCAACCACACCCCTACTAGGCTCCCAACTCTGCATCACCCACTAGGCATCAAACTCTAGTGTCATCCCTACATTATCCACATCTAGGATAACCATAGGTGGGTCACTCTCACCAACCCATGGTAGGACCATAGGCCACTCTCCCCTATCACCTTGCCACCTAAAGTATATGATAGGAGCCTCCAAAATATCCTACTATAACCTAAACTATCGCATCACTCGACTAAACTAAAAGAACTTAGCTTATCGAGTATATCATCCAACCACCCAATATCCTCGATGAACGACCTACAACTACTCATCATCCTTCTCCTAGGTCACCCCACCCAACCAAGGCCTCCACCTAATATCATTGGGTGTCAAGTCTCCAAACTTGACCCTCCAACACAAAGGATCACCCTCATGTGGCCTCTTAATGCCCTTCTCCTCATCTATCCTCCATCTCAAAGCATAGGGTAAATACTCCTTACCCTCAACATGGGTAGGGTGAGGCAATAGCGATGACCTCTCAATGGATATGTGCTCCCATGCCCATACCTGTAGTAGGGGAGTCCAACTCAAACCCTTCCATCCAACACGCACCACATCATGCAACTCTCTGTATACCTAGGCTAGCAATGCAGGTGCCCATGCAAACATAATGCTCCACTCTACCATGTCACTCACCACATCCAACATGTTCCAGGTAAATAGTACCCCAGAAGTGTCAGGTAAAGCATAGGTAGAAATCATCATCATTACCGCACACTAGCACTTAGATATCATCTTCTTTTGCCAAAGAAACTCATAGTCCATATTTTTGGTATCCACCTGCTCCCATTTATCGCCAAAGAATCATTGCATCACAACCTATTGTGTATCATCTGGTGCTGCTCTAACTGGAACACCCTCAATAGGTAACTTATAAATCCTGTACACATCCTCTAGCGTAATCATCATTTCCCCTGTAGGAAAATGAAAAGTATTACGATCTGCATCCCATCGCTCACATAATGCAGATATGTATGCCCTATTTGCATGAATGCTCTTGCATTCCCAAACACCTCTCAACCACATGACATCTAACCATGCCTCATCATCCTTATTTTCCATAAGCTTCTCCACCTCACTCTTCATCATTCGAACATGATGATGAGGCTCGAGCATATTCACATGTTCATCCACAAACAAGCACAACAGAATATACATTAGCCATCAACACAATGATGCAATCCAATAAAACTCAATCATCACATGAATCCAACATACAAATTAAACTATTTAATTTGACACACACTTCGAGACATAAAATAGTGCACAATTCACATATCAAAATATATCAAAAACACAGTTGCATATTTGGATACCCATTTTGCCATTTCATGGTAAAAATTTGAACAGATGCGAAAAATAGTACATATTTGGCTCCCAACAGTCAAATACAAAATTACCCACATACCCACTGTGGCACAAAATTCAAAACTAAGTCAATCCATCAGACATACAAAAACAAAGTATATTTTTGAATACCCATTTGCCCACTTTACGGTGAAAATATTGACAAAATTCAAAAATAGTATACAATCAACACGAATTTTGAGGTCAATGTTACCACACATACATCCAAACGATACATACGCCAAAACACACAATATCAAAAACACAGTCACATTTTTGAACACCCATTTGCCCACTTCACGGTGAAAGTTCAAACAAATATTGAAAATAGTGCAAATCGGGCTCCCAACAGCAAATTTCAAATTCAACACTACCCACATCCTGGCACATAAATCAAACACATGCCAAATGCAATCATCTACCAAAACAAGTAACATTTTTGGATACCCATTTTGCCCTTTTACGATGAAAGTATCAATGGTTTCTAAAAATACTATCTCTACGGTGGAAAATTTAATAGTCAAAGTTTTCCAATTTACACCCTAAAACCATACATTCAAAAAACACGCCAA
Source organism: Wollemia nobilis (assembly GCA_028583015.1). NCBI lineage: Eukaryota > Viridiplantae > Streptophyta > Pinopsida > Araucariales > Araucariaceae > Wollemia > Wollemia nobilis. The sequence continues at coordinate 10,576,900 of JAQPPZ010002832.1, read as the reverse complement.
ACAAAGGCATAAAAAAATAACAGTCACAAAAGTGGATACCCATGTCCCACTTTTACGGATGAAATTCAACCACATTGCAAAAATAGTACACCATCGCTCCAAAAATGGATGGTCAAACTGTAAGACTACTCTACCCATCACCCGGTCAAACTAATGTGAAAACAAGTCAAACCTAAAAATAAACTACATTTTTGGGTACCCATTTGGCTGGTTTTACACTTTGTGTTCCAATTTTAATTAAAATTTGCAAAAATTTTAAAAATAACACAAAAACCTCCCCCCTAATTCATGTTTCTCTGGAAAACAAAAAATGAAAAATGAGGTAAATAAAAGCACTTACCGGTGGATCCCCACATCTTCTTGCTAGCTCCACTTCATCCTCTCATCATCCTCTCACTTGAAATCACCAACCACAATATCCCCGCATCACCGAATGCTTCTCCCACTCACTCTCCAAATCTCCCATAGTCAAAATGAGCCATTTCAATTCAAAAATTGGCTTAAATACACCTAAAACCCTAATTCACCCCCTGCCCCATGAATTAGGTCCAATTCACCCCCCACCCCATGAATTAGGATTCAATTCACCCCCCACCCCGTGAATTGAGCTTATGACCCTCAAAATCATGCAAATTTCTTCCAAAACCCTAGGAAATCATGCAAATTTCTTCCAAAACCCTAAGAAATCTCCCAAACTGTCCTCTAATTTGTCTTTTTATCATTTTTATCATGCATTGGTATTCTATCAATCGTTGCATCACCAAATCACCACATTCCATTTGCCTCATTGTTGATTCCTCGTTTGAGGGGGTATTCATATCCAAAGTCAGCTTTGCATGCAACCAACCAACCAAACATCCAAAAGCACGGATATCACATATGTCTACAAAAATTTTTGCTGAATATTATCTTATGAAATAATCTCAATCCCAACCAGATATTTGTTATATCATGAGAGCTATGCGTTTCTATGGAGAAGTCAATCTAGCATTCATGTATGTCGAATATAGAATGAATGATACATTTGACGTAATCCTAGCACAACATTTGGAAAAGGATTTCTGGCATTCATGGTGCATAATGAATGACACGTTTGAATAATCCAAATGTCCCTTTAGCTCAAATGGTTTGACACTTGTCACCATGTGCTCATAAATCAATCGACAACAAATATTTGAATAGGCATTTGTTCTATTCATACTTTTGGACCATGTTGAACTGGTCATAAAAGCAAAGTAGTCAAAAGTTGCCTCCCCCAAGCAACTAGTATGACATCGAAAATGTCATACAAGCTCAACAAAACCACTGCATTGCATCCACAATCATCCATTTCCATTTACCGGCATTGATTTCATTCTATTTCTTTCCTCTTCTTCTTCTTCCTTTCTCCCCTTCTCTCCCTATATTTCTGGTCAATGTTGTATGGTCACGCTTCGAGCGGCTACATACCTTCGATTAGATTCCATTCTCCTCTCTTCTCCTCCCTGGATCCCCAGTCAATGTTGTATGGTCACACTTCGAGTGGCTACATACCTTTGATTGGATTCCATTCCCCTTCTATCCCTTTTCCTTTACACAAACCCTTCACATTTTTGTATTAAACTATATTTCACACAGTATAGTACAAAAAGGGGAAAAATGTAGACACCTAAAAGTTGCACATTGCTATACCTACGTACTTGTAGATCCTTTTGGACACTTGTAGGTTTACATAGGTAATCCTAGATATCCCTAGGCTATCGTAGACCAATGTAGGCTATTGTAGGTCCTCCTAGACATGCGTAGATGGTTGTAGTCATGCGTAGACTAGCATAGATCACCATAGATTATCGTAGCATTGCGTAGACTTCCACACACCACTTCATTAGTTTTTAGGTCCAAAACCCTAATAAGCTACCAAAATCACATCACAAACACTTCCCATGCATTGAGATACCCTCCATCAGCTTCCTAAGGTAATACAAAGCCTCGTTGCACTTAATTAAGGCCCCCACGGGGCTATTACTTGGCAAAAGTAATTATTAAGTCAATTGATAAATCTAATTTTAAAGTGACTTCACTTAAGTTCACTTTTAGGGCTAAAATTATTAATTAGGTCCATAATCCCTAATTAACCCTAATTATTCCCTCCCACATGTGTGTGCACAAGATTAGTTAGGATATTCCCTAGGAAACCCTAACCTAACCTAGGGACCACCTGACCCTAGTCAAACCTAATCTCTCCTCACACATGTGTGAGGATGAGATATTTCCTCAAGGGAATGTGAGGATGCCACCTCACAAACCCTAACTTAACCTTCATGGGATCTCACCCTAGGGCTTAGTTCTCCTAACTACCCCCCCTACATCTTAGGATTTCTTATAAATAGTGGGCCCAAACCTTCATTCATCTCTCTCCACTTATGTCCAAAGTACAAAAACTCTACCAAAATGCGTACAGAAGCACAAAAACAACAATTTGAACCTGCACAATAGTAATTCAATAGCAAAGGAACCTCTCCATCGAAGGATTTATGAAGAACAACATTCATAGTCGAATTCACCCCCCACCCCGTGAATCCGGCACCAATTCATCCCCCAGGTGGTGAATTGGGTTTACAAGACCCAAATCAGCCCATATTTGGGAGGTAAGCTTCATTTAGCATTTTTATGAAGTTTTGCATCATTTATTTCAGTCTTTACCATGTTTTATGAGTCGATTTGTCTTTCTCACAAAGGGGCCTGACTGAGGCAAGCCCCCTAACCAACTAACCCCCTTTTGCAGGTTTATCACAGGACCAAGGAGGGAAACAACAACAACTACAAACCCACGGTGGTACGCAAGCCCATCTACATTGAGGAACATGAAAAGAAGGCATCAGGCCTATTGTAACATTTGTGAAAAGAAAGGAAAAAGGGGAATTTCCCCCCCATTTGTAACCTATGCAAATCTTATCATGAATAAAATACATTTTCTTGTATAGCATGTGTCTTTAATGTGTTATTAGATCAAATGCACTCTTTTAGCTATATTTCACCTTCTATAAAGAGGCTATTGTAGGATGATTTGTAAGAGTGGAGGTAGTTATGAGTGAGGGAAATAATGGACCTAGCATATATGGAAAGGAAGTGGTTGTAATGATGGTGAAATGTATTCTTTTTGCAAAGGTTGTAACTATTATAGAAATAAAAATAGATATTACAACTAAAGTATGAGGTGGGAATTACGAGAGGGATTGCCCTCCTACTGATACAATTGGTGATGATATTGAGGATGAAGGAGTGTGATTTGGTGAAGATAATATTATTATTTTGGTGAATGTGGGAATGATGGTTTTTGTTCCACTTTCTTCTAATAATGGGAAGGATATTTCTTTGGGTATGGAGGAGGAGAAGGAAAAGAAGGGATATGAAATATGTTTTCCACACCTTGTTTTTGTGTTTTTTGAGTTGGTTGCTTTGTAGTTGGTACCAGGGATTTTTCAACTACTCTTGTTTGATTCATATTCTACTTCTTACTAAATTCTTTCTTAGCCTCCCTTACTGAATTTCTATTTAATACAATAGGTACTATAGGTTTAATATTTTCGGTTTATATTGGTGTTGTACCTCTTGTAATGCAAATTTCAAAACTGGGGTTGACTTTATAGGGTTTGATGTGGTGAATTTCATAGGTGTGAACACAAAAATATCTTCTATATTATCCCCTACTGGATATTAAAAGGAAGCTTCCCCTCCTAATGCAAGATATTTCAACCTTTTCCCTATTTGAATGTTCTCCATATTTTCTATTCCATATTTACCTATGCTACCACCAAAGTAATTCATATTTTTCATCATTGCAACACCCGTTGAATATTATTTCAATTGTTCCTATGATGGTTGAAAAGTGGTCTGAACTACTTTAGTTACTGGTGGGGTATTGTTGAGGTGTGATTCTGTCCAATCACAAAACCACCCGACAAACTCGGAATTATGATTCTCTCTTGCAAAGAATATTATATATCTCCAAGGTTCTTATGTTATATCTAACATTTCATATATATACATAAATGAGTACTTGAATAACTCTTGGATTTGTAAACTACTATTTACAAGGGCCTAGAATTAGGTAAATGATTTCCAGTTTATCATGTATAACATGCTTTGATATCAATTCAAAAAAATAAAATTCAATTTATGATCTTAGGTTAAAGTATACTAAATTTTATTTCCTCTCTTCAATTTAATGTCTCAAAATGTTTTAGATGAAATTAGCATAAAATAATCTAGCATTTTGTATTAAATTTCACCTTAACTTTAATAAAATTAAAGTAAATGAAATTTCATAAACTTGATAAACCTTTGGAACATAATAAATTTATAATCAATTCACTTCCCTAATGTTTATTTGATAAAGCAATCATTTATTCAAACTCCTTATGAAATTATAAATCAAACTCAAAAGAGGTGAATAAATGAAATAATGTCTTGCCCAATTTATAAGGTTTCAAAACCTTGTCAATGATAAAATCTTAGGGCTTAATATAAAACTAATCTATAAAATGTGGATTTTATGATAAAATAAAGTTTATAAATTAGATTTGCTTATAATATTTATCTTTTGAAATATTTATGGAATTAAATATTCAAAAGAGTAAATGTGATCTCTCGTTTGAAATTTGGATTTCTAAATAGATAGAACTATATTATAAATCAAATCCAAATTAAATTTTAGATATATCAATCCGAGTTCCTCAACCTTATGAAATTAAGGTGAGGAATAGAATATTCATTTATCCCTTCTTAAATTTATTAATTCGAACATTAATTAATGTAATATCAGAATTATAAATTTAATTATAACTTAGTCATACAATTTTACTTTATAAAATTATACTAAGTTATAATATATAGTTTTCAGAATGAAAATAAAATAATAATAGATTTAATCTTTAGTAATTAAACTAATGTCTTGAAACAAATTTCCATTTACAGAATTCTAAAACCAATCCAATGTTCACCAGTATTCACATAGTGAAATCAAATAAATTGATGCAATATTCTAAGGTATACAAACTATTAAGAAATTGCAATAAGCACTTTATTAATTCCAAATACAGTCTGTGCACAAATCTGGATCCAAAATGCTTAAAACAATTTATAAAATCTTACAATAATTTCCATTATTCTACAAATGGCCTTCTTTGTTTTCCTCCAATGAATGTGTAGCTTTACTCCTTCCAATCATCTGTATAAAATGTCCGACATCTTCCATGAATCTCAATGATTTATTTATAATTTGAAAAGTTTAGTTATTCTATTTCATCATCGGTAACAAATTTTATAACGATCTTCTTCAAACCCTTGCCATTGTATTACCTCATAATGAAACAATAATCATAATATCAAAACAAAACCAAACTTTACTTTCTCGTAACTTTCCTTTTTTTCAAAATAATTTCAAGTTTCTCATATTGCTAAGTTAACCCGCTATTTTTTTGGTGAAATTGACATCTAGAATCTTGCAAGTTTGGTATCATTAGAAAGAGAAAATCCATATATTTTTACCAAGTTTTGAATGAGATCAAACAAAGTTCTCTGCCTCAAGATATGTCCATTTCAATTTTGCACTAATTTTAGGGTTAACCCTAAAATAAAATTTAATTATTTAAATGAAAATTAATCATTTTAAACTTTGAAAATGATTTTAATCAAATTATTTCATTTAAACCTTTGAAAATGATTTTAATCAAATTATGTGATTTGAAATAATGCAATTAATATGCAAATAATCAAAATATTCAGTTTTGAAGCATTGTAACTACATTCAAACCTTCAAAATGCAAATATGTCACCAATTCCAAAGTGAAAGCAAATTTTACAAGACCTTGATGCAAGCAAAATCAGATAAACAAAAATTTCTTGAAATCACAAAATTTAAGGTGGGTCCCCAATTTTGGGGTCATTGTGAAAGACATCACAAAATTGGTGACTCTTCTAGTAAATGTCCTTGGACATTTCTGACTAAAAACCAAACTCTAAAAACACACAAAACATGAATATTAAAATCACAAGCATTGATAAGCATTTAAAGAATGAGAATAGACCAATACAAATATGAATTACCAGAATCATAGATGATTTATGCAGAATGTGATGTATTACTATGTGGGATCATGTGATATGTATTAATGATCATTTGCAATATAAATATTTTCTTTGGCCATGCTTGTCATCATATTTTAATCAGAGGCCCTAAAAATGACCTTTCATGACTGCTAAGATGATATGGAAAATAATATGATATGAGCTAAAATAATGTATTGAAATGAACCGCCTATCTTATAGAGACTCAAACACTCTAGTACAATAAACAAACACACTAAAACTAGTCTAACCCTATTAGGACCCATGTGTGTGTCATGAATTCCTTTACCATATAAAGATCTCAATTATGACCTTACTATCATCCAGAACTAGTGTGTGTGCAAGTGAGTTCATTACCTTATTTTGACCAAAATGGTTAAACTTGTTATGAAATAAATACAAGGCTAGTCTGCCCATTTGAAATGAACATAAGTCCCACTTTTCAATGATATATATCACCACGCATGAGTGTACTCCACTACCAATCAAGCATCTATAGCCCCGATGGAGGTTAACCCCATAGTCCATGATTTTGGCTTTAGAATTGCTTGAATATTGGGGACGACTACCCATCCGTCTCAGGGACAAGTAGTACAAATCCTTACAATCCAATAGTGAATTATGTGTTTGGATTTTTATTTCTTGAACCTTGGGGACGACTACCCTTCCTTCTGAAAAATGATTAATATGAATCCTTACGACCCAATAGTCGATGGTATGTGATGTAAATAGACTCAAAGCTTTGAGAAATTGGATTCTCAACTGAAGTATGATGAGAATTTAACCCTATCCTTACTACTCTAATTTTATTTAGAGATTTTAAATCTTTGTGGTAATAATGAGTTTTATGGACTATGTTGTCCCTTTTCACCCTATATTTTCTTCCAATGATGGTTTTGACCATTTTACCCAAAACATTTTTAATATGTGTAACTATATTTGGTTCCAAACAATTTTAACATCAGTCCCCGATATTAAGATACTTTTAGTGTATATTTTGTAATGATCCTAAGAGAATCTGACATGTTTTTTGGTGGTTGCCTACCACATTAGAAATGGCTGAGTGATCAAAGATATTTTAGAAATTATGAAACAATGGTGTGTAAACATGAAGCTTTGTATTTTACAGTTTTTTACAAAATGCCTTTGTGAAAGTGCCCCTGATTAAAGCAACTTGAATTTTGATGAACCAATTAGGATATTTGAATTTTGTAAATGATATTTCTATGGAATATGAAATATGGAACACAAAGGAGATGTACACAATGTTATGAAATGTGGGTGTATGTAAGTGTATTCATGGTTCTTGTGGAGCTTTTGCAATACAATTCCAATTTTTCATATCCGCCTTATCTTAGTTCACATTCATGAGGACCTAAACCAATATCTTACTTTTTTTTCTACGTTTCACAGGTTTTCAAACTAGGTAAATTCATACTATTCAATCTAGGATCAAAGACCAAACACCTCAAACAAATGACCAGGGACTCAACCATAAATACCTTACTTCTAACACATCCACCTTAAAATTTGATCAATTTGAATCACATCAATGTCATGAAACTCTAGCAATTTTTGGCAAAGTCAATATGTCATTAATCTCAACAACAACATATGATATATGAAAACAACATACAACACTAACACATCACATGACAAAACAACACAACAAACACACAATCCAAAAACTATTTACAAAAATGTATATAATATACAAGACACTACAAAATGTATACCATTATTTTCCTGGATCCCATACACGATAGATACACCTTAAAAGACATATGTCATGATTTACATTCCAAGATTCACATAAATCCAAAAAAATCAAGATTAAATCGAACCATGCAACATTCATTTTGCCTTTCACACCCCATTGATTGGATTCAAACTTATAATAAATTCTATGTTTAAGTTTTGATTTATTAACCTTACACAAAAATATATGATCTTTGATTATCCTTTGCTTATTCAAAAAGGTATAAATTTCATATTATGATTCATAATTTAGAACTAGGATCCTCTTTAGAAATGGGAAATCTTGTAAGTAAGAACCTATTTCTAAAAATTTCAAATTCAAGTCACTTTCAAAGTTTTTAAAGCAATCACAATCATTCAAGAATTGACAAGCATCTAGGACATTTGGTATAAAAATATCATAAAAAATTTGCACCCTAGATTCACTAGTTGATTGCTCATGAATTTGATTAAGCATCTCCAACATATTTTCCTTCATTTCATTTATGATAAAAGTTTCAAAAGTTATCTCCCACTTTTTTTTAACAACATTTAACATCTCATCATTGATAGCCTTAGCATCCAAAAACTTATCATGCATCCCATTACCTAAAATTTTTGTAACTAATGAGAAAGGTGAAGATTTTACCGCATCATCTATATTCAACACATCATTATTAGCATTTACTAAGATTTTGAGTATTTTTCACTTTTTCCTTTTCTTCATGGTCTCCATCATGATCACCTTGTAGTTCTTCATCTTCATCAAATACCTATTTGTTAAAGACACCAAAATTAGGCACCCAATTAAATGTATGCCCATCCTTTTCAAACCACAAATATGACTGATCATAAAATAATAAATTTTCTTGATAAACCACCTAACTTAATTCAGATAGATCAGAATTTTCCTTTAGGTCATCACCAACATTAAATCCAAACCATTCATGTGAATTTGTACTCAAATTTTTATTAGTCACGAGTAAAAGAGATGAATTTACCTTATCCTCATTATTAAAAAATGAGCCATAAGAAAAATTTACTATTTCTTCATTTTTAATTTTAGAAATGTGTTCAATAAATTCATCTTCAAAGTGATTCAATTTTGGAACCTTCTATATTTATACAATTGGCATGTCATTTTTTTATTGTGTAGAAATTATGAAATCTTCTTTTGAAATAAAAGTTTCAACATCCTGCATATCAAGTGAAACAAAAATTTTATCGATAGAAGTATGAGAAAACAAAAATTCACTATACATACCCCATCCATAATAATAATTATCTTCTAAAGCTAAGGGATGAGATTTTATCATGGATTTAGAAAACATGTGATTATTTGAATGTACAGGAGTTGTAGACTCTTCATGTAAGATATCAATTTTAGCATCCTGCATATCAGATGAAGAAAAATTCTTATCAATAGGTATAAAAGAAAAACATTCATCATACCCTCCCAAACCATTATAAAAATTATCTTCTATTGTTAAAGGGTGAGGTTCCACCATATATTTTGTGCAAACTTTGTATAGGTCTATAATTTAATTTTCAAATTCACCTTTATCAATTACTTGAGATGAAGACCTAATGATTGTATGAGCATTGTATAATCCTTAAGTGACACAAGAATTTCAATTTCTTGCACATCATATGAGATAAAAACTTCTTTGGAAATTATGAATAATTCTTCTTCATGATCTGAAATAAAAAATCATTATCTTTCTGAAGCACTTGGTGACATTCCATCTTTTCTTTCATAGCATCTTTAAATTCTTTTTAAGATTAAATTTCTTCAATAAAGAATTCATATTCAATTTCAAACATTTCATCTTCCTCAAGCAATAAGCTTTTAGAATCAGTCATTTAAACCATCATCATCGAGGTATTATTTGTGAGACAAGCAAAGTCTCCCCAAGATCGAAGAATGCTCCATAAGATTAATCACACATAAAATAGGTAAACCCACAACACAAATATTGAGTGGTAAAACCCTACTTCAAATTAAGAAGGGAAAAATCCACTATGAAGCTCACTATATTACTCAATGATTCAAGAGTACAAGAATACTTCAATGTTATGCAACAATATGCATTAACATAAACTACAACACAAGTCAATATGACAAGATATGATAATATATATTAGAAAACACCCCTTATTTAAAGATAATATTTGCTACTACAACCCTAAATATTATCACAATCTAATCTTATCACAATATATAAAATATTAGAAAGTGCTTTAGTTACTTTCTAATTTTATCACAATCTAATCTTTGAGATGTGATAAGTGGTATCTATCAATATTAGAAAGTGAATAGTTACTTTCTAATATTTTCTAAAAAAGGGAAATAACTTTTTCCAAAGAAATTAAATATTCCCAACACCCTTAATTTATTTATTAATTGGGTGGGAATATTTTACATAAGATAGAATTATATTCTAATTCAAATATTATTCTTTAGACATTATATTTTAGTCTAAGAATAATTTCCACAATGTTGCATTACATATTCCAAAACTCCCCCTTAATGCAATATTGGGGAAAGGAATTCTGAGATAAAGAAATATTATCCTCCTAAAGATACAAATGGGGATGAGAATCAAATGAGAAATATAGTTATAGTGAGATTCTATGACCAATAATGGTCTACAATAAGGCACAAATAAAAAATGGGCCAAAATGAGACTGCAAGCCCCCAACGGAGTAGCTTCAAATACAAACAGATTACAAATCCATCCATCAACCATAAGTGGTTGTAAATGACAAGAAGAAAATATCACAAGGATGTCTTCAATAAGCCTACAAAATCCCAAATGGAAGTACTTACAAGCTACAAGTAGCTCAACATAAGATCAGTTAGATTCATCATCATAAATATATTCACCACAACATATATGAATATCCAAAGATGATAACAAAACTTATCTAACAAATAGTGAACTATAATTCATCACAAAAATATGCCACACTATACTTATAGTCATGTGCTATATAGTTGATAAAAAAAATATCATGTACAAAGTTGCATAAATCAAACAAGGATTACCATGATAATTCAAACTCTAAAGTACCATGTACAAAAGTAACACAAGGCTAACAAAAAAGTACCATGTACAAGAGTTTCATAAGGTATATAAAAATAATGTGTGCACACTGGTTGCATAAAGCCAACCATAAAATATCATGTACAAAAGTAGCATAAATGCTAACAAGAACGTACCATGATAAACCAATTGCATAATGCCAAATACATAAAAAAACATGCACAAAGTTACACAAGGCAACAAGAAAGTACCATGTAAAAGAGTCGCATAAAGTAATTGCATCATATACCATAATTGCACAATACCATCTACAAAGTAACATGTACAAAAGTTGCACAAGGCAAACAAGAAAGTACCATGTTCAAAAGAGATGCAAAAAGCAATTATACCACCAAATATCAACTCATATATATAGCACAAAACACCTTATAGGGATTAAGTTTTCATCACACAAGTGTAACTACACTTCATTCCCCCTTGAGTACTTCACCAAACCAAGTGAGTTTCTCAGCTTACAAAAATGCTCCTTGGGAAGAGGTTTGGTGAACAAATCAACAAAATTAGAAAATGATGGGCAATACTTCAATCGAATAGTCCCATCCAATACCTTCTTTCTGATAAAGTGGGCTTGGATTTCAACGTGCTTTTCTCTTTGATGCATTACAAAATTTTTAGCCAAGGCAATAGCTGATTTATCATCATGAAAGATAATCATGAACTACTATAATCATCTTGCAATAAAAAACTATAACCATATTGCAATTGAATAAACCAAGATCAACTTGCAATAGATTAACTTTCAAGAAGGTAACTAACCATAACAATCATCTTGCAACAAAATAAACTAACTTGAATTGAACCATAAAATAGTTGTTAAATGTTAGATAGTCAATAAGTTAGTAAGTTAGTTTTCATTTTAGATTTTGCTATAGCCTAATGAATTGCCAATTCATCTCACCCAAGGTCAACTGAGCTACCCAAAAGGGTATGGGTACGAAGACCCAAAAAGGACTTGTTATTGATAGAGTGGATTCTTTTGGATTTAATAGGTGTTTAGAAAATATAAAATGTGTTGCAAGATTAAGTAAATTTTAATAAACTACTAAAGTTGTGGTTAGGAAGTTGATTCATTTTTAACCTTCTTTATTAATATGAAAATTAGTAAATTACAAGTTAGTTGGTTAGTAGATTGTTTAGTAGCAAGTTAGTAGTTAGATTAGTTGAGATGCAAAATGTAAGAAAGATGAAAAAGAGATAATGGAGACACAAAAAAAAACATAAATACACTACATCTCTCTCTCTCTCTCTCTCTCTTTCTCTCTCTCTCACTCTCACTTTCATTATCTTTTACTTTCATAATGAGAGATACAAGTTACATTAATTTATAGTATGCTTCAAGAAAATACTGGAGAGATATTAGAAGAAATTAATAAAAATAGGGGAAGAGAGTGAAAAAGTTGATCCAAAATTGCCTTGTATACTCCAAAACATAGTTGGATAACCTTGCAAAACAAGCAAACTCACAAAAAACCATTGTTAATGTGAGATAAAAAAATATTGCATTTAAGGAGAATAATAATAATTTTTAATACAAAAATTGCTTAAAAAATGCAATTAAATTAATAAAATTTATTTTATTAATAAAAAAAATGGCATGAAAAAGTTTAAAGATTTTTATAAAGCAAAAATTTTTCAAAAAAACATCTTTTTTTTTTATAAAGCAAAACTGTTTTTTTTTTAATTTAAAAAAAAAAACAAAACTATATATTTATATATATATATAAAGCAAAACTGTTATATATATATATATATAGTCGACTATTTTTTTTTTAAATAAAAAAATAACTATATATGGAAATAGGGGTTTTTGGGTCTTCCGAATGCAACCATGGGGTCTGTTTGGCTCCAAAAACCTTTCTAGCAAAAGCTTAATGCCAAAAAAAAATTATAGATTTAAAATGAAAATATTGTTTGCAAAAGATCTAACAACTAGATCTAAAAACATAATAAATATATAAACCCTAATGGCAGATTTATAAAATAAGTTTACATAAAATACCTAAATATCAAATGCATGCAAAAAAAATACCTTAATGGATTTTTCACCTCAAAATATTGAAGACACTTGATGGAGATCCCAACCGCTCTGATACCAAATGTGAGACCAGCAAAGTCTCTCCAAGATCGAAGAATGCTCCATAAGATCAATCACACATAAAAGAGGTAAACACACAACACAAATATTGAGTGGTAAAAACCTACTTTAAATGAAGAAGAGAAACATCCACTATGAAGCTCACTATATTACTCAATGATTCAACAATACAAAAATGCTTCAATGTTATACAACAATATGCATCAACATAAACTACAACGCAAGTCAATATGACAAGATATGATAAGATATGATAATATATAGTAGAAAACATCCATATTTAAAGATAATCTTTTCTATTACAACCCTAAATCTTATCACAATCTAATCTTATCATAATCTATCAAATATTAGAAAGTGCTTTAGTTACTTTTTAAATTTTATCACAATCTAATCTTTGAGATATGTGATAAGTGGCATCTATCAAATATTAGAAAGTGATTAGTTACTTTATAATATTTGCTAAAAAATGGAAATAACTTTTTCCCAAGAAATTAAATATTCCTAGCACCCTTAATTTATTTATTAATTGGGTGGGAATATTTTACATAAGATAGAATTATATTCTAATTCAAATATTATTCTTTAGACTTTATATTTTAGTCTAAGAATAATTTACACAATGTTGCATTACATATTCCAACATTATTTTCTTGTAATCCCTTGCAATATTCAATGAAATCACATCTATGATCATTCAATTCTTTAAATTTACTTGTTTGAACATCACACTCATTATCCTCCTAAAATAAATGATGAAAATCTATCATTTCTTCTATATATTCTTCAGACTCATTTTTAAATTCATTTTCTTTAATTTCAAAAAATTCATCTTTTTTAGATTCATCCTCCTCAATTTGAAAGAATTCATCTTCCTTAGATTCATCCTTTGGTAAGACAAGAGTTTCTTCAATGGGATCAATTTTTGCATTTTGTTTCATAAAATCATCCCAATCCTCCTTTGTGAATAATGGCTCTAAATCAGTTTCTACATTTTGATCAACTTGATCATCACAATGTTCATTCTCAACATCTAAGGTAGTTGTGACATCTAAACTATCAATCTCAACCTGACTCATTTGTGATCTTTGATTATGAGTTTTAGGTCTAAGTCTATATAGTTGTTCCATATTAAAACCTTGAGATATCAACTATTGTTCAAATATTACTGCCTTATTGTAAGATCTAGGCAATGATGTAATTTTAAGACCATTCCCTAAAAACATAGATGTGAAGTGATCTAAGGCTCCCATGTATATTTGAGTAGCTATTTCTTTTGAAATGATATAATGCATCCCCACTTCAATATACAACCTATGAAATTTATCATTAAATGATCTCATGGGTTTGTTAATTTTTTTATGGATGGAGACAAATTGATTTAAACATCATAAATAAATCATCCAACCTTCCAAAATGTTTGAGAAATGCTTTCTCTAGTTTAACCCAAGAAGTAGCATACCTTACAGGTAATTGTATGTATCATTTAAGCAAAACCGCATCCAATGGGTATGAAAATAATCTGCAAGGAACATCTCCCTGCATAAGCTGTAATTGATGTAACACACTCTTGTATATTTGAATATTTTCCTTGGCTTGATCCACATCATGACTAAATTTGGGTAAACAAAATTCTACACCTTCAGGAATTTTATGAATAGGCATGTTTAAACTGCTATAATAATCACCTATCCAAGAAGCCATAATTTCCTTTACTGAATAAAGTGATGCCATTAGTGGACTTCAAAGAACACAAAATTTAATGTCAATATTATTAGTCAAAGAAATATGTATTGCAACTAACCATGAAATGACTAATAAATTGATAAAAGATATGCATCAATTAAACCTTGGAATTAAATAACACCCTTCAATTCGTATTTTTTTTTTTAAATTGAGATTTGAATGATGTCAAATGGAAATCAAATATTTACCTTTCATGCCCTCCTTCTAGCACCAATTTGTTGAGGTGTGATTTTGTCCAATCACAAAACCACTCGATAAACTTAGAATTATGATTCTCTCTTGCAAAGAATATTATATATCTCAAAGGTTATTATATTATATCTAACATTTGATATATATACATCAATGAGTACTTGAATAACTCTTGGATTTGTGAACTTCTATTTACAAGGGGCCTAAAATTAGGTAAATGATTTCCAGATTATCATGTATAATATGCTTTGATATCAATTCAAAAAAATAAAATTCGTTTTATGATCTTAGGTTAAAGTATACTAAATTTTATTTCCTCTCTTCAATTTAATGTCTCAAAATGCTTTAAATGAAATTAGCATAGAAAGAATCTAGCATTCTGTATTAAATTTCAATTTAACTTTAATAAAAATTAAAGTAAATGAAATTTCATAAACTTGATAAACCTTTGGAACATAATAAATTTATAATCAATTCACTTCCCAAATGTTTATTTGATAAAGCAATCATTTATTCAAACTCCCTTATGAAATTATAAACCAAACTCAGAAGAGGTGAATAAATGAAATAATGTCTTGCCCAATTTATAAGGTTCTAAAACCTTGTCAATGATAAAATCTTAAGGCTTAATATGAAACTAATCTATAAACTTTGGATTTTATGATAAAATAAAGTTTATAAATTAGATTTTCTTACAATATTTATCTTTTGAAATATTTATGGAATTAAATATTCAAAAGAGTAAATGTGATCTCTCGTTTGAAATTTAGATTTTTGAAATAGATAGAACTATATTATAAATCAAATCCAAATTGAATTTTAGAGATATCAATCCGAGTTCCTCAACCTTATGAAATTAAGGTGAGGAATAGAAAATTTATTTATCCCTTCTTAAATTTATTAATTCGAATATTAATTAATGTAATATCCGAATTATAAATTTAATTATAACTTAGTCATATAATTTTATTTTATAAAATTATACTAAGTTATAATATATAGTTTTTAGAATGAAAATAAAATAATAATAGATTTAAGCTTTAGAAATTAAACTAATGTCTCAAAAAAATTCAACAGAAAAAATTTCCATTTACAGAATTCTAAAACCAATCCAATGCTCACCAGTATTCACATAGTGAAATCAAATAAATTGATGCAATATTCTAAGGTATAAAAATTATTAAGAAATTACAATAATCACTTTATAAAATCTTACAATAATTTCCATTGTTCTGCAAATGGCCTTCTCTATTTTCCTCCAATGAATGTGTAGCTTTGATCCTTCCAATAGTTCCTCTCATTCTCTGTATAAAATGTCTGACCTCTTCCATGAATCTCAATGATTTATTTATAATTTGAAAAATTTAGTTATTCTGTTTCATCACTGGGAACGAATTTTATAACAATCTTCTTCAAACCCTTACCCTTGTATTACCTAAATAATGAAACAATAATCATAATATCAAAACAAAACCAAAATTTACTTTTTTGTAACTTTCCTTTTTTTCAAAAGTATTTCAAAGTTATCATATTGCTAAGTTAACCCGCTATTGTTTTGGTATAATTGAGATCTAGAATCTTGCAAGTTTGGTATCATTAGAAAGAGAAAATCCATATCTTTTTACCAAGTTTTGAATAGATCAAACATAGTTATCTGCCTCAAGATATGTCCATTTCAATTTTGCACTAATTTTAGGGTTAACCCTAAAATAAAATTTAATTATTTAAATGAAAATTAATAATTTAAACCTTTGAAAATGATTTTAATCAAATTATTTCTTTTAAACCTTTGAAAATGATTTTAATCAAATTATTTGATTTGAAATAATGCAATTAATATGCAAATAATCAAAATATTCAGTTTTGAAGCATTGCAACTACATTCAAACCTTCAAAATGCAAATATGTCACCAATTCCAAAGTGAAAGCAAATTTTCCAAGACCTTGATGCGAGCAAAATCAAATAAACAAAAATTTCCTGAAATCACAAAATTTAAGGTGGGTCCCCAATTTTGGGGTAGTTGTGAAGGACGTCACAAAAGGTATCTATGTTATTATTTCTTCCTCTTGTTGTGAAGGTGAAGGAGAATTGGAGGACACTTAAATATTTCTTCTAACCTTATTTTCTTGTTTTCTTGTAGCTCAATACTAGGCTTCTACCATTCTTGGCCTTCCAAGTATTAATGTGTTTATCATATAACTCAAAAAAATTAGTATTTGATTAATGATCGTACCTAGACTTTATTGTGCCTATATCTACTCTCATCTTCCACAATTCCAAAATATTACCCTCATTCCATTTATGCTTGTCCTCCATCTATTTGATTTTGGACTCTTTCAACCGGTGAAATTTGTTCTTTTGAGATCAAAATCAACTAGTTTCTCATAAAAATCTCTCCAAGGGGGAAGTTGCTCCATATTGTTAAAATTCCATTCTAATGGGGTGTTTTCCTCATTATTTTTTCCCTTCTCAAAGTGAGCCCTCAAATTATTTTCAAATTTTGGGGCCCTTTCTCCATTTAGGGAAATTTTTCTTTCTAGGAACTTGTTATCTGGATCATATCTCCATATTTGTAGAATATATAAGACCAAACCTTTCCAAGTACTATGTAATTTTCTCATATTGGTCCTTTTTGGATACGATGATATCATCTACATTGTGAGGGTAAATCAAGGTAACTTTTCTCCCCCTACCAGTTCCAAAGTTGATGTTAATGAAATCTACTTGTTTCAAGTATTCTAAAGCCAATGTTCTACTGGTAACAAAATGGGGTAGTAGAAATGGTTTCCTAGTGAAGTCATAAAGTTTGATGACCATAACCTTGGTGAGGATGTACCAATATTCTTCCTCTACCTAGTTTACCCATAACAAATATTAGCCAAAGGGGAAAATATTGGGCTTTTGCCAAACATGATTTTTAAGGCTAGCCCTAAACATTTCAAATTGAACCTATTATAAGACTCAATATTCATTATATGGTCAATCCATTGGTAGACTGGTATAGGGTCACCATTATCATTTTTGTTTGTTATTGGAATCTAAGGCATCTCTTACCTCATGGTACTGAGGAACATCCATATTAGGCTAGAGTAATTTCTAAAAGAAGGTGTCTTTGAATATCTTTTCATGCTCACCAACTTCTCATGCATTCTCTTAGAGAGGTAAGCTAATCAATAAAAATAAATTGGTCTTATATTTCATCTTCCACCGATGCTTTGTACATTTTCTTATTATACATGCAATAAAAAATGGATATATACCAATACCTTACATATCTATCAGAATATAGACCCTCTAGGTAAGTTAACATGGTAAAGAGTTTTGGGTAGGTAAAGTGCTCAATGACAATTGGAGTTTTAGGTAGGGTATTCCTAGATTTTATTGTTCTAAACTGGTTGAAAACCTATTTTCTAAAAGGATCACCATCATGAGCATACCCTTACAATGAAAAATATTTAGTTTGGCCTAGTGGATCAAAAGGTTTAGGGTTCACAGGAGGGTCTACACCCATAGCAAAAATATCCCTACAAGCCTGAGTAGTTACACTAAAAATGGTCTTACCCTTAGCTATCTTTAGTGCTTATAACCTAGGGTTGTAAAACTTCATTATAGAAAATATCAATTTTGGGTAGGTATGTACTGAATCACAAATATAGAATGAAAAAAAGGAGTGTATGGTGCAAATACCTTGAACCATCATTGGTTCTCCTCATTAAAATTTTTCATCAATTTTTCAATTGAGTCTATTCCTTGTTCTGCACATCATTTTACTATTTTCTACTACTTATTTATATACATAGTGCTCTAATTTATCACTTTCTTGTTGAATAACTTGCTTTGCAACCTTCAATGCCATATCTATAGAAATTTGTTGAAATTACCCTTTCTTTGTTGCTCTGCAAGTTCATCTCAGTACTCTTGATAGTACTCTAAATAATTAAAACTGCTTGTGGAATTAACAACAATAAAATTTGGATCCTTAAGTATTTTGCATGCATGATTTCCATAAATAATGTGATAGATGAGCCACTCCTCCTTTCACACACTTGAAAATTAAAAAGTGACTAAACTAGTGTGGTGACTTGTGCATGATGCATATTTCATTGATTTTTCATGGCATAGAACACGTCATGGCCCACAACTCAATTTTTTTTTTTTTTTAGCAAAACACAGAACACATAGCAAGGTAGATAAATTTTTGACTTCTTTGACCTCTGGTTGAGAACGTGTTGTGAACCACTACCCATAGTTCTTTCCTTTTCTTTATACAAAAATTGAAATAATAATAATACAAATATATACATATGTTACATGGAAGAATATTTTACTTTAATTAAAGCTTTAGATGGCATCCATAAACTGAGATCGACTACAATCTTCCCTCTTGATTACAAATCTAGAAATAATTGTTCTCTTTAAATTGTTCTACTTCGAATGGACCATCCTAGAAAGAATTAAACTTTTGGTGATTTCTTGGCTTGGATCTCTCTACATTCCACCTTAGGATTGAATCACCTACATTAAACTTTATAAATCTAGCTTTTCTATCAAACCACTCCTTGGTGCATATTGAGTGCCTCTAGAAGCTTTCATATGCTTGAGTCCTTGTTTCTTCCAACTATAAGATATGTAATAATATTATTTCTACTAGATGTTGATCTGATTCATGATTCTAGCTGGTCAACCTTAGGGCTTGTATCTCCATATGAGTAGGAAAAATGGCCTCTTTCCCATAAACTAATGCTTAGGGAAATGTCTTTGTAGACCTCTTGGTAGTAATCCTATTAGAACATAGAACTTGCTCTAGAATAAGGTGCCAAATCCTTTTGTTGCTTTGCAGTGTCCTTTTCAAAAATTTAAACAATTATTTGTTAGTGGACTCTACTAACCCATTCCCTTGAGGGTAGTAGTTAGAGGAATTCTTCAAACTTATATCATATTTTCTTGCAAACTCAATATAATTTTCACATATAAAATTAGGACCATTATCACTTAGTATGACTTTAGGAAGACAAAACCTTGTGATTAAGCTTTCCATGAATTCAATCACCATCTCTTGGTACAATATCTTGGTTGGAATAGCCTCAACCCATCTTGTGAAATAATCAGTAGCAGTCAAGATATACTTATGATCTGTTGAAAAGTTATGATTAATAACTCCAATTAAATATAACCCCCACTATTGTAAATATTCTTCAACTTGGATTGGTATGAGGGAAAATGAAGCATTCTTGTTTCTTCCTACATACCTTTAGAACTTGTCACACACTCTTGTGACATTGAAGATATTAAAAAAATAGTGGGGTAGTAATATCATGCGCTTATTATTTTCATAGTAATGACCTTTCCTAAGAACTATGTTGCTAACAATCCTTTATGGGATTCCTTAATGACCTTTTGCTTTTGATTGTTTATCAAGTACCTTAATAGAACTCCATAAAGGTTCTTCCTATATAACCCTTATAGCAATAGAACATAATTTAAGGCTTGAAATCTATATCTTCTTCTATGTGAAGGATTAATATCCTAATGGCACACATCTATCTAGAAGTAACTTGTCTCTGATCAATCCAATCTAAACATTCTGGATAGCTATCCCTATTCTATTTTGATGTTGATGGGTGGAAAACTTCTAGCTGATCTAAAGCTATTTTTGCTATCATTTCCTGACATAAATCTCCCTCTGACCAACCTAGTGGGATATATTTCCACATCATATTCCTAAATTTTGGTAATGTAACCAAATCTTTCATCTCCTAGTTCTCCTTGTAAGATGAATCTTATGACATCTGGGTGTACCATATAAACAATAGTTTTACTTTGAGCCAAGCATTACCTAAACTTCTTCAATGATTTCATCACTGCAAACACTTGCCTCTTAATAAATTTATATTTAATCTAGTACTCATGAAGATTTTGGCTCCAAAAAAAATATGGTGTTCCTCTCCAACATCATTCTTCTATGTCAATACTACTACATAGATCTCTTTAGCTTCATAGGCATATATAATGAAATCCTTTCTAAAATTAGGGTTCACTAGGATTGGGGTAGTGGTGATAGCTTTCTTAATTGCTTCAAAAGCTTATTTTCTTACTTCAGTACACTTGAAATCCACATTCTTTTTTATCAATTTTGAGATGGGCTTAACCACTTGGTGTTAGAAATATATTATATTCCATAATATGGGTTATGTAAATGTACCTTTGAAGGTACATACTTAGGAAATTAGATTACTTTAGGGGGAATTTATATAGTTACTTCATGCAATGTAATAAATGCATAAGTATCAATGTGCAAGTTGTAAATGTGTAAGGTTTCACTTGTACATCGAGATAGAGTGTTAGCCGAGTATAATATTTTACCTATATAATAAAGGCCTAATTATTATATAGATATAGAAAAAGGAGAGTCAGTGACATAGTAGCTTAAAGCATATTTATAGGTAGTACAGTTCTTTTTGGATCACCATCCAGTGATGATGGGTGTAATGTAGTCTAGTAGCTTTAGTAATGGATTGTTCACTTCCTTCATAGATACATTGTATTCATTTATATCACTTATGTTTATTGCATATCTTAGTCATATAGAAGATTTACTTTATTTCATATTATTTTGCATCTCATGATTGTTATATCTCTTTATATATTATATCAAAAGCTAATAGTTGTATCAGAGCTATGATAGATCTAGTATGTGCAGGTCTACAAGAAAATCACCATCATTATTGAGCCTACATGTTTTTTCAACCTGATGCACCATTGGACTAGTCACTGTCAAAATATATCAGAAGAATTTAGGTGATAGAATCAGGGAGATTCATAAGTGAGGACTGAAAAAAAAATTCAATTGTAGAAAATATTGAGATTGCATTTGATTAAAGTTTTTCCATTGAGTTATAGGAAAAATAATGAATACCAGGACTCAACATTCAATCCAATAGATTCATAAATCATCTAGTGAAGATCCATGATATCTAGAATTTTCTAATTGTTGCTCAATGTTTATTTTGTTGTATATAATTAATTCTCATAGGATTGGTACTCCTACTATGATAAAAAGCTAGGAGACTCCAAATTCATTTCCTAAATATTGGTGTGCCATCATAGTGTAAATATTAGCTCCTTATGCAGGAGAAGAACACTATAGAAGAAGAATTTTAAAGAAAAGGTGTGGTGAATCTAGGAGATTGAATATCTCCATTACAGATTTAAGATCATACCATCGAAGCCTTAATAAAAAATGCCATAGTAGCCTTGAAGAAAATGCCATAGAAGACTTGAAGCAGAAGCTAAAAAATTCATGATACTAAAAAGGCCACAAAAGCCTTAATACAGAAAATGGCATAGAAGCCTTGAAGTAAAATCCATAGAAGTCTTGATACTAAAAAGTCCATAGGAACCTTGATATTTAAAATGACCATATGATCTTTGATACTAAAAATGCCACAGAAGCCTTGATTCTAAAATAGGCCATAAAATCCTTGATTATAAAGAATAATTCAAAAGGAATATTTTATTTAGAAGTAAATTAAAATTTCAATATTAACAATTTTGTTGTAGGGAAATAAGATTCAGTGATTTGGGAAACTCCCTACAAGAAATTTAGGAAGGGCATCTTCTTCAAAATCAATTCAGAACCTAAAGAAAAGAGATCATGAGAATATCTCATTGAAGGACTTCCAAAATTGGAAGAAGGACTAGGAGAGTCTTGCTCGAATCCATAAGTAATAAAATTTGAGATCTAGGAGAAGATCACACTTCCAAAACTTCTATAAGTAGAAGGTTGAAGAGGTATCAAGGTAATAACAATAGAATCTGCAAGATCAAAGACCTTAGGAAGGTCTCATTGAGCATCCACAAAATTCTAGGAAAGCCTTATTAAATAAATCATAAAATAAGAAACCCTTGATGGTGAAGGACTTGGGACAATTATCACCATTTGACAATAATACCAAGAGAAGGAGAATTTTTTAAGGAGTGCCAAATTACAAAAGAATAATATAGTGAAAGATCTCAAGATATTTAGAATCTTGAGAAGAAGATGCTGCTTGAAGTCAAAATTTGATAATAAGACTTGAAGACAAAAGAATCTCATTAAATTTGAGAGATTTTAAAAATACCTCTCATTGAAATAAGGCACCACTTCGAAGGTTGAGATATATCCAAATATATAGTATAAGGAGGATATTAAAAGAGGAGAACAAGCCATAAAATTTAAGGCTTGTGAAATAAAGTTAGAGACCATCATTTGGTGAAGAAGGAGCTATTCAAAATAGTCTATGAAAAGCTACAACTCTAAGCAACAACTTGGTTATCTTAGACACCAAGATCGACATCCTCTATAGAAGTAGAAAAAGGAGCTACAAAATATTATAAAAAGGTTTGCAACTACTGGTACTAACTAACTCATTAATTAGACTTCTTATCAAATTCATTAGAGCACCTTATATGGATTAAAGTTTCATAAAGAAAAAGTAGATTATAGTCTTCAAAAGTGCAAAAAGGAAAAGGTTCTTTTTAAGGTTCATTTTGCACATTAATTAGGGGTTGATTAGATTTTATATTTATATATATAAACTACCTATCATATACTTTGGAAATATAAAAGAAGACTAAGTCCTACAATATTAGTTGTAGTGAATTTGCAGAATAACTTTTAAAGATTCATTTTAGGTTATTTTTGATTAGTTGTAGTATATTGATTAAAGTGCATTATATTGAGAGTTGTTCGGAATGGTAAGGTGAAATTTTTAGTGCATTAAAAATAAATTCTATTATATTTATTTTTCACTATTATACTACTCTCAAAAGAAATTAGTTTGGTGTTCTTTAAGGGCACAAAATATTATTTGTATTAAGTTTCTAAAGACACTATTGAAGCACATAAATCTTCAACTTGTAGTGGCCAAAATAATCCACCCAAAAAGGTTATAATACTCTAAAAATTGGAGAAGAACACAACTAACCAAAAAAAGAAATAGAAGATTCAAATATTGATACGTGGTGAGTCTCAAATACAAAGCATTACAAGATTGGATGCAAGAAAAGAAAATGTAGAAAATTACATAAACTAAAAATCTTCTATATACTATTATCTAAGCTTGTATTTATCCAAGCAAAAAGGGAAATGTGTCTACTCATAAAATACAACCTCAAAACCCTTGTATTGCAAGAAGAAAAATCTACCATAAAACCAGAATTTCAGATCTAAAATAAGAGTGCAAAAGGAGGTTTATGTACAATCTATAGTACATTTTATTGCACCATTTTAATCTAGTTTTTTACAGCCCAAGAGAATATTTGAATGTGTCCCCAAAAGGAAAAATATCAATAGGAAAAAGTAGCCAAGAAAGGCTGAACGTAAGCACTCTTATTTCCAAGTGATAGGAGCCACTCAAAGAGCTCATCTTAGACAAACGAACCTGCAAAAACAAAGCCCACAAGAGGCTATCATCAATGCTACATATACGTACATAAAAGAGTTCACATCTACCAATGTGAGATGGATAACAACATGATATGGATAAAAATATGGAATGAAAAACATCTACACTACAAAAAAGAAGGTGTCTACTTCTACCAATGTGATATGAACATCAACGTGGGATGGATAGCATCTAAAATGCATCTATTTCTAACAAAGTGAAATGTAAAACATCTACACTACAAATATGCACAAGTATTAATATGTTGGAGGAAAATAATAAAGAACAAATGAGCTACATTTAGAACTTGGTGAAGATCATCCACCAAATAAAGCATCAAAATAGCTCCATAGCGCCTCATCAAACCACCTGCAGAAGATAATTTTGGTTGCTACTAAAGAAATATAGCAAACCAAATCAATGATAGACAAAAATACCTAAGGAGTTATAATAATATCCTTGAAATGTGTTATGGTGAAGGAATACATACAAAGAGTATGAATACCACTTCACATCAATCTTCTAAGATGCATACGTTACAAGAACGCCATCTCTCAATGCTCAAGCATACGTTACAAAAACTTCACTCAAGCATACATTACATGAAATTTCTCTTTAAATGCTCAAGCATATGTGGTGACACTTTTTATTCTCCTTAGGTCCAACATGAATGAGTAGCTGTTACAAATTGACTAGTAATGTTTAATAAGAAAAAGTTATGAATAGGGAGTACCCATACGTAAAAAATGTGACACTTGTCACAAGGCTCGAGTTTACTTCTCTAATACAATGTGCCCAAAGTCCAAATATCATACTAGTTAGAGAGAGAGTGAAACATAGTCAAAGCCAGTCAAGCATAGTGTGGAAGGAATGTAGAAGGAGCATTTAAGTCTCTAGGTCTTGAAGGTCAAATATTTCAAATTCAGTAGTGTATACATTCTAGAATTAAAAATGAGCATGTCCATTGATTCTAGTGCCCAAAGGAAGTTTGTCATCACTATTATATTCAGCTAAAAGAAGTGCCAAATAGTGATGAGATTAGCATCAAATAGATAAGATTTAAATACCACTTATTATTGCTTTCAACTTTGGAGATATAAGGGTTATAAAATAAGGTAGGAAATCTAGTTTAGTGAAAGAAAAATCTAAGGGATAAATTACCAAATTAAAATAATTTTTGCATATCAACTTAGGAGATATAAGGAACTCGACTTGGATTAATTTCTTTGATATTTTTCAGATATTATTAATTTTCTAATTTTCCAAATTTGGAAGTGATAAGGGTTACCATGTCAAACTAGGTATTTGGAAATTAGAAATTAAAACCTAAGGATTATAAAAAGAGATTATTAAATATTTATTGTTAAAGTTGGAAATTTATATATTCTAGTCTCTAAATTTCTCAAAAAGGGAAAAAAGAAATCCAACATAAAACCTCTTCAAAATTGGAAAAGTTCTTAGTTCAATAAGGAAATTGATTTTTGACTATACAAAATCAATCGTAAAATTGAACTTTATTTTTACAAAATCACTATATTATACTCCAAGAACATTAGGGATTCATAAGGCATTCTACAAAACTTGATCAAAGTTTGTCAAGTTGGGAAGATATAAGCTTTCTTCAAAACCTAAAATTAGGTGTTCATACTCTCATTACTAGGGAGACATAAGGAATCCTACAAATCTAAAATATTGCTAAAGGTTTCATCAAATCAAGCTTATATGCTTCAATTAGGGTTTTGTATATCCTAATATAGGGAGCTATAAATTAGACTACTCTATCTCAAATAATTTTGGTTATAAAAATGGCTACTAGTATGACAAGTGGAATAAGGAAATATGGATCAAAAACCTGATGGATTACAATGAAGTAAAGGGAAAATAAAAGGAAGAACCAATATAATGCAAAATAAGTTTTGAAATTAATAGCTATGATTATTCATCTAATGAATCTAATGATTAAAATTGGAAAACAATGATCATCAAGTATTTATACAAAAAGGAAAATATGGAATAGTTTCAATCGTGCACATGTGGTTAGAAGGTCTTATCAAGGATATAGACAAACATGATATTCTTAAGATAAATTAAAAAATTACCAGATCATCCTTATTGTGCACTCATTTCAATCAATATGGTCATGAAAAAATCAATTATTTGAGTTTTCATCCATGCAAATATTGTGATGGGATAAATCACTCATCTTTCTCCTGTCACTTCAAACACATATACTATGAAGACTATGAAAGAAAATTACTTCAAAGAATAAATTGTTATCTTCAGGAACTTATTTTAGATGGATCTACTAACATTGAACTCAAGGTTGATACTTATGAAGCACTGAGAAACAGGTCTTACAAAGGTACAAAGGAAGGTAAAAGTGTCAATTTAAATCCATTTAAGGCTTGCACTATCATGAGATAAATCGTCCATCAAAGACACCTGAAACCAAGGAACAAATAATAGAAAGAGACAAGAAGCCATGACATGAAGACTAAAGTAGCAAGAAAATAACCTGATCAAGACTATACCAAACAAACCAAAACCCAATAAGAAGATGAAGATCCATATTGAAGACTAAAAGTATTCAATACTCAAATAATGTAATACATGAGGGTGTTAGAAATAGATTATATTCTATCATTTGGGTTATGTAAATGTATCTTCTAAGGTACATACTTAGGACATTAGATTACTTTGGGGGGAAGTTATCTAGTTACTTCATGCAATGTAAGTGTTAATGTGCAAGTTGTAAATCACTTGTACAAATAGATAGAGTGTTGGCCAAGTATCATATTTTACCTATAAGGAAGGCCTCATTTTTAGATAGATATAGAATAGGGAAAGTCAGTGACATAGTAGCTTAGAACATCTTTGTAGGTAGTTGTATCGTTCCAAATTTTTTGCACCCTTACCTTCAAGCTAAAGGATCCGTGCCCGGAAGGGGGATGCGGGAAGGATGGGATAATACCTCAGACTGAGAGGCCTTGCGAAGGTCCCACCTATTGAGGGAGGTGTATTATGGTGATTTTTTGATGGATGGTGGGGTTCACCAAGAAAAATTTAGTGGCAGTTTCCATGCCTAGGTTGGGAATGTGTTTGATGTGTTCAATTTTATCTTTTATCATTCAAATCCTAGGTTTGGCAAAATGAATCTAAGTTGTTCTACATGAAATGCATATTTAAATGAATACAAAAAATAAAATTAACAAAAAACACAGAGAATAAATTAAGTGAAGAAATCCATACCTAGTTTCAGATGTCTGATGGAGGTTTTGACTTTTGAAGCAGTCAAGATGATCTGGAATTTGACAGAATCGTTTCCTATCTAACAGGATCATCTGAGATCTGACGAATTCATCAAACGAATTTTTCAGAGACCTATAAATAGAGAAATAGATTCAAAATACCAAAATTGCAACTATTCTGATAAAGGAAAATGATATGAAACAATAATAAGGATGTTAATAAGATAATCCAAAATGGAAATGCAAGTAAATTATGATTTTTTAATAATTAATCATGATCTTATTATGCAATTAAACTACATGGGTGAACTCCAGGATGTAGGATAACAAGAAATAATAATAAAACTGACTAAATGCAGAATAAAATAGCAAAAAAATATAGGAAAAGCACAAATTCTGGACACTGATTGCCCCCAATGCAGACTGTAGTCAAAATCATCTCGAATTGGTAAAAAAACATCTCAAATTGGATAGGATCATCTATGATGATCTGAGCTTGCTCCGGCTAAAGAATGACAAGGTTCCTACAAGAAAATTTGGAAAGCACAAATGCAGATGGTAATCCAAGGTATTCTAATGCGTGTAAAAGTCAAGTTACAGGAAAATTCAGCCAGGGGAATTGTCAAGGGGGTCCTAAGGTTTAAATAGGTTTAGGAGGGAATTTGGGAGGTTGGAGATCATCCTAATTTGGAAGATCTCCAATAGGGGAGGTCTCCAGTAGTGCAAACATGCTTCTGCCCAACTTAGAGACACCGTTGACACAAAAGCTACTTATGAAAAATAGTTTTAGGATGAAATCGTCTGGACGTCCTAGTCCAGACGAAATCGTCCGATTTGAGGCAATATCGTGTGATCGGCGATGATATCGTCAAACGGTCAAACAAAATCTTAAAAATGGTGCAAAAAACGAGGAAATGGGTAGCAGGTGATTTTGGAGCGGTTTTGGGGTTGAATTTTTGAATTTGAATTATTACTAAGGTAATTTTAATTATTGCTAAGGTTTACTACGCCAATTTTAGGGTGCTACATTTTTCCCCCTCTTTAGCGAATTTTCCAAAGAAAATGTGTTAAATATGAGTTCTTCTCGATCTATGAGAAAGCAAAAATTATTCCCATTTTTAGGCGATGATTCTAGGTCGAATCGTACGATAGTTTACTATGGTGCCCCCTCCGTGTTTTTACCCAAATCGAACGTTTGAGGTAAAAACGCAAAAAAGCAAAATTTTAAAAATATTGTTAATTGTTTTGAATAAAATTAAGAAAAATAGGGTAAAACCCTAATTCATTATTACTATTCATTTTCCTAGTTTCTAGAGCTCTGTAGACAAGATGGTCGAGACAGCGTACAGATCGACAGAGGTCCGACGCGGGCTATGGGTAAGGATCTAAACTTAGTTTAGAGTGCTTTAATTTTGAATTTCATGCTTTTTATATTAGATTTGACTAATTTTTGAGCATTGCAGCCATTTTTGGGTCGTCAACGTTATCAGGATGAAATTGTCTCGATTTCGCCAAAATCGTCTCGATATCATCGATTTTGTCCAAGGGCAAAATCGACGATAGGACGATTTCATCCAATAAGGGACGATTCCCTATTGCGAAATTGAAGATGAATTTGCTCAAATTTGGGACGATATCGTCCAATTGTGGGCGATATCATCATTTGTGAAAGTGAACTGATTTAATGATTTTTATTAATGATTTTTTATTGTTTTGTTGTTTATGTTGCAGAGAGGATTACTAAAGAGCCGAGAATGGAAATACAATGGACTAAGGGATGACTTGGACACCCTGTCTTAGGCAGGGCAAAATTAGCTAGCACAGGTCGACTTGCAGCACATGGTAGATATGCCATAAGTGTCTACAAACATGGGGCTATTGACAGCCCTAGCAGAGAGGTGGTATCCGGGTTCTTGTTTTCGATTACCGACAGGGGAGATGACTCCCACACTAGAAATTATACCATGGTTGCAATATTGAATTTGAAAATAATGACATAAAAAAAAAAAAAATGGGTGTTCTTTTGTTTGTAAAGCATAATTGTGTAACATAATGATTTAAGTCATATGTTTTTATGATGTGGGATAAATGGGAAAATAAAATTAAAACAATGGTTTGCGCTAGGAATAGAATATTTAGGTATAGAATTATACCATCATTGCAAAATCCAAAAGAAGAAAATAAATAGCTTTATTGCACGGTTGATTTTTAATTTTTGAAAATAAACAAAAAATATGACGATGAGGACTTGTACTAGGTATAAAATTCCACTTTTGGTTTTGGAACTATACCATCGTTGCAAAAGTCAAAAGTTATATGTAACTTTATTGCATGTTTTTGAAAATGATTTTGATTTGTTGGTAATACATGTGGTTGTCTTTATACTAAACAACTGTTCTCAGAGGAGAAAAAATAAAATTATTCCAGAAATTTTGCAAAAATATTTCAAAGTATATAAAAGATAGAAGTTAGATTTATAAGGAATCCCATGTGCGTATGTGAGTTCATTTTCAATATTGATTTATCATAATGATACACAAAATCTCTCAAATACAAATGTGTGTGCGATTGTATTGTTCATTTACCAGGTTTGAGCAAGATACTATAATACATGTGATTTGAATTAACACCAAATAAGTGTTCATTAACCATGATTTAGATGCATATAACCATACCAGACTACTATGTAAGTCGGGTTATCAAGAGCTAGCTAATCCATAAGTAGACATAGGTCTGTACAAAAGAAGGTCATTAATGTGATAGAAATCACCACGCTAGGAGTTACCCAAGGCCAAGCGGGTTGGGCACAAACCACCTGTTATGGGGCTTACCTCACAGTTTTCGAATAATTGAGAATTCCAGGGATTCAAGGTCATCAACCCTTATTTTCTATTCAAGGGGTAGGGAAAGCGATTTTATTGCTTTTGCTTTTTCTCATTTTGCTTTCTTTTCTTTCTTTTCTCTTTTTTTTTTTTTTGTATCTTTTGCTTTGATATTTGAGATAATGCTGAAATAGTGCTAAATGATTTTGCTTGATTTTTCTTTTTCTTTTGCTTCCTATTCTAGGGATACTTGCTTGGATTAGCTGTAGAGCAAGGGATTTTTATTCCGGGTAGGGGTGAGCTTGTCCTTTTGCCAATTCTCAAAGATTCTAGACCATGTGCATGATAGGATAGCAGAGGAAACTTTTCACTCAAGAAACCACTTCTACTTTGTAGGATAGCATGGACATTACAAATATAATCATTTTATTGTGAAAGAATATGCTTGGTTTAAGTAAATAACAAGATCAATTCTCTATGCTCAAACTTTATTTAATTGAATTTTGTGGACTTTGATATAAGAGAGATTAGTAATCATGTCAGATAAAATCAAGATATTTATTCATGTGAATGTGAAAGTGTGGGATTCCAAATAAATGATAATTTATCCAAAATAATTTGAAAATATAATTTTTATGCTCCCGATTCAAATTTAGCAGTGATAATATATGGTCCAAGCCAGTTGGGCTCAAATTTACCTTTGAGGTCTTTAGTTGCATTAGTATTTTTTTATTTTCTTTTAAAACAAGATCGTCGACCTCAAAGGATCGATGACGAACTTTCTTAGCATATGATCTTTTAAGCTTGTTTTGGTAAGCACGAAGATGTTCCAAAGCATTTATATGCTTTTTATATAGGAGTTCCAGCTAACTGAGTCTACTAGCTCGATATTCATCTCCTACTTCGGTATCTTGAAGTAGTAGATCCAAATAAGGAACTTCTAATTCGAAGGGAAAAACAACTTCAATGCCATAAACCAAAAGAAAAGGTGAAGTTCCAGTGGGGTTTCGAACACTAGTTCGATAAGCCCACAAAGCTGGATATAATTGAATGTGCCAGTCACAGCCATATTTATTGACCAATATTTTAAGGATTTTTATTAAACTTTTGTTAGATGCTTCTGCTTGGCCATTACCCTGAGGATAATAGGGAGTGGACCAATGATGTTGAATCTTATATTTTTGACATAGTTTCTTAACATCTTTATTTTTAAAACAAGTTCCATTGTCTGAGATGATATTTGCAGGAATTCCAAACCTACAAATGATTTGATTAAAAATAAATTTAGAGACTTGTGTTCCAATGTAGGAAGCTAAAGGCATAGCTTCAACCCACTTCATGAAATACTTAGTGGCAGTTATGATGAATTTGTGTCCATCAGATGACACAGGATTAATTTTGCCAATAATGTCTAAGCTCCATTTTGAAAAGGGCCAAGGATATGAAATAGCCTATAGTTCTTGTGCAGGGGCATGGACAAGGTCAGAATGTTTTTGGCACTTGTCGCAATGGCACACATAATCATGTGCATAATTATCCATGGTAGGCCAAAAGTATCCTATCCTAAGGAGCTTTTTAGCAATGACACTACCACTGAAGTGTCCTCCACAAGTTCCATCGTGGGCTTCACTCAAAATTGATCTGGATTCTTCTAAATTCAAACATCTCAATAGGATACCTTCAAAAGATCTCCTATATAAAGTATTGCCAATTATTACAAATCGATTTACTCATCTACGTAATAACCGATGCTGGTTTCTATTAGAATTGGTAGGGAAAGTCCCATTTTGAAGAAAATCAAATATATCCATATACCAAGGTTCAGGGGTAGTTTCATTGATTAGAAACACATCCAAAGGTTCTAAGAATGACTTATGTGAAGCAGGTTCCTGGAGTAAATGAATAATTATGGTGGCATATTCGTCATCTAACTCCAAGGGCAGAAGAGATGCAGCTGCGGCCATATTGTCAGCCACATGGTTGCTAGTTCGAGGAATAGCTTCCAAGGTAACTTGATCAAATAGAGATATTAATTGTAAAACATAGGCTTTATATGGGCACAGTTTATCATCTTTGGTCTGATAAACTTCATTAATTTGGTTTATAACAAGTTGAGAATTGTCAAAAACTAATAGATGTTTAATTTTTAGAGCCAAGGTGGCTCGTAATCCAAGGATTAGAGCTTCATACTCAGCAATATTATTAGTGCAAGAAAATTTTAATTTAAAGGACAAAGGTATAATGTGCTTTTGTGGAGATATTAAAATAATACCTGCACTAGCCCCACTCATGCATCGGGCTCCATCAAAGTATAAGGACCATTGTTCAACATGGTCTGCCTCTAATTGAAGGTATTCATCAGGAAAATCAATGATGAGAGGATGGGTAGACTCTAAGGGTGCAGCAACTAATTGATCTGCTATTATTTTACCCTTAATATACTTTTGTCCCATAAACATGAGTTCAAACTCGCTTAGAGCAAGAACCCACTTAGCTGTGTGACCCGATAAATAAGGTCAACTCATGAGATATCGCAAGGGATCATATTTACAAATGACATAAGTTTTATAACTGAGCATATAATGGCATAATTTCTACATAGAAAATATGATTGCTAGACATAGTTTTTCTAATGTTGTGTAGTAGGTTTCATAACTAATTAAATTTTGGCTAATATAATAATTAGCACGTTCTCTTTTTTCATCATCAAGCTGAGCTAACATAGCTCCTAAAGCAAAATATGAAGCTAAAATATACAAGATAAACGGACGATCAGGTCTAGGTGGTGAAAGCATAGGTGGGTTAAGGAGGTATTGTTTAAGAAGTTCAAAATATTCCTTACATTTATTGTCCAAATTAAAAGGGACATCCTTCTTAAGGATCTTAAGAAAGGGACCAGTTTTGTCTGCCAGATTATCGATGAAGCAACGTATAGCTTGAATTTTACCTTGTAAACTTCATAATTTAGATATATTGGTAGGTGCGGGCATATCAGTGATAGCTGCAATCTTAAGAGGGTCAATTTCGATTCCACATAAAGAAACTATAACCCCTAATAGTTTACCGGACTTAACTCCAAATATGCATTTGGCTAGATTTAATCGAATAAGATATTCTCTTAATCGATTAATTTTTTTTTTCAAATCATATAAATGATCATCTTCATTAACAGAGTGAGCTATAATATCATTTACATAATCATGTAGGATATCATGCATCATATCATGAAAAATATAAATCATAGCTCGTTGATAGGTTGCACCTACATTCTTTAGGCCAAATGGCATCACTTTCCAACAAAAAGTACCCCAAGGGGTAATAAAGGTTGTTTTAGCCTGATCTTTAGGAGCTATCCTGATTTGATTATAACCAGAGAATCCATCCATTAGGGACATCATCCCACTCCCAGCAGTAAAATCAATGATTTGATCCATGTTTGGAAGAGGAAAATCATCTTTATGGCATGCAACATTAATATCTCTAAAATCTATGCAAACCCTAACTTTGGTAGCTTCTTTCTTGGTGACTGGAACTACATTCGAAATCCATTTAGCATAATCAATAGCTTGTATAAAAACAACATTCAGGAGTTTTTCTAACTCCCCTTTGACTAGTAAAGCCACTTTGGGATGCATTTTTCTAAGTTTTTGTTTAACAGGTTTAGCATCCGGATGGAATACTAGGTGATGCATGACTACAGAAGGGTCTAAACTTGGCATATCTTCATATGTCCAAGTGAAGACATCTTTATATTCTTTAAGGAATACAATGTATTGCTATTGTTTTTCTTGACTTAATTTTGATCCAATATTGATTATGTGGTGATTATCCTCAGTTCCAATGTTAATTTTAATGACATTTTCTACTTCCATGTGTAAATCTCTTTCAAAATTAGGTGGGGCAGGTGAAACACCCAATTATTGTAATTATTTTAAAGTTAACTTGGATAATTCATCTTGAGGAGTCATGGACTCAAGTTGGGCTATAGTAGGTATAGAACCATCAAAATAAAAACCATTGTGTAACATCTCTTCAGTATAAGATATGGACAACATATTGCATGTAAATGGCTGATTTTTTATAGGCAAATCATCATGCCCATCCAAATAATCTTGATAACATATGAGTTGATCATCATCTTCAAAAGGTAAGGGTTGACCCTTACTAGGAAATAGGCCCACACCACAGCAGGCAGGCCACGGTTCTACCTCAAAAGGTTCTTTCATACCATTTTGGAAAGGTCCCAAGCCTTTCCCTTTATATCCCATTTTAAGCATTATAGGTTTAGCTTTAATATACTCATTAGTAAAATAACATCGAGCATATCCCTCATGATGAGTTTTGATATTCCTAGGTATTCTTCCCCAGTCATATCCCTTATAAATGAAGGCACAACTCCCGACTTGGTAAGTACTTCCCATAGGTTGTGGGAGGCCCAAAGTATGAGGAGATGGAGGCAAATTACTTAAGATAATGGAATTTTGCATAGAAGCATTTGTTTTTTTTTATATAAGAATGTGAGATAAATCAGGTAAGAGTTCATCAGAAAGAGCATAAGATGTAGAAGGATCATTCCCTATATCTTTAGATGTGTAAGGTATGATATATGTAGATAATGTGGAGGTGTTAATAGATGGGTCTATAGGTTTTGAAATTATAGGGATGGAACTTGAAGGACTGGTTGTGGATTGAAGATCTTTTTGAGGTTCTAGAGTAGTTTGTTTAAAAGATTGTTAATCTATATATGAGGGTGAAATTAATGGAGGAGAAATATATGAAGATATGGGTGTGTGTTTCATAGTTTTAGATGAAAAATAAGAATTAGGATGTGTGGATGACAGATCAGGGCAAAATTGGACTCCAATAGGTTCTGCCAAAGCACACATATCAAAGGGTCTAGGATCACCATGGATAGTGACCAACTGATTTTTAAATTAAAATTTAACACATTGGTGTAAAGTTGATGGGACAACCCGCATTGCATTGATCCAAGGATGACCTAAGAGGATATTGTATGATGTTGGGCAATGTACAATAAACACGGTCGTATCTAATGTTCTAGGACCAACTTGCAATGGGATGGTAATAACTCCACATGTTTCTTGTGTTTCTTCATTGAAAGCTTTTATGATCATGTCAGTTTTCTTCATTTCATCACTTCTAAACCCAAATATCTGGTAGAAATCAAAAGTGAAAATATTTAGAGATGAACCATTATCAATCAAAACCCTTTTGACTACTACATCTCCTATTAGGGCAGTAATATATAAGGGGTTATCCTTATGTAAACTATGTTGTGGTATATCTTTATCTCGAAATTCAATACAATCGACTTCTCTAGTGATGATAGTATTGGCCATGGCTTCAGGTTGAATGTTTTGTGGTACCATCATTTAGCTTAATGTAAGAATTAATTCATCTCTATGTGTAGGAGAAGATCTTAATAAATCCAAAAGGGAAATTCTGGTTGTAGTATTGGATAATTGCTCATTAATATTGTAAGGGGGTTTAGGTTGAACATTAGGAGCATGATTCCCTTTATTGGGATTTTTCAAAATAAATGGAGTTGATCCATCGTTCTGATTTGGTTCTTGTTGAGAATTTTGAGCCTGTTGTCTGGTAATGGCTCCAATGGTACCTACAATGTTATATTGAGGATGCTGAATAGGTCTTGGTCTAGCATTTATAGCTTGTTCATTAGAAAGGAACTTATTAGAAGAGGGTCGAGTAGTAACTCTTATAGGAAATGGTTCTTCTGGAACCATAGCATCTGTGATAGTTTGAATAGGATCTAATTCATTTTCAGAACTATTCGATTGGTTTGAGGTGATGTCTATTTCAATTTCAGTATCTAATTCTACATCACTGAGATCCGATGTTTGAATATTATGTAGGGGTCTGGTCGTGACCATGGATAAAGTTGTGTCAAATTTTTGTAAATCATGATTAGGTAAATTTCCACTAATAGTTCCTACATATCGGGTAGGAGGAACATTATGATGCTCAATTTGATTGGCCACCTCTTTACCATGTCTTGGTAAAGAATGTTGAAATATGTCTAATGATTGATTAGCATTTTGATTTTGATTTTGGGGAATGTTCTTTTGAGCATTATTAGGAGCATTTTGTTTAGGTTGGAAGGCTTGCACCTCCATCTCATTATTATCAATCAGATCTTGTATTTTATGTTTTAACCTTTTACAAGAATTGGTAGAGTGTCCATGCCCTCTATGGAAATCACAGTGTAAATCTTCTCTGTATCCGGGTATGGTTGGATCAGGTTCTCAGATAGCTAGTAATTGAATCAAACCTTTTTCGAGTAATTGAGGTAAAATAGTTGATAATGGTTGATTCAATATAGTAAACTCTCGAGGAGGTTTATCAAGAGGTTTCAATATAAATTTTTTTATTGTCTTTGTTGCATTGATATTAGCAACATTTTTGTTGTCAGTGACTCCGTCACCTATGACTTGTTTGTTTTTATATTGATTTTTGGATGTTTTCTCATCATATTTCTTCCTAAGTTGGCCTCTCCTAATGAGGGCATCTTCTATTCTTTGAGCTAAATCTATAGCTTGATCGAAGGTAGTTAAGGTAGTTGTTGATAACTCATAAGATATTTGTTCTTGCAAATTATTAATAAAAATGGCCAACATTTCCCTATAAGGTAGCACAAAGTGCAGTTTTCCTGTCAAATGCCTCCATATAGCTAAGAAATCCACAAAACATTCATCTTTGTCTTGTTTTAAGTTGTGTTGTGGCTATTCCACAATGTACCCCAAAATTGGGGACCCACCCTTCTTTTTTTTGATATTTAGCTATCTTCGTCTTATTGGCATTCTACCACATCGTTTTTATTGTTGCTGCTCACACAAAATCTTGCATTATGGGTTGAAATACTTACTCCTCTATGTTTCCCTGTGAGTTTCTATGCCAGAACGAGTAAGTTCAAGGGTGTCACGAAATCGTGACATGTAAATCGTGACATGTCACAAAATCGTGACCCAAAATGCGATAAAGGGTACAAAGGCCAAGAAGGTCACGAAATTGTGACATGTCGCAAAATCACGACATGTCATGAAATTGCGACATGTCACAAAATCGCTATTCAAGGAGGAGAGAGAAGGCAAAGCCAAAAAATGTCGTGAAATCATGACATGTGAAATCATGATCGAATGCAGCAAAAGGAAGTAGTCAAGGCAAAACCATCATGATATCGCACATGTCATGAAATCTCTGTTCAAAGAGGAGAGAGAAAGCCAAGTGGGAAATTGTCACGAAATCGTGACATGTTGTGATATCGCGGTCAAAAGTAGTTGACCAAAATAGGAGCCAGAATTGTCGCGAAATCACGACGTATTTTGAGTAAAGGCAAAACTTGTCGAAACTGTCATGATATCATGCATGTCATGAAATCACGACAAGTTTCCACTAGAAGCACAACTTGGCAAAAACGTCATGACATCACAACAAATTTTGTTGAAAGCGAAAATAGGTGAAAACATCGCGAAATCGTGACAAGTTTCCATTTGCAGCAAAGCTTGACGAAAACATTGCGAAATTGTGACCCAAAATGCGATAGAGGGTACGGATGCCAAGCAGGTCACAAAATTGTGACACATCGCGAAATCGCGACCCAAAGTGCCATGGGAGATACGGAATCGAAACCATCGTAAAATCGTGACACATCACGAAATTACGACGGGTTTCAGAAGAACAAGAGCCGGGAAGGAGAAAATCAAGCTTGCATGTAATGAACATTAAGATTTGAATTGATAATAGGAAAATTCTAACTTTTGCCTTTATCTTTTGTAGGAAGACAGAAAGATGTCGCGAAATCATGACCCATCACATTTTCACGACTTGTCGCGTTTTCGCGACTAATGGAGACAGAAGAACGGAGCGAGGGGAAAGTGTCGCGATTTCATGGCATGTCACGTTTTCACGACCAAGTGCAGCCAAAGAGGACTAAAGTGCCAACATGTCACGATATCATGACATGTTGTATTTTCATGCCTACCAATAGGAGAAAAGACAAGAAGAAGAAAGTTGTCGCGATATCGCGACATGTCGCGTTTTCGCGACTTGTCATGAAATCGTGGTCAAAGCAATGAGAAGAAGTGTCAACGCAAAGTTGTAGTGATATCGTGACACTTTCAAGTGCTTATGCTGTGGGTCCTGGGAAAGTCTGTTTTGTATTTTTAATACTGCATGAAGGCAGATTTCGATGAAATGTTCCTTTCTCCAGTACCTGTTTATGGGCCTTATAATTTTAATACTGCATGAAGGTAGATTTTGGCGGAATGTTCCTTTCTCCAGTACCTTCTTATGGCCCTTATATTTTTAATACTACATGAAGGCAGATGTCGGCGGAATATTCCTTTCCTCCAGTGCCTGTCTTATGGGTTTTATATTTTAAATACCACGGAGACAGATATGGACAGATTTATATTTTAAGAACACTGCAGAGAGCCAACCAGCTATAAATATCAAGATATATCTCAAACAAGAAAGGGGGGAAACTGCTAGAACAGAGTTGCAGTGTCGAAGGCAAAAAGCCATTCTGGACCTGATTTTTGGGGTTTTTCTCCCACTTGTTCTATTTTTGAGAAAAATTAGAAA
Source organism: Wollemia nobilis (assembly GCA_028583015.1). Classification (NCBI taxonomy): domain Eukaryota; kingdom Viridiplantae; phylum Streptophyta; class Pinopsida; order Araucariales; family Araucariaceae; genus Wollemia; species Wollemia nobilis. The sequence continues at coordinate 10,537,797 of JAQPPZ010002832.1, read as the reverse complement.
TCTCTGTTAGAGTAAATGATAAATCTTTAATACAGAGACTGTTTTCAGAAATTTGCATCTTGTGGACAAGAAAGAAGGAGATTCATCTTTGCATGCTATGGATTTAATGTCTATTTCTTTTCTTTTTCAGATTTCGAGTTTGTAGATGAAGTTAAATGCAAGTGTGCTTGGTTGCTTCATATGAATGCCCGAATCTGAAATTCATTTTAAAAACCCTAGGAGTTAGCACTTAGTCTATGGGGATTGTGCTGGTTTTGGCAGGTCCAGTAGGTTAGGTTGCATGCATGGAAACCTCGCATCTTCGGTTTTGTCAAAACTAGATAGCATCATACTGAATGCACTTCATTTTCAATTTCCTACATTTGTTTTCGATTTCGTTCTGCATTTTATTGATTCCAAAAATCCTGCACCTTTATTTTTATTTGCAGGCATCAAGATAAAAATAGAATAAAAAAATAAAAAGGTCAAAATCCAAAACAATTTCATCATTGCAGGCTGAAATTTCATTTCCTTTGTTTCATATTTCATTCACAAGCCTATGATGACATTCCCTTCATGAAAATCTCGATTTCATCGAAGGTGTTCTGTTTTACGGCCTGTTTACAAAATTCCATTTAAAGCTACATCATGGTCATATGAGGGCCAACTCTCATTTGCTTTATTTTGGTTCAATGAACAATCACTAAAGCTTTCACGGTAAAATAAACCAACATTGCCCCTTGTTTACAGTTACTTGCAATCACTAAGGTGTTCCAAGCATTTACATTGAGTATCTTTATTCAAGATTATTAATACATATATGCAAAAATGCTAATATAGCGGAGACCTTGGAGAAGTTGTGTGTTTAACTTCTTTGCAAGAGGGGATTTGAGAACTCAAATCCTAACGGAGAGTGTATTTTCACAACTGGGTGAAAATACCACTCAACAGATTGGCGCTAGAAGGAGGGCCTGAACTGGTTTATTATAGTATGATTTAAATACTATAGGGATTTAAATCTTGAATATTTCATGCCCTATTAATTAGCTCTCTTTTAACAATACAACCCTGTAAGTGTTAAAAGGAGGACATAAAATGCAATGCATTGTTCTAATTCTTTTTCGATTATCCATGCAGGAATAATGTGTTTCAAATTCATTTAAAAAAAAAAGAAAATATACTTTTGGTCTGGACTAACGAGGTTGTCTCCATGCAATTACATTCCTTTGATTTTATTGGATACAACTCTCGATTGATGTTACAAAAATTATTCTCTTTGAAATAATTGGTTGTCGATATTATGCTCTTCACTTGCGCGTAATGCGATCTGGTGAATCAGAAAGCCTATAACCTTAGGAGTATGCTCTTCACTCGCGCATATGCGATCTTGTGAATCAGAAACTAATTAGCTTTTCTTCTTTGATTGTTTCCTTCGTCCAGACGTGACTAACAAATGGTTTTTGAAGTTGTTTTTGAATCTCATTAATGGCTATGACTGCAGGATTTTCATGGTGTTGCAGGTTTTATTGGAGGTATTGAGAATTTTTGTCAGATTTGGTGGGGTGTTTCATTTGCAAACTGGATCCACCGCATCATATCACAACTAGGTCCAAAACAACTGAGGAAACCGTATTCCAAAACCTCCCACTCCCTCACAGGAATTCGAGGAATAAAGCCAAGCAAACAGTGATCCCACTAGATATCCTTGTTACAGAAGATCCTTCTGTTTCAAGTGTATCTAGCAGGCTTGCACCGGTGGTGTCAACTATCACTAGTGCACCAATTACAAGTACCATTTCCATGGTTCTTGTAGGGTTATCCCCATCAAATTCGAATCAAATGGCCCAACAGCAACCAGTCCCATGGTATGGAGCCCATAACATTCCTCTGAATATTGCAGGGGATATTCACGAGATCCCTAAGAATATAGAGAGATTTTTACCCAAATACAAACCGGATGGCCTAAGGACCGTCGAAGAACATATTCAGGCCTATAGGGATGTTTTAATAAGATTGCAAGTTGAACATGAGGATGTGGCTTGTAGACTCTTCCCCATGAGCCTAGACCCAGTGGCCTACGAATGGTATATCTGCTTGCCTACCGGTTCCATTACATCATGGACACAAATGGAGAATGCTTTTGTCAACCAATTTAGGTCCCCATTAGATCCCACAATCATCTACAATCAATTCATTACATGCAAACATGTTCAGGGTGAGCCAATTCGAACGTTTAATCAAAGATTTTAGAAGTGCTATAATAGAGCAATTTGGCATTTTGCCATCGATCCCGTAGTAGCTTTGCAAATATATTTTGGGGCATTGGAGCCTATGACGGCAATGTTTGCAAGGCAAAATCCTCAAGTCAATACACTAGCTCTAGCCTACAACAAAGCTATGACCATTGAACAACAGCTGACACCACAAGGCTATGGGTTGCCCCAGATACCTATGGCAGGACAATATGGTCCATATGGTCAGGCTCCTATGATGAATCAAATCATGGCACCTCAAATGCCAGGCATGAATGCCTTAATTTATCAGCAACCATGTTCATCAACACCCGCTTACGCACCCAGTCCAATTCAACCAATCACACCCATTCTCCCCATTCCTTCATTCTTGCAAAATGGTCAGCAGACTATGCAAGGAGTTAATCCAGTGAATCCTCAGGTTACAGTTCCTTTCTCGAATCTAGTTTCGATTCAAAGTATCAATCCATACGCAAATCAAATCGCTCAAAATCCAGCTCAAATGGTAAGTCAAGTGAACCCTGCTGGAGATGGCAATAACACACCGAGTCCAAAAGAGATTTATTCAGAGGTGGAAGAACTCAAAAACATGGTTCACAAATTGAGTAATGAGTCGGTTCAAAAATAGAAGTATGAATCCCATGCCCCTCACCCAAATCAAAATTTCAACAATAGAGGGCGACATTGGAATACTAAACCAAACAATGGGGGCGTGCCTTCCCCTATTGCTAATCAGGTGGATACCCCTATCGGACCAAGTCATTCTAATTCCATTCTTAATATTCCCATGCGAAAAGGGATGTAGACTGCATAACACAAAGGAGCACAACGAAAGAAGTTGCCCTGAAATTTCCAGGTATACCCATTGTCTCCAAGCTCAAGTCGATGATCTGGAACTTGTGCCAAGCGAGGGTCCACCCAAACATCAACAAGGAGGTGATGACATTCTGGTGGTGGAAACTCTATACCATCAAGAAAGTGAGGATGAAGGAGGAGGATGAAGTCTTGGAACAAGAAGTGCAAGCTTTTAGAGAATTTAGAAAGGGGAACCATGGATATCATTTGAGGAGTAAGTTCAAGACCCCTAATACATCCTCAACTCCACCGAGCAACTCTATCATTCCTCCTGATACTAAGGCGGATAATAATCCTCCTCCTCCACCTGGAATAGAAACGTCTAAGGACGTGCAAAAAATATTGAAACCGGAGAAGTCAACTTATGACATAGTGGAAGATTTGAGGAAGTCCAAATCTAGCCTGTCACTTTTAGAGGCGGCTAGGTTGCCTGGCCAAAAGGAAGCATTGATAAAGGCTTTGGACTCACCTGGTCAAATGTGGGAAGGAAAGGAAGTTGAAACCCACATGGTCTTACGAAAAGAAAGACGAGATGTCCCTCCTTTTTTATTAACTCTGAGGATTGCTGGCAAAAATTTGCACAATTGTTTGGTGGATACCGGGGCCACAAGTAACCTCATGCCTTCAGAAATTTGCCAAATGCTAGGCCTAAAGCCTATTGCCGCTAAATGCAAGGTTTTGCAGCTGGATCGATCCGAGGTAAACGTGGTAGGGACCCTTTATGATGTTAAGATCCAACTCAATTCTAAACCTAGGGTCCAACAAGTGATTGACATTTTGGTTGTCAATATCCCAAGTCGGTATGGAATGCTCCTTGCGAGGGATTGGATGAAGAGTCTAAATGGTTATTTCTCCATGGATTGCTCACACATATGGCTACCCTGGAGAGGGATTGCTAATCAAATTAGAGTGGAGAATGAGCCAAGGCTTAAGGAAATAATCACGAAATACAACAAACCCAATGAGGTTCAATTTTTTGAACCCGAGTTAGGAACCTATGCTTTCGAGGTTGAAAGGGCTACCGAAGAACCTCAAAAGGAAACATTTTCTTGTAGCTCTTCTGAAGAGGATAATCTCGTGTGGTTACTTAAGTTTGATGGGTCTAAGTCAAGACAAGGGGCAGGAGCTGGAGTTGAACTCATGTGTCCAGGAAGTAAACCATCATTGGTTGCCTATAGATTGCAATTCCCTTGCACTAACAACGTGGCAGAATATGAAGCTCTTATCTTTGGATTACAACTGGCTTTGAGCAGAAAGGTTAAGTGCTTGAAAGTATTGGGAGATTCAGAGTTGGTGGTTAAACAAGTTAAAGGACAATACACTTGCCGTGATAAGAGATTGAGCCTTTATAGAACTAGGGTGAGGGATCTCATTGCAGAGTTCGATGCCTTTAACATATCCCTCATTTCTAGGAAAGGAAACCGCACAGCTGATTCTCTTGCAGTCGCTACGGGCATGCTAAACCCGGTTGACATAAAAAAATGCAAGAAGTTTTCCATTGAGTTGGTCCCTTGCCCATCGATACCTGATAACGTCAAAAAATTTCAAGTTTTCGAGAATGATAGAGACGTATTTAAATTTGTCACCAATTCAGGTGTTTTTGAGGACCAAGTGATTGACGAAGATCAAAGACGACAAGAAGAAACAAAAGGAGAAAGGGAAGCTGCATTCCAATCCAACAGAATACCCAAGAACACTGTTTCATTTGAAAAAATGTTTGATGTAGGATATAAACCTAGAAAAGGAGAAAAGGTTCCACCTCCTAAGGATGCTTGTGACCTAATCAACATAGGAAGTGCAGACTATCCACATCAAGTATACATTGCAAAGGCATGTACAGCCGATGAGAGGGAAAATATAACACGTACATTAAAACACTACGTGGATTGCATTGCTTGGAGTTACAATGAGTTGAAGACATATGATCAAGACATCATTATGCACACCATTCCTCTAAAACCAGATTCTAAGCCTTTCAGATAGAAACAACGACCTGTTAACCCGTTACTTGAGCCCTTGATAGAGAAAGAGGTTAAACGATTGTTGGACGCAAAGATAATCTTTCCCGTTAGGCACTCAACGTGGGTCGCTAATCTTGTTTCGGTGAGAAAGAAGAATGGAGAAATAAGGTTGTGCATAGATTTTAGAAATCTCAACAAAGCCTCACAAAAGGATAATTACCCCCTACCGTCAATTGATGAAATCCTGCAAATGGTCAACGGGTCAAAAATGATGTCTTTTCTCGATGGGTATTCGGGATACAATCAGATCCTTATTCATCCTCAAGATAGAATGAAGACGGCCTTCACAACCAAGTGGGGGACATTTGCCTATAGAAGAATGCCTTTCGGACTATTAAACGTAGGCGCAACATTTCAATGTGCCATGGATTATGCCTTTAAAGGACTCATAGGTAAGTGCATCATCGTGTATGTGGATGACATTCCTATGTTTTCAAAGAAAAGAGAAGATCACATGAAAGATCTGAGGAAGGTGCTCCAAAGATGTAGAGAGCATGGAATTTCTTTAAATCCAAAAAAATGCATCTTTGGAGTGACAGAAGGAAGATTGCTTGGCCATATCATTTCAAAGGAAGGTATATCTATCGATCCCGAAAGAATAGAAGCAATCCAAAGCTTGCCCCTCCCAGGTAGCAAAAAGGAATTGAGATCCTTCTTCGGGCAAGTCAATTTTGTGAGGAAATTCATTTCTAGCTTCGCTGAGATGGCTAAACCACTGAATGAGATGCTCAAAAAGGATGTGGAGGTCAGATGGAATGAAGAAAGTAGGGTTGCCTTTTAGAGCATCAAAGATGCTATTTCTAGAGCCCCTGTCCTTATAAGCCCATTTTATTCAAAGCATTTCTTCATTTATGCTTTCGCATCTGAGCACTCTTTTGCGAGTGTCTTGACCCAAAAGGGTGAAGACAACATCAAAAATCCCATAGATTTTCTAAGTGCTCCTTTGAAGGATGCTCAGTTGAGGTATTCCATCCTCGATAAGCAACTGTATGCGCTTTTCAAAACAGTGAAGAAATTCAGACACTACATTGTGCGTAGTAGGGTCTTTGCCATCCTGCCTGACCCTGCTATCAAAGCCATGTTTGTGCAGAACGAGCTAGGGGAAAGAAGAGGTAAATGGATTGCTACCATCCAAGAATTTGATCTAGAAATTCAATCCATGAAACTAGTCCATGGACAAGGACTGGTGAAAACAATTGCTGAGAATAATCCCCAAGTCACATGCCAGTATTCAAATGCAGAACACATCTCCAAAGACGACTGGTATGTTGATATCGTGTATTTCATGCTAAACGGTAAGTGTCCATCATATCTTAATCCTACTCAGAGAAGAGCCCTGAGACTTAAATCTGCCAATTATCTCATTAGGTCTGGTGTTCTTTACAAGAAAAATCATGAGGGAATCTACCTACGATGCTTAAGTCAAGAAGAAGCTCCCAAGATTTTGCAAGAATTTCATGGTAAATATAGGACTGGCCATGGTTCGGCAAACACAACAGCACATCAAATCTTAAGAGCAGGATATTATTGGCCTCGCATTTTTAAAGATACCCATGCACATGTGCGATCTTGCCATATTTGTCAAGTGGCTGCAAATAGAGAAAGGAATGCCGCTATGCCTTTACAACCTGTAGTAGAGATGAGACCATTCGCGCAATGGGGATTAGACTTCATTGGGGTTATTAACCCAAATTCTTCAGGGTCTCATAAATTCATACTCACAGCTACAGATTACTGCACTAAGTGGACAGAAGCAATACCTACAAAATATTCCACCACGGATGTGGTAATAAAATTCCTCGAAGATCACATCGTGACAAGATTTGGAATGCCCGATTCTATTGTAAGTGACAATGGTAAGGCTTTTTTTTCCACTCAATTTGCAAATTGGGCTTATGATAATAAGGTAAATTTAAAATTTTCATCTAATTATTACCCCCAAGGCAATGGTCTGGCAGAATCTTCAAATAAAAATTTGTTAACCATCATTAAGAAGCTATTGGAAAAGAATCCTCGGGATTGGCACAACCAATTAAAATTTGCCCTCTGGGAAGATAGGACTAGAGAGAAAGAATCAATAGGGAATACACCTTATCATCTAGTTTACGGGCAAGATCCAATTTTTCTTGCTAATTTGAAGCTTCAAACCCTTCGTTTCACACAAGAATACCTTGGGACTGATAATCATATAGAGGCTAGATTGAGTCATCTAATGCATCTCGATGAAAAAAGAGATGAGGCCATGCTCCACATGAGCAAACATCAAGATGTGGTCAAAATATGGTTTGATAGAAGAGCCAAAATTAAATCCTTTAGGATCTCTGACTTGGTTTTATTATGGGATAAAAAACATGAGGATAAAGGGGAACACAAAAAGTTCGATTGTCTGTGGTTGGGCCCTTATCAAATTTTCGAAATCCTAGGAGAAAATACTTTCAGACTCAAAACCTTGGATGGGAAAGATTTGATGTTACCGGTTAATGGGCAGGTTCTAAAGCATTATTTTAGCCCTTAAGCCATATGAGATTTGTATCATATTGTACATTAGTTTATAATTCCTGGTTTTTTGTGTGTGTTCAAGTTTTGTTTTCGGGATTGTTTTTAGGTTTGGTTTTAAGTTTTGTGTGTTGGTCCTTTGGACACTTTTGGTTTTTATTTATAATATATAAATATATATATATATATATATAATAATAAAGCAAGTCATCAGCTTATGTCCTTATGAATGCTGATTGAGCCTAGGAGAATATGAAGTATTGGAATTATATTGCAGAGAGCTCCACAGATATCACAAACTCATTAAATAACATCATTTGAAATTTATGATGCGTGAAGTTGTTAGTTTGTTTTGACAAAGTATGACAAAATAGATGGTAGGCTCCATCCACGTTTCAAGAGAGCAATGCATCCATCCATATCGCGCATTACATCCCACATTGCATGGCTATATCTATTATCTCAGTTACATTTCGAGCACATTCATTAAAAAGGTGTCAAATCCTCTTAGGGTCATTATATAACAAATACTAAAAGGACCTTAAGGTTGGGAACTGGTGGCCCGAGCTATCTTGAACCGAGCACGATCTACACATATTAAAGAAGATCTTGAACAAAATGGTCAGAACCTCACTTGGAAGAATAGGTAAGGTGAAAAGAATACTTCATTTCTATCCCATCATGCAACATAATTTTTTAACAGTGGTTTTTACCACTCCCCTAAAGTTTAAATCCCAAAATCGGAGTAGTAAGGATAGGGTTTAATTCTCATATCGCTTAGGTTGAGAATCCGACTCCCCAAAGCTTCTATTTTTCTTTCATCATCAATATTGGATTGGAAGGATCGTACTACATGTCCCTGGCAAGGATGGGTAGTCATCCCCAAGATCCAAGAAAATCAAAAGTAAAGCCCAATCATGAATTATGGGGTTAATCTCTATCGGGGCTATAGATGCTTGTCTGGCAGTGGAGTATGCTCAAGCGTGGCAACATGTCTTGCCTAAAAGCAAGACCGCTGACTGCTCAAAAGGATAGACTAGCCTAACTATTTCATCCATAGCAGGTTAAATCATTTTTTTCAAGATAAGGTAATAAACTCCAGATCAGAGTAGTAAGGGTGGGAATCCTTTTCCCCCAAGGCTCTGATTTCACTTACACTTGCACATGGGTTCAAGATGGTAGTGGCACATGACCAGCTTTGGGATTTGATAAATTAATTCAATGTGTATAGTTTTGATCCTGAGAGGGTTTGATAGTCTTTTTATATGTTTGTTCATGGTACTAGACAGTTTTCATATTTGTCATGCATTAAGATCTGAACAAATCATTCATGTCCCCGCATATGCATTGAGGTGAAACTAACAATGGAAATCTAAATGAGTTTCAAACGATAAGGAATGAATCACGACACACACATATTGAGCTGATGCTGAGTAATTCTAATCCTTCATGCTTTTCTTGTCTAGTTTCATTCTCTGGATATGGGCCGACGCTAGTGTTAAAATTTTTGAAGTTTTTTTAGGTTTGGTTCTTACCAAAATGCTCAGGAGCATTTCCCAGCAGAGTCGCCATTTGTTGTGGCTGTTCCACAACGTACCCCAAAATTGGGGACCCACCCTTCTTGTTTTGATATTCAGCTGTGTTCGTCTTATTGGCATTCTACCACATCATTTTTATTGTTGCTACTCACGCAAAATCTTGCATGATGGGTTGAAATACTTACTCCTCTATGTTTCCCTACGAGTTTCTATGCCAGAACGAGTAAGTTCAAGGGTGTCGCGAAATCGTGACATGTCACGAAATCGTGACCCAAAATGCGATAGAGGGTACGGAGGCCAAGCAGGTCATGAAATCACGACATGTCACGAAATTGCTGTTCAAAGAGGAGAGAGAAAGCAAAGCCGAAAAATGTTGCAAAATCGTGACGTGTTGTGAAATCGCGATCGAAGGCAGCAAAGGAAGTAGTCAAGGCAAAACCGTCACGATATCGTGCATGTCATGAAATCGCTGTTCAAAGAGGAGAGAGAAATCCAAGTGGGAAATTGTCACGAAATCACGACATGTTGTGATATCGCGATCAAAAGCAGTTGACCAAAACAGGAGCCAGAATTGTCGTGAAATCGTGATGTATTTTGAGTAAAGGCAAAACTTGTCGAAACTATCATGATATCGCGCATGCCATGAAATTGCGACAAGTTTCCACTAGAAGCACAACTTGGCAAAAATGTCGCGAAATCGTGACAAATTTTGTTGAAAGCGAAATTAGGCGAAAACGTCGCGAAATCGTGACAAGTTTCCATTTGTAGCAGAGCTCGATGAAAATGTCGTGAAATCACAACCCAAAATGTGATAGAGCGTATGGAGGCAAAGCAGGTTGCAAAATTGTGACATGTCACGAAAAGTGACAAGTCACGAAATCATGACCCAAAGTGCCATTGGAGATACGAAAGCGAAACCATCGCGAAATCGTGACACGTCGTGAAATCGCGACGGGTTTCAGAAGAACAAGAGCTGGGAAGGAGAAAATCAAGCTTGCATGTAATGAACATTAAGATTTGAATTGATAGTAGGAAAATTCTAACTTTTGCCTTTATATTTTGCAGGAAGACAAAAAGATGTCACGAAATCATGACCCGTCGCATTTTCACAACTTTTTGTGTTTTCGCGACTAATGGAGACAGAAGAACGGAGCAAGGGGAAAGTGTCGCGATTTTGTGGCACGTCGCATTTTTGCGACCAAGTGCAGCCAAAGAAGACGAGGAAGTGCCAACATGTCGCGATATCGCGACATGTTGTATTTTCGCGGCTACCAGCAGGAGAAAAGACAAGAAGAAGAAAGTTGTCGCGATATCGCGACATGTCGCATTTTCGCGACTTGTCATGAAATCGCGATCAAAGCAACGAGAGGAACAGTCAGCACAAAGTTGTAGTGATATCGCGAAACTTTCAAGTGCTTATGCTGTGGGTCTCGGAAAAGTTTGTTTTGTATTTTTAATACTGCATGGAGGCAGATTTCGATGGAATGTTCCTTTCTCCAGTACCTGTTTATGGGCCTTATATTTTTAATACTGCATGAAGACAGATTTTGGCAAAATGTTCCTTTCTCCAATACCTATTTATGGGCCTTATATTTTTAATGTGTCCTTTTCCTGTTTGGGTTTTATTTTAAATACCACGGAGACGAGAAAGTGGATGGATTATATTTTAAGAACACTGCAGAGAGGCAACCAGCTATAAATATCAACAGATATCTCAAGCAAGAAAGGGGGGAAACTGCTGGAACAGAGTTGCAGTGTCGAAGGCGAAAAGCCATTCTGGACCTGATTCTTTGGGGTTTTTCTCCCACTTGTTCTGTTTTTGAGAAAAATTAGAAATCTCTGTTAGAGTAAATGATAAATCTTTAATACAAAGATTGTTTTCAGAAATTTGCATCTTGTGGACAAGAAAGAAGGAGATTCATCTTTGCATGCTACGGATTTAATGTCTATTTCTTTTTTGTTTCAGATTTCGAGTTTGTAGATGAAGTTAAATGCAAGTGTGCTTGGTTGCTTCATATGAATGCCCGAATCTGAAATTCATTTTAAAAACCCTAGGAGTTAGCACTTAGTCTATGGGGATTGTGCTGGTTTTGGCAGGTCCAGTAGGTTAGGTTGCATGCATGGAAACCTTGCATCTTCGGTTTTGTCGAAACTAGATAGCATCATACTGAATGCACTTCATTTTCAATTTCCTGCGTTTGTTTTCGATTTCATTCTGCATTTTATTGATTCCAAAAATTTTGCACCTTTATTTTTATTTGCAGGCATCAAGATAAAAATAGAATAAAAAAATAAAAAGGTCAAAATCCAAAACAATTTCATCATTGCAGGCTGAAATTTCATTTCCTTTGTTTCATATTTCATTCACAAGCCTATGATGACATTCCCTTCATGAAAATCCTGATTTCATCGAAGGTGTTCTGTTTTACGGCCTTGTTTACAAAATTCCATTTAAAGCTACATCATGGTCATATGAGGGCCAACTCTCATTTGCTTTATTTTGGTTCAATGAACAATCACTAAAGCTTTCACGGTAAAATAAACCAACATTGCCCCTTGTTTACAGTTACTTGCAATCACTAAGGTGTTCCAAGCATTTACATTGAGTATCTTTATTCAAGATTATTAATACATATATGCAAAAATGCTAATATAGCGGAGACCTTGGAGAAGTTGTGTGTTTAACTTCTTTGCAAGAGGGGATTTGAGAACTCAAATCCTAACGGAGAGTGTATTTTCTCAACTGGGTGAAAATCAGTTCCAGAATGGCTTTCCGCCTTCGACACTGCAACTCTGTTCCAGCAGTTTCCCCCCACTTGTTCTGTTTTTGAGAAAAAATAGAAACCTCTGTTAGAGTAAATGATAAATATTTAATACAGAGACTGTTTTCAGAAATTTGCATCTTGTGGACAAGAAATAAGGAGATTCATCTTTGCATGCTACGGATTTAATGTCTATTTCTTTTCTATTTTAGATTTCGAGTTTGTAGATGAAGTTAAATGCAAGTGTGCTTGGTTGCTTCATATGAATGATCGAATCTGAAATTCATTTTAAAAACCCTAGGAGTTAGCACTTAGTCTATGGAGATTGTGCTGGTTTTGGTAGGTCCAGTAGGTTAGGTTGCATGCATGGAAACCTCGCATCTTCGATTTTGTCGAAACTAGATAGCATCATATTGAATGCACTTCATTTTCAATTTCCTGCATTTGTTTTCGATTTCGTTCTACATTTTATTGATTCCAGAAATCCTGCACCTTTATTTTTATTTGTAGGCATCAAGATAAAAATAGAATAAAAATAAAAAGGTCAAAATCCAAAATAATGTCATCATTGCAGGCTGAAATTTCATTTCCTTTGTTTCATATTTCATTCACAAGCCTATGACGACATTCCCTTCATGAAAATCCCGATTTCATCGAAGGTGTTCTATTTTACGGCCTGTTTACAAAATTCCATTTAAAGCTACATCATGGTCATATAAGGGCCAACTCTCATTTGCTTTATTTTGGTTCAATGAACAATCACTAAAGATTTCACGGTAAAATAAACCAACATTGCCCCTTGTTTACAGTTACTTGCAATCACTAAGGTGTTCCAAGCACTTACATTGAGTATCTTTATTCAAGATTATTAATACATATATGCAAAAATGCTAATATAGCGGATACCTTGGAGAAGTTGTGTGTTTAACTTCTTTGCAAGAGGGGATTTGAGAACTCAAATCCTAATGGAGAGTGTATTTTCACAACTGGGTGAAAATACCACTCAACAAGTTGTATAAATCTTTAATGGTTACATGCCTCTTGATATAGGCACTAAATTGATGCACAAAATATTCAGCGGTTTCTTCAAAATTTCTCAAAGAATGAGTGGGCAATTGATAGTACCACTCTAATGCCATTCCTCCTAAAATTTTTGGGAACATTTTTAGTAATAACAAGTCATCATGTGATATATCATGACATGCTATCCTAAACATGCGAAGATGCTCTATGGGATCTTCAGTTCCTTTATATATAGGCGGGACGGGCATGGGAAAATGTTTAGGGTATGGTTGTGCTACAACCATAGGATCTAGAGGTTGACTACACATCTCTTGATAATTGTACGAGGGATGATAGGGATCTATCTGGTCCATGCGGGAAGCTAACTATTTCACCATGGCTTCCAAATTACTGGTTTGCCCACCATATTGGTTCGATAGGGCATTAATATGAGATTTGTGAGCATATGATGGAGGGACATGCATATTAGATGCTATATTACTATTGTGTAAATTGTTAGTAGGAAGGGTGTTATGAAGAAGTTTTGAAGTTGTATTATGTTGTATCCTAGTTTGTTGAAAATTGGTGTTTGGCTTCATTTTAGGTTTTTTTCGATTTAAAGCATATTGATTAATATTTTGGCGAAATAAAGTAGTGAATGAAGGTCTCTTTTGTGTGGGCATGATTTTAGGCTCAATAATAGGTTCCTTAGGAGGTTGGGTAACTTGTTGTTTTTGCATGTTTTGAATTATAGCGGTCATATCCATATTGGATGGCCCAGCTTTATCACTTTCTTGATCAATGAAAGACAAGGGATTAGTGTGTATGTCAAACATATGTTCCATGGATGCTTGAGTGTCACTAATTTTTCCCCTATTAATACAAACTACCATATTAAGAGCACCAATATTATTATTGAAGAATTTTCAAAAATGATCTAAGTTATCAAAAGCAATAGTTCCATCTGAAGCCATTCTAGGGGATGAGGATCCTTCCTCTCTAACATTTTCTTGTTGTTCATTTTCTTCAACCAGGTCATCTTCTGGCTATTCTAGAGTTTCTTCTTCTGGAATTGGATCTTCAAGAAGGGTATTTAATTTTTTATTTTTCTTGACTAACCAATCTTCTTCTTCTTCTTCTTGTTCAGTTTGTTTACCATTCCTAAGTTTAGTCATTGTGCTTAAACTTAGATTTCAGCATATATATATATATTTATATATATATATGCAACAATCTTAAGAGGTATATATTTTAATTATATACCTACTATAATATTTAAAATGAAATGTTTTGGTTTTTGTTACGTTTTTTGGTTTTTCTTGGTTTTTTATAACAATATTATAAAGATAATAAATAGCACACAAAATGCAAGAAATAATAATAATGAAAGCAATGATCTAGTTTTCTATAAACAATTTATAAATATCATTAATGGGCTCAAGTTCTTCAGGAGTCATGAAATGTTCTTCAAATTGAAAATTTTCTTTCAAGAATTTGACAAAAAGTGCTATAGTGATATTATCTATTTTAGACTCTAGTTGATAGAAGTAAAGCTCGTGGCAATACTCTCGATATAACATAGCTCTAGGAACTCTATTCCATCTTTCCCTATCCGTAAGAATAACCTCTTGGTCTTCTACATGACCTAGGAATTGGTGTATAGTGGCTGCGTTCTCGAGGTATTCCTCAAAGATGAACAATTCTAAAGACACAAGAGCTCTCCTATAAGCTAACCACCTATGGCAATCTCTCTGAAGTTCATGATAAAAAATGAGTTGATGAGGATCCAGGATTCTATCTAGGGCAAGTCTCTTGATTTTTTTAAGTTCTGTTGACTTAGATGAAATGATACCTAGTCTTCTATCAAGTTCGTCCCACAATAATTGGTTTCTATCTGTTTCAGGCACACTAAGCACATAATTGATTTCTATGGCTGCTAATTGGTTTTCAATATTTATAGTAACTGCTAGTCTTTTCTCAGGAGCTACCATCTAAAAATGATATGCAACTTATTAGTTTTCTAATGATTTTAAATGCATCTATTTTTTTTTTTTCAAAAGGTTTTAGTTTCACGTCGGGTTCACCAAAATGTATCATTCCAAATTTTTTGCACCCTTACCTTCAGGCTAAAGGATCCACGCCCAAAAGGGGGATGCAAGAAGGATGGGACAATACCTCGGACTGAGAGGCCTTGCGAAGGTCCCGCCTCTCGGGGGAGGTGTATTATGGTGATTTTTCGACGGATGGTGGGGTTCACCAGGAAATGTTTAGTGGCAGTTTCCATGCCTAGGTTGGGAATGTGTTTGATGTGTTCAATTTTATCTTTTATCATTCAAATCCTAGGTTTGTCCAAATGAATCTAAGTTGTTCTACATGAAATGCAGATTTAAATGAATACAAAAAATAGAAAACATAGAAAACACAGAGAATAAATTAAGTGAAGAAATCTATACCTGGTTTTTGATGTCTGATGGAGGTTCTAAATTTTGAAGCAATCAAGATCGTCTAGAATTTGATAGAATCATATCCTATTTTATAGGATCATCTGAGATCTGACGAATTTGTTAGAGACCTATAAACAAAGAAATAGATACAAAATACCAAAATTGTAACTATTCTGATAAAGGAAAATGATATGAAACAATAATAAGGATGTTAATAAGATAATATCGAATGGAAATGCAAGTAAATTACGATTCTTTAATAGCTAATCATGATCTTATTATGCAATTAAACTACATGGGTGAACTCCAGGATGCTGGATAACAGGAAATAATAATAAAACTGACTAAATACATAATAAAATAGCAACAAAATATAGGAAAAGCACAAACTCTAGGCACTGATTGCCCTTAATGCATACCGTAGTCGAAATCATCTCGGATTGGTATGAAATCATCTCGAATTGGATAGGATCATTTGCGATGATCTGAGCTTGCTCCGACTGAAGAATGACAAGGTTCCTACAAGAAAATTTGGAAAGCACAAATGCAAATGGTAATCCAAGGTATTCTAATGCATGTAAAAGTCAAGTTACAGGAAAATTCAGCCAGGGGAATGTCAAGGGGGGTCCTAAGGTTTAAATATGTTTAGGAGGGAAGTTGGGAGGTTGGATATCATCCTAATTTGGGAGATCTCCAATGGGGGAGGTCTCCAACGACGCAGACACGCTTCTACCCAACTTAGAGATGTCGTTGAAACAGAAGCTACTTATGAAAAAATAGTTTTAGGACAAAATCATCTAGACGTCCTAGTCCAAACGAAATCGTTCGATCTGAGGCGATATCGTCTGATCGGTGACGATATCGTCAAACGGTCAAAACAAATCCTAAAAATGGCATAAAAAATGAGAAAACGGGTAGCAGGCAGTTTTGGAGCAGTTTTGGAGTTGAATTTTTGAATTTGAATTATTACTAAGGTAATTTTAATTATTGCTAAGGTTTACTGTGCCAATTTTAGGGTGCTATAGTAGTATAGTTATATTTGGATCACCATCCAGTGGTGATGGTGTAATTTAGTCCAATAGATTTACTAATGGAAGTTTACTTCCTCCATAGCTACATTGTATTCATTTATATCATTTATATTTATTGCATATCTCATTCATCTAGTTTATTTAATTTCTTTCATATTATTCTACATATTGTGATTAGTATCTCCCTTTACATATTATATCAAAAGCTAACACTTGGGAAAAGTTTGAGATGAAATTTATCACAAAATTAATCTACCCAAAGAAATATTTCAAGGCCTTCTTGTTCATAGGTAGAGGTAGAGATAGGATTTAATTTACCCTATTAGGTTCAATAGACATCCCTTATTTAGAAATAACATGTCCTAATAGTTTCCCTTCATGCAATGCAAATACTAAATTCTTTGGGTTTCAGAAGATACCAAGCTTTGTGTTTCTTCAACACTTGATCCAAGTGCTCCAAGTGAGATTGTTTTTTGTGAGATAACACATTCATATCATCTAAATAAATGAGGATGAATTTATTGATTAGCTTCCCAAAAGCGTAGTCCATGGCTTTATGGAAGGTATATCCTACATTAGATAAACCAAAAGGCATCCTTTGATAGGAAAAAGTTCCCCAGTTAGTAGTAAAGGCTATATTAAATTGATCTTCATATTTCACCCAGATCTAGTTGTATTATAAGAAAACATCCAATAAGGAAAAACTCTTCGAGCCTACAACTATCTATAAAATTTAATCAATCTAAAGGAGGGGGTAGTTATCCTTCAGCGATGCTTGGTTCAAGTTTTTAAAATAATTTTATAAACATATGTCCCTATTCTTATTTCTGATAGGAACCAAATTAGCCACCCATGTAGAATGTTTGATTGGGTAAATAATTTTAGCTTTAGTTTGAACAACTATTCTCTCATTATGGACTCAATCCTAGGATTTACATGTCTTTTCTTTTGTCTAAAGGGCTTTGCATCAGCCACTAGCTCAATAGTATGTTGGGTAACCTTTTTATCATATACCTTTAAATTCTTCATATGACCAGGCTACAATGTCTTGGTATTTAAGACATAGGGCCTTGATCTCCGCTACTTCCTTTGGAGAACATCCGATACCAACTTTGAGATTTTTATCCTTTTATTTATTTTTTGATAAGTTAAAGGATTGTATTACTAAATAGGTTTTAAGGATCCCAAAACCTTATTACAAAAACAACCATACTTGTTGTGAATAGAGAGGATTATCAACAAGGGACGCTACCCTAAGCCTAAAAAATAAAAAAATAAACTAGAGGATGCAACCTCAGACATGAGGAATGAGGAAGAAGAATGACACTACCTAAGAAAATCAGCCCACATAGCAAAATAAAATAGACTCCACGCAGGGTAGCTGCGGGAACAAAATGCAAACAACTTACAGAAAAAGAAGTAGGCTCTGCACAGGGTACCCATAGAAGCAAAATGAAAAAACCTAAGGAAATTATTCCTTAGTAGAAATCTTATCCTTTTATTAGTGTCACCTTGATTGGGTTCCTTAGGCTCCTCTTTGACTGTAACCACATCCTCTGTTTCAAACCCATCATCAACCTCCTAGACACTATGACATCCAAAGAACAACTTTTGTAGGCCTTCCCTAAGATCAATTATCTAATTAACCATGGAATTCATCATACCTATTATGGTGGATATTATTAACTCCTTAAATGGCTTCATCTCATCATCCACCTCTTCATAATCAATCTTGATGTCAATAATCTTCTTGTTGCCTCTCACCACATAATTTTGAAGGCAAACAGATTTCCTTACAAGCCCTTCTATTCTTTCAAAGATAATAATTTTCCTTACCTTCAGCTCCTTGATAGCTTCAATGGTATTCCTCTTTATTTCTACAAGGGATATGTGGGTAGAAGGCCCAACAGGTTTTATGGCTAGGTTGGGGATGCTCGGGTTGGCATTAGGACTGAGAGCTAGGACATAGGTGTCGATAACCTTGAACATGCCTTGATGGAAATGGAGGTCATGGCCTTTCTTATTCCTATAGGACATAATTGAATAGTTTATGTAATTGATAAAAAAATGGGGGATGTTTATGGGATTTATATCACAAAAGTGGTTCACGAAGGCCAAATGATAAGTATAGAGCACTTTTTTAGGATTTCGATAGTGATGAACTCCATGAATGGATTCATCACATAATTATAGGGGGTTTTTAGGTCACTCATATAGAGACCTTTCTTAGCTCATTTGTAGATCCTTTTGTTTTCCTTGAAATCCTTGATTTCCACCTTCCAATTGTGCTTTTTTCTATGGATTGAGCATCCTTTTGTAGCTTGGCTAGTAATCATGAATAAGAGGTTGACATCCATGCAAAAAATTATTCCATGAACCATAACAAAGTCATTATCCTAGGACTCCAAAAAGGCCATGGTTATTTTGATCTCCTCACCAAAGAACATGTGAAGGAAGGGAAATAAGTGCTCATTGAGTATTATCTCACCTAGGGTATCACATTCAACTTTATTGGGCTTGATAAAACTCATGGTGAATTGGTGGTGAGGGTTGGGGAAGGGATTGTAATGAATGGTAGAGGAATGAAGGTCAATGGGCTTATTATAGCAGAGGGGAAGGAAGATTACCAGAGGAGGAGGGAATATGACTTTGCATGGTATGGAAGTATAGGGGGTGCTAATGGAAAATTTATGGATGAAATCTTTAGAAAAAAGTCCCAATTCCTAGAAGTTTCCATTAAAGATATCAGCGACACAAATCAAATTTGAAACCAAAGGATTGGAAATCTCAATATTTTTTAGAAATGATTGCTTGGATAGGGACAATGAATGAGGAGAAGCAAAGGGTTTAAAATGATGATCTTTGGATCTTGACAATGATTGGTTTTGGAGCTGAGCAGGATGTTTATGGAATAATCACCTCTATAACCAATGCTACCACAATCTTCCCAATGGGTATTCTTCAAGTTACAGGGCACGATATTGAAAAAATATTATTGCCATCCTTTATTTTCCTTCAAGAGTGCCACATCCCCCTCACACAACCTATGGTAATATGTCTATTTGGTTCTACATCTCTATCATATATTTGGATATTACATGGCCCAAAATTTATATGGTACCATTGCCAATGCAGATGATAGTTGAAGTAATTATAAACGGTGCCTTTGTGAAACATCTTCTCATTGGAATTGGAAGTGCCACCTAGGTTTCTACACATAGTTGAAATTAATTGAAATAAATTGAAAAAGTTGTTAGTGTACATTTCCAAAGGATCAGACCAGACAAGCATGAATTTTTGGTAGTGGAAAAGGGTCTGCATGGATATATGCCCAGACAAAATGAAGATCATGTGATATCTACTTTTTTAATGCTTAGGTGGAGTATTCAAAGTCCACATGGACATCCTCCTTCCACTCCCATTGTTACACATGTGACACATGATGAGGGTCCTAGAGGAACACATCCTCATGAGGAAGACAATTAGGATTATCACCTTGAGTTTTTTTCTATTCCATAATGGCATGGACTTCATTAGGTATGTCAACATTCTAGATCAGTATGTTGGGCATGTGGAATACAAGGTTGACCAATACATCTACAGATCCATTTGCTTCTTTGTAATCATGTTGGAATATGACTTCTTGCATGTCAAGGATCAAGTTCCTAGAACATTCAATGTAATCCCTCACTCTCCAAGAAGGATTGTTGTTTTTCTTGAGGTAACTGATGATTTTGAGGGAATCTCCTAAGATGATTAACCTATTGGGGAAGTTCTTAGCAAGGGATAGACCTCTCCACATGATTTTCACCTCTATCACATGATTTTTATGGTCCTCCAATCCCTCAACAAAGGTGAGGATGACTTATCCTTGGTGATTTCTAGGGATACCTCCTACTCCTACTTTTTTTGGGTTTTCTTTTGTGACCCCATCAAAATTTAGTCCACCCTGTCGATGGAGGAATCCACTTGGAATTGATTTTGAGATTGGTAGAGGAATGTAAGTCCTCAAAGATAAGGGCAAGGGATCTACTCACAGTGATCTCAAACCTAGAAGTAGGGTTGGGGGAAGAGGGGATAAGGGAATAATTTTCTTTGGCATAGGCTAGGATCATATTGAAGGTAAGCTCTAGAATAGATGAGCACTGGGAGAAGACTCTACGGTTTCTCTCAAGTCACACTTGCCAAAGGAAGTGGTGAAGGCACATTTTATAAAGGAATTTGAGGTGAGGATTATGAAGGGGATAGGACATTGGAGAAAGAGGTCAATGATGGAGCAGGATTTAGCCCATAGGATGTGAAAGGATTGGAATATGGAATCAAGGATGGATGAGGAATAGGGTCAATGGAGGAAGATGTGATATGGATATTCCCAATCTTCTAATCAAAGGGAGCACCTATTAGGGATGGTGATGCCTTTTTTAATCAAGTTATCAATAGTTAGGATCCTCTATTGAATGGTGAGCCAAGAAAAGAAAGACACCTTGGGGATAAGGGACTTAATCCAGACAAGGTCAAAAGGCAAAATGATATCCTCTATTTCAAGAAGTTTATAAGCAGTCTTGACAATAAATTCTCCACTCTTTGAAGGCTCCCAAATAAGGGCTATTTATAATTAATGGGAAGGATAATGGTGGAGTGCAAGAGGGAATTTAACCTGGTGGATTCATAAGGATAGGCAGAACATCTGATAACTTTCCATTTGATGGTATTATTCTAAACTTCAAGAAATTTAGAGACTTTATGTACTATCCTAAATTTTGTATAGGCTTTTAGTCTGGACGAAATAGGATCTTCAATGAGAGGTTCACCTGAAATCAAATTTTTAGTCCAAAATTCTATTTCACTTCCATCCCCAAGTTTCCATCTTAAATATTTCTTCATAAGTGACCTGCTACTTATGATGGAATTCCAAAAAGTGGATCCTCTTATGGGGGCTACATCACTAAAAAAGTTAGTGCCTTGCATATATTTTCTTTGGACAATAGATGTCCACTCGTTCCTAGTGTTTGTGACCAGACGCCAGGATTTTTTTGGCCATAAAGGCTATGTTTAGGGATTGAATCCTCCTATGTAAAATTTCTCCTTTGTCCTTAGGTATGCACACTTTATCCCAAGCAACAAGGTGCAAATGTTGCTTGTTTTTAGTTCTAGACCACAAGCATTTTTTTAATCTATTCATTTCTATGGTACACTATGGTAGGGGATTTGAAAATAGAAAGGAAGTACACAGGAATGTTGTGAATGGAGGCTGATGTCAGGGTACTTTTAGTAGCTTGGGATAGTAGGTTGTCCTTCCATCCTACAAGTTTATTTTGGATCCTTTCTATGACAATGTTCTACATAGAGGCAATAGGTTGACCACAGAAAAGTGTGAGATCCATATAAGTGGTTGGGAGGATCGCCACAGAGAATTCAAGGAATCTGGAAATATTATTTTGTCTTTGGGCTGATGTATTAAGAAAATATAGTTTGATCTTATTAAAATTCAATTTTTGACCAACAACTACTTCATACAGCTTGAGAATGAACTTGATAACCTGCACCTCAAAAATATAAGTATTAGTAGATAAGATAGTGTCATCCATGAATTGTTGGTGAGAAATAGGAGTAGTTTGGGAGGAGGCTTTGATTCCTAATAGGAGGTCTATTCTATAATCTACTTGGATGGTATTTCCTAAGGCTTCAAAAACAATGATAAAAATAAGGGGGGAGATAGGATCCCCTTACCTTAGGCCTCTACTACTCTGGAATTATCCTACTGTGGATCTGTTGATGAGAATTAAAAACTATGGAAAATAAATATATGCTTTGATTACCTCAATCCAATCAGGATGGAATCCATATTTAAGAAATATGGCTAGAAGGAAGTTCTAGTTTACTCTTTAGTAAACCTTATTCATGTCAATTTTGAGAACAAAAGCAGCCTTTTTGGTTTTAAAGCCAAAATGTAGGGCTTCATGGATGTAAATGACACCATCTAGGATTGATCTACCTTGGATAGAGCTACCTTGGAAAGGATAAATAATACTTGGAAATATACTTTTCAACCTATTAGCCATGATTTTTATTAGGATTTTATAAGCAATGTTACAAAGGCTAATGGGTCTAAATTTATACAAGGATTTAGCAGTGGAATTTTTAGGAATAATGGAAATGAAATTCAAATTGAAGCCTCACAAAAACTTTTTGATGAATAAAATTCTCTTATGGCCATACACACATCAGAACCCACAATGTCCCAAAAGGTTTGGAAGAACTTGGTATAAAAGCCATAAGGTCCACGAGCTTTATCAGGATGCATGGAAAATAGGGTAGACTTGATATCTTCAACTTTAAAAGGAGCAATAAGACTGAAATTAACATAGTCTAAAATGGAAAAAGGAATATTGTGGAGCATGGAAGCTTGAGCAGAGTCAAAACAAGAATTATAATCTTCAAGGAGAGATCTACAATAAGAAACTGCCTCATCTTTAATTTCCTCAATGTTCATGGTTTAAGTACCATTACTTTTAACCAAATATTTAATTATATTATTGCTTCTATTTATCATAGTGGAGATATGGAAAAACTTAGTATTTGAATCTCCCTCTTTGAGCCATATATATCTAGAAGGATTCTTCACAAGAAGGACATTATGAAATTCAACAAGGATTAGTTTTTATTCTATTCTTATTTGTTCATCAATATTCCCACTTTGAATTTTATTTTCTATATTTGCAAGTATTTCTTTGAGATATTTCTTATTTGCAAATAGGTTGACAAAGACTTCTTTGTTCCAAAATTTTAATTCTTATTTGAGGAATTTGAGCTTATGTGCAAGTTTGAAGGATGGTCTTCAATGAACATTTTATTTCCAGCATTGGTAAACCCTATGCCTTTGAAGTAGGGGAAAAATGGTGCACCGAATGAAGCTAAACAATATGCATCTATCGCTAATGTGTTATGAGCATCAAAATGGAAGCATGTAAGTAAAAGTGGAAGAGATGCAAAATTGCAAGAAATGAATTAAAAAGAAGTTTATTTCTATTAATTTTATGGTTCAAAACCTTGGTTACATAGATGTCCCCTTGAGGGCTCAATATGGTGATACAATTGTTTACAAAATTATGGGTGCTCAAAGGATCAAGTCCTTTCAAAGAAGTTCACATACACTTCTAATGTCTTTCCTCATACCCACAATTAAGGTGGAAAAATCTATGATGCCACTGATTTGTTATCTGACCTCATGATTCTTCCTTGAACCCTGTAGGACTTGCACCTACACACAAAGAAATAAGAATCATTAAATAACAAGTATGTATGATAAAAATAGGCAACCCCCATAGGCACTAAAAGACTAGAAAGCATGGATGTAGAAGATATATATTGAAAACAACTCCAAATTACTTTAAATTTAAATGGTATATAAAATATATGGTTTTGGGAAGATATCACTAAAAACATAACCAAAATTGCATCTGAGGGTGTGGCGTAATCACAATGTGCTTTTCCAACCTACAAAACCCAAAGTGAGCAATTTGCAAACTAAAACACATAAAAATAAAATGAAACTTGGATAGTATGTATAACATATTATTTTAAGAAAACCCATATGATCATATTTGAAAATTTAGTAATATTTTTATGTGCATTTGCAGATGGTCATAGGAAGCCTACAAGAGACCCTAAAAAAAACTAAAAATATGATATCTCACTCAATATGACTCCAAAATGCATGAAATTTGGATAGGAGACTCATATGCTACCCTATAACATTCCTGAAAAAAAAAAGTAGAACAAATTTTCATAGATATATCCTTCTATCAGGGTAGGACGACCACAACTATCATAGAATGGGGACCTTCCTAGGGTGGGAAGGCCACTAGTTCTACCCCTAATTTGTCACCAATTCCTATTTGAATTGGTTAAAAACCCACTCAATGGTGTTGTTTTCAAATTTGGTGGTGAAATTCACCTAGATGATTTGGTTTTGTAAACAAATTGTGCCTTCTAGTTCACTTGCAAACCTCCTTCGTTAGGTAGATATTTCAAGGGAATATGGCACAAAAGAGTGAGGGGAAATCTTGGTAGAACTTCATTGCTATGTATCCAAAAATATATATTTGTGTGGAAAATTGATCCACTTTATAGCCAAAGTAAGCATTTGGGCAAAAATGCATGTGAGGGCATGCAGGACAAGAGGCGCTATTTGGCCAATAGAGTGGCATGCATTGGAGGGGGAAGAGAAACTTCTTATTTGGACTCTTACATGCAATATTTCATAAGGATGCTACATCCTCTGACCTGCATACTTGGATAGGTGAGGAAAATGGTACTTTTGGATGCCATTTATCTATAATTTGAATTTTTTGGGGTTAAATCTCATGGTCGTCCCACCCCAGGATGACCACACATGGCCATCCCTGGTTGGTATGGCCATGAACTGTGGTCGTCCTGGGTGGTATGACCATGCCTATATACCCAAATTTTTTTGAAAAGTGGGGTAAAATCTCCCAAAAGTGGTTAGTACCACTATAAAACCTTTGAGGGTTTCCCAAGGGGCCATAAGTTGTCAATTAAACCTTGTCTTAGTGGCCTAATCAGATTGACTAGATTTTAGTGTCTATAGCCTTAAATCTAGATGATGTATCCACATAACCTCAAATTTGAAAGGTATTTTTTAGGGGTTGGATTTTTCAATTTCAAGCATAAGAGGGTTATAATCTGACCCTATTTTAGGTAAAGGCTAAAGACAAGCATCACCAAACATCTGAACTAATTCCTAGGATAGAAAAACTCTATCTAACTTGACTTGAATATGTTGGTTTCCTATCCTTCTATTGCATAAGGTTAACTTTGCATTCTTGAGTTTAACATCCATGATATTTTTTGAGTTGAAATATTCATTGAAATCCTCCATGCTTTTTTTTGGGGCCTCAGTCCCTCCTTTTTTGTTTGAATGTTAATAGGTGGTATTGAAATCTCCTACAAGAATCTAGGGGATATTTTGGAAAAAGTCCTTTATTCTACTTAGGGAATCACATAGTTGAGCTCTTCCAGATATATTTTAGGAGCATATATGTTAGTGAGGATCCAGGAGAAATTTTTGCACCTGTCATGGAATAGTATACTTAGAATCCTATCACTAGAATGAATTGATCTTCCTTAAAATTTTTGGTTATCCTAGAGACACATAAGGCCTTCGAAGTATCCACTAGCATGGCTAAAAAATGCATCTACATTTTTATAGGTCATAGTAGCTATGGTTAAGGAAATATTTACATCAATTTTAGTTTTTTGCATGATAAAAATTGAGGTCTTTAAGTCTCTTATCATTGATTTGACAAGTATTTGTTTGGTAGGCCCATTTAGGTCTCTCATATTCCATGAGAGGATATTCATTTGGAGGGTTTGGTTAACTTTCTACCTCCCCTTCCTTGAGGTTGGGGGGTTTGGAAATTTTGGTCTCCTCTCTGGGTTGAGAGGTAACAGTAGGAAAAAATTTCTTCTGAATACCGTTGGAAATGTCATTTGCAATTCCTCTCTTCCATTGTTCATATTTGGAGATTATTCCTCTTTTTTTATCACTACCATAGCCAATAGATGACTTGGTGGAGCTTCGAGTTTTCTTGGGGCTGAATTTTTAAGGAATAATCTACTCAAGGATAGGGCTAGATGGTGTATAACTGCTCTGATTTAGATGGGGGTACATCATATCCACTACTACAGTTTTTGAGATCTTATCAAGGCTTTCTTGAAGGAGGGTCTTAGGGTAATCATAAGGACTGTGAGAGGGTCCTAACTTATATGAGGAATCAATAAAACTTAGGTCAATGTTTAGGTCTTCAAGGGGAAATAATTGTCTTAGTGTTGAGGGAGGGATATGGATTCCTTCAAAAAGGGGATTTGGGATAGGAACACTCTCAAGATCTTATGGGGCACCTTTTTTGACTTCCTCGGATGGGTATTTAGAATAGAATTATTATAATTTTCTTCTAATATTAAATCAGAGTCTCCTAGTATGCCAAACTTATTGGAGAAATCAAGAGGGAAACTTACTTTTTCTTGACTTAGATTTGTCTGAGAGGTGGCAATTTTCTTGCCTTTGTGAGGGTGTGGGGTAGCTTGAAATTTTGATGACCTTTGTTGTTGGTAAGGTCCTTTTTCTAACTAGATTTTTCTCTGCCATTTCTTGGGCTACTTGAAGTAGCCACTATTCTAAGGGTTTCTATTTCCTTTGTTCTAACATGAAGGGTCTCCTTGAATATCAGGTGCACTTTCTTCCTACCACTGTTACTTTTTCTTGATGATTTGAGATCTGAGGTTAGGGCACTGGATCTTGAGATGCCCTTGAGTTTGATATTCAACATATAAAGTAGGATTATTCTTATATTCTAGGGGTTTTTTCCTACTATAGGATTTGGATTCATGATTCATGTTGACATAGGTGGGAAGCTCTGAAGCTAGATTGGCATTGACACAAATTATGACCATATTCATGCACTTGCGAGCTTGGATAATGGGTTCAATAGCTACTAGGTTCCCAATGAATTTAGCAATAAAATGGAGGATATCATCATGCTAGAGGTGAAAGGGGGGATTTAGGATATGAACCCATATTTGGGTGTAATTGATGTACTGATTTTCATAATCAAAATCTAGGTCCCACCTTTGTAGGAACAGGCTCTTGCGGCCTAGGAACCAAGGATCCCCAGTGAAGATACGGTTGGTCTCATCATGGTTGCTCAATATTATTGCAAATAATCCTATAAAGAGAGATATGATCTCCATATTTCCTAAGGTTTTCCATTTGGAAAAGGCCCATCTATAGATAGTTTCCATATCCGGCCTTCCCCCAACAAACTTTTGTATAAGGGCATACTTTTCCATTGAGAGATAGTTATCATCTATAAAATCAGGAATGAGAATTTTTTACCCATTATAAATAATTGTAGTTGAAGGAAGATTTTGAGTGTGTCTTCCTTAATTGGAAACAACACTTGCAAAGGATATTACCTTGGTAGGAACAATAGTGGGTCCCTTTGGTTGTTGGGAAGGGGGCCCAGTATCGGGTGGTTCCTCCCGCCAAAAAACTTTAGACTATTCATGAACTTTTCCCATTCATAGCCATCCATACTCTATGTCAGCACTATCTTCCTTATTACCATATTGATCCTTGCTACCATCCTACATGCCTACCTTGCTACCATCCTTTCATGTTTTATAATTTAAAAAATGGGTTTCCTTCCTGTTCTGATCTTATCATTGCTCCACTCCATATCGCTTGTACCATGGGGGTACATTGGCATGTACCAAATCATATAATATTCTATCCTTTTCAAATTTTATCTCTTTATATATTTCTTGATTGACCTCCATAGCTCTTGCTTTTCTCCTATATTTTTTGTCAAAAATATATTCTAGGGTGATCAATCCCTTAGGAATATGGTTGTTCTTAAATTGAATAACATCTTGTTTATATATCTCATGAGATATCTCTTCTTGCACACTACATAAGGAAGCTTCCCTTACTAAAAAATAAATAGTCTAATGATCACTCTTAGAAAACCTACCAAAAAATCTACCTATCTGGTATTGCAGGTCTGAAAACTAGTTTGACTCTTCTATCCTTTGATGATCCCATATCTAAAGAAGGGTTGAAATTTGAACCCTTAACGGCCAAAGAATCAGTGAATATATTCTATTTCCTAGGAATAAAGTGGATATTAAAGGCATCAAAATATTCTATCAAATCTCATACCCTATTCCTATATGATTTTAGGTATGGTGTTTACTACTATACCTCTCTCACTTGATTAACTATCAAATTAGAGTCACCATATATATCTGGTATTTTAATTTCCATGCTGTCTACTTGCATCATTCCTAAGCATAAAGCTTCATATTCTGTGGAATTATTGGTACAATACCATGTTAGTCTATATGCAAAAAATTTCACACCTTCTTAAGGGATTGCAGGACTACACCTACACAGCTCCATTTCTACACCTTGCACCATCAAAATGCATAGTCTAAATTTTTGTTTCTCTTAGGGATTGATTGGTGATGGCAAATGTCTTTCTATTTGTTTATGAAGAAACACTATAAGTGCCCATACCTTTTCCAAATTGAATATAGTCCTCTTTGAATGGTAATTCATCCTCTACTTCTAACTCTTCAAAACTTTCTACTAGTTCAAATTTATCTAGAGCTAAGAGGTTACACATATCCTCTTCTATATTTTCAATGTGATAGGACACATGATTTTTAGGTTTTATCCTTATCCTATTTTATTTAAATGGAATCATCATGCTACATCCAAGTACATATAGCCTCCTAGCTAGGCAATGAACTCTCTATAAAGACATAGGCTAAAATAATGTTCTAGATCTACCACCACAATTTCTTACACAATAGTCACTTTTGGAGCCTTGTGCAGTCTCATTAGTACATCCTTTACTACTCGAATAGTTTTAACTGGTGTACCATCCAACTATAGAAATATGATATAGGATCAAATATACTCCATACCCATATCATTGTAGAATACTTTGGGCATGATTGTGGTCAAAGCCCCTAAATCAATCATAGAGTTATGGACCATCCAACCCTCTATTCTCAAGGAAACATAAAAGGGAGGTGGTTTATTTGTCATCTTCTTCTTACCATAGGGTATAATAAGAATTGTGGTGGTCTAATTTTCTTTAGAATTCTTATTTAAAGAAGCCTTGAGCAGGTTTATCTAATTATAAATAAAGAGGGTATCATAGGGACTTGCTTTGGAGGGAATCCTCTTCATCTCCTCCAAAATATTATATTCTGATTTTTCTGAAGGGAGATTCTCATACCTCTTTTATGGCTCTCTATATTTCTTCTTATACTATTGTGTAGCTTCAATCCTTTGCCTCTTAGTGATGGAAGGGAATCTTAGCTTTTCTTGTGCTTCATATTTAGAGCTTATTCTTTCTTTATCACTTTCCTTCTCATACATCTCTCCCCTTAGTTTTTTGAGGGAGTAGTAATTTATAGTTACTTTGCAGGGGTATATATATTTTTCATAGAATGCACTTGAAATTGACCCATCTTTTGTGGATCAACCTACAATATCTTTTTTCCTTACCTAGTCATGATAAAAATAGACTCTTCATAGAGATATTGTCTGACCATGATCTGATCTAATTTCCACAATATTTTGACTCTACTCTTTTGATTTCTATTAGCTTTCTCCATGGCCTATTTTACATGGTATTGTTACATAACATAAGCATTTGAATCATGTAGATCATTACACACAAGGCACCATACATTCACAAGACTAGTCTCAAGGGAGTTTTCTTGATCTTCCTGATATGTGTTAACCCTAGCCCTTGCACTATTACTAGTACAAATATTCTAATATTTTTTGATGTAGGGATACCTTCTCTTTTGAGACCTCTCCATATCTCTTTTTTCCATCGCATTTACCTTGTTATTAATTATTTTCAAAGTGCTCTTGATATGGAGAAACAAGGTGGACTCTTGATGTACTTGATATGGGAGTCGTGGGAAGGAAACTAAGGTAGATGATGCTTTGGGAGATATAATTGGAGCCACTTTAGGGAATTGTGATGACAAATGAGTTGGGTCCATATAGGAAGATGTGGCTACCTTAGCTAGGGTATGATGAAAATCATAACAATAGGGAATAACTATTTTTAGAGGTATCCTTCTATTGAGTGATATTTTTATCCAATCACAAGAATATACTAATAGTCAATATTCTACCTAGATATCCTCTCTTGCAAGACAACATTTATGATTTCCCCAAGGTTCTATTTAATGTGTTAAATTACTTGCAATGCTTATTAAAAAATGTGAAATGCTAAAAGTTAATTGGATACCTTAGTGTTGCATATACTTGTTAATAAGGGGCATGTTTTGGGTTGATTTGATTTGCAATGATTTTTTTGTTCATGGAATTATTAAAAATTTGAAATTGTTGATCAAATAACAACCTTTGAAATTTGATGAATATTTGATTTTAACCTTTGAAAGTTTGATTTTAATTGATTTTATCTGAAATTGTTAATCAAAATTTATCTTCAATTGTTAATAAAATTTTATCTTTGATTTTTAACTAAATTTTATCTTCTATTGTTAATCCATTTTTATCTTCGATTGCTAATCCAATTTTATCTTCGATTGTTAATCCAACTTTATCTTCGATTGTTAAGACAATTTTATCTTTGATTGTTAAGATTTTCTTGACAATAAAAATGAATTGATTAAATTTAACTTTACCATGTAAAAAATTTGGGATATCAAATTATTTACTCACTTTAATAAAAATTTGGAATTTAATGGAATTTTAATTTTCATAAAATGAAACAAATTGATTATTTGGAAAAATTGGGCAAAGTTTAAAACTTCAAATTTTCATTAAAAATATGAACTTACGTAAAATGAAAATTTGAACATTAATTTTGAAATTGACTTACTTCTCTTTTTAAGGTTTTTGATTTTTTGATTTTTTTTATTTTATTTGATGAAACTTCAATAAAAATAAAATTCTAGGGTTGGAAAAATAAAATTAAAAGAACAAGTCACTGTAACTTCTAAAATTTCATCCGCTCATGTAGAGGAGTTGCAGAGCAAGTGGGTAGTTAAAAATCTCCAGTTATCGAGAGGCCCAGGTTCAAATCTCTCCCCTCACATGTTGCGGATATGTTGTATATAAAAGTTTTCTCATAAAAAAAAAAAACTTCTAAAATTTCAACCTGAATCTGCATAAACAAATATTTTGAACCTAAATCAACATTAAATCAATCATTCTTCATACAAGCCAAAATTAATGTGATGCAATATTCTAAGGGAATAATGCAATATATTAAGAAAAAAATAAGTCTACCATCCACATGAGTAAAACTATTCAAAAATTCCAATACATTTCCAAAATAGAAGATATTAAATTAATGTTTCCTTTAGAATACCTTGCTTAAATCGATTACAATGGGTGAAATTTGGTGCAATCCAACAACAAGGAAGGATATGTTCTTCCACAAAATCAAAAATCCAACATGCATTCACTGCCAATATTCTCCCACCTTTTCTCCATGAGTCTCAATGGATATTTAAAATTTCAAAGAAAGCCCTTCCATTTTCATTTCTATCTATTGAGTTTTATAATGCCTTTTCAAGAATAATTCATTCATTTTCTTCTTTTGTTTAGTGCAAATCATTGATGATATACCCACATTAACCTCTTTTAAAACTCACTACCATTTTATTTTATCTCTAATGAATTGGAATTAATCAAATAATCCACCTTGTATGTAATCCATCTCTTAATTTATCTCTTCAAATACATATGAAATATTTTTTTGCCAATCAGGATGATTATTAAACTTTCTAGAATTGGACTTAAGTTTTCTAGCAAGGACTCTAAGTATAGTAGACTTCCTTATACCATTGGTTCCAACAAGTCCAATAGGCACTCCATGCTCTTCGATGGTAGTATCATAACCAATTTACAAGTTTTAAATGCAGCTCATGAATACCATTGTCTCAACATAGCGAGGATGCAACATTTGATCACCCACTTTGATAACATCCCTCAGGTAGTTCATCACATATGCATATTTCTCATATCCTCTTATGATTAATATCCCAATATCTTTTTTGTCAAATAGAATCTTCATAATTGATAAAATTTAAACTTAGTGTGAAATGATTCTCTTAAGACCGAATGATTTCTCAAATAGTTGGTAGCACTACTTGGAAATTGTATCCTGACTATTCGTAATGCCTAAAATTAGATTATTGACTATGGCCACATCGATGGCTTTATATAGTAGCATATTGATTGGATGAATGCTATTTATACTTTTATCACTCCTTAATCATCCAACTTTGGGTATTTATACTTGAATGATTCAAAATTATTTGTCGGACCATATTCTCCATTAATGCTTGTCAGACACGATAAATAAGAGAGAATAGTTTCTTTCAAGCTTGTACTTTTTTATCTAAATACTATCCATCATACCATATTTATGTTCTCTTTTTATCCATGTGTCATCAAATTCTGTTGTAGTATGACTATGAAATAATGTCCAACAATTCCATCAAAATGATGTGAATTTTATGATTTTTCATGGATAATTAGAGGATGTGGATAAATCATGGGTGTTGAAACCTTGTAAGCAACAGAGGAAGATCAAAACTATTTAGCTCATAAAAATATTATTAATTCAAGACTCTAGCTACAGGTTAACATATTTTTTCTAGTTTACACCCTATTTTTCGTTCACACCATACGTTGTCACTGCATCTCCATATACAACATCCACATCATGGGAGACAATTTTTCTTTGAATAAACTTATGTCTACAGTAGGAATGTCACCATATTATTTTATTATGACTCATATATCTTTGACATGTAATAGTGTGTAGCTTTACTCACATCATCACACATCGTCAAATACCAATTCCCACATAGTTGCACCAAAATACCCTGTTGTATCCATATTTTTTAGAATATTCTCAAACATAATGCAATATAATAATTAATAATGTAGTCATTGGAGGTAGGAAGGAACACATAACAAGGATATTTAAGGTATGACATCTGTGATGGTTACATTGATAGATATCCACTGTAGTCTTCTATTCATTTTAACTCTTTTAATCCCACATGCGAGAGGCGGTGGCAATGAACATGGCTCAAAAGAACCAACACACCCATAATATTTTGATCACCATACGATGTTCTAGGCTCTTCACTTGCCTAATCCCCGCTTACCACATGGTCTTTGTCCACTATCCTCTAGTTTTTAGTCTGATTCTACCATTTTCAAATGTGAGCACTGCATGCGTATTTGTCCCACATACCTTCAAGGAACAATACAATAAGAGTTTATCAATAGGAATCCACTCTATTCCTATTGACTCATTTATGGCCCATAGGAGCATCTTGATTCATGCCACACATTTTACTTGCTCTGATGTTCATGCCTCTGTGTTGACCACACATTTGGTGCTGCATCTCACTGGTTGTCCGAATCGGGAGTTCACCTCGAAAATTGCACCACCTATCAAAACATGCATACATCCTCAAAAAAAATAAAAAAATAAACCCCCCTTTTTATAAAATTATTATTTTTAATTATTTAATTAATTTTAAATGCTTGAGTTAATTTTAAATAAAAACATTAAAGTTAAAAATTAAACATTAAACTCAACAATTAAAATTTAAAAGAGTAACATTGTTTTAATTCGAAACCACTAAAATTAAAATTAAAACATTAAGCTCAACAATTAAAAATTTAAAAGGGTAACATTTTTTTAACTCAAAACCACTAAAATTAAAAATTAAAACATTAAGCTAAACAATTAAAAATTAACGAGTCTCTTACAATGAGCTTTTTTAGATGAAGAGATCAAGGAGGCTTTGTTTAACATGGATCCTGACAAAGCTCCTGGGCCGGATGGGTTTTCATCATGGTTTTTCCAAGTTTTTTGGGATATTGTTGGAGCAAAAGTTATTGCTGCAATCAAGGAGTTCCAAAGTTCAAATCATATTCCAAGGGGTTTCAATTCAACTTTCATTGCTTTGATCCCTAAATGTCCCAACCCCAAGACTATGGCTGACTTTAGGCCGGTTAGCCTATGTAATATATCCTATAAAATTTTGTCCAAAGTTTTAGCCAACCGTTTGAAGAAAGTTCTACCGGTTATCATTGATCCAAGTCAAGGAAGTTTTGTACAAGGAAGATCAATCTTAGATGGAGTTATTACTATTCATGAGGCTCTTCATACAACCACTTAGACCAAAAAATTAGTCATGGCTTTAAAGTTAGACATGAACAAATCTTATGACAGGATAAATTGGGAATTCCTAGAGGCAGTTTTATTAAAATTTGGCTTCAACATGAAATGGGTCAAGTTAATAAGAGAGTGTATTTCTAGGCCTTGTTTTTTAGTTTTGGTTAATGGGTATACTACAAGTTTTTTTCAAAGTAAATGTGGTCTAAGACAAGGATATCCCATAAGTCCTATTTTGTTCATCATCATAGCTGAGACCTTGGGAAGAACCATTAAGGCAATAGCAATAGCTGGACTCATATTAGGTATCAATACCAAGTCGCTAACTACCCCGATGACACATCAGTAATTTGTTAATGATACATTACTAATGACTTTGGATTTTGGGGTTGAGGCAAGAAAGATTAAAAATATTCTCATAATGTATGAAGAAGTGGCTAGACAGAAAGTGAATTTTGATAAGAGCAAACTTTATTTCATCAATACACTCATTCCTAGGAAAAACAACATAGCAAGGATCATGGAATGTAAGATTGCATCCCTTCCCACCTCCTATTTAGGTCTTCCCCTATTTACTGGGAAACCTGAAGGATCAATGTGGAACATAGTTCTGGAGAGGATCCAAAAAAATCTAGTAGGTTGGAAAGGACATATGTTATCTCAAGCAAGCAAAGCAGTTTTAACTATGGCTTCACTTCAAAGTATACCCATTTACTTCCTATCAGTGTTCAGAGCTCCCAGCAAGGTGTATCACAAAATTGAGTAGCTTCAAAAAAAATTTATCTGGTCAGGGACTGAGGATAAGAAAAGGATCCATTTAGTAGGTTGGAACAAGGTTTGAAAATCGAAAGCTGATGGGGGGTTAGGATTGAGGAGAGTTGCTCATCTCATTACAGTTCTGTTAGCCAAACAAGCATTGCGGTTATTGACTAAGGTTGATAATGAATGGACTGCCATAGTTAGGAGGAAATACCTCCAAGGTGTGAACTTCCTTAATGACAACTTAGCAAGTAGGGGGTCTACTTTTTGGAAGGCAATCCTTACGAGCAAAGATCTTGTCAAGAAAGGTCTTAGATGGATTCTAGGAAATGAGCAAACAATAGACTTTTGGAAGGATCGGTGGGTGAGAGCTGACGATTTATCCCAAAATCCTCATTTGGATAGGATTCAAGAGCATATGGAGTAGCATATTGGGAAGAAGGTTGCAAATTATATGTAGCAGGATATAAATATCAATAGGTGGAAACACATAAGAGTACAAGGTTTTGAAGCAGAGTCTGAAGAGCTTTATAACATTTTAACTCAGCAAATTATTCCCTCTGGAGAGGATGAAGATCACATTGTTTGGGCTGAGACTAAAAGTGGTGACTTCATAGTTAATTCTGCCTATAATTTGCTTCTCAATGTGGAAGGTCAACAATTTCAATCGCATTTGGTTTGGATCAAAGGCTTAATTCCTAAAATATCCTTTTTTTCATGGTTGGTGATTCAAGGAAAAATCCTCACTATGGACAATATGTTATCCAAAGGTATTGTTATTTCTAACCATTGCTACATGTGTAGGGTAGGATGGAAGACTACTCAACACTTGTTTCTGTAGTGTACGATAGCGGAGTCCATCCTGGATGAAATTTTACAAGCCTTTAGGATCTCGTGGGTTAAGCTTGCTCTTGCATTCGAAGTGTTCCATCAATGGCCTCAACCCTTTGTTAGCCTCAAAACTTAAGTACCTATGGAAAATATTTTGGCATCATTTTCTCTAGTAGAATTGGCTAGAAAGGAACCATAGAGCCTTTAAGGATACCAGTCACAACCTAAAAACCATCCTCAATAGGATTATTGTCTTTGTGAAAGAAAACCTTAGCACCTTAGTGGATGAGAACCACTCAATTCCTCCCCAAGAAAAACAATTAGCTCGGGCCTTAGGTATTGAGGAAAAACCTTCCATTCCTTTGCCCAATCCCAAAAATGGGATTTCTTGGGAGCCACCCCCCCAGGGTTGGTTTAAACTAAATTTTTATGGTGCAGCCAAGGAGAACCCGGGAAGAGTTGGAGCTGGAGGAATAATTAGGAATCATCAAGGAAATCTGGTAAAGGCCTTCGCTGAATCATTGGGAATCATAACTAATAATGAAGCAGAAGCTAGAGCCCTTTGGAGAGGGTTGCAAGTAGCTCAAGAAACTCAAGGTAACTTAATTATTGAAGGTGATTCGATGAACATCATCAACTTTTTAACCAATGGCAAAAAACCTCCATGGAGAATTGAGGGAGTCATCCATGAAGTGAGGATCCTTTTTGTGGCAAGACAGAATAGGAGGACTCGTCACATGTACCGTGAGGCCAACAGGTCAGCTGAAAAATTAGCCAACATAGGTGTTGATGTTGGTAGTTGTTAGTAAGGTGTTGTAGGGGATTCAACACAAGTTCTGGTAAGAAAGTTTCAAGGATGACTAGGATCTACAATCTCAGTAGAAGGCTAGATATTGTAATAGGTTTTGGTTTAACCTGCAAAACCCGATAATTAATTAAGACTTTTATTTACCAAAAAAATAAATTAAAAGGTAACATTGTTTTAACTTGAAACCACTAAAATTAAAAATTAAAACATTAATCTCAACAATTAAAAATTAAAAGGTAACATTGAACAAACATTAAACATTGTAATCCACATTGCAAAATTTATTGGTAGGGACTTCTCGACAAATCACTCAAAGCAAACCAAAATTTCATTTTAACATCAAAATTTTAGGTGGGTCCCCAAATTGGGGTATGTTGTGCAATGGCAACAACAAATGATGACTTTGATGAAAAAATGCTCGTAATCATTTTGGATAAAGAACCTATTATGGAATTAAAAAAACCAAATATTAAAAACATAAATCATATAGTAGTATTCGAGAAGTATGGGGTAATGTAATTTCAACTAAAAATAACTACTACGTTTTCTTAGGCTTAGTGTATGTTTTATGAATTCATTCTTTATTTTTGAATCAAACAAAATTCGATCACATATTTTGCAATTAGGCTATGAAAAATGTTACTCATAAAATTTTTACCTCTACATTACTGCACTGCCAGTCAAACATCCATAGCTCCAGTGGAGATGACCTTGACATCTTCTAGATGTTGCTCTACTCCCAGCCATGCATCTATAGCCTTTGTAGAGATTATATGAACCACCCAGGTATTTTATTGATTTGATTTTTTTTATAACCATTTAATTTCTTTGCAAATATCATATCCACCTCTTGGGTTAGATATCATCTAAGGCTTAATATGGAATGTATAAAAAGCTTTTCCTAATAAAAAAACCAAAATTATTTGATCCTTCAGGAGTCAAAAATATCCTTTAAATATGATTTTGCATGTGAAGCTTTAGCAACTTGTCACATTACTTCAATATCCACTATTTTAATCCATAATTCAAGAATAAAAAAAATTATTCATCCTCCATAACTAGGAAACACTTCCAAAAAAGTGATATAATTTTATTGCAACTACACCACTATACCACAATCTAGAAACCAAAACCAAAACATGTGAAAATAAAGAAGCAAAATGTGAACAAAAACCAAAACATAAAACTTGGAAATAACCTACATCGTTGAAAGAAAAACATTAAAATAAATAAAATTTAAAAATAAAAAACAAGTGATGACTGTATCCAAATGGTAAATGCACACACAAAACTATGTACAAGAAAAAATCAAAACCAAAACACCAAAGTTACGTACATGCAAAATTCACAGAACCAACAACTATGTACAAGGGATGAATATATACAAGTGATGCTTGTGCTTTATATATTAGGAATGGAAGTAATGCTTCAAGAACTACCAATTGAATAGTAAAGGAATATTCTCTCCACTCAAATTATACAATCTAAATGTATTATCCCCAAGAATATAAAAAATTTGGTAGGGGCCTAACCAAAGATTATTGAATTTATCATGATAACCCTTCCTTTCATGTGCATTATCCCAAAATAAAACCAAATTAGAAATTTTAAAGGATTTGAATTTGTCTCTCTTATCAAACCACATTTTAAAAACCCCTTGATGCCTACTAAAATTCTATAGGGAAACTTTCCTCTTTTCATCTAGACTCATCAAGTGATTAAATATTACCTCTATTTTATTATTAGTTTCAATATAATATTTCATAAACTGAAGAGTCTGCAATTTTAGGTTAGCAGTAAAAATGAGATCTTTACCATAAAATAAATGATAAGGATAAGTACAAATGGACCCTTTTGATCTATTTCTATCCACCCACAAAGCATATTTCAACTTGTTATGCTAGTCTCTAGGATTCATTTCCAAAAATTTCTTAATTATGGGCAATAAGTTCTTATTAGTAGATTTTGTTAAACCATTACCTTGTGGGTAATAATTTGAAGAAAACTTTATGCTTACCTTATTGTTGTAAGCCCATTCTACAAAATAAAGTGAAGTGAAAGTAGATCCATTATCACAAATAATAGAATATGGCATACCAAATCTAGTAACAATGTGTTCTTCTAAAAATTGAATAACCACTTCAGAAGTATAGTTCTTAGTGGGAATGGCCTTAGTCCATATGGTACAATAATATATGGTGGATAAAATGTATTTGTTACCAGGTGAAGAGTTTGGGTTTATAAATCCTACAAAATTTAAACCCCATTGTGCAAATGATCTAGCCTCAAATACGGTTTGTAAAGGCACGGGGGCATTTCATTATTTTTTGATGGTAATCTGACATGTATGACAAGAATGAACAAGGGCATGGGCATATTTGAAAATGTGGGGTCAAAAGTAACCATATCTCAAAATATGGTGCACTGTGGCATTAGATTATCTATGCCCAGTTACATACTTACGATGGAAATACTTAATAATTTGCATAGCCTCATCCTTACTCAAACATCTAAGGAAAATTCCTTTGTGATTTATTCAATAAAACACACCCACTTTAATCATAAAATTAGAGATTTTTAATCGAAGTGATCTTCTTTGAATAGCATTAAAGTGATCAGGGTACTTACCATTCAAAATAAAATACATAATGTCATTATACCATTTATCTGTGATGATGCTTTATACAATGTATTATTGACACATGATTTGAAGATCGGTTTTAGCTAGAGACTTTATCAAACCTTATCCTCTAACTAGATTTATAATATGAATATATAAATCAAACTCCTTCAAATTAGCAATCCATTTGCCTCTCCCTTCTCCTAATTCATTCGACATCAATATTGTTTTGATAGCTAAGTCAGGTACTATTGCAAAATTCTACTATTCAAAATGTAATTTCTAATATTTTTCACAGTTTTAAAAAGAGCATATACATGTTTGTCCATAATTGTGTATTTCAATTGGACATATTTTAGTGGTGAACTCAAGAAAGCAATAGGATTTTCTGAATTATCTTCATTCTTTTGAGTT
This sequence comes from Wollemia nobilis, assembly GCA_028583015.1. NCBI lineage: Eukaryota > Viridiplantae > Streptophyta > Pinopsida > Araucariales > Araucariaceae > Wollemia > Wollemia nobilis. The sequence continues at coordinate 10,498,199 of JAQPPZ010002832.1, read as the reverse complement.
AATAAACTAGCAAAAGAATGTTTACAAGCAAATGAATAAATATAGAAAGGTTTCTTGTAATTAGGACTCGCAAGCATAGGTTTAGAAGATATTGCATTTTTAACATCCTAAAAAGCTACTTTAGCTTCACCAATCTAATTAATATTAGTTTCCTTTTTCAACATATAATTTAATGGTTTGACTATTTCAGTAAATCCTAAAATAAATTTCCTAACAAAGTTGATTTTCTCAAAAAACGATCGTAATTCTTTCTTGCTACCAGGAAGAGGGATTTTTTGAATGGCTTCGATTCTTTTAGGCTCTATGGAAATTCTATATTTTGAGATGACCTGGCCTAAAATTTTACCCTCAGTTACTCCAAAAATGCACTTCTTGGGATTTAGTGAAATGCCATGCTCTCTACACTTTTGAAGAACTTTTCTAAAATTATTAACATGGTCAGATATGTTCTTTGATAAAATAGGAATGTCATCAACATAAATGACTATACATTTACCTATCAAATCTCTAAATGCATAGTCCATGGATATCTAAAATGTGGCACCTGTGTTAAGCAATCCAAAAGGAATTCTTTTGTAAGCAAAGGTACCCCACTTCATGGTAAAATTTGTTTTAATTCTATATTTTGGATCAATAAGAATTTTGTTATATCTATAATAACCATCAAGAAAAGATATCATCTCATAATAATTAACCCTTTAAAAAATATGATCAATGGAATGTAAATGATAGTTATCTTTTTGTGAGGTCTTATTGAGATTCCTAAAATTAATATACAAACGGATTTCACCTATTTTCTTCCTCATCCGTACAATGTTTGCTACCCATGTAGAGTGTTTGATTGGAAAGATAATATTAGCATACAATAATTTCTTAACCTAATTTTGTATAAGAGGCTCTATAAATGGTTTAAATGGTCTTTGTTTTTGTCTAAATGGTTTTGAATTTGGATTTAAAGGAATAGTATGTGTTATGATGTTTTCATTTTAAGTCTTTAAATTCTTATAACTCCATGCTATTACATCAATGTAATATTTAAGAGCCTACACAATTCATTTTCATTCATGATGAGTGAAAGCCTTCCCTATGAGTACATTATGTGGGTCTTTACATCCCAAGATCAATGGAATTATAAGCATCTTGTGGGAGTGAGGTTTTATTACAAATTTTGCTTTTGTTATTAATATCAAAAAGCTTTTCAAGAAAAACTATACATTTAAAAAAAATTGATTTTCTTTGTTACCTCATGATCTTATTTTTCATCTTCTTGCCATTTTCATCCTAATTAATCACCTAATTTTCAAAAATACCTGAATTAGTTACAAAATCAAAAATATTTCTATCACTTTCAAATACTTGTAAATTTTTCGCATCGTTAGGTATAGAAGGATAGGGTATTAACTCAATTGAAGATTTATTTAGCCTCCTATTATCAATAATATTAAGAGTACCTATTATGATATCTAAAGAATCAACAATTTGATTTTTCTTATTAGACATCAATGAAATATTGAAAGCATGAAATTCATCAATCAAATCCCTAACTCTATTTTTGTAATGAATTAGCCTTTTATCATGACATGTGCATTGGCATTTCACTTTTTTAACAACCAATTTTGAATATCCTAGAACTTTCAAATATTTATTGTTTTTCTTTAAGGCTAAAAACAAACCAAAAATTAAAGCCTCATATTCTACAGTATTACAAGTGCAAGAAAATTGTAATCTATAAGCTACTAGAGATGACTTACCTTTAGGACTAATCAATTCCACCCTAGCTCCAGCACCTCATTTGTATTTAGATCCATAAAATTCAATCATCCGAACAAGATTTTTATCCTTAATTAGATTAATAGATGGTATTTTATTTTTAGATTTACCTACATCCAATTTTATTTTCAAAGTGTAAACACCTAACTCAGAATCATTGTAAATTTTTTTATTGATTTTGTTATATTTAGTAATCAAATACTTGAGTCTAGGTTCTCTTTCAACTATTATTTGGTTAGCAACACCCTTCCATGGTAGCCACATATGTGAAAAATTCATGGCCATGTATCCATTTGAGTTCCTAGACCAATCTCTACTCAACAACATTCCATACCTATAAGGTATATCTACAATATGTATATCAATATACTGTTGTATCCTAGGTTCTAAGGCTAGTTGTATGTGAAAATTCTTAAGCATTCCAAACACATTAAATTTAGATTTATCTAGTTGCACAACCATCTTGTTAGAAGGGATGGGTTTCAAACCCAAATTTTGATAAACAATGTGAGGCATGACATTACTGAATGCTCCTGAATCAACAAGATAATTATGCATATTTCTTCATATAATTCTTATGGTCAAAAGAAAGGGAGGATTCATGAGGCAAATTGCACATCCATAGCTTTTGAGGATTCATTTTTTCTTTTATTACCAAAATCCTGCATCAAAAATTCTTATTGATTAGTCAACTTTGCAACATCAAATAAATATATATTCGGTTTTGTTTTCTTTAAATCCTCCATAATATTATAGGTAATTTTTTCATGTGGTGGTTGAGGCAGATCAACTTTAGATAAAGGCATGGGATTGTTACTATCCTATGTTTTAGGAGGAATTATGGTATACTTTGGGAATGTAGAAGAAGTAAAAGAATATTTAGTCTTACTCCTAAGCTTGTAATTATGATTCCCCTTTATAAATTGTCTAAAAGCTTGAACTTCCTCTTATATAGACCCATTATACCCTTCTTCATCTTCCTCAATTGATTCAAAAGTTTCAACTACTAGCACTGATTCTTTCCCTTTGCTAGTACTAGCCTGTTGGGAAGGATCTTCATATGAAATAATTTCTATGTTATCCATCTCTTTTTGTAGAATATCTAGTGTTGTTTTGAATTCAAGGTACTCATTCTCACTATGTTGTGCCATAGAATGCACCCTACACCAATTGTTTAAAGCTAAATATGAAATGTTAATAATGGTGTTGGTTTTATTGGAACTATTGGTAGCATTGTTTTGATTAACAATAGGATTAGGTACTCCTCCATTATTCAAATGAGTATTCCATTGTTTTTCTGAAAACTGAAATTTCTATTTTGATTAGAACTTTGAGGCAATTATTTTTGCATTTGAACCATGTCACTACTAAGTTTTTTGACAACCCATTGTAGGTCATTTACATTATAATTAGGTTCATTATTTTACATTAGTTTTATTGGTTGTGTTATTCATAGTGGTAGTGGGATTTAGAAAATTTGATAGATTTTGAATTTAGACAACCTATAGAAATGCCATGTTATTTTGATGAAATGTTGTTGCATTTGGAGTGGGTATTGTATTAAATAATTTAGGTATTGTTTGAGCATTTGTTTTAGATATTTTATAAGTGGTGAATTTATTTCCTAAATATAGTGGAGTGGTAGAATAAGTGGGCATGATAGGTGGATTATATGGGAAATTGAAGTTATTTAATGGCATGGCATTCAACATAGGATTTTTTTGTGACAAATCTTGATTGATCATAGGCACCTGGCTATCCTATGGAATGCAACTATCCTATCCCAAAACCTTATGGTATCAACTATTGTTCTACCATCAAAGCCTTACTTTATGCCATGGGAAGTGTAGTGATTTGAGGAGGTCTCCTTAAAAACATAGATGTTAAAGGGTCTAATACCCTAAAGTACATATGTATAGAAGCATATACCTAAAGAGTATAAGGAGCAACTAACCTGCTATACAACTTATAGAAATTAGTATTGAACAATCTCCAAGGTTAATTAGGCGCCCTCTTGGCTAACAAAAATTGATAATAGATTATAGTCGAATCTGTGGGTAGCCTAAATTGATTCATGAAATTAGTTTCCAACTGAGCCCAAGATACAATGGAATTGGTAGGTACACTAATGTATCAATAATATGCCATTTTTCTAAGGTGAGAGGAAAAATTTTGCAAGCAACATCCTCATGTTCAACTTGTAGTCTAATCAAGGTATCCTTGTAATCTTGAATATGCTCTTCAGCAATTCTAATTCCATCATGTTTATATTTAGGTAGTTACATTTCTACATTTTTAGGAATGTCATGGGCTGCTCCAGCAATTTTTAAAGTACTGTTATGAGAACTTAACCAAGTTGTAATTCCTGCCATTGGAGTTACTAGTGGATTAATGAATGGGATGATGGGTATCTATGAACTGCTACTGGGTGGAATGACAATTTTTTAACTCTTAGACCTTCTGATTTTCTTTGTAGGAGAAATACTATGAAAAATAGTATCTTCAAAAGCCTTAGATATTGTGACTATAATTTTTGGTTCCAACCTTAACAATGAAACAAGTACTTAGTGCTCTTAAAATGAAACAATTTTCATTTTTTTAAAAGTTTTACTGATAAGTCATCATGTTCACTAAAAATGCATCAATTCAACCATAATAATAAGAAATATTCTCAAATCGTAAAAGGTTAGCATCAATGCATCATCAATTATGCAATTTTCCAATCAATAAATGTGAACAACTTTCAAAAAAAACTTCGTAAGTCAAAGCTAATACCTTCAATTAGGTCCTCCTAGCACCAATTCTATTGAGTGATATTTTTATCCAATCACAAGAATATATTCATAGTCAGGATTTTTCCCGGATATCCTCTCTTGCAAGGAAACATTTATGATTTCCCCAAGGTTTTGTTTAATGTGTTAAACTACTTGCAATGCTTAGTAAAAAATGTGAAATGTTAAAAGTTAATTGGATACCTCAATGTTGCATATACTTGTTGATAAGGGGCCTATTTTGGTTTTATTTGATTTACAATGATTTTTTTGTTCATGGAATTATTGAAAATGTGAAACTGTTGATCAACTAACAACCTTAAATATTTGATAAATATTTGATTTTAACCTTTGAAATTTTGATTTTAATTGATTTTGTCTCAAATTTTGTCTCAAATTTTATCTTTGATTGTTAATCAAATTTTATCTTCAATTGTTAACCAAATTTTATCTTTGATTGTTAAGCCATTTTTATCTTCGATTTTTAAGCCAATTTTATCTTCAATTGTTAAGCCAATTTTATCTCTGATTGTTAAGCCGGTTTTATCTTCTATTTTTAATATTTTATTGACAATAAAAATGAAATTATTAAATCTAACTTATCCATGTAAAAAATTCAGGATATCATATTAATTATTCACTTTAATGAAAATTTGGAAATATTGAAATTTCAGTTTTCTTAAAATGAAACTAATTGATTATTTGGAAAATTTGGGCAAAGTTTAAAACTTCAAATTTTCATTAAAAATATAAACCTACATAAAATGAAAATTTGAACTTTAATTTTAAAATTGACGTACTTCTCTTTTTAAGGGTTTTGATTTTTTGATTTTTTTAATTTTATTTGAAGAAACGTTAACAAAAATAAAAGTCTAGGGTTAGAAAAATAAAATAAAAATAACAAGTCACTGTAACTTCAAAAATTTCAACCCAAATCTGCATAAAAAAAATTCTAAACCTAAATCAACATTAAACCAATCAGTCTTCACAAAACCCAAAATTAATGTGATGCAATATTCTAAGGAAAAATTACAATAGATTAATAAAAATAAATAAGTATACCATACACATGCATAAAACTTATTAAAAATTCCAATACATTTGCAAAATTAAGGATATTAAATTCATGTTTCCTTCATAATACCTTGCTTAAATCAATTAGAGTGGGTGAAATTTGGTGTATTCCAGCAACAAGGGAGGATATGTTGTTCCACAAACTCAAAAATCCAACATGCATTCACTGCCAATATTTTCCCACCCTTCTTCCATGAGTTTCGGTGCATTTTTAAAATTTCAAATAAAGCCTTTCCATTTTCCTTTGTGTCTGTTGATTTTTATAACACCTTTTAAACAATAATATGTTCATTTTCATCTTCTTTTGTTGGGCATCAATCATTTATGGTCACCTTAACCTCTCTTAAAACTCACTGACATTTTATTTTATCTCTAATGACTTGGCATTAATCAAATAATCCATCTTGTACGTAATCCATCTCTTAATCTATCTCTTCAAATACATATGAAACAAATTTCTACCAATTAGGATGATTATTGAACTTTCCAATATTGGACTTAAGTTTTCTACCAAGGACTCTAAGTGTAGTAGACTTCCTTATACCATTGGTACCAAAAAGTCCAATAGGCATGAAAAGGATTGAAAATCCAACTAAGTGTTCTATTATTTACAATTCAATATATAGGCACTAATGGCCCAAAATACATAACCAACCCATTAAATCATGGATTTGATTCAATATGCTTAACCATAAGCTACAAAGGTGCAAAGGAGAATGCACGTAAACTTCTAAGTTAAGAGAAAGGAATATTGCTAACTAGAAGATCCATTTTAGCTATCTTGAAGTACACACTTCCTACTTTGAGTTCACACTTACTAACTAACACTCTAAATGACAACTAGAAGATAACTAGTGCCCACAAGTGCATGTGAGAAGGAGACTCACTTACAATTATTAATTTGCAAGAAATAAACTATGCAAACCTAGCTAGGAACTACTAGAGGGGTCATATGAAAGATTAAACATCAATCCTCATCATGCCTCCCCACAATAGAAGCATTGGACTCCAATGCTTTCGAAGAATAGGAAAGTCACGGGACATCTGATGAAAAGAAATCCAACGAGCCCGATGCGGCAGTTGTCCTCGCCGAGCCACAAGATATGAGGTGGTAGACCCCTCGCGAGTCTGTCGAGTCTTCGTGTCATAGATCTGATCTGCATCCAATGGTAACTGAGCTTCAGGAACCACGTCCACAGGATGACTGATAGCTGGTGCAGTCTCCAATGTAGAGTCAAAGTACAACTTCAAAAGATCTACATTGACGACGTCATGAATTCCCAAGTGTGCGGGAAGATCAAGGCGAAAAGCATTCTCGGACACCTGCTGAAGAATAGTATAAGGCCCATAGCGAATTGGTTTGATTTTGCTATGAGTCTTATCAGTAAAACGCCGCTTGTCAAGATGCAACCAAACTTTGTCACCAACCTGAAATGGATGAGGAATTCGATGTCGATCCATGGCCTTTTTCTACTGCTGTTGTGTCTTTTGCAAAATCTCAACCACCTTTGATTGAAGATTGTGCAAGTGTTGAACAAATGAGTGTGCCTTGTCTTGCTCCTTCTGAAGATGTGAAGTGACAGGAGAAGGCAAAGACAAAGGTAACTCATAAGGTGCCAAGGGCTGAAATCCCATACAAACTTCAAAGGGTGAATGACCCGTAGAAGAATGTAGGGCCCTATTATAGGCATGTTCAATATGAGTGAGACTCAAGTCCCACTTTGCTGGTGAAGCGTGATGATAGATTCGTAAACTTTGCACAAGTGTACGGTTTACCACTTCAGTCTGCCCATCGGACTGCGGATGATAGGCGATGGAAAAGTTAAGGGAAACTCCCAAAATCTTCCACAAAGAATGCCAAAAGTGACCCACAAAGCGTGAATCACGATCCGAGATAATGCTGGTAGGTAGACCAAAGGAACGCCAAATGCCGTCAAAGAAAAATTGGGCTAAGTCTGATGCGGAACTTGTCTTGCGGCATGGAATAAACTTAGCCATTTTACTGAATCTGTCAACCACCACGAACACACAATCATGTTGGCGCACTGTCATAGGAAAACCACTAACCAAATCCATGGAAATGCTTTCCCAAGGACGGGAAGGAATGGGCAAAGGCATGCCTAAGCCAAACTTCCTATTAGCTGGTTTTGAGCGACAACAAACTGCACACTGTTTGAGAAATCTCAACACATCCCTCTGCATTTTAGGCCAATAGAAAAATCGTTGCAAATGATGAAGTGTTTTATGCTTCCCAAAGTGACCACCATAAAGTGTAGAATGAGCTTCCTTAAGAAGTGACACTCTAGGCTCACAAGGAACACAAACCTTGTCCAATTTGTAAAGAAGTCCTTCTTTGATGTAGAAATCTTGGAAAGGACGCAAATTGGAAGAAGAAGGCTTACTCACTTGCTCAAATATTTTTCCAAAATCAGGATCCTGAGAATACTGATTAGGCCAAGTCTGAAATCCCAAGTGCGAAGTGGACATAACTGTTAAGGCAAGAGCGGCTGGAGGCCTACTCAAACAATCAGCAACAGTATTACTCTTCCCCTTTTTGTACTTGATCACCAAGTGAAATTGTTGGAGGTAAGAGGCCCACTTCATATGTCTTGATTCTTCAATTTTACTTTGAGATTGTAAAAACTTGAGAGGCATATGATCAGTGTGTACTACCGTATCTTTTCCCAAAAGATAGTGTCTCCAATACTTAATAGCTTGAACTAAAGCATACAACTCCTTGTCATATGTAGAATAGTTCAACTTAGCAAAGAGAAAAGTTTCTGAATGATAAGCAATCGGATGACCATTCTGTTTGAGCACAGCTCCTAAGGCAACTTTAGAGGCATCCGTTTCAATCTCAAAAGGTTGAGAGAGGTCAGGTAAAGTTAACACAGGTGTTGTACAAAGTTTCTTTTTGAGTTTCTCAAAGGCAACTTCTTGGCTTTTCTCCCAATGAAATGGAGTTTTGGACTTAGTGAGATAATGCAATGGAGCTGCAAGGGTGGAATATTGAGGAATGAACTTGCGATAAAAATTCGCAAGTCCTAGGAAACTCCTTAACTCTGTGAGAGTTGTAGGAGGGGACCACTTAAGTAAAACATCAACTTTTATGGGATCTACCTGAATTCCACTCTCACTAATCACATAGCCAAGGTAAGAAACCGAAGTATTGCCAAAAGAACACTTGGAAGAATTGGCATATAATTGATTCTTTGCAAGAATATCAAGGGTTTGGTTGGATATGCCTAAGGTGTTCCTCCCAAGTTTTTGAGAAAATCAATATATCATCAAGATATATTATGACAAATTTGTCAAGTACATCATGAAATACATCATTCATCAACCTCATGAAGGTTGCAGGAGCATTAGTAAGACCGAAGGGCATGACTAACCATTCAAAGAGACCCATCTTCGTCTTAAAAGTTGTCTTCCATGTATCCTCAGCTTGGATACGCACTTGATGATATCCACTTTTGAGATCTATTTTTGAAAAGAACTTAGCTCCTTGAAGCTGATCTAATAAATCATCAATGCGGGGTAAGGGATATCTATTCTTCACGGAAATTCTGTTCAAAGCACGAAAATCAATGCATAATCTCCAAGTGCCATCTTTTTTAAGAACTAACAAAATAGGTGAGGCACAAGCATAAGTACTTTCCTTAATGAAACCCTTAGACAACAAATCTTCTATTTGCCTTTTTATTTCTTCATTTTGCAAAATAGATTGTCTATACATGGGAGCATTAGGAAGAGAAGAACCAGGAATTATTTCAATGCTCGTGATTAATTGTGCGAATTGGAGGAAGAGACTTTGGCTCCTGAAATATGTGTGAATAACTTTGCAATATTTTATCCATTGAAGAGTGTTGCTTTGTAATGGATGTAGATGTAGAAGTGTTTTGAGAGCGAATGAAAATTAGAGCAACATCACCACCTTTCTTAATTACCCTTTTCGTTTGCTTGGAACTTAGAATGATGTTAGGAGTGTTGGTGCTTTTAATGAGAAAGACCTTACCATATTTTTGAAGTGTGTAGGTTCTTTTGAAAGCATCATAAACAGCTCTCCTATCATACTGAAAAGGTTGTCCAAGCAAAATCCCACAACAATCCATAGGAGTCACATCACAAGTGACTTGATCTATGAAATGTGGGCCAAGTGCAAATTTTAATGTGCAAGTGTGAGTGATTTCTGAGCCTCTTCCACTATCCTTCCAACCCAAAGAATAAGGTTGAGGATGAGGCTCCATAGGTAACTTCAAACGCTCGACAATGGACCTCGCAATTAGATTTTTCCGCGAGCCATTATCCACTATACAATCAGTTGCAAAATTATGAAGCAAATGGGCTCGAGTGATGAACAAAGCATCACGAGCCCCTTCTGATGAACTTACATTTACCAAGGTAACTTCATTAAGCTTACCTCGTAATTCCGTATATACTCTACTCTCTCCTACAGACTCAAGGGGACCCTTGGAAGCATCCTCCTCTTGAGTAGTAATTACTAAACTCTTCTTTTTAAGCTTAAAGCAATCAGCTTTCTCATGGCCTTTCTTCTTACAATAATTGCAAAATTTCTTAGAAGAAGAAGAAGAAGATTTAGAAGAAGAAGAAGAAGGAGTAGAAGCGGAAGGGGAAGGAGAAGAAGGAGATGGAGAAGACACATTCTTCTTTTGAGCAAAATTCTTCTTTTGTGAGAAAGAATTATTCCCTTTTGATGAGTTTGCAACCACTTGAGTAACAGATGTGCGGAATGCCTGCGATTGCGCCTTAAACTTGTCCTCCGCAAGCTGTGCCTGGTTGAAAACTTGATCCAACATTTCCATAGAAACAAACATTAGTTCCCTGTACAAATGCTCCAACAAGCCACTTTGAAATTTGAGAATCAAACCTGGAACATCATCCTCCACATTTACAAGTATTCTGAACCTGTTAAATTGGAAAATATATTCTTGTACAGACATATTAGTACCTTGTCGAAAATGAAACCATTTAATAACCAATTCCCTAGAATAATTTGAAGGATAGAAATTGGTCTTAAGACATTGTACAAGCTCATCCCATGTAGTGAGTACATCCTGTCCTCTTTTTCGTTCAACAAGTACTTTGGCTAAACCAGAAAGTTTTAGCTTAGCATAAGGCACTATATCATCTTCTGAAAGTTGAGAGTAAGAAAACCAAGAACTCATGTCAAGAATCCAACTATTCAAGACATCAGGGTTCCTGGATCCATCATACAATGGAACTTCACAACGAACTCTCAGACGAGAATCATGAGCAGAAGTTGAAGCATTATGCAAAGAAATGTCATTTACCTTCATGGCAAGATTGCCAAGGACTTCTGCCATGGTAGTGTCATTAGCTTTATCTGCCAAAGCATTTACAACATGGGCCAATTCTGCCACTTGGGCAGCCAAGTCAGAAGCCATGTGTTCCCGGGTATAAGCCAGGAGTAAAAATGAGAAAGCACTAATCAAGGAAAGAAAATGGAAATTTTCCTTGTTACAATGGAGTGCTTCTAAATTTGAAAATTTTACTCCTAAGGCTGAAAATTTTGAAATTTTTAAACTAATCTAAGGTGCAATTTAGCATTTATTAATTTAAAAATAACTTAATTAAAAATTAAATTTCATTTAATCAAAGATTAATGAATTTAATCAAGCTATTAAAAAATTAAATTAATAAACACCAAATTTAACATGCTACCTTAAATAGTAAAAAATTAAAAATTACAATAAGTTACCCTTCAAAATGACTTACAATGCACTCCCACTTAATTTCAGTGCATGAAATTCTGCTGCTACTGTGGCACACTTCCCAAGGCAAACTTCACAAAACTCCTGTTGCACGCTTCTCGAGCAGAATAAACCCAACAAAAAATTAATTAAGTGGAAAATTAGGAAATCATGCAAAATTTCAATTAGTGGCACAAAATTTTGTGCACTAATTTTCATGCACAATTCCTCAAATTTCATGCACAAAGTTTCGTGCACAAAATAATGGGCTCCAAGCACGTAGCCGCCCCGGCCGATCGGTGTCGGCCTCGGCGCTGTCGACCGTAGGCCCGAAGACGTCCGACAGGACCTATCGATGCTATCATAATGGCCCCGTGATCATAGGCCCGTAGCCTCGACAAGCTTGTCAGGCACTGCGTCGTAGATGCCAAGCTTGTAGATGCCTGACAATGCTGTCAGGCACTACGACACGGTTGATCCTGCCGCACCAGAGCCGCAACCTGACAAGCTGTTAGGCTGTCAGGCTGACGGACAGTGCAAACTACCGTTGGCTCGGCCCTGGGCACTGTGCCGACGTCGAACAGTGACGGCCCAGTTGGCACGCCTAGCGCTGTCAAGTTGATAGCAGGTTCAGATCTACTATCAGACCTGACGAACGCGTCATGCGATAGCCGCAATCGCTATCACTATGAACAGCGATTGTTGTCGGCTAGCTGCCCGACGACAGGCGACCGACAAGCAACAACGGACAGGCGTCGTGAGCTACTGAAAGCTGCCATGGCCTAGCCGGGCTGTCGAATGCAGCCAAACCTGCTACAAGGCTTTGGCTGCTTCAAAAAAATATAATATATTTTTTTTTTACAATGCAGCAATAAAATAATATATTAACAAAATAATATATTAACTAAAAATAAAGGCTTTTCTATTACAAATTAAAAAAATTTAAAAATTAACCAGGGGGGTTAATTCTAAAATTTGAAAAGCTTAAATTGCAAAAATGCAAGCAACCAGCTCCCACCAGTAGCTCTCCTTTCAAGATCCGGTCGACACACGACCAGCATTTGAAAGGCAACCAGATCTAAGTCGACACACGACCTAGCTTTGATGACCTCCTGGAGCTCTTCAGTACTCAAAAATGGGGGGGAGCAGGGTCAAATGGCTCCCTAATCCTAATTGGACCGTAGCTACGATCCAATCCCTTCCAAGGATCACAATATGAAGAACTCTGAGGCAAACTTTTCCTATACCTCTTGAGCATAAGCAAAAAGTTGGAACGAGGAGTTTGTCGACGAAGGAACTTCCTTCTCCGAATGGTTTTCAAGCTCCCTTTGGGCTTAAACCGAGTCCTCAATGAGAAAATATTTCTCATAATAAAACTATCTCCTATCCTCTCACCTCACAAGCCCTAGTGCAAACATGAACTAGGCTCTGATACCAATGAAAAGGATTGAAAATCCAACTAAGTGTTCTATTATTTACAATTCAATATATAGGCACTAATGGCCCAAAATACATAACCAACCCATTAAATCATGGATTTGATTCAATATGCTTAACCATAAGCTACAAAGGTGCAAAGGAGAATGCACGTAAACTTCTAAGTTAAGAGAAAGGAATATTGCTAACTAGAAGATCCATTTTAGCTATCTTGAAGTACACACTTCCTACTTTGAGTTCACACTTACTAACTAACACTCTAAATGACAACTAGAAGATAACTAGTGCCCACAAGTGCATGTGAGAAGGAGACTCACTTACAATTATTAATTTGCAAGAAATAAACTATGCAAACCTAGCTAGGAACTACTACAGGGGTCATATGAAAGATTAAACATCAATCCTCATCAAGGCACTCCATGCTCTTTTATGGTAGCAACACAACCAAATTACAAGTTTGAAATGTAGCTCATGAAAACCGTTGTCTCAACATAGCAAGGATGCATCGTTTTGTTGTCCACTTTGATAACGTCCCTCAGGTAGTTCATCACATATGCATATTTTCATATTCTCTTGTGATTAATGCCCCAGTCTCCTATTTCTCAAATAGAATATTTATAATTTATAAAATTTAAACTTAGCATGAAATGATTCTCTTAAGATCAAAGGATTTCTTAAATAGCCAATCGCATTACTTGGAAATTGTATCTTGAGTATTTGTAATACCTAAAATCATATTGCCAACTGTGGCCACATTGATGGATTTAGAAAGTAGCATATTGATTGGATGAAAATTCTTTATATTTTCCTCATTCCTTAATCATACAGCTTTGGGAATTTCTACTCACATGGTTTAGAATTCTCCGTCAGACCATCTACTCCATTAATGCTTGTCAAAAATAATAAATAATAGATACCAGTTTCTCTCAAGCTCATCATTTGTTATATAAATATTGGTTGTTAGACCATATTTATGTTCTATTTTTTCCATGTGTCATCACATTCTATGGTAGTATGACTATGAAAGAACATCTCACAATTATTCCAAAATGATATGAATTTTATAATTTTTCATGGATAATCAGAGTATACGGATAAATCATGGGTACTAAAACCTTGTAAGCAATAGAGGAACATCAACGTTGTTTAGCTCACAAAAACCTTATAAATATAATACTATAGCTATAGGTTAACATCATTTTTCTATTTTGCACTCTACCATTTGTTGGCACCATACACTACCACTACATCTCCATCTATATCATCCACATCGTGGGAGACAAAACTTTTCTTCGAACAAACTTGTGTCCACAATAGGAATATTTTCATATTTTTTTATGTTGAATCATATATCTCCATCATGTAATAGTGCATAGGTTTAATCACATTGTCACACATCATCAAACACAAATTCCCACATGATTACACCGAAAGACCCTATTGTACCTATAATTTTTGGAATATTTCCAAAAGTAATGCAAGATAATATTCAATAATGTAGTCATTGGAGGTACGAGGGAATGAATGATGAGGATATTTAATTTATGATGTATATTATGGTTACATCAATAGATATCCATCGTAGTCTTATCTCTTTATTTTGACTCGTTTAATCCCACACACGGGATGCATTGGCAATGAACATGGCTGAAAAGAACCAACACCCATAATATTTTTATCACCACATGGTGATCTAGGATCTTCACACATCTAGTTCTTACCTACCATGTGATCTTTATCCACTGTCCTCTAGCTATCAGTTTGAGTGTACCTTTTTCAAATGCGAGAATTGCATGCATATTTATCCCACATGCCTTTGAGGAATAATATGGTGATATTTTATCAATGCAAATCCACTCTATTCCCATTGACTCATATATGGCCCATAGGGGTACCTTGGTTCATGCCACATGATGTCCTTGCTCCAACATTCATGTATTTGTGTTGATCATGCTCCGATGTTGTGTCCCGTTGGTTGATCGAGATTTCACCTTAGAAATCTCACCACATGTCAAAACATAAATAAAAAACAAAACCCCCATTTTTTATAAAATTATTTTTTTATTATTGAATTAATTTTAAAGGCTTGATTTAATTTTAAATCAAAACATTAAAGTTAAAAATTAAACATTGAACTCAACAATTAAAATTTAAAAGGGTAACATTGTTTTAACTCAAAATCACTAAAATTAAAAATTAAAACATTAAGCTCAACAATTAAAAATTGAAAAGGGTAACGTTGTTTTAAATCAAAACCACTAAAATTAAAAATTAAAAGGTAACATTGTTTATAACTCGAAATGACTAAAAATAAAAATTGAAACATTAAGCTCAACATTTAAAAATTAAAAGGTAACATTGAACAAACATTAAAAATTGTAATCCACATTGCAAAATTTATTGGTAGGGACTTCTTGACAAATCACTCAAATCAAACCAAAATTTGGGTCCCCAAACTGGGGTATGTTGTGCAATGGTAACAACACCTTCCTATGCTAATAAGGATATTTTCTACCTATACGACTATGTTATACACTTGGGAGAAGGTGTATACTCCTGACTATTGAGTTTTTAGCCCAAGTTATGATCCAAGAGCTTTGATATAGTACATTAAATCAAAAGGGGTAGCTAATATAGCTTTAGTTGGTATCCTTTTCCATGTTCTACTGAATATTAGATTAAAATTTGAGACTACTTGCTGATATTTTTGCATAGATGTGAACTTGTTTAGGAGGGAAAAGGAATCGGTGGATATTATTCTACAAAAGGTTCGGCTAATGTATCCAATTAAGTGATGCTATTATATTCTAAGGTCCTAAACCAATACAAAAATTTTCCTCTAAATTATAGGGCTAAAATCCTTACAATCACATCTTCATTTCTAATGTTGTGTACAACTGCTAAGTTTAGCATATCCTGGAAATGTTCATAAGAAGTATTACCTAGACCATCATATGTTGGGTATATATTTGGATACATCTTAGGGAATATCATGCATTTTATCAATTCTTAAAGGACCAGTGATATCCTAATTAGTGTATTTGTATAAAGTTTGATTTGGGTTTACATTTTGCTATGCACCCATGTTTACTAGGCTTTTAAAAGAATTGGTCTTCGAGGTACCCTAGGGGATATTTCAATTAGAACCTCTTACAACTATGAGCCTAGGAATAAACTTCTAATAGTATTAAACCCTCTTAGGTTAAGCTCATAAAATGTGATAGGGTCTTGGCTATTTTTGATAGAGGACTTGGTATTCATGAAAAATATGAGCTACTAGTAAAGGTCTCTTAGGTTCTTGATATTAGGAAGTCACCAAGTGAATTTTATTTCAGCGCTTAATTATGTCAATACAATCCACTAAATCTTGATTCCTCTATTAAGAGTAGAAATGAAATCTTGTGGGTGAACTAATATTTCCAATGAACAGGGTCCCACCAGGTGTGTGAAAATTATTGGGGTCTCAAATAACATCAAGGAAAACTTGAAACTATAATTATCATCTACTTACTATATATTAGGTGATCACCCAATAATCAAATCTCAAACCCTAATGTTGGATGAGTCAAATATTACTTTAACCCAACCTCCATAGTAGGCTGGTATACCTTGTCAAATAATCTGAGTGTTGACTCATTTAAGCTTAGTTAAATGTATAAATATAGGGATAGAAAAGGGGTAAGGGTCAAAAAAATATTTAATGAATAGTGGTCGAATATAGCTAACAACATAAACATCTATAGGAAAACCTCCCACAAATCAATTTCTAGTAATCCACACTTGAGATTAACAACATTTAAAACCAATAACCTTCATCATTAGAGTGCATAATCACATAAAATACTATTTTAAAACATCTAAACTACTAATAATCCAAATTGTAGAATTAGATCAATACCTAGACTAATAGTAAAAGAAATTTCCTTCAAGCATATATTTAAACATTAAGCATTTCAAAGTGCTCTAAGTTAGAAATACAATATCAACATAATACACTAAACATAGCAACAATAGAAGAAATGACTTCACAAATCAAATTTGTCATGAAAGCAAAGAAGATAGAGGTTTGAGGAAAACATCCAAGTAATGCTCCTATTTATTTACATAAAATATACAGCAACAGTGCAAGCAAACACTCTAGAGCCGACCCTTGAAAATGAGGGTTTGACCTCTATTTATAGATTTATATGTGATTTTAAAATATTTGAAAGAATTGGAATATTACAAGGAATTTGAAATGCCAGATTAGCAAGGTGTTGAAGTGGTACCCTCTTGTTTGATTTGAAAGAAGAATATGTCTATGCAATATTTTTTTCCTCTACAACTTGAATTCTATAGTCATTCAAATCTCATGGCTTCTAGCTTTATACTAAGTCAATCTAAAATTAGGTTCGTTCATATTTCTTATCGAGTCTATCTCATCATGGATCTACAACTAAATATTATTGTGATTCTTGATCCTCTTTTTCTTTGCATTCCTATTCATTTATAGCTTAGAGACCTTTAAAATACAATCTATGGATTTGTACTAAGTCAAATACTACTTTTATACATGGCTTGAAAAACATGGTATTTTAGCCATTGATATCCAATTGAATGACTAAGATTAGATTATCAAGGACATGTTACGCTTGCTCGTGGTCTGCAACACCTTACACTATAGAGACAATGGCCACTTTGCTTCTTACTTCTTTCAACAACATATATTGTGTTCTAGCCCACTACTTGAAACTTTAGTTCATCGATGTTGACTGCTTTGACTATGGGATGAAATAAAGGAGACTTATTACCTTGATTTGGAATTATGCTCTAGGCCATGCGGTGTGTAGATGTGTTCTAGCCTTCTCTCATTTTTTCCACAATAACCTTATTGTTATTTCAAGCTATGACATAGAACTTTATTTCAAAAAGATGTGGTCCCCCAGTTTAGAATGCCAACTCACAATTTTGATCAATACTGACTGTAGGGTAGAACACTATGCTACATCACTAGAATGGAGCATGTTTTCTAGACCATGTGGTATATAGTCATGCTCTGGATCACTTTTTAGAATGTCACCCTACTAGATTTGACCACTTTGATCATGGCATAGAACCATGTTCTGAGTCGCATGGGATGAAACATATGCTAAGTCGTGATTCTCTAGACCACAATTTGAAGTGCTAATTTTTTTATGTTTTACTTGGTTGACCGTGGTGTGGAACCATTTTCTAAGCTACACAGGATGAAACATGCTCTGAGCCACGTGGGATGAAACATGCTCTAGCTCACAATTGGATGGCAAGAACATCAACCTTGACTACATTGACCATGGGCTAGAACCATTCTCTAGGTCATGAGGGACATAAAATTATTGCAATCTGATCCATATTCTTTGTGCTCTGATCTGCATTCAAAAATATGCTAACTATAATTTTGACTTGGTTGATCGTGGGCTAGAACATGTTGTGTTGCATCGCTTCCACGGTTTCAAGAACTCTTAGGACTTAGAAAAAATTTGCAAAATTTTCTATGTATGTGGTCATTTTGGGCCTACAGGTCCAAGGTTCAAACCACAACCATTGATTTAGTTACATGAAACTATTATTAATATTGATTTAATAACAAGTTTGTTTAATAATCAATATTAATAGTTTTATTAGCTTATATAAAGAGGGTTAAAAATATTAATATAAGGTTGAAGACTTTTGTCTTATTAATATTGATTAAATAATGAGGTTGATTAATAATCAATATTAATTATGAAAATATATAAGGATTATAGTTGGGTCTATTAGAAGAGTAATAAACCCATGTTTTAAGAAAATTGTAAGAGTTATTAATGGAAATATTGTATTGGTAAAAACTCTATGTTTAATAAATGAGGAATTATTATTGACTATTAAAGATTTGAATAGTAAATTTATCCAAGGGGATAGACGTGGCTTGTGTAGCAAAAGAACCATAATTGAGTGGGAGAAGTATGGGTTTCTCTTATTTTTGACTAATAAGTATTGTACCATAACAATCCTACATAGATGTGTCAAATTAAGAGATGAGGGTTAGGGGATTAACATCACCTTTAAGTGATATGGGCCTTAAAGGGAAACCTTATGCCACGGTCAAGTTGTTTCTTATAGGGTAGTGTAAGGAAATGGAGGGAAAAATTAAGGCATATTTTCTAGCAGTGAGGTTAGAAGAGTGAACCCCCACATCGAAATAATATTTTAAAGTCTATTATGGAACTGATATCTTGTATTGTTATCGAATTTATTTGCATGAAGCATGTTCTTGCATTGTTTTTGGATGATTTTATTTACATGATGCATGTTAGACTTACATATTCATTCAAAGAGTTGTCCTGATCCCTATACTTAACTTCAAAGCTTTGATGGAGAAAAGCTTTATCAAGTAGAAGACATTAAAAAGGAATATGAGACTAATGACCATTATATATTAATATATTGAAATATAATGTTGTATTTGGAGATGAGTAATACTTAAAAGGTATCATGTGTATAAGTTATGCTATGTGATGATTATGATGAAGGAATGGATATCCTTGTAAACATTCTTGTTGTATTATCATGAATTTTGTTCAAAGGATGAAATATAAATTATTTCTTTCCTTCTATGTTAAGTTTCTTTAGAAATAAATTTTTGATAGCAAGATAGATAAATTATATTTATTGAATAAGATGATGGAATAATTTTTTAGCAAGGTGCAACAACAGTATTGTCATTGTTGTCAACACAATCAGATAGATCTGTTGATGCAGTGGATAGGAAGTTCAAAAGCTATTCAGATGCAGAAGACAGGAGTTCAAAGGTTATTCAGAGTATGTACAATGATTTTCCAAGAAGACCGAAGTGGCCCATATGCAAAAGATCAAAGAAAAAAGACAAGTAAGAAAAGTGTCGCGATATCGCGACATATACAACAGGCAAGAAAAACTGTCATGATTTCGTGACATGTTGGAAGAGAGAGAAAAAGCAGGAAAAACTATCGTGATTTCGTGACATGTTGGAAGAGAGAGAAAAAGCAGGAAAAACTATCACGATTTCGCGACATGTTGGAAGAGAGAAAAAGTAGAAAAACTGTCACGATTTCGTGACATGTTGGAAGAGAAAAAGGCAAGTGGAAAAATTGTCATGATTTCGTGACATGTTGGAAGAGAAAGAGAAAGCAGGAAAAAGTGTCACGATTTCATGACAAGTTCGAAGAAAGAGAACAAGTAAGAAAAGTGTCATGATTTCGTGACATGTCACATTTTTGTGACTAAAATAGGAGAGAGAAAGTAAGTTTGAAAAGTGTCATGATATCGTGACATGTCACATTTTCACGACAAAAGAAAGAGAGGAAGCGTACGAAAGCAGAACTATCATGATTTCATGACAAAAGCAAAAAGCAAGACTTCAGAAGCAAAAGTGTCATGATTTCGTGACAAAAGCAAAGGAGTCAAGTATGGAAGTAGAAGTGTCATGATTTCATGACAAAAGAGAGAAGAAGATAAGGGGTTTGAAAAAAAAAGAAAGAATGTATGATTTAAAAAAAGAGAAGACTTAAGGTAAAGTGTCACGATTTCATGACAAAAGCAAAGAAGTAAAGTAAAGAAGAAGTGTCGTGATTTCATGACAAAAGCAGAGAATAAGACTTCGAAGGTAGAAGTGTCATGATTTTGTGACAAAAGTAAAGAAGCTAAGTATGGAAGCAGTGTCACGATTTCATGACAAAAGCTAAGTTGAAGACTATGGAGGTAGAAGTGTCATGATATCGCGACAAAAGCAAAGTCGAAGTCTATGGAAGTAGAAGTGTCGCGATATCATGACAAAAGCAAAGACGAAGTATACGGAGGTGGAAATGTCATGATATCATGACAAAAGAAAAGATGAAGTCTAAGAGGTAAAAATGTCATGATATCATGACAAAATAATAGAGAAAGCGTATGGAGGTGAAAGTGTCACGATATCATGACATGTTATTTTCGTGGCAACAACAACAAAAGAAGCTATAGAGGCAAAAATGTCATGATTTTGTGATAGGTCATAAATGCGTAAGTCAAGAAGGAGAACCCAACTAAAATGAGAAGTATGATAGTGGACCGACATCACTACGACATTTACAGGGGCAGTTATAGAGTGATTTCATACTGCTGAAATATGAAGAGTGATCAAAAGTTAGTATGGTGGTTACAGGGTCTATCCAGAATGAAATCATCAAGCGATGGATAAACCGAACATCTTCTTGAGTTGAAGCCGATGAAGACCGATGACAACCGACTAAAATTAGGGTTTATAGTTGTTATGAAAGCTGACTAAGATTAGGATTTACAACCGACTAAGATTAGGGTTTTCATCATAAAAAATATTGTTATAAAAGGAGGGTTGTTTGGAGAATTGAGATGATGGTCGAATGTGTGTGAAATACGATCATTGTGCGTAGAGAGCAAGTCATGTCGAATCATGCTAAGTGCAAAATTTGCAAAGAGAGCAGAGTGCATAAAAGGGAGAAGATGATCGTGAAGTTTGACTGTAACGAAGCAGAGTGTGCGAAGTGATTGTACAGAGAGAGCAGAGTGTAGAGAACGCAAAGGTGAAGAAGACTAGTCAGGGTCTTGCAAAAGCAAAGGTATCTTACTATCAAACTTATAGATTCAAATTGAAGTCCAGGTTGTAGCTTGGCATCAGGGTTGGTGCTCCTTTCTGTTGGATAAATAAGGGTTGGTGCTTGGTGTAAAAGTGGTGGGTGTGATAAATAAGGGGTTGGTGCTCCTTTATTGGTGCAGATAAATAAGGGGTTGGTGCTCCTTATAGTGGGTGTTGGTAAATTGATTGTAAAGTTGGTGCTTTGCAAAGGCTAGATTTGGATGGTAGTCCAAGCAGTCAATTTTTGAGGAGTAGCCACATTGGTGAACCTCGTTAAATCTTGTGTTGTGTGATGCTCTTTTGTTATACTTGTTGTATCTAGTAATAAGTTTTAATTGTTACGGTATTAAGAGCTATAAATTTAAGTTTATAGAGCTACACTGATTCACCCCCCCTCTCAGTGTCATTGTAAGACTAACAATTGGTATCAGAGCTAAGTTCTTGTATAAGCTTAACCAGCTAGGGTGATCTTGGAAGTAACACAATGGCAGGTGGTGAAGGCTTCTCATCAAACAAAGCACCATTGTTTGATGGATCTAATTACGCATTCTAGAGAATCAGGATGCAGACATATCTCTGTGCTTTGGGATACGACATCTGGGATTCAGTAGTTAGTGGATACACAATACCCATCACTCCTCCAAAAGAGGCTGACAAAAAGAAACTGTTTGAAAATAACTCAAAAGCAAAGAATGCTATCATGTGCGGATTAGCAGATAGTGAACTAGTAAAGATCATGAGCTATAAAATGGCAAAAGAAATATGGGACAAACTAAGGAGTATTCATGAAGGAGATGATAAGATCAAGGAGGCCAAGTTATAGACACATCGAGCTTAGTTCAAAGCATTAAATATGAATGACGATGAAAACATTGAGGCATATATGTTGAGAGTTAATGGAATCATTAATGCGATCAGAGGACTCGACGAGGATATCGAAGACTCTACCATCATGAAAAAGGTATTAAGATCTCTTCCTCAAAGGTTTGATTCTAAAGTCTCAGTGATAGAAGAAGCTAAAAATCTAAATTATTTTAGTATAGATGAGATGTATGGTTCTTTGACTGCATATGAGATGAGGATAGGAAGATCTAAACCCACAGATAGAGAAGCGGCTTTTAAAGCCCTTAAAAATAAAAATGCAAAACAAGAGTCCGAGGAAGAAGAGACATCAGATGAAATGGAAGCAAACTTTGTTAGAAAACTAAAAAGGGGAAAAGGAAAATACAGAGGAAAGCTACCATTTAAATGTTTCAACTATGGAGGCATTGGGCATTTTGTGACTAAATGTCCACTTAATGAGAAGAACAAAAATGATGAAGGATCGCACCAAGAAAGAAGTGACTAGAAGAAGAAAATGAATTTCAGAAAAGGCAACTTCAAGAAGAAAAGTTTCATCTCCAGGAATGCCAGTTCAACAAAAGACAGCTCCGATGAGGATTCTAAAGAGGAAACAGGTGAAGCTCTTTTCATGGCATTTGAAGAAGTAAAATCAGAAAAGGAAGAAGGAGTGAACTCTGAAGTATGTGGTGAAAACCCTAAGGCTGAAGTAGATCTAGAAGGTGAGTTGATCTCTGCACTTGAAGAGTGGAAAATAGAGAGGAAAAAGAATAAGAAAATTTCAAAAAATCTTGAGGATGCAAATGAAATCATAACCAATCTGAAAGTATAGATAGAAGAATACAAGAAAATATCTGAAGATCTCGAAGTACAAATTACCATGAAAATAGATTATTGCTGCAAACTAGAAGAAGAGAATGTTGGTTTACGAATGTAGATAGAAGAGATGAATCACAAAATTAGTTGCTATCACAAACGCGAAGAAAGTTCTATGAAGCTGGATAAGATTATAAATGACCAAAGGCCTACAGGCATCAAATTTGGTCTGGGTTTCATCGAAGGAGAATCATCAAATGGATCAAAGGCCAGAAATGTAGAATCCATAAAGAATGAAGATAAGAAATAGGTTGATCAAGGAAAAATGTCTCATGCAAAAGAAAGCAATAATGCCAGGCACGAAAGGAGAATTGACAATGATGGATTCACCAATGTCACACATCAAAGAAGAAGAAGACCTATGGCTCCTACGACAACATGGCAAAGACCATCACCCAGGTTCAATTATCCCTTTTCTGGTTTCTATTTTAAATGCAATGGCTATGGACATAAAATCTCAGACCGCAAATATAATGTAAGACCAAGGAATTTCACCAAGTAGAAATGCTTTTTCTCCTCTGATGAATTATACAATAGAATGTTATAACTATCATAATTTTGGGCACATTGCAAGAAACTATAGAAGTACATTTGCATCAAATCAGTTTTAGGGAAGAAAATTTCAACCAAATAGGATGAGACAAAATAGAAAACTTCCCAAAAAACATGCACAAGCTATTGATAAGGGAAAGGCAAAACAAGAGCCCAAAACTACTATCAAAATGGAGTGGAAAGAAAAAGAGCGACTTAAGGAAGAAAAGGAATCCTTAATCGTACAAACAACATTTAAAGCACAGAATAAATATGTACCATGGATACTTGATAGTGGATGCTCTAGTCATATGACAGGTGACAAACAAAAATTTGAGAAGTTACAGAAATATGAAGGTGGTTCAATAAAGTTTGGAAATAATGATGGAGCTAAGATAGTTGGCAAAGGTTCAGTTAAAATTAGTGACAAAAAAATTAAGTCGAAGAAGTCTTGTTTGTGGATGGTTTGAAACATAACTTGTTGAGCGTAAGTCAGATTTGTGATAAAGGTCATGAAGTAGTTTTTAAGAAGCAGGGTTGTGAAGTCAAAAAAACAAACAGTGGAAAATTGATAGCAACTGGATCAAGGACATCTGGAAACCTGTACACGCTCTCAGAGACTTCAGAAGGAGCTTGTTTTATTGGATAGGAAGAAGAAAATTGGTTGTGGCACAAGAGACTCGGTCATATCAGCTTTGATAATCTAGTAAAAATCAACTCAAAAAGGGCAGTGAGAGATATTCCCACCATCAAAACCCTGCAAACAACATTTGTGCTTCATGCCAAAAGGGGAAGCAAACTAGAGTCACATTCAAAACAAAAGAGTACTACACAAGCAAACCTTTGGAACTAATACACACTGATTTATGTGGACCCATGAGAACACAAAGCATAAATGGTGACAAATATTTTATGTTGTGCATTGATGACTATTCCAGAATGACATGGATATTTTTCTTGAAGCATAAATCAAAAGCTTTTGAAATGTTCAAGACTTTCAAAAACCAAGTTGAGAATGAAACAGGAAAGAGGATCAAATGTTTAAGATCAGATAGAGGAGGAGAATTCATTTCAGAGGAGTTTACAGAGTACTATGAAAAATACGGTATTAGGAGACAGTTTTTAGCAGCCAGGACACCTCAACAGAATGGAGTGGTAGAAAGAAAGAATAGGACAGTGCAGGAAATGGCATGGACTATGTTGGTTGAAAGCAGAGTAGCAGATAGATTTTGGAAAGAAGCAGTCCATACTACGGTGTATATCCAAAATAGGTACATGCTGAGAACACATGAAAGCAAAACTCCTTATGAGTTGTGGTTCGGTAAAAGGGCAACAACAAAATACCTCAAAGTTTTTGGCAGCAAGTGCTACATCAAAAGAACTGAAGATAATCTTGGTAAGTTTGAAGATAGAGTGGATGAAGGTATTTTTGTTGGTTATTCATCAAAAAGCAAAGCTTACAAATGCTACAACAAGAGGCTAAAGAAAATTGTGGACAGTGTCGATGTTAAATTTGATGAAGGTAGAGAACGAGTAATTAGCTATGAAAAGAACTACCCAATTTATGAAGAGGTTATTGAAGGAGATGAGGAAAACGAAATGGAAAAGATACAAAAAATTGACTCAGATGATTTAAGTTGTGATTCAAAAGTGGAAGAAAATAAGAAATTCAAAACAGGTAGCTGGCAGAAAAATCATCCTAGAGAGCAAATAATTGGAGACCCCAAAGTTGGTGTTCAGACAAGAAGAAGAGTAGTAAGTAACTACTCTCTATTATCCAGCATTGAGCCCAAAAATGTTGTTGACGCAAGCAAAGATGAAAGTTGGATGAAGGCAATAAATGAAGAATTAGATCAGATCGAGAAAAATGAAACTTGGGAGTTAGTACCTAGACCTACAAATAAAAATATAATCGGGACTAAATGGATTTTTTGAAACAAATTGAATGAAGACGGACAGGTAGTCAGAAATAAAGCAAGATTGGTATGTAAGGGTTATGCACAAGTTGAAGGCATTGACTTTGAGGAAACTTTTGCACCAGTAGCTAGACTAGAGGCAATTAGAATGTTTCTGGCTTTAGCAGTCTACAAGAATTTCAAAGTTTATCAAATGGATGTGAAATCAGCGTTTTTGAATGGGAAACTTGAAGAAGAGGTTTATATTGAGCAACCGGATGGTTTCCAACTTGGTGATGATCCCAACTTGGTTTGCAAGTTGAAGAAAGCATTATATGGCTTAAAAAAGGCACCCCGAGCATGGTATGCAAGGCTAGACAACTATCTCACTCAACAAGGGTTTAAGAAAGGTATGGTGGATAGTAATTTGTATGTCAAAATAGAAAATGGGCATCTTATTGTTCTTGTTGTATACGTAGATGATATCATATTTGGCAGCAAGAAAGATGAGTCATGTAAAGATTTAGCAAATAAGATGCAGAAAGAATTTGAAATGTCAATGATTGGTGAACTTTCGTATTTCCTCGGGTTGCAAGTTAATCAAAATAAGAAGGGCATATTTATTTCTCAAGTTAAATATGTGAAAGAGATGTTAAAAAAGTTCACAATGGAGGATTGTAAGCCAGTTAGCACTCCCATGATGACAAGTTGCAAGTTGAGCAAGGATGACAAATCTCCACCTATTGATCAAACCATGTACAGATCTATGATTGGGAGCTTACTATACCTGACAGCTACCAGACTAGATATTTTGTAGGAAGTATGCATGGTAGCATGATTTCAGGCTAATCCCAAGGAGACTCATGTGACAGCAGTGAAGAGGATTCTTCGGTACCTCAAGGGTACTATGGAGTATGGGTTATGGTATCCGAAAGGTAAAGACTTCACCCTTATTTTGTATTCAGATGCAGATTGGGCAGGAGGTGTCGATGACAGAAAGAGTACCAATGGAGGTGCATTCTATCTTGGAGACAGATTGGTCACGTGGCACAGTAAGAAACAAGAGTCAGTTTCTTTATCGACAGTAGAGGCAGAATATATTGCAGCGACAACATGTTGTACGTAGGTATTGTGGATGAAACAAACCCTGAAAGATCTTGGTATTAGCTTCAGTGAGCCAATATCAATTAAGTGTGATAACACCAGTGCCATTAACATCTCCAAGAATCCGGTTATGCATTCACGCACAAAACACATTGCTATCATGTATCACTTTTTGAAGGAGAAAGTTGTGGAAGGTGAGGTTAAGTTGGATTTTGTTCCAACTACAGAGCAAGTAGCAGATATCTTCACAAAACCATTGCCCAAGGAAGTTTTTGAGTACCTTCACAATAAATTGGGAGTGGTCACACTTCCCAAGAATTGACTAGCTACAGGGATCACATTCTCATGGGGAGCATTTAAGTATTTGATTATCTTTTTGCTCATGTTCATGATTTTTGCTAAGTGTAATAAATTTTTCCTGAGAATGTTGTGCATGGACTCAAGGGGAGTCTGCAGTAGCCCTTTGGTATTATTGTCAAAGGGGGAGAAGAGTTACAGGAAATTGCACATGTGTTGCCAAAAATTCCAAAGGGGGAGATTGTTGAGCAAGGTGCAGCAACAGTATTGTCATTGTTGTCAACACAGTCAGATAGATCTGTTGATGCAGTGGACAGGAAGTTCAAAAGCTATTCAGATGCAGAAGACAGGAGTTCAAAGGTTATTCGTAGTATGTACAGTGATTTTCCAAGAAGACCGAAGTGGCCCATATGCAAAAGATCAAAGAAAAAAGACAAGTAAGAAAAGTGTCACGATATCGCGACATATACAAAGAAGAAAGAAAAACTATCACGATTTCATGACATGTTGGAAGAGAGAGAAAAAGTAAGAAAAATTGTCACGATTTCGCGACATGTTGGAAGAGAGAGAAAAAGTAGAAAAACTATCACGATTTCATGACATGTTGGAAGAGAAAAAGGCAAGTGGAAAAACTATCACGATTTCGTGACATGTTGGAAGAGAAAGAGAAAGCAAGAAAAAGTGTCACGATTTCATGACAAGTTCAAAGAAAGAGAACAAGTAAGAAAAGTGTCACGATTTCATGACATGTCACATTTTCGTGACTAAAATAGGAGAGAGAAAGTAAGTTTGAAAAGTGTCACGATATCATGACATGTCGCATTTTTGTGACAAAAGAAAGAGAGGAAGCGTACGGAAGTAGAAGTGTCACGATTTCAACAAAAGCAGAAAGCAAGACTTCGAAAGAAGTGTCACGATTTCATGACAAAAGAAAGAAGTAAAGTACAAGTAGTGTCATGATTTGTGACAAAGGAGAAGTTGTGTTTTAGTGATTTTATGACAAAAGCAGAGAAGAAGACTTCGAAGGTAGAAGTGTCATGATTTCATGATAAAAGCAAAGAAGTAAAGTATGGAAGTAGAAGTGTCATGATTTCATGACAAAAGCAGAGAAGAAGACTTTGAAGGCAGAAGTGTCATGATTTCATGACAAAAGCAAAGAAGCTAAGTATGGAAGTAGAAGTGTCATGATTTCATGACAAAAGCTAAGTTGAAGACTACGGAGGCATAAGTGTCATGATATCGTGACAAAAGCAAAGTCGAAGTCTATGGAAGCAGAAGTGTCACGATATCATGACAAAAGCAAAGACGAAGTATACGGAGGCAAAAATGTCACGATATCATGACAAAAGAAAAGATGAAGTCTATGGAGGTAGAAATGTCATGATATCATGACAAAAGAATAGAGAAAGCGTACGGAGGTGAAAGTGTCACGATATCATGACATGTATTTTCATGGCAACAACAACAAAAGAAGCTATAGAGGTAGAAATGTCACGATTTCATGATAGGTCGTAAATGCGCAAGTCAAGAAGGAGAACCCGATTGAAATGAGAAGTATGATAGTGGACCGACATCACTACGACATTTATAGGGGCAGTTATAGAGTGATTTCATACTGCTAAAATATGAAGAGTGATCAAAAGTCAGTATGGTGGTTATAGGGTCTATCTAGAATGAAATCATCAAGCGATGGATAAACCGAACATCTTCTTGAGTTGAAGTCGATGAAGACCGATGACAACCGACTAAAATTAGGGTTTATAGTTGTTATGAAAGCTGACTAAGATTAGGATTTACAACCGACTAAGATTAGGGTTTTCATCATAAAAAATATTGTTATAAAAGGAGGGTTGTTTGGAGAATTGAGATGATTGTGGAATGTGTGTGAAATATGGTCATTGTGCATAGAGAGCAAGTCATGTCGAATCATGCTAAGTGCAAAATTTGTAAAGAGAGCAAAGTGCACAAAAGGGAGAAGATGATCATGAAGTTTGACTATAACGAAGCAGAGTGTGCGAAGTGATTGCATAGAGAGAGCAAAGTGTGCAAAGAATGCAAAGGTGAAGAAGACCAGTCAGGGTCTTGCAAAAGCAAAGGTATCTTACTGTCAAACTTATAGATTCAAATTGAAGTCCAGGTTGCAGCTTGGCATCAGGGGTTGGTGCTCCTTTCTGTTGGTGTAGATAAATAAGGGGTTGGTGCTCCTTTCTGTTGGTGCAGATAAATAAGGGGTTGGTGCTCCTTTCTATTGGTGTAGATAAATAAGGGGTTCTGGTGGTAATAATTGGTGCTTTTTGGGGATAAATAAGGGGTTGGTGCTCCTTACAGTGGGTGCTGGTAAATTGATTGTAAAGTTGGTGCTTTGCAAAGGCTGGATTTGGATGGTAGTCCAAGCAGTCAATTTTTGAGGAGTAGCCACATTGGTGAACCTCGTTAAATCTTGTGTTGTGTGATGCTCTTTTGTTATACTTGTTGTATCTAGTAATAAGTTTTAATTGTTGCGGTATTAAGAGCTATAAATTTAAGTTTATAGAGCTACACCGATTCACCCCCCTCTCAGTGTCATTGTAAGACTAAAAATAATAGGAAAAGTAATTAATGAAATTTGGTTATGATTTTCTAGATGTTGCTTTACTTCATTTCATGTAAATAAAGAAAAATCTTAATATAGTATTATGATTGAAAGAAGTTTCTAATGTATTTAGTCTTTATCAATATGATATGTTGATGTTAGTATTGAATTTTGGTATGGTTTACTATAGTACTCTATTTTTGTGAGTTAGACAAAAATGTTTGAATAGGAACCTTGGGTTAAGAGGGGATTATTATAGGTATGATTGTTAAGTGTCATATTAGTTAACACTAGAGTTTAGTAGCACCTAATACTAGTTGAGTTTATGGGTAGACAAATCAACTAGGTAAATTTGGTAAATGTGTCTGACAAACCCTAGCGATGAGGCTTGGGGTGATCCTAGTGGTGAGGATTGTGTGATCCTAGTAGTGGATTGGTATGGGATAACCCGCAATCCATTCACACCAACCAAGGCAGTATAGTGGTGGTACTTTACGGTTAGGCAAGTGTGATCATGATCATTAGTAGGTGAGTGGTAATGGTCTTAGTTAGTTTCATGGGTAGATGAAACTAACTAATCACTAAGGCATTATACCATAATAATCCTACATAGATGCTAGTATGTAGGGTTAGGGGATAGGCATCACCTTTAAGTGATATGGGCCTTAAAGGGTAACCCTATGTCATGGTCAAGTTGTCCCATATAGGGTAGTGTAGGGAAATGGGGGACCACTTATGGCATATTTTCTAATGGTGAGGTTAGAAGAATGAACCCAAATAATTATGAGAAGTTGGCCACTCCTATCCACTTGAGTGTTGACTATAGTGAAGATAAACTTGATATGGTTATGCCTTAACACTATTGAATTTATTGGGTCTTCTTAGTGATTTAATTATTTTTGAATTTTTTTTTTTTTAAAGATCTCTCTCTTGGGTCAATAATGAGTGTTGTTGATGTTGGTATTAGAGCCTAGGTCATAGGACTCAATGCTTCATCAAAAATAAATAGGTTGGTATTTTCCTTATGGTACTAATGTTAAGAAGGCTAAATTTTTTATAGGGGCCTTAAATTAATATGGGATAAGCAAGAACTACACATCAACTTGACTGATCAAACTAAGGAGTAAAAATCCTAGAAAATACAACTTCTTATTGGGAATCATTAGCAAACATAACCAACATAACCTAATCTAGCTTAATTTATGTCTAGGAATGGTACCTATTTTAAGAGGGGAATCTAGGAAGCTAGGGATAACTACATAAGAAGAAGGTGCAACTCATCCCTATAAGGAATCTAGAAGTTCAAGGGACTCCAACAAAAGAATGGAAAATTTTACATCAATAGTTAAGTTGCTACAAGAGAAGATGGAGCAACAAAAACAAATTCTAGAAACACTTCTTAACTAGGAATCCAATAACTAGGATTTAGAGGGTAGACAAGAAGAAAATCATTCTAGAGACATCCAAGGAGGTAAAGATCAAATTGAGGCTGATATTTCCAAGGACTTGAAGAATGTAAGGGTACCTAAATTTAGTGGAAAAGAAGGGGGTGATGTAGTTGAATCATGGTTGAATGAATTAGAGACCTACTTTTCCATGAAGAACTACTTGCCTAAAATACAAATTGTTTGGGCCACCCTTCATTTACAAGATGTTGCTTTGGAATGGTGGAATACATTTAAGGTGGGTAGAGGAATTCAAGCAATGAATCTGAAGTGGAAAGTTGAGTATGGGTCTGGGAAAACTTATCCAGTGAGTCAATGCTTGCCCAACACCGAGGTTTCGTTACCCAATGGATCAACTATTTGGCACTTATATGTAACACCGTTACATGCCTTCGATATAATTCTAGGGATGGATTGGTTGAGAGCCCATGGTGCCCTAATAAATTTCCAAGAAATATGGATGGATTATACTAATAAATATAAGCAAATATTAAGGGTTCAAAGAAAGCAAGGGTATTTCCAACCCTATTTATTATCATCCTTGCAACTTAAGAAGGTAATTAAAAGAGGTGGAATGTTGTATGTGGTTAAATTAAATGGAAAGGAAGGAAGTAAGGGAGATTTAGAATTATTTAAGAAACATCCAATTTTGCATGAATTTAGGGATGTGTTTTCTAGAATATCTTCTAGGCCTTCCACCTCAACATGAATTTGATTTCACTATTGAATTAATGCCTAGAGCCAAACCTATTGCTAGGACACCCTATAGAATGACCACTATTGAGTTGTAAGAGTTAAAGGTGCAACTCCAAGACTTGTTGGAAAAGGGTTTGATTAAACCTAGTGTGTCACCCTAGGGTGCTTCAATGTTGTTTGTAAAGAAGAAGGATGGGTCCTTAAGACTATGTATTGATTATAGGATGTTGAACAAAGTGACCATCAAGAATAGGTATCCCTTACCAAAAATTGATAATATTTTTGATCAATTAAATGATGCCATCATTTTCTCAAAAATTGATCTAAGAGACCATTAGTTGAGAATTTGTGAGGAAGACACTCACAAAATGACTTTCAGGACAAGGTATGAACACTATGAATTTATGGTTCTACTATTTGGATTTAAAAATGAACCTATCACTTTATTAACATAATGAATAGTGTGTTCAAGAAATATTTAGACTATTTTATTTTGATATTTCTAGATGATATCTTGATTTATTCCCACACTAAAGAAGAACATGATCAACATTTGAGATTGGTTTTAGAGGTGTTGAGGAGGAATAAACTATATGGGAAGTTATCAAAATATGAATTCTATGTTTCACAAGTACAATATCTAGGGAATATTAGAAGGGATTGTTGTTGATCCAAAGAAAATTCAAGCCATACTAAGCTGGCCTGCACCTACCAATGTGTCTAAAATTTGAAGTTTCATGGAAATGACTACTTACTATAGATGATTTATGGAAAACTTATCAATAATTACATACTCTATTACTAGCCTCCAAAGAAAAGGAATGGAGTTCATATAGATGGAGAAGTGTGAGGTCACATTTAAAACTCTTAAGAATAAGCTTACTACAAAACAAATTCTCAAAATATATGATTCTTTTGGAAATTTTATGGTATGCACATATGCTTTGTTAGAAGGGTTGGGAGGAAATTTTATCAAAAAATGAAGCTACAATAGCCTACAAATCTAGAAAATTTAATAAGCATGAATTGAACTATACTATGCATGATTTAGAGCTAGTAGCATTTTTCCATGCTATTAAGGTCTAGAGGCATTCATTTTTGGGAAAAACTTTCAAGCTAAGGTCAAATTACCAAAGCCTAAGGTACATATTTATCCAACCAACATTTATTGCAAGGAAAAGAAGGTGGATAGAATTCTTAGTTGAGTTTAAAGTTGGTATGGAATATATAAAAGGAAAGGAAAATAAGGTGGTTGATGCCTTGAGTAGGAGGAGGTATATAATAAATTTAACCCATATTCTTGTTGACTTGATTGAAAAATTCAAAAAAATGTAGTTATAGGACCCATATTGCATCGAAATATGAACTAAAGTTGAGGCAAATCTTGAAGAAACTAGGGAGTTCAACATAAAATATGAGATTTTGTGTTTCAAAGATAGGGTTGTTATACTAATAATTGGATATTTAAGGATAATTATTATGCAAGAGGCACATTGTTCTCCATATTCTACTCATCCAGGAGGTACCAAGATGAGAGAAAAACTAAAAATACCTTTTATTGGTTCGAAATGGAATGTGATGTCATTGGTTTCATTGCTATGTGTTTAGAATGTTAGAATATAAAGGTAAAACATCAACATCCAGTAGGTAAACTTGTAGACACCAAAATCAAGCATAATAAATTCTAATTAATTAGTCATAATTAATTAGTATGTTTAATATTAATTGAATTAATTAATATTAAATTAATATCCATCTACCTAAGTATTAATTAATTAATTAATTTAATCATTAAATAAATAATTAATTAATTCCTAGGTTGCACAACCATTTACCCCTCCTTGCGGGAATGTTCACCCATCCATCCCCTATGGTCACATCATCCACTTAAATAGAAGTTCCACCTCCCATCCCCCCATTGTGATCACATGCAAGGAAATTTTTTGTCCAAATAAGAACTCTAGTCACTGGTAGTTGCACCTCCATCCATACAAGGAATATTTCACATGCACACTTAGTTAACTCAATATATACAACATACACACATTAAAAAAAATTATTTAAACAAATATGCACATGTAAACTTAGGTAATTGATCAATTTAATTCAAATGCATATCAAATTTACCATGCACATCTAGTTAACTATCCATGTATATTGGATAAAAAAAATCAAAATATTGCACACATCACAAATTTGCATGCACATTGCACATTTGATGGAAATTACAAGGTAATATTATTTACATGCACTCCCCATGATAAAATAAATGTGAGGAAATCCTATTTACAATAGTTTAACTGGCTAAGTCACCTCCTTATCCTTTCTCTCCAAGAAATATATAAATCAAACCTCACCTTTCTGGAGCATGAGGATGGAAATTACATTGAAGTGCTAAAAAAACCCTGAGCATACACAACATCAATCACCTAAGTTTTCATGTGCTACCATCCCTATACCATGTCATATCCCTATCATGTAATTCCATAGGCTCCAATATACTTTTTGATAGCTTATGGATGCCATAGTTCATGATCATCCAACCTTAGATAATCTTGGATCATGGTCGTTAGACCCCCAAATGGTTGGCTCCCAGTATATGTAGAAGATTCTCAATGTAGTACAGTTTAACATAGACAACAACATGGCATACAACATAGAAGCAATAGTCATAACATGGCACATCAACAATAGCAACAACAACCAATCAAAGGTAAAAACTAATCTATTTTATCTCCTTCACATGCTTCAAATTTTTATTTATTGCATTGATTTTAATATTTATTGAATATGATCCTCACTTTGGGAGGTCCAATAGGTATTACTAACCAATTTTATTTACTTTGTATGTAGGAATATAGGTTCCAAGAAATAGACTCAAATCTAGGCAATGACCCAAATCCACTCGATCCCATAGACCTGAATTATTTCAATGGAAATAGACCACAATGCATGACCATATGACCTCAGATGATCATGAATTGTAGCCATAAACCCATTGATAGTCAACATCCAGATAATAGGTTATCATAAATTTGGCAAGCACAAACACACATCTAGATGCAGAGATATCATAGACTACATCATCAAATATGACAAATTGGTAGTCACCACAAACCCATCCACTAGTGTTGTAGCGATGAAAGGTTAATATTGTAATTGAAAGGACAAAGGCACAATATAATACATAATTTACTACTTTTCATTTGCATTGCTTCATATGGTGTGTTTATTTGCATCTACAAGATGGTAGTCATGATAGGACAACATCAAGACTAGTTCAACTCAACATGCATATCCAATCAACCATCCATACTTAGTTAATGGATCAATTTAACTCAAATGCATATCCAATTTGCCATGCATATTTAGTTAATTATCCATGCATATTAGATAAAAAATCAAAATATTGCACACATCACAAATTTACATGCACATTGCACATTTGATGGAAATTATGAGGTAAGCTTATTTGCATGCACTCTTCATGATAAAATCAATGCAAGGTTAAAAATCCCAGTTATAATAGTTAACTAGATGAGTCACCTCTCTATCCTTTCTCTCTAAGAAATCTAAAAATGAAACCTATCCTCATTTATGGAACATGAGGATGGAAATTACATTGAAGAATTTATAAAACCCTAAGCGTATAAAGCATCAATAACTCAAGTTTTCATGCAGTGCCATATTTGTACCATGTTGTATCCTAATAACATGATTCCATAGACCTTGATCCACTTTTTGATAGCTTTCAAACTCCATAGTTTATGATCGTTTGACCCCTAGATAGTCTCAGCTCATTGTCATCACACTAGATAGTCATCTTCTAGCCTATATATAAGCTTCCAAATGTAGCACAGTTCAACCATGACAACAACACAACATAAGATGTAGTATTAGTAGTCATAACATGACATATCAACAATCAATAACAACCAATGAAAGGTAAAAATCAATCTATTTTATCTCCTTTGCATGATTCAACTTTTTATTCATTGTATTGGATTTAATATTTTTTTATTTTAGGCATCACTTTGGGAGGCTCAATATATATTAATGATCGATTTCATTTTATTTATGTGCAAGAATCCAAGTATGAACCAGGTCCCAAGAAGCAAATTCAAATCTAGACAGTGACCTGAAGCTACCCAATCGTATAGACCCAAATTGCAATTTGAAACCTCAAACATACATAACATTAATCACCTAATTTTTCATGCGATGAAATCCCTATCCCATGTCATATCCTGATCACATGATTTTGTAGGCCCTGATCCACTTTTTAATAGCTTTCAAACACCATAGTTTATGACTGTTTGATCTCAAATGGTCTTAGCTCACAATCATCAGACCCCTGAACGATTGGCTCCTAGCCTACATAAAATATTCCCAACATAGCATGGTTAAACCATGAAAACAATAGGACATACAATGTAGTAGCAAAAGTCATAACATGACACATCAACAATAGCAACAACAATCAACTGAAGCTAAAAAGTAATATAATTTATCTCCTTTGCATGCTTTAATTTTTTATTCATCACATTGTTTTTAATATTTCTTGAATTTGGGCCTCATTTTAGGAGGCTCAATAGGTATTAATAACCAATTTCATTTGATTTATGTGCAATAATCCAAGTACAAACTAGGTCCCAAGAAGTATATTCATATCCAAAAAACAACTCAAAGTTGCTTGATCCCATAGACTCAGATTCTCATAGCATCAATAGACCACAACACATGATTATGTAACCTCAAATGATTGTGAATCATCCCCATCAACCCCTTGATGATTGATATCTAAAAAATAGGCTATCATAGATCCAATAATCATAGATGCACATCCAAATGTAGAAACACCATACATGACACCATCACATCTGATAAAGTGGAAATCACCAAAAACATGTCCATCAATGTTGTAGCAATGAAAGAGCATTACACCATCATTAATTGTAAAAATGGAATTGATACCTTCTATTTTATACACCCCTACATGGGTTAATACTATAATAAAAAGGACAAAGGAACAATATAATACATAATTTATTTCTTTTTATTTACATTGCTTCATATGGTGCATTCATTTATCATCTACAAGATTGTATAAATGAAAATCAACTACAACAAGGACAACATCCATCGTAGTAACCAACTTACAACACCATGCCACCTCTCATCCAACTGTAGAACCAAAAACTAGACAACTGCAATAAGCATCCTACTAGGTCCCTGTGAAATTTCACTTTGCTTCTTAAGCCCTACTCGATTATTTTTCAACAACTTTATAAGGAAAAGATAATATCATTTCCAGAAGTAATACCAGAAGACCTCAAAAAGACTAATCCCACATCATACAAATAATATCACCATTGTGCTAATCATAGGTGACAAGGTCATGATATTAGTAATTGCATTTACTTCAAACATATGGTCCAATACCTTATAAAAAATGGTGCCATTGCCATAGATAATTCTCTCATAGCACCCCACTAGAGCCTTGGTATTTATCAGTACCCCTTACCATAGCATGGGTAGAACCAAAAATTTCAAGCACCACCAATAGCCAACACCCCTCCAAACTAAGTCAACCACCTCAACACCATGCAACATTATAATTTTTTGGGGATGATCCATGTTGTTACTCAAAACCAATGCTATAATAGGTCCCATTGAATACTACTCCCAACAAGTTTTCATCCTCTAAAATGGCACCCCACTAGTGCAAGTCATACTACACCCTTAAAAACCAATTATATCTCTAAAAAATCACCTAACATAGAGCCTTAGGATGGCATTGACCACACTCTTAATTTATGAGTGCATACAATAGTCACCCCTACATCATGAGGCATTAATGGAAATATTGAAATCCATTGAACTTCACATGCAATATCTGAATGCCTTCACAAATTATGTGGATAACATTATAAATTGCATAGATCCTACAATCACTTTCTATTATTATGATATAAAGAAATTACCAGTAGAAGTGCTATATCCTCCACTGCATATTTTAGCTCTTATCGATCATAAGCCATTTAAACAAGTTTTGGTTGAAATTGATTCTTTTATAAACATCATAACATCCGTGGTGCTCCAAAACCTCAACTTTCCACCTTCACACATATCCTAATCCATATTCACTCTATGGTCCTTCAATGATGCATTATGCTCAACACTTGAAATAGTCGTTCTACCTATTCAAGTAGGTGGAAAAACTATTCATACTTTGTATCACATCCTTGAAGGAAAAATACAATACAATGTCTTACTTGGAAGACCTTGGCTTAAAGATATGTGATTCATCCCTTCAACATTACATCATTGTCTTAAATATATGCATGAGGTTCATGTACATTGTATTCTCACTGATGAGGAACATTTCAAGTATTGCAACTTGATTTCCAATTCGTATGAGCCACCGTTGCCATCCACACACCTATACCTCACCTTAGCCTTGATCAAACCAACCCCCAAACCAATATCATCATACCTTGAGACATCCTTTTTACCACTAAGTACCTATCCACTATCCTAGCCTACACTGTCTAATTCACACTTGCCTCCCATTCTATTACACCTATCTCTCTACATCACCCTAGCTATTATGTACAGTCTATAGCCTCCACTACCATATAATCAACCACCCACCTCTATGTACACCCAAACCCATAGTATTTGGTAAATAAAACCCCATACAAACCAACATTTATCTTCATAAAGTCCCTCTTTCATACACAAATCCATCCCACACCTACTACAAACACCCAATCATTTTCAAACAACCCATACACACCTA
Source organism: Wollemia nobilis (assembly GCA_028583015.1). Lineage (NCBI taxonomy): Eukaryota > Viridiplantae > Streptophyta > Pinopsida > Araucariales > Araucariaceae > Wollemia > Wollemia nobilis. Next base: position 10,459,731 of record JAQPPZ010002832.1, on the reverse strand, counting down.
AACTACCACATCCCCCACCTCACTCATTTTTTTATACCTTTGTTTACAAACCTCAACCAAATACAAGTTATTACTTGCCACATTCATCCACTAAATTACAAAATATGCCTTCCACTTCACAATCCGATCTACCACCTCAAACCACTGCTAAGCAAGTTATCGTAACTCACATCTCCACCTCCATCGACCCTTAATCTGCCATAGTGTCTCAAGCAAATTCATTTTCCATGAAACCTTAACCATCACCACCACCCATTATATCTACCATATATTCATCCATACCAGACATTATCCTAGGTCCATCCACCACATCACCCCATATGAAAGAGGATATTAGACCAACTCTTGCATCCCCTTCCAAAATTGTGTAGGTCATAGTCCACATAAACAATCCAGGAATAGGTGAGTATCTAGTACGAAATGTTACAATTATACCTCCTACCATTGAATCGATTAGGGATTTTGGGTGCCCATGCATATATGCCATTATTCCCATGGGTCCTACATTTAATGCTAAAATTTTTGTATATGTTAGAGTGGATACCTCCTCTAATGTTCCTTAGTATGACATAACTTAATCATCATTTTTTGGTGATGTCAACTTCTTGTAAAATCCCTCCTTTGTTCTATGATATTTTTGACACTCCCATTAGAGAGGATTTGGTATTGGTTGTAATAAGTAGGTAGCTTGCCACATTTAAAACCACATTACTAGTTCTTTGAGAAAAAATTGGATTAGGGTATGATAACCATTCGCCATATGATCCATTTGAGGAACATTTCCAATGCATTATCTATTAGAATATTAATGTGTACTTTTTCTGTGCATGTTATAACATGTATCCTTGAAATTTGTCATGTTCTCATATAGTCCTCATGCCTATATATTGTAACTATTCTTGTATCAATATACATCATCTATTTTAGTCCCAAAATTTGGTATTAGATCTCGAGTTCTCTCTTGCCCTTGTAAGTTTGAGGGGGGATTTCCCTCATGGAAATCCCTCCGTCATTTTTTTTTCTCCTCATTTTCTTTCTCCTCAAAATTTTCCCCCATTTTTTTTGAATACTGAGGGAGTATGCTCTCCATCCCTTTATGGATGGATCAAAAACTAGAATTTGTTTTATAAAATCCATGGCTACCATTTTTTTTAGAGTGATGGCAAGGTTTCTGTCTGTAGAAGTAATTTCTCATGAGATAAATAAAAAATGGGAACTAGAATATTATTCCATTTTATCTTATTAGTGGCTATCAAGTTTAGTTTATAGGCTATGTTTTTATGGATCTCTATTTGTATGTTTATGTAATTCATCTGCTACTGTTACACTACACCATGGTTGTTTGTTGAAGATACTAGAACACACCTGTAATTGATATTTTACCAACTATTTGTCTTCATCACCAACATGCAACACAAGCAGGGTGATAGATCTAAGTTAGGAATATATTTTGCATTAATGTAATCCCATTAGTAGCCCCAAGTCGCTACCCATGTAGCCCTACCACATGTTGCCTCCATATCATGCTCACAAGTATTTTTTGGTGGTAATCCCTTCATTTCTCATGATGTTGACTACAAGCTCATAGCCAAGTGCATGCACCTAGAAAAATGCATTAGCATGACTGTAATGCATCAAAATCACCAATAGGATCTCACAATTGTGGTGCTCATTTATTGATGTGATGCTTTACAAATATTTCATCAACGATAAACATGGTAGAGCAGAGGTCAAAAAGGTAAAGATGCAGTATTTTGATGAATGCATTTATGGAGATCACCACTGACTCTAAAATGGATCTGTGTTGCTGATAATATACATATAATTGTCTATTTAACCACTCAAAAATCTTGTTCAACCACACCCACCTATATCCTGATAGCTCTAGTAGTCTTGTCGATCATGTAGTGTTTGATTTGTCTCACTAGTTTGCAATTACCAGAGTATAACAATGAGTATTTTGAGGTGTTACCCATTGGAGCATGCCAAGGAGACCATATAACATGGTAAATTAGTTGTCTTAATAACACATGGAGGCTATAATAGATAATTAAGTAGAACATGTAGACTTCAAAGAGATGGTGGAGATGTACCAGTACTATAGATTCAATAATAACTAGATGTTGCTCCTAACCATTGTCACCATGGATGAGCATGAAATACATCTACAAATTGAAAATATATAATAGTGATGGTTGATTTTTTTCCAACATGTGTAGGTGACAAATTTTTATTTATTTATGGGTGATTATGTGGAGCTACTACACAAGACGATTTCATGGAGCTACTATGTTAGAGTACCATCGAATTTTATTGGAACAACAACCAAGGTGTAGACAAAGATGGTATGCCTTATTTGGTGATTAAAAATGAGGCAGTTATGATGCTGCTATGTTTGCAAAAATCACACTATTTTTTAGTGATTGCATACAATATTTTTGTATTATGTGACATGGAAAATAGAGGATGCTCAAAATATGGACATGCCACCTAGTCCCATGGAATTTTGGAGTCTCAGTGATTTCCATTTACCCAGTTCACTTTTTATCTTTGCATTCTCAAGTAGATGAGTCTTTCAATCTAGGTGGAATGTGTTATATTGTGCTTTAAAAACATCAAGCATCTCAACTATGCACTCCTAGCCTAAGAAAAAATAGTCAGATATGGGAGTGGATAGTGAGAGGCAATATACCTAGAGGATGACCTATAAAGGAATCAAACCTAAGGAAGTGACTGATCCTAAGGCATCTAGGATGATCTTGAGGCACTAAGATGACTGACCTAGAGGAAACATATCCAAGTAAGTGGTTGAACCCAAGGTAACAAACCAAGAGATATACACCAATGATATATAATTATTGTTCATGGTAGAGCCACACACAAAGAGCACAAGCCTAGACCAAATTATGTAATAAAGGAGGATGTTAGGGTTCTTTTAGAAAAGTACACATTAAGGGGGATGTTAGAATATTAATGTGTACTTTTTCTATGCATGTTATGACATGTGTCCTTGACACTTGTCATGTTATCATATAGGCCTCATGCCTATATATTGTAACTATTCTTGTATCAATATACATCATCTATATTAGTCCCAACATTATCCACAATCTTGAACAATATAGAGATGATGAGTACATTGATCTTGAGTGTATTTATTGTCTACTAGATGGTTTTTTCTGAGTTTCCACCTTTCACACCATCCCATAATATTCCTCAAAAGATGATATAGATGAACTACTAGAGGTACTTTCAATTGCTTCTAATAGCTTTGAAGAAGACTCTTCCCCCATAGTCCCCCTAATAGATATTTTGGATAGCAATGGTATTTATCAGTGAATGTTCCCCATTCTACTACCTATTTTTCCTATGCTCCTTCCTCGAGCATCCAAATGCATCAATATCCCCATAATAGCTGATACCACTAGTTCAATCGAATATTTGACCATACATCTTGGATCAACTCCTACCTTGTGAGCATGCCCTTGGGAATCCTCCCCCTAATCTATAAAAACCTATCATCCCACAAGTCAACATGGTCTCCATTGACCTATTTTCACCCCTTCACAATCCAAGTAATCCATTGAGGGCCATTCACATCAGACCAAGCCTCATTGACTTTAATAAAATTTCTACCTCACAAAACCCCACATATTTCCTACCATCCAACCAATTGATCCATAAAGCCAATACCTATATCTTGTTTACCTTGTGGCCTTCTCCATATATCATTCATTAGGTTGATATGAATGATTCTGAGTCACTCATTTTTGAAAATTCAATAGATGACATCCACCTCATATCCACCCCTCACCAATTAGAGGAATATTCTCATATGCTCATAAAGGACACCATCAACATAGACCTCAATGATGATCTAAAATACCCATAAATCATTAAACTTGGAGAAATCCTTTCTATCAAAAAAATAGCATAGTGTTTCACATTTATCATAAAATACAAGCAAGTGTTCACATGGTCTTACAAATATATTTCAGGCCTCGACCCTAATTTAGTGGTCCATAATCTCCTATTGAGCCTAGATGCAAAATTGATAAAGAAAAAACTACAAAAGCTTCATCCTACCATATCCCTAATGGTTAAAAAAGGGTTACAAATATTTCTAGATGTGGGTTTCATTCAACCCATTGACTACCTAGAATGGGTCTCTAATATGGTACCCATTAGCAAGCCTAACAAGGGGATATGCAATTGCACATATTTTTGTGACCTCAAAAAAGCATGTCCTAAGGATAAATTATTGCTTTAGAACATGGATAAACTCATGGATTATACCATTGGCCTGCTCTCTATAATGGATGATTTCTCAAGATATAACCATATTCAAGTTAACCCCAAGGATCAACAAAAAAAAAATTTATAACACCTTGGGGAAAATTTTGCTACAAAGTCATGCCATTTTGCTTGAAAAACATAGGTGCAATGTATCAATACACAATGACTTATATTTTCCATTACCACATGTATAAGATAGTGAACTATTATGTAGATGACTTATTGCAAATTTAAAATGTGTCATGAGCACATAAGCATTTTGCGTAAGATCTTTGATTGGTTACTCAAACACAAGGTGAGACTTAACCCCAAGAAGTACATTTTTGGTGTCACATCTAGAAAGCTCTTAGGGTTTAGAGTATCTAAAAAAGGAATTAAAGTCAATCTAAATAAATTCAAAGTAATCATTGAGATATCACCCCCAAAAATCCTCAAAGAGTTACATAGTTTACAAGGAAAAATCCAATCGATCCATTGCTTTATCACATAGCTATCCCATAAATGTAAATATTTCAACCAAATGTTGAAAAATGGGGTCACATTTACATGGAATTAAGAGTGTCAAGATTATTTTAATGCCATCAACCAATATCTTGGTTCTCCACTTGTGTTGATACCACATCAAATAGATGTTCCACCATAGAATATTCCCTTGGTACCATGCTAGTACAAAATAACAAAGCAAATAGAGAGCAAGCCATCTATCACATTAGTCAAAATTTGGTGCGATACAAAACCAAGTATGCATATGTCAAAAATTTATGCCTAGTAGTTGTTTTTACAACTAAGAAACTTCAATATTAAATGATAAACCATACCACATATGTCATAGCTAATGAGAAACCTCTATGCTATATGATGAGCCACACCTATATTAATAGTAGAAATTCCAAATGGATAATTATTTTAATGGAATTCAACTTTGAATTTATTAGCCATAAATCCATTAAGGGATAATTAATCACAAACCAACTTGTGAAAGCTCCATTACTAGATGATCAAATGCTTATTATCGAGTTGCTAAATGATTATGTGTTCTATATAAAAAATCAAGAGGAAATTGTTAAACCTAAAGAGGAGGTTGATGTTTCCTTTTTTTTATGGTTCCAAATGCAAACAAGGGAGAGGTGCTGGAGTTGTCTTCTTCATGCCTCAAGAAGCTCCTATGCCCTTGTAATTCAAACTTAGATTCCCTTGCACCAATAATTATGTGGAATATGAAGCCTTGATACTAGGCCTCCAGATTGATATAGCCTTAGGCATCAAGTATATCAATATTTTTGGAGATTTTGAACTCATAATTAAAAAAATCAATGGGGATATACCAATGCAAAAAACCCAGTTCTAAAGCAATACAAATAGATTTTCATAAATATGCTCAAGCATTTCAACTGGTATGAAATCGATAACATGCCCAAGTTGAAAAATCAATTCATAGAAACCATAGCCTCTATTGGATCACTTATATCATAGAATCCCATAGATAGCACTACATGCCTTGAGGTCAAAAAACTATATCAATCACATGACTCTTCTCATATAGAAGAGAATGTGAACTTTAATAAAATTGAGCCTTACAATGATAGTTTTTTGTAAATAAAGGACTTCATAAAAATGAGTACTCTACCTATAGATTTTTCCTCAACCACTAAATGTACATTCAAGCAAAAATCAGTTCGTTACACACTCTTGGAAAATATCCTTTATTGTCATAGCTTTGATTTTATCCTCTTATATTACCTCAAACTACAAGAGGTAAATTGGATCATTTCTCAAGCACATGATGGAATGTGTGATGATAATTTTATTGGGATAGCCATCTCAAAGTGTATCTTATGCATGGGTTACTATAGGATCACCATGAAATGTGATTGTTGTACATATATCAAGAAATATACAAAATATCAATATCATGCCAACTTAACCCATATACCATCATAGGCATTGCAACCAATTCAATATCTTTGGTCATTTTTATAGAATATACAAAATATACAAAAATATATCTTCTTTCTTGGGATACCATATGTTTATCATCATTACTACTAGGTACTTTACCAAATGGGTGGAGGCAATTCCTCTTACCAGTATGATCAGACCTTAAATCATGGAGTTCATAGTCCATCACATCATTTTTTATTTTGGTATGCCATCCAAGATCATTTTTGATAATGGAACTCCATTCAAGAATAAATATGTTCGTGTAGACACCTAAAATATGTTATTTTTGGGAGACTACCCATATGGGCACATCCGTAGACCATATGACCAATATTGGACCTTTCCAAGAGCAAGAAGTGGTCCTAACCACTCAAAAATGGCAGTTCTACCTGACCCAAGCTTGGCCACTCCTAGGCAGAGTGGCCACCACATTTGGTCACTAAAGCTTACAATGACCACACCTAGCCATTGGACCTAATAGTGTCTAGCACCATGCATAATATGGTCATGAATACAGACCTAGATCATGTAGTCTAACTACACCTTACATTGTTTATAGGTAGATTTTGGTGAGGAACTCCCTGAGTTTCTCCTAATTTCCCCTTCAATGCCAATTTGTGACTGATGCTTTCCACCCAAGATGGTCAGTCACATGTGCTTTGGATTGAGGTTTCTCCAAGAAGCCAAGATTTAGATCTAAAATAGGGATGGTCTACATATGGACCCTACCCAAAAGAGCAAAAGATCTATGATTTTCAAAGTTTATGCAGTGAAGCCCTATCATATTAGAGAGTGAATTTGTGCACCCTTGAGGAGCAACAAAGTGCTATTCGGTTGAGGAGAGACTACATACTCACTATTCAGATATGTTATTATTAACTACCAATAAGTGTATCAAGACACAACTGGTGACCCATGAACATCAATTGGAGCAAAGAAGATAGTGCTACAACCTCTGGTTCACAAGGAGGAGAGCTTTACTTTGTAGTCACTATCTTGGATAGTGGCCCATAGGCATATTGTAGGGCATTAGACATTATTCCCCTTTTTTTAGCTTAGATCCATTACTGCTTGATTTATTTAATTAGTCATAGCTCAGATCTAATTTCTTAATCGTATTTGCATCATATTTCTAAGATTTATATGCATTTATTATTTGGTTTATGATCGTATTTCATTGTTATCATGATCATTTGTCTTATTTATCATATTTTCTAATAAGAGCCTCTTCCAAAGAGGTGGATCATACTACTTATTGTGCTCTATTGTTTCTATACCCACAAATGCAAGTTCATAGGATCATTTGAAAGCATCCTGAGGATAAGATCCCTACCGAATGAGATCAAGAGAAGGAGGCATCAGTAAGCTCTGAGACAATTTGGTGTGTGAGACCAAGAGGCCTGCAAAGATACATCGTCCTATTACATGGGATACATTCATCGTTGCCCAAATTGTAATATATTGTATAAAAAATGAGTATATCTGAGAGGGACGTACATGTAACCAATATTTGGAAGCATTAATAATAGAATATTTCTTTGTTTTTTAATTTTGTGATATAGGTGTTTGTGTTCTTTTTTATTTTCATTTGATATAATAACATTGAAAGTAGGTTCAGTTGTGGTGAATGCTTCTTGGGGTCACACTGATGGCAATCATGGTGGGATCCCCACAAAGTTTTTTATTTTTTTTCGATTTATTGACATTCACAATTTTTTTTGTATGTATGTTCAATCGCTCTGGTCAACAACGACCAACAGATTTTGGCCACTTTGGTCGACAATAGCCAGAATATCTTAGTTGCTCCTATAGTCAACATCCAAAAGCAACCATTCTAGTCGATAGTGGCCAGAAGAAAAGTATAGCAGAGGGTAGAATTTCCACCATAAGATCGATATTTGAGGTTCGTAGCATTCTCTATTTCTCTATGTTTTCCTGTCTACAACTTATTTCAAAAAAACAACTTAAATCACATTTTTTACTAAGGAAAATATAAAGAAAATGTATTCAATGTTTCTTAGGATTTTCTTTAGTTTCCTCTAGGCGCTTCTAGGAAAAATGACCCTCTACTTGTAAGGTCTGACCTAGTCTCTAGCATGCTAGGCTTCTATGTGTAGTTTTTCTTACATGTAGCCTAGCTAGTGGCCATTAATTCATGAAGTAGAATACATTATTTGAAGATCATATAAGATGAATACATGCATCTTTCTGAAATAAAACATATTTTATCTTAGACATGTAGGAAATATCATGTTTTCTTGGTGATGCATTTTTTTACATGCAAGATTAAAAATAACTCCACACACATCATGTCTTGTTTTTAACATAAGTGACATTGGGCTTTCACATACAACCTATTGATCAAGACCAAAAGTGGAGGTCATTACCACTTGGTTGGCTCATGAGAAATATTATCATCAAGATCCATATGTGGCCAATATCGGATCCAAGAACCATCAAAACCCATGGAACATCTACATGTATCTCTCATAATAGAGGTATATCACTGAATACAGGTAAACTAGGTGAGTATCGAGAGGACCTGTGCTCCCTGACCATGTGTGGAAGTCATTACCACACATTATAGGTTGGATTATGCAACCTATATTTCATCATCAGGTTTTCAAGCTATGAGCATATAGGTGAAATACCTTAAAAAATTGATTATACTATCCAAAAAAAGTGCAAAACATGATGATAGTTAGCTTATATATCCAACAAATTAAAACACACCAAACAGTTTAGGGAACACACACATAAATCCTTAAACGAGATAAATATTTGCTTGTTTTGTTTATGTGATTTAGAATTCACCTAAGAATATAATTCATAAGTCACCATGGTATACACACAGAGCAACTATCCTTAGTCCACCACTTAGGTGGAAATGGATTCTCCACACACTCACACTCACACTAGTGTTGAGTTGCCCACCCATAGTATCACTGAATGAAGTTTAGAAAGTCTTAGAGGTGATAACTCAACCCTTGGGGGGACTCCTAGAGAAAACATAGTAAGAGAGCTACATCCTGGTTCCTCATCACATAGATATGAGGAAGCCTCAAGGCCTCATTCATCATACAGATATGACGATACCTCATGGCCTCTCTCATCACTCAGACACATGGAGGCATCACAATCTCATTCATCACACAGATATGACGAAGCCTCAAGATATTCCTCATCACACATACATGCAGAGGCATCATGACCTCCCTCATCACATCGACATGTGAAGGCACCACAACCTCCATAATTGCATAGATATGTAGAGGCCTTAAGGCCTCCATCATCACTCCAACATGAGGAGGCATCAAAACCCCATCATTTCATAGGCATGTAGGGGTTGCAATACCCCAAGCTTCACATGATACACATAGGATAGATCAGCCCACTGAGGGGTAATATATTAAGGTTGCACCTAGTCGTAGACCCAAGACATCCTATAGCCTCCCTGCATATGGGAGGGTACATTTGGATTATGATCTCATTGGTTCCAATGGGACTCCATGGGATCAGTTGTGGAGAACCAGATAGCTTGATGAGTTGGATAAAGTTCCATCAAAACCAGCTCCAAGAAGCATTACTACTAAAGATTCTACTTTAGGAAGTTCACATAGCATAACTACTAGATGCACCAATGAACTAGGGGAAGCTTCAAAGTGACCCCACAATACATACACTACTTTCGACCATGGGGTACTCAACACATAACACAGTACATAGAACAAGTCACCCTGGTGGACAAGGGAAAGAACATAGCAAGAGCCTCCTTGAGGGGCCTAAAATTTAGAACTCCTCACATAGCGTTAGAAAGGCATGAACCTTCAATAGTAGGTAAATCTGACTATATACGTAGGTTAGAGGAAGTGTTACGCATCAAGTGAGAGTGTGTAGGAACTCTTGAGTAATAAGAACGAAGGAAGAGGGACTTGCACCTACAAGAACAATGCTCGAGAGAAGAAAGAACTAAGTGTGAAGAGCTAGTGTAGAGGATATCTTGAACTAATGGACACATATGTGGTGAGAGATACCAACATGAGAGACATGCTGATTCTTAGCAGGAGAGGATCACTAGACAAAGAAATGAGCATACTCACCATGCTTTACAACATCAACAATACCTAGACCTCAAAAAAATACAATTCAATGAGGAACATGCAGGGATGAAATATCAAGAACAAAAATATCTTGAACATCTATCCATGGTTATGGAGGATGAGTATAGATACCCAAATTTGGAAAACACAGGGTTACCCTCCTTACCACCATGAGTGAACCTTCAAGAACAAGGGATTATTTCTTCGAAGGCATATCAAATACTCATTGAAATATTCAAATATCTTAAGAAATAGGACATGGGTGGATAGAAGCTGACATTGAGAAAGATACACAACCAACCTCTCTGTCCCTCAGTACTGATTCTTGCATATCCTAAGAACTTTGAAATACCTAGTATAGACAAGTTAAAGGGAGAGAAAAATATGCAATAGCATGTTACCAACTTCATGAATGCGTGCTTCCATTATTGAGTAGAATTATGCCCTAATGCTAATAATATTCATCATGATGTTCTTGGGCACAATGACTCAATGTTTCAATCATTTTCCCAAGCATAGCATCACCAATTTTGAGCAACTGGTAAATGCATTCCTTGAAAAATTCTCCTTTGGCACCAAGAAGAAGGTGAACCTATCCAATTTGGCTAATTTAAAGTAGTATGATGATGATCCAGTGATGGACTATGGGAAAAAATGGAGAAAAATCATGGTAAAACTATCATTCTCCATTACCATTGAGGAACTCATTTGAATGTTCACAAAAAACTACAAAAAATACATCTCTTTGTTATTACAATTGCAGCAGTATGAATCATTCAAATAATCCTTAGCTCAAGACAAGCTTATTAAGGACGTAAAGGACGATGAGGGAGACCTCAAGCTCTAGAACAAGAAAGAGTGGAGAAAGAACAATTAGAATGACAAAAATAAATAGAAGCAGTCCAATCCTGCTTAGGTTAATCATGTTGTATTGGCCACACCAAAGGAGGGGAATGGACAACAATCCTAGAATTATCAAGCTCATCCCCCACCAGCTAATTACAACCCAAAGAATAACCAATGTTGAAACAAGGAGTGTTGGTCACCTTGCTATTACACACTGAAGTAGGGAAATATGGTGCACCAAATTATGTAAAAAAATATGCGTATCTACCCCATCTTGCTCATGAGCATCAAAAAGGAGGCATCCATGTGAAAAGGAAATAATACCAAACAAAAGGAAATGAATCAAAGCAAGTCTCTTCACATTAATTTGTTGGATCATATCAAAGGTTACATAGCATTCCCCTTGAGGGCTCAAAATGTGATACAATTTTTACAATATCGGGGGCCCAAAGACCAAGTATTTCACAGAATCAAGATGTACATCCAATGTTTCTTTGCATACCCACAATCAATGTGGGTGAGCCAATGCCACCACTATTTGTATATTCAATCTCTGATATCTGATATTCCTTCCCAATGACTTAAAATAACTTGCAGCTACACACAAGGGAGTAAAAAAGGTTCAAATAGCAAGGGTGTATGGTGAAAACATGCAATCCCCATAGGGGTAAAATAGTGCATATATTAAAACTACATCAAAACATGTCCAAATGACTTGAAAATTTGCAGAGATATTAAAGAGGTATTTTTGGCAATATATCACCAAAAATAGATCAGAAATTGCATATGTAGACCACTCAATTTTGCATCATTCACTTGCAACCTACGAAAGAGAAGATATGCAAAAACCAAACCTAAACATATCCAAAACTCATGAAACTTGTTCAGTATGAATAAATTTACATTTTAAGACAACCCATATTATTATATGTTCAAATTAGAGCCTGGATCCACCTACATCAAACTGGTATTCCCATATGGGCCCTACGAGCCTGCAAAAACTTAAAAATGCTATAACTCTTTAATTTTAACTCCAAATCACTTGAAATTTTAACTGTAGCATCATGGGAAAATATAAAAAATTACCAATTAAGAAAAGTAATGAATTTTTTTAATAATTTACCCTCATACCGAGGGGGGGAGGGCGATGGTGACTACAACTATTTGGGGGGCACCCTAGGAGGGGATACCCACAAAATCCAGCCACTTTTTGTTACAAAATAACAAGAATATGTTACTACACAAGATAAGGTGTGTTTTCATCAAATTTGGTGAAGAAATTCACCAGGATGGAAAAGTTATGCTCGGATTACCTTATTGAAGTCACCCGATAACCTCCTTGGCAAAAGGGAGATTTTGAGGGCAAAAAGGTGCAATAAGGTGAGGGGAAATCTTGGAAGAACTCCATTGCATATCATATAACTCCTCTATATGTTTTTTTGTGGATATTGAACCTATTTTATAGCCCAAAGAGGATTATATGCAAAAAGGCATGCAAGGGAATGCATGGTAGGAGGTGCCACTTGTCAAATTGAAGGCATGCACTAGATGGGGAAGATAATATCTATTTTGGGCCTTCATTATGAAGCATGTCATAAGGATTCAGTGCCCTCTGAACTGCATGCTCCAAATGGTGTTTTAGATGACAGTTTTTGGGTACCATTTGGCCAAAATTTGACTTTTTTTAGGTCAAACTTGCTCACCGTCCCACCCTAGGATGATGGCTCACCACCATCCCAAGGTGGGATGATGGTAATATACCACCATACGAGGGTGGTACGGTGGTGAATTTTGGGCCAAAACCTCCCAAAATTTGGCCAATAGCCTCCAAAATCCTTTACGAAGTGGCTAGAACCACTGTGAGCCTCCTAAGGGCTGCCCAAGGGGCCATATGATGTCAATTTGATCATTTTTTATGGGTGCTTAATCATATTTACAACATTTTAGTGTCTAAATATTCCCCTTTTTGAGATGCATTGTGTGCAACACAACACTAAGCAAAAATAGATGACCAAAATGTTGAATTATTAAGGTTACTTGATAACCAAACCAACTTTAGATGCCCCAATCGTGAAAAGTGTGTGTGTTCTTGAATCTTTGCTTCTGAATCATTGAATGAGCATGCTTATGCTTTAACATTTTCTATCATGAAATTTTGAGGCCCATGTCTTCATGATGTTAGTAATTTCAAGCATTATAATGTGATATTGTGTGCTTGTTTGTTGCACCAAGCAGGAGCATGATTGTCTTTATCGAAGATTCGTTGAACGAACACCATTCATATAATTGAGTGTGTGCTTGCTGATTTGTACTGAGTATGACTACTTCCTCAAGTGATGAGTTGATTATGGAATTACCAGTGAGAAAAGTTATGAGTTGCTTGACCCAATTGACTTATGTTATGCTTACCTTCAACTTTGTCCCTTGAAAAACAGGGCAATTTGGAGATGATTTTGGTGACTTTGTTGAGTTTTATTGGAGGAAAGGAGCTGAAAAATGCATGCCCAAGGGGAGGTCCAGACACAATGGACTTATTAGGGCATGAATTAACAAATTTTCCATCCCTCCTAGGATTCTCAGGGTTCCATTTTGATCTAAGTGAAATTTAGACCCAATTTGAGCTATTTTGGTGCAGTTTTGGACTTGTTTTGGGTCATTTTTGGTTGTTTAGGCCTATTTTTGCTACCACATTACTAAAGTGGGATGAGGGCATGTTCTACCACTATCCTAGGGTGGTAAAATCTTCCAAATATGTTCTCATCCCACCCTGGGATGGTGGTGACCCCTGCATCTTTATATAAACCCAAAATATGAAGGTTAGGCTCATTTGTGCATGCTTTCTTTTGGAGTTTGAGAGGTGAGGAGTAGGAGAGTGATTATGAGTAGTGGAGAACTGCAAAATTAGTCCCATAGCCACCATGAGTTAGTGGGAAAACTCAGCCAGTGGAGGATCCGGTGTGAGATAGGTATGCCAAGTCTCTCTTATTGCATTTTCCTAGTGTTAGGAGTTGATGTTTTGCTTTTATGGTATGTTTTTGGCTTGGAAGAATATAACACTATATTGTAGGTAATTAAACCTAATTTATGAGATATGTACCAAATTTTGTGTTTTACCCATGTTTTTGTGCAATTAGATTGCATTTTATAGGTCCAATTTTGCATTGTTTTTGTTATTTTTGATGGCCTAAAAAGGCCTTTTTGAGCCCAATTTTTTGGAGTCATCCCTAGGTGGAATAGATAGTGTGGTCTTGTCATAGTCCATCCCTTGATGGTCTAGATATAGGGTTGGGGTCATTCCTAGGGGTAATGGCCAAAAATTGGCCTTAAAGAGGGGCCATTTTGAGTCTTTTCTTTTGAATGTTTTTGGGGCCATGCGAGGCCATTTTCGTGGTGTATTATTGAGCTGCTTATCCTTATCAAGTGGTGAGGAGTCGGTATCAAGTACCTAATATATTTTATTCCATGAGGGATGCTTTGACCACATAGAAATGGGAGTGGCTGGATGCTATCAACCTCAAGTAGGTGACCCAATTAGAGGCTATTATAGGAGACTGTGCATATCTAACTACCCTCATTGATGTATGGGATTTGCGCACTAATACCTTCCATATACCCATGGGGGATATGATGGTGATGTTGGAGGACATCTATTAGATTATTAAGATTTTGATAGAATGGCATCCGATCCACACGACACCATGAGATCGAAGAAAAGCAATGATTGAGAGGTACTTCAGTTATGATATGGATATGGTAGAGTTGGACTACTTGAAGGGTGGTATGCTAGTAGGATTCTGGCATGAGGAGAAGGTATTGGGGGTGAGGCATACACTACTCATGATGCTCATATCTAATATGCTACTACCGGATTATTCTAGAGTGAGGTTCCCATGGAAACTAGTGGAGATAGTGTTTGCACTGGTGAGGTCTACTATGGCGGAGCCACTGGTGATGGCATGGGGTACTACACTATTGGCATAGCTCTATGATGAGTTGTACAAGATTTTCTACCATCAGTGAAAGGGTGGGTGTAGATTTTTTTTGTAGTGCTGGGGATGGCAACACAATTGTGGGGCAACCACAGGGGATACCCTAGACAACTCAGGCACAACTAGCAGACAAGGAGATAGGATATGGCATCCTATGGCAAAGGGTTCATGAGAGGGGATAGAGTCAGTGATTCACAAGTGAGGTGGCCTACTATCATAATCTATTTTCTTGACTTGAGGTAGATCAGGTATTCTAAAGGCCATACAAATATTGTCCATAGTGTGCAGATGGTACTGTACAGCTCCATAAGGTGTAGTGAGGTAGATGGTTGGTTTGCCAACATGGCACAGAGTGGGAGTACTTCCATTTTTCTTGGGTGATACAATATTTTTGGCTATGATATGGGGTTCCTAGTGAGCTAATGCCTTATTTGTGTCATGGGGATGAGAGTACATTGGCATGGCCGAAGGTAGAGGTAGTGGTACAAGATACAGATCCTGTAGTAGAAATTCTAGATGTGGATGATGTCGAGACTATAGTGGAGTATGACGCTTGGTGGGTGATAGGATAGAGGTGTTGAGAGGTACCATTTGGGAGGGGTTATTCTATGGAGGCACCTTGGGATGTTTCTTGTGAGGACCAAGGTGAGGCAGGTGATTGGCAGGGACACAGGGCAGGGGATCATGTGGACCTCCCAGACTTAGGAGATCGAGGTGACTTGGAATATGATAATGTTGGGGATGAGGAAGTGCAGGTGCCATTGATGGCACCAGTGGTAGAGCTACAAGATAAGCTACTTATGGTGAGGCAATAGAGAGATCTCCTATGGACATAGGTGCATGATGAACAGGTAGAGCTAGCAGCACAGTGATCCAAGGTATAGGTGGCTCAATCCTAGATAACATCTCTTTGGGTATAGCTATGATCTCAAAGCCCTACATAGAAGGATTCCAATAGTGGGGAGGTGACTAGGCTATAGGTAGAGGTGAAACGACTCCATTCTATGGTGGAGACTTACCAGGCACGGTGTTGATGGGGGTAGGATTATGCAGATGATATGGAGACTAAGGTAGTATGCCTTAGTGGGCATCTACGGGATGATGTAGGTGGCAGTGGGTCATACCAGAGTCACCATAGTAAGATAGGGTAGTCTTCCTCTAGGTTGGAGGCACCAGGGTCTATGTGAAGAGCTTACAGGGTAGGTGGTAGCAGGTATGGGAGTTCACAAAGGACTCCTATTGTAGGTGGGAGTGCAAGTCATAGTACTGGTCCTACATGACCGTGGTAGTGGCTCAGGTGACTCTTTTTGTATTTTTGTTTTGGATGCTTTAGTAGTGTGAAGTCTGAGGACTCACTTTATTGTAGCCAATGGGCAACATGATGTATATTTTTGTCCTATACATATACACATATATATATGAGTTTTTTATGTGGTTTCATCATCATGTGTTTATTGTTTTATGAAATGTATGCAATTTGATTTATGTAATGATGATGAATGCCTATGTATGCATATTTTGTGATTCTGATTTGATTTTATTTGGTACATGCATGGATGTATAGTGAGATGCATGATTTATTGATTTAGCGAATAACATATATAGACTATATGCTATATTATGCTAGCACCAGATGATGTATTTTACACCAACTCATATGTAATGTTGTCATGAGATTTATATAATGGATTTGTGAATAATGTAATTGAAATGAATATGGTGAAGTGATATGAATGACATGTTGTTTAGGAAATGCCCATTAGGTTTTCATGATACTCAAACACTCTAGTCAACTTATGAAAAGTTGTATACTAACCATCAAGACTTTTTGACAAGGTATGTGTATCGCTCCAAATTTTTTGCATCCCTACCTTCAGGCTATTGGATCCGCGCCCGGAAGGAGGATGGGAAAAGGATGATGCGGTACCTCGGACGAGAGGACTTTGCGAAGGTCCCGCCTCTCAAGGGAGGTGCATTTTGGTGATTTGTCGACGGATGGTGGGTTCACCAGGAAACATTTGGCGGCAGTTTCCACGCCTAGGTTTTGGGAATGTGTTTTAATGGGTTCGTTTTATCCTTAAACATTCATCCTAGGTTTGGCCGAATGATTCTAACTTAAACTACATGAAAATGCAATTTAAATGAATACAGTAAACAGACTGAAAGCAGAAAAATAGAGAATTTGCAGGAGGCTAATGGAGATTACCTGATCCGGGATGTCTGATGAAGTTTCTGATGCTTGAAGTAGTCTGGATCGTCTGGGATTCGACAAAATCGCTTGCAATCTGTCAGAATCATCTGGAATCTGACAGGATCGTCTGAGACAGACAGAATCATCTCAGATCTGACGAATTCGTCAAACGAATTCGTCAGAAACCTACAAAACAGAGAACAGATGCAAAATACAAGCAATTCTACTATGCAAAATAGAGGCAAAATATGCTAAAGAACAAGGTGAATACTAAGCAATAATTTAAAATAGAAAGTAAAACAGATCACTGCATTATGATGGCAAATCATGAATTTAATGTGCAATCTAAACTAGATGGGTGAACTCCAGATGCAAAGTAGAATAAAAACTAAATAAATGATCTGATTTATAGCATAAAATGACAGAGAGAAAAGAGAGAAGAGCAAACTTCAGGCACTGATTGCCTCGATGTATGCTGCAGTCGAGATCGTCTCGCATCAGTACGAGATCGTCCCTAATTTGACAGGATCGCCTCCGATCTTGACAGGTTCGTCGACTGCGATAGGTGCTGGCTCCGGCTGAAAACCAGTGATATACCTACAATAAAATTACTATAGGAATAGTGCAAAGAGCAAATTTGAGAAGTTCTAGCACATAGGGAGTCGATTTGCATAAAAATTCAGCCAGGGGTTGGGGAGGGAAAAGTCTTAGAGTTAAATAGGCTTAGGGAAAGTTGTTGGGAGGTTGGAGATCTTCCCAATTTGGGAGATCTCCAACGGGGGAGGGTCCCAACGGCGCAGACACGCTTCTTCCCGGATTGGAGACCCGTTGGAACAGAGTCTAATTATGAAAATGCAGTTTTGCGACAAAATCGTCTGGACGTCCTAGTCCAGACGAAATCGTCAAATCTGGGGCGATATCGTCTGATCGACGACGATATCGTCCAACGGTCAAAACAACTCCTAAAAATGGCACGGAAAAAGGGGAAACGGGTTTCTCGGCGGTTAACGGGCGGTTTGGGAGGTTAAATTTGAATTTAAATTTATTTACTAAGGTGAATGTAATTATTCCAATTTGACCGCGCCAATTTTAGGGTGCTACATTTTGCCCCCTCTTTAGCGAATTTTCCGAAGAAAATGCGTTAAAGATGAGTTCTTCTCGATCTACGAGAAAGCAAAAAATTATTCCCATTTTTAGGCGACGATTCTTGGTCGAATCGTACGATAGCTTACTATGGTGCCCCCTCCGTGTTTTTACCCAAATCGAACGTTTGAGGTAAAAACGCGGAAAAGCAAAAATTAATTTGAATTATTTTTGAATGAAATTATGTTTGATATATGATATGTTTTTGATCATATGACTTGTGTTATGTGTATGTTTATGATGCTTTTATGTTTGATGTAATTGATTGATTTGATTGATGTAATGATTTTATTGATGATTCATGTAATTATGTCGTTTTGGAAAATATTATAACTTGGATGTCATGCTATAAATATTTTAAATGAAATAATCTGATGTAACAAATTGATTGGTTGTAATGAAATGTAAAAATAAAAGGAGATTTCTAACAATAATTTCAAAGGACATTGTCGCTATTATAGACCATTTCATGGAGTCGCTGCTCACTCGGTCGTCAAGCTAGTCCCAGGATAGAAATATTGTTAAAAGAAAAGAGTGCTTAAGAGACTGTCTTAAGACTTTGTTGTGATAATGCAAATGATGATGATGATGATGGTTTGCTTTCAGATTTCCATGAAAATATTATGCATGAAATATTGTAAAATAATTTTTGCTAGGCATAAATTCCTAAGTGTGATAAAATTTGTGAATAATTCCTTAAGAACTATACCATCATTGCAAAATGTAAAGTTGACATAATGACATAACATAGTGAAAATGTATTTGCTTTCGAAAAAGCATAATTTGTGTAAAATGAAGTCATATGTTTTGTATGATTTTTGATAAATTGGGAAAAAAATTGTTACAATGGTTTGCGCTAGGCATAGAATATGTAGGTATAGACTTATACCATCATCGCGAAAATCCAAAAAAGGATAGTTTTATTGCATGATTGATTTTTGATGAACAGAAAATATGATAATGAGGACTTGCGCTAGGCATAAAATTCCAATTTTGGTTTTGAAACTATACCATCGTTGCGAAAGTCAATCAGATATGTATATTTTTAATTGTATATTTTTGAAAGAAATTGTTGATTTTTCTATTATATAGTTGTCTTTGTGGTAAACAACTGTACTTGATTTATTCCAAACAAGTTGCAAAAATAATATTTCAAAGTATTTTGAAGACAAAAGTTAGATTTATAAGGAATCCCATGTGCATATGTGAATTCATTTCCCATCTTGATTTATCATAATGATAGACAAAATCTCTCAAATACAAATGTGTGTGCAATTGCATTGTTCATTTACCAGATTTGAGCAAGATACTATGATACAAGTGATTTGAAGAAACCAAATAAGTGTTCATTAACCATGATGTAGATGCATATAACCATACTAGGCTACTATGTAGATCGGATTATCAAGAGCTAGCTAATCCATAAGCAGACATAGGTCTGTACAAAAGAAGGTCGCTAATGTGACAGACATATCGCCATGCTAGGAGTTACCCAAGGCCAAGCGAGTTGGGCACAAACCACCTGTTATGGGGCTTACCTCACAGTTTTTGAATAATTGAGAATTCCAGGGATTCAAGCTCATCAACCCTTCTTTTCTTTTCAAAGGGTAGGGAAAGGGATTTTATTGCTTTCTTGCTTTCTTTTGAACTTTGCTTATTTTTTCTTTTTGTATTTCTTTTGCTTGATAATGCTTGGAACATTGCTGAAATAACATTTTTCTTTTCTCTTTTTTTCTTGAATTTTTCTTTTCTTTTTCTAGGGATACTTGCTCGGATTAGCTGTAGAGCAAGGGATTTTTATTCTGGTAGGGGTGAGCTTGTCCTTTTGCCAATTCTCAAAGATTCTAGACCGTGTGCATGATAGGATAGCAGGGGAAACTTTTCACTCAAGAAATCAGTTCTACTATGTAGCAAAACATGGAAATTACAAATATAATCATTTTATTGTGAAAGGATGTGCTTGGTTTAAGTAAATAACAAGATCAATTCTCTATGCTCAAACTTTCTTTAATTGAATTTTGTGAACTTTGATATAAGAGAGATTAGTAATCATGCCAGATAAAATCAAGATATTTATTGTTGTGATTGTGCAAGTGAGGGATGCTAAATAAATGCTAATTTTATCCAAAATAAGTTGAAACATATAATTGCAATAATTGTAAGAAAATAATGATTTTGAGAAAGTTTTGAGAATGTTGACTCTCTCTTTCTTCTGTATATTGTTTTGGTTTCGAAAGAGTCAAGCATATAGCTGTTTTTGGATTTTTATGTTGATTTTTGTTTTTGAGCAAAAGGAACTTAACAAGTGCTTTAAATAAATGCAATAAATAGTTTTTGAAGATTTTTGAAGATTTTATGAATGTTTTTGAGGTTTTTGAATAAATTGAAAGAAATACAAGATAATGATTTTGAACAAATATATACATGGATGAAATGACCAAATTTATGCATAGTAACGTTTGAGATGCAAAATATTCATGGGTTCTTTAAGTTCTTTACCATCTAAGGTAGATAATTTATATGCTCCTGATTCAAATTTAGCAGTAATGATGTATGGTCCAAGCCAGTTGGGCTCAAATTTACCTTTAAGTTCCTTAGTTGCATTTGTATTTTTTTGAAGATTTTGAGGATTTTGATTTTTTTGTATTTTGATTTTAATTTATGAATTGAAATTGGTGGTATATACAAGATGATCTATATACACTATACAAGGTTTATTTGAGTATAGCATGTCTAAGGTTGCTTCAAAATCAAAGGAGGTTTTGAAGGATAATCTGGTTGAGGTGAAGGTAAGAATATAAGGTGATGAATAAAAGGTAGTGATAACAAAAGCTTTGTTATAATGTAGAATAATGTAGAAAAAGATTTGACTTTTATATGTGGAAAATTGATCATGTTACAAAATAAAATGTCAGAAGGATAAGAAAGTTCTTCATTCTTATTATTATATTCCAAGTCTTGATAAGATGGAGAAAGTATATGTGAAAGATATGCATGGATGTTATTTGATAAACAAGGATGATCATATATGGATGAAGAAAAGTGATGGATAGAAGATAATTGTGATAATAGAGAATGTATAGAACTTGATGTTTCAATCGTTAAATATTCTTCAAATGGTGTTGGGTCACCATGTATGGTAACAATTTTATTTGCAAGTTCAAACTTCAAACATTGGTGAAGAGTGGAAGGGAAAACCCTCATCGTATGAATCCAAGGACTCTGGAGAAGTAGGTTGTAAGGTGAAGGACAATATCCTACATAGAATAAAGTATCCAGGATCTTGGATCCAATATTAAGGGGAAGAATTATAGTACCTTGAGCTTCTTGAATTTCATTGTTAAAAGATTTTATAATAACATTTGATTCATTAATATCTTCTTCCTTTGATTTGAGTTTTTGGAATAATTGATAAGTGCATAAATTAAGAGAGGAGTCATTATCTACCATGATAGTTCTAACAAGTGTTTCTTTACTAGATCCGATAATGTAAAGATAGGAGTCTTCTTGTGGAGTAGAGGAAGGAATATCCTCATCATAGAATGAAATATGGTTAACCTCAAGAGGGTTTACACCATTAATTATGTTCTTAGAGAAAATATGATGAGGAACAAATTGTTGGCTAGGTATTTTGAACAAAATTTCCTTGTGATAAATTTGTAATACTTCTAAAAGGGATATCTTTGCTTGAGGATTAATCACTTGTTGTTGGTTATCAAAGTGGATTTCAGATTGAGATTTTGATTCTAAAGATGAGCTTTCTATGCTTACATTCCATTTTGGATCATTCTCTAGAGCCAAAGATAGTTTTGAAGGTTGGTCAAATGAGGAATCCATCTCTTGAATATCGGATTGAGTTGATTGAACTTGAGGTTGCTCATTTGTAGTTTTTGTTACAATATTAATAATATCATCATGATGGGACACATTAACATGCAATATTTGATTGGTTTCTTGTTGTTGATAATTGAATAGGGGTTCTTGGGAGATCCCCATGTCTTGATTGATTATTGGTATTTGTTGTGTAGGAGTTTGATAGTTTACTGGAGATTTATAATCAGTTGTAGATTGTAATTCCTTTATATTAAAAAGACCCTTATCAATCAAATCTTGAATTGCACATCTTAAATCTTTACAATTTTGTGTCATATGTCCATCTACTCTATGATATTCACAATGTAGCTCAGGTTTAAACCAATCTGTTGTGGTATCAAGTTGTCTTATGGAAGGGAGTTCAATCCTATTTGTGTCAAGTAAATACTTGAGAATTATATCCATTGGTTGATTAAGCTTAGTAAATTTACGTGATGAAGGTTTTTGAGAGGTTTTTGATAAATGCCTTAGGAATTTCGTCATAAAAGGACCTAATGGTTTCTCACCTCTACTTTCTTTATTATGGGTAGAATGATGACAGGAAGATTGCGATGTAGGAGGTGAGTGCATGGTAGAATTGGAAGAATAAGTATTTTCTTGTTGAAATGGATGTGTTGTATTGAAAGAAGAGTATTGAAAAGGTGGTGGAGGATTATATGTGGATTGATAGACATAATATGGATATATGGGAGAATAGATAATATCATTATGAAGAGGATTGGCAAAGGGATTGTTTTGTTGGGTTATGGATGAAAAATAAGAAGAGTGTGATGGAGGTGGTGTTGAATAGGGATGAGGTTGGTCATAATCAACAAATGTATTTGGCTGAATTCTTCCAACATTACTGATGGGCTCATATTGATTTGAGTAAAAACTCATGGTTTCTTTAGTACTTCTAAAAGTAATATTTAGCATCTACTATTTAGAATTGAATCTAAAACATACAAACTTGAAATGATGATTTTGTTTTTGTTTTTCTTGTATACATATATATATTTTTTTTGTTTTTGTTTTCAAAAGGTTATGATGCATTCACGTCGGGTTCACCAAAATGTATCGCTCCAAATTTTTTGCATCCCTACCTTCAGGCTATTGGATCCGCGCCCGGAAGGAGGATGGGAAAAGGATGATGCGGTACCTCGGACGAGAGGACTTTGCGAAGGTCCCGCCTCTCAAGGGAGGTGCATTTTGGTGATTTGTCGACGGATGGTGGGTTCACCAGGAAACATTTGGCGGCGGTTTCCACGCCTAGGTTTTGGGAATGTGTTTTAATGGGTTCGTTTTATCCTTAAACATTCATCCTAGGTTTGGCCGAATGATTCTAACTTAAACTACATGAAAATGCAATTTAAATGAATACAATAAATAGATCGAAAGCAGAAAAATAGAGAATTTGCAGGAGGCTAATGGAGATTACCTGATCCGGGATGTCTGATGAAGTTTCTGATGCTTGAAGTAGTCTGGATCGTCTGGGATTCGACAAAATCACCTGCAATCTATCAGAATCATCTGGAATCTGACAGGATCGTCTGAGACAGACAGAATCATCTCAGATCTGACGAATTCGTCAAACGAATTCGTCAAAAACCTGCAAAACAGAGAACAGATGCAAAATACAAGCAATTCTACTATGCAAAATAGAGGCAAAATATGCTAAAGAACAAGGTGAATACTAAGCAATAATTTAAAATAGAAAGTAAAACAGATCACTGCATTATGATGGCAAATCATGAATTTAATGTGCAATCTAAACTAGATGGGTGAACTCCCAGATGCAAAGTAGAATAAAAACTAAATAAATGATCTGATTTATAGCATAAAATGACAGAGAGAAAAGAGAGAAGAGCAAACTTCAGGCACTGATTGCCTCGATGTATGCTGCAGTCGAGATCGTCTCGCATCAGTACGAGATCGTCCCTAATTTGACAGGATCGCCTCCGATCTTGACAGGTTCGTCGGCTGCGATAGGTGCTGGCTCCGGCTGAAAACCAGTGATATACCTGCAATAAAATTACTATAGGAATAGTGCAAAGAGCAAATTTGAGAAGTTCTAGCACATAGGGAGTCGATTTGCATAAAAATTCAGCCAGGGGTTGGGGAGGGAAAAGTCTTAGAGTTAAATAGGCTTAGGGAAAGTTGTTGGGAGGTTGGAGATCTTCCCAATTTGGGAGATCTCCAACGGGGAGGGTCCCAACGGCGCAGACACGCTTCTGCCCGGATTGGAGACCCGTTGGAACAGAGTCTAATTATGAAAATGCAGTTTTGCGACAAAATCGTCTGGACGTCCTAGTCCAGACGAAATCGTCAAATCTGGGGCGATATCGTCTGATCGGCGACGATATCGTCCAACGGTCAAAACAACTCCTAAAAATGGCACGAAAAAAGGGGAAACGGGTTTCTCGACGGTTAACGGGCGGTTTGGGAGGTTAAATTTGAATTTAAATTTATTTACTAAGGTGAATGTAATTATTCCAATTTGACTGCGCCAATTTTAGGGTGCTATATACTAGGATGACCAAGGTACTTCATATCCCTATGTGTGCAAGTGAGTTCATTCCTATGAGATGCATAAGGATACCGCCAATTCCAAGTAGGCTCTCAACCAAACCTGTACTGAGGATCACCAAATGAATGCCACCATCGTAGGTTTTGTACTAAGTATGACTAGACCACTAGGCAATATAGGTTACCAAAGCTAGCTCATCCACATGCAAACATTGGTCTACACATACGCCCAAAAGCTAATATGGCAGACATATCATCATGTGGGAGGCTACCACCATTGATGGATAGGCTATCCACCAAACCCATAATGAGGATCACCTGATGGTTTTCCAAATGCTAAGAGTTCCAGGGATTCAAGTTCGACTCCCTACTTTCTTGAATTTGTATTGGGATACTTGCTCTCATATGAAGTGATAAGAATCACTGTTTATTTTGATTTTTTATTTTTCTCTTGAGCAAGGGATTTGAATTTTGAGTGATGGGGATCACTTTTTCTTGTGCTTTTTGATGTGTGCACTTTTTTATTTTTGTATTTTTGTACTTGGAATTTTTGCTTTGTGGGGGTTTGCAAATTTAGACTGTTGCAAACATGTGACAATGGGGGATTTTGATGGCAAAAATGGGGGAAAACCACTTATTGTTGTGGGGGGAATTGGGTAGGGGAGAACTTGTCCTTTTGCCAACTCTCAGCATTCTTGAACCATTCACATAGGGGGATGAGCAGGATGACCTTTTCGCTTAAGGTAACCTAGACCACTTCATGGATTTCATCTGTCTTTGTGCAAAACTTGGATTGTTAATGATTAATTGTGTTTGGGATATGATGTATGCAAGGCATAATCAATGCAAGACTCTACCTCCTAAAAATCAAGCTAGCCTTCTACAAAATCTGAGTAGAGACTAGATATGGCTGAGTGACTAAAAACCCTACTAACATTATTTTAAAACAAATGGCTAAGTGAAGGGAATAGACACGACTATGGAAATGTGAAAAATATGGGTGAAAATGATAATTGTGGTATTGAACTATGAGTACTTTCATGACATTGATTTTGAGCGGTAAGTAACGTACCATCATGGTGCTAGACATGTATGAGCAACTCTAAAATGTAAAGTGCTAATGATGAATATGCCTAAATGCAAGCGATGATAAAATGCAATGGGATGCAATGTTTTTGAATTTTTGAAACTTTGATGGATATGTATGTATGAAAGTGCAATGCGATGCAATGTTTTTGTATTTTGATGTTTTGATGATTTTTTTTAAATTTTTTTGATTGATATGTATACACATGTGACCAACGGGCTTACTTGGGAGCCATTGGGGAATTTTGGGGGACCAAAGGGCTTATGGATGCCTTTGGGGCTTTTAGGTTTGACCTAGATGATCGTAGATAGTCCAAGAGCATTTTTACTTGACCTAGATGGTGAGAACCCGCTAGGAGCCTTTTGGGTGACCTAGACATGCAATGGTACTTAAAAAGTGTCTATAACTACCTAGGGGTATTTGGCTATGACCAAAGGGCTTATGGATGCCTTTGGGGATTTTAGGGTTGACCTAGATGATCGTAGATAGTCTAGGAGCATTTTTACTTGACCTAGATGGTGAGAACCTTCTAGGAGCCTTTTGGGTGACCTAGATGTGCAGAAACACTTAAAAAGTGTCTACGAATACCTAGGGGCATTTGGCT
The DNA here is from genome assembly GCA_028583015.1 of Wollemia nobilis. Lineage (NCBI taxonomy): Eukaryota > Viridiplantae > Streptophyta > Pinopsida > Araucariales > Araucariaceae > Wollemia > Wollemia nobilis. Next base: position 10,433,156 of record JAQPPZ010002832.1, on the reverse strand, counting down.
ATGACCAAAGGGCTTATGGATGCCTTTGGGGATTTTAGGGTTGACCTAGATGATCGTAGATAGTCTAGGAGCATTTTTACTTGACCTAGATGGTGAGAACCCGCTAGGAGCCTTTTGGGTGACCTAGACGTGTAGCGACACTTAAAAAGTGTCTATGACTACCTAGGGGTATTTGGCTATGACCAAAGGGCTTATGGATGCCTTTGGGGATTTTAGGGTTGACCTAGATGATCGTAGATAGTCTAGGAGCATTTTTACTTGACCTAGATGGTGAGAACCCGCTAGGAGCCTTTTTGGGTGACCTAGACGTGCAATGGCACTTAAAAAGTGTCTACGACTACCTAGGGGCATTTGGCTATGACCAAAGGGCTTATGGATGCCTTTGGGGATTTTAGGGTTGACCTAGATGATCGTAGATAGTCTAGGAGCATTTTTACTTGACCTAGATGGTGAGAACCTACTAGGAGCCTTTTGGGTGACCTAGACGTGCAGCGACACTTAAAAAGTGTCTACGACTACCTAGGGGTATTTGGCTATGACCAAAGGGCTTATGGGATGCCTTTGGGGATTTTAGGGTTGACCTAGATGATCGTAGATAGTCTAGGAGCATTTTTACTTGACCTAGATGGTGAGAACCCGCTAGGAGCCTTTTGGGTGCTCTCTAAGCATGAAATGGCCACAAGTGAAGGATGTTCAAGGGTTTAGGATCCTTGACACCTTCAAGTGAAGCTAGGCGATAAGTTCTAGGCCCTATTTGACTAGTGATGACAAAGGGACCTAACCATTTTACCATAAATTTGTCCTGTAGGTGGGGTGACAAGCTAGAATTCTGTTGGTTCTCTTTCAGGATGAGATCACCAACCTAAAAGTCTCTGAGATGGACTTTCATATTGTAGGCTCTTTTGAGCCGCTCTTGATACACACGTAGATGCTCAAGTGCATTAATGCGATGCTCATCCAACAACGTAAGTTGATCTAGGTGAGCTTGTCGTGTAGTATCATCATCAATAAACTCCTGCATGGATATGCGTAGTGATGGGATTTCTAACTCTAGAGGCATGACTGCCTCAGCACCATACACTAGTGAAAATGGAGTTGCCCCAATGGGCATCCGAATGCTAGTGTGGTAAGCCCAAAGGGCAAGCGACATTTGCGTATGCCAATCGGTATGATTCTCTTTGACTATTTTCTTCAATATGGCAATTAATGTCTTGTTTGATGCTTCTTCTTGCCCATTTGCTTGTGGATAATAGGGTGTCTAAAAGTTGTGTTGGATATTATACTTTGCTATCAAAGCATGCACATATTTGTTCTTGAATGATGTCCCATTATCTAAAATGATCTTGGATGGAATACCAAAATGACAAATGATATTATGCAATATGAACTCCGCTATGCGGGGTCCTATCGTAGTGGTAAGGGGGATTGCTTCCACCCACTTTGTAAAATACTCGATAGCCATGATGATAAATGTGTGATGGCCCAAGGATGTAGGGGAGATTTTCTCGATTAAATCCAACCCCCATTATGAAAATGGCCAAGCCGATTGGATCGGTTGTAAGGCCTGGGAAGGTACATGTGTCAAGTTAGCATGGTGTTGACATTTCATGCACTTCCTCACATATGCACAACAATCTCACTCTAAATTTGGCCAATAATAGCCCATGTAGAGAATGCACTTTGTGATGGCCATGCCACTAAAATGGCCACCATAAGTACCATCGTGTGCTTGGGCCATTGCCCAAGTCGATTCTTGATACTCTAAGCAATGAAGGAGGATTCCTTCGTAGCTTCGATGGTATAGGATGTCTCCTAACAAGACAAACTTTGTTGCCTTCCATTTAAATGTCCTTTTGGTAGTATGTGATAATCTAGGAGGGAGGTTACCAAGCTTTAGGTACTCTCTAATTGGTGTGGACCAATCCTTGTGTGGAAGCCTCGATTGCATGAATTGCCTATCCCTCATGAAGTTCATCCCAAGCAAATGTAGATTGGGATAGAACTTGTAAGAATAGCATTGTGTTGCTATCAAAAGGGGTTTGGGGGAATAGAGTCCCCCAAGTGGCATGATTCAAGCACTCATGAATGTGTGAGAATCTCTCTTGATGAGGTTCTATTTGAATCAAGTGGACTTCTGGCATGGCTTGAGTGCTCTCATGCTCAATCACTGATTGTGATAGCATTTTGACTTGAATGGTTGTCATCTCCCCTATGGGGTCTTGTGGAATCAAGGATCCTAAAGAGGCCATTGTATCCACAAAATTATTAGATGATCGAGGGAGTGCCTCGATGTCATACCATTCAAAATTTTCTAGGGATTTGTCCACAAGGGCTTTGTAGGCTTGCAAAACTGGGCACTTGCACTGGAAGATTCCCTTGACCTGGTTGACAATGAGCAAGGAGTCACCAAAAATATTGAGCTTGGTGATTTTCATGGTGATAGCCATTTTAAGCCCTATGAGTAAGGCTTCATACTCGACATTATTGTTGGTGCAGGGAAAATCGAGTTTAAATGATAGGGGTATGGGAGCCCCATGCGGTGTGAAAAACATGATTCCTGCGCCACCCCCTTGCTCGCATTTGGAGCCATCGAAGAAGAGAGTCATATCTGCTTGTGACTCAAGCTCATCAGAATCAGGTGATTCTGATATTTGGAAGACTCCATCATCGGGAAGCTCCATGCTAAGAGGTTGATCCTCCTAGAGAGGAGCCTCTGCAAGTTGATCAACAATGACCTGACCTTTGATTGACTTTTGTCCTATGAATTCTAGGTCAAATTCTGTCAACAACATGATCCATTTCACCGTGCGACTACTATGATAAGTATGACTCATCATGTATCACAATGGATTCTCTTTAGATACAACATACGTAGTGTGGCTGAGCATATAGTGTCATAGCTTCTTGGTAGCAAAAACCATCGCTAGACATAACTTTTCAATGTATGCGTACTTAATCTCATAGCTCACCAGGGTGCGACTGAGATAGTATGTGGCCTGTTCCTTATGAAATTCATTGTTTTGGGCTAACATGGCACCCAATGCAACCTCAGTAGCTGAGATATATAATCGGAATGACACCCCTGGTCTAGGTGGAGCTAACACTGGTGGCAAAGCCAGGTATTGTTTAATTGTGTCAAAGGCATCCTGACATTCATCGTCCTAGTGGAATGTGACCCCCTTGTGTAAAAGTTTGTTCATGGGTCTACACTTGTCCGACAATTGTGCTATGAAGCATTTGATGGATGCAATCCTCCCCTACAAGCTACGAAGCTGCTTGATGGTAGTCGAGGGAGGCATTTCAAGGATTGCCTTGACTTTGTTAGGGTCCACTTCGATGCCTCATTTGGAAACTATAAATCCCAAGAGCTTTCCAGATGTGATGCCAAAGACGCACTTCTTGGGGTTCAGTCTCACATTATGTTCAATAAGGTGATCGAGGACTTTGCACAAGACATCTAGGTGCTCATGACGTAATAGAGATTTAGCCAATAAGTCATCCATGTAATCTTCCAAAATTTTATGCATGTAGTCATGGAAGATATATGTCATGGCATGCTGGTAGGTGGCACCAACATTCTTAAGGCCAAATGGCATGACCTTGTAACAAAATGTTCCCCAAGGCATTGTGAATGCCATTTTGAGCTGGTCTTCAAGGTTGATACGAATCTGATTATACCCAGAGAAGCCATCCATAAGGGAGAGCATTTCGTGTCCTACGGTGGCATCTACCAAGGCATCTATGCTTGGCAAAGGAAAATCATCCTTAGGACTCGCTTTGTTTAGGTCTCAAAAATTGGTGCAAATGTGAATCCTCCCATCGGGCTTCTTGATGGGGACCATGTTGGACAACCATGGTGGATAGTCTATAAAAATGACAAACTTGGCATCCAATAGTTTTTGTAGCTCATATTTGACCATCAAGGCCACTGTTGGGTGCATCTTTCTCAACTTTTGCTTGACAGGTTTGACTGTGGGGTCAAGCATTAGATTATGGGTGACCATATTTGGATCTAGTCTCGACATGTCTTTGTAAGACCATGCAAAAGTTACCTTCTTCTTTGTGAGAAGGGCTATATAATCGGCTTGCTCTTCGGGGGATAGGCTTTCCCCTAGCTTGATACATTATGGGTTTTTAGGATCTGAGTTGATATCTTTGTCAACCGTAGGCTCGATTGACATATGAGACCCCTCCTCCAACTGATGGGGAGTAGGTATCAAATGGATGTCATCAGCTGGATTTAAATCCTTGATGGGGACTTCAGGTCCCTCCTCAGCATGGAAGACATCATGAGTTGGGCCAGTAGAAAAGTGAAACAACCCACCACAAGCCCAATACTCAGAGGGTGATGGGGGTGAATCAGCATGATCCCAGTCAATAGCATCTAGATCTAGATGGCATGGCTTGGAAGGATCAGTTGGGTTGTGAAGTGGTGTGGTCAAATCAATGGAGATCATATTGATGAAATGTGTCTACTCTCTAGGACCACGTGCATGTGACTATGTATTGGTGTCATCTCTCACCCCTAGATGTGGCTCTGGGGGAATGGGGATCTCCGGATCCTATCTGGGAATAGACTGTAGGATGGGATCATTAGGCTCAAGGAGCTCCATGTGTGTGGGTGGGTCAGGGAAGACCTCATGATGAATCTGGCCTAGATTGATAGGCCTTGCCCTCAAGCATGGGCCAACATGTAACTGATGATAGACTTCATCTATGTCAATGGGCTCGTGATGATGACACAAATAATGAGGACCCAGGTATGCCCTCTCTGTTTCATCCTCATAGTCATTGTCATATATGGGAACCTCATTGTTGCCCCTTGGGATCGGGTGATCAGGTAGGTGTGGTCCCATATATGCTAATTCCTCATAATCATCATCATGGATGAGGATTCCTTCATTCTCATCTCGTAGTGCCTCAGGCTCACAAGGACCCAACTGCTCAAGTAAATTAACTGCTCCCCCCTAGGAGGTCTATCTTCCTACGGGCGAACCGACTCTTCAGGAGGAAGGAGCTACCACCAAACAGGATCAGGGAAAGGGAACAAATGTATGAGGCCTTCCTATTGGTCATTAATGGGGACAATTTGTGAATGATCACTATCCAACTCAAAAGGGTCATATGGCGCTACCTCATAACCCGACTCATCCTCTGAGGTCCACTCATATGAGGTGCCTTGATCTGACTCATCACAGACATGGGGACAACTCCGTGAACCTTCCCCTCTCTCAAAATGTGGGGGAATGTCACTAGGGATCATGGGGTTCCCATCTAGCCATGGAAAGTAATCCCCCAGGGAGTAGACTATGTTAGGATTGGCATAAGGGTCTTGGGCCAACCCGCCCTCGTAGCCTATATTCAAGTGATTTAGGCTATCTAAGAGGACATCTAGAGGCAAGGGATTGTTGCATCCCACTCCCGACTTGTCATAGGGCATTTGATATTATGGTTGACAAGGGATTCTGGTGCCCTGCTCATACAAGCCTAACCCATAACCGTGCCAGTTGCATAGGTCAAGGTACTTCAGGGTGAAGTTAGGGTTAGACAAGTAGTTAATATCCTCTCCAAAAGGTTCCTCATCTTCCTCCTACTGTTGGTAAGGTTTGATGCCATAGTCAAGGCCCCCATAGATAAAATTCGTTTGATTAGGGGGAATACCAAGAGGCACGATAGTGCCTATGGGAATACGGGGTCTACCCATGTCTTGCATCGACTCTAAAGTAGGAGTAGTGGTAACATTCCTAACCATGTACTCTCCCAATCCGGTAGAAGCCAGATGTACTATAACCTGGGGCTATGGGTAGAAGAGGGATGAGAGTGAGACTTGATCCGGCTCATTGTTTGCCTCGTGTGGTGTCTCTTCATCATCCGGGCTAAGTATCTCCTCTGTAGAGATAGTGGATATGATCGGTTGGTCCTCCTCAATGGGCCACTTCTCTGGGTTCCTAGGCAAAGGATCCACTGGTGTATTAGGCATCTAGGGTGGGGCCGATGATGAGGAGGGCATGGTATGCTGTAGCGGTGGGGTCGAACCTCGGCTAGATTTATTCGGTTGAAAATCTAGATGTATCGATGGCAAGGTCAACTCGGGTAACTTCTGCACCATGTTGCAGTACTTGAAGGGCTCTAGGTCCATGGGGATGACATGAACTTGCCCTTCGTGAGTGTACTTGAGGCACTGGTGAGTGATGGAAGGGATGCACTTCATGTCCCTGATCCATGGTCTTCCTAACAAAATGTTGTATGCCATCTCACCCTCCAGGATGTGGCACATCGTCGAGATGATATTTTCCCCTACTTGAATAGGTAGGATGATTGTACCAACCATTGAGCATATAGCATCATTGAATGCTCGAAGGGTGTAGGTAGATGTGACAATATGAGATGTTGGAAGCTTCAGGTGCTTCAGAGCTATTGTAGTTATGATGTTGCTCGAAGACCTAGTATCTATCAAGACTCTCTTGTATGGTGTTCCATTCACACGTGCGACAATGTGTAAAGGGGGATCCACCATATCATGTGGAACCGGTTTAAGTTCATCTTCTCAAAAAGTAATTACCGGTTCCGTGCATTGCCGCACATGCCCCACAAAGTTGTTGAAGGAGTTAGACTCCTAGGGCTGAAGCTCAATTGCCTTAAGGATCTCCATCAAGGCTTCTCTATGAGGTTGCGATTGTTGGATGAGCTCATAGATGGAGAGTCAGGTAGATGTTGTTCTTAAGCTCTGAGCGAGCTTGCTCTTAATGGTGACTACAGGCCTAGGTGGGAGGCTCGGTCCAGGAGGTGGTATAGGCTATGATGTCGAAGGGACATCACTCTGAGCCATAGGTGGTGCGGCTGGACTTGGATACCACCTATTTCTTGTTACAATACTGACCATGCCAACATATCCTTGCTTAGGAGGGGCATGGTGAACCTCGTTCACCTGGGGCACTGGTTTGGCCTGCTCCATGTGGGCAGGCAAGGGGTCCTTAAAGACCCCCATCTATTGGTTGTTTGGTGTGATAGGGTTATCTACCTAGAGGGCATTCCTATCAATTAGGTCTTGCACCAAGTGTTTGAATTTATAGCACATTTGCACATCATGCCCATTTTGCCTATGAAATTTGCAATATAGGTCTTCTCTGTATCCTTTGGGCTTAGGTGCATTAGGGTCGATAGGTCGACTATCAGGTAGATGGATCACATTAGCCACCAAGAGGTGATCAAACACTGAATCCATAGACTCTACAATGGGCATGAATTGTCACTTGGGGTGACGCTATTGATTTTTCCCTTGACCATTCTGGTTATCCTTGGCATAGTTCCCAGGGGTGGCTTGATAATTAGGCTTTTGAGGTGGCATGGCTGGCATTAGCCCTGGGACACTAATGGCAACCTGATTTACTACTGCTGACTTAGGTTGCATTGGGGTGTTCTTAGCGTTCTTGCTCCACTCCTTGTGAGGCTTCACAATCTCACCCTCTTGAATCTTGATTTCTTCGATGATCCTAGCCTATGCTAAGGCATCTTCAAGAGTGGGGTATTGTTGCAACTATAGCAACAAAGAGATTGGCTTTAAGCAACTTTTGGAGAACATCTGAGTCAACTCCGACATGGGGAGAAGATAAGGCAGCTTGGCGAGCAAGGTTCACCATCTATTGCCATAATTTGTTATTGACTCATCATCATATTGTTTTAACCTAGCTACATCGGCCAACGTTGCCTTCCTCTTGGTATTGAAGGCAAAGCATTCTAGGAATGCATCCACAAGTTGGTCCAAATTATGGATGCTATGCTTAGGGAGTTGGTAAAACCACTCGAAGGTAGGGCTGGTGAGGGTAGTCACAAATGTCCTCAAAAGCAAAGCATCATCATCATGAATGCCGAAGCATTGACCTAAGAACCTAGTGACATGTTCTTGCACATCCTCTTCTCCCTTAAAGGTAGCCAACTAAGGCAACTTAAATTGTTTTGGATAGGGAGGTACAGGTACTGATGGATGGATAGGTTGACTATGCAATTGATGCATAGTGGGATTTTGAGATCCTGACCCAGAGGTCTTGTTCTCTACTGACTCTAGGTGTTCTAACAATGCTTTGTAAGGACCTGAGGACTTGATCTCCTCATCTTTGTTCACATCTTGTGGTGGAGGTCTAGGCTCCTCCAACCTAGGGCGAGGTGGTGGTAAGTCACCCCCTACCTCGGTAAGGCATCTCAACATATTCTACTTCTGGCTCATGCTCAGTATAAGCCCCGTAAGGCATTTCTCGAGCCGACCTATAAATGGGGGTATCTACCCATGGTGGGCACCCTATGTTTGGCCTAGGAGGCATCTCCCGATCTGGCCTAGGAGGTCATGGAAGCAACATTTGATAAGGTCTCGGGGACCTCTCTCGAATGAGCATGGGTTGCCTCGGATGGACTTCCTACCTATGTGTCTTAGGGGTAGGGACCCTCTCTCTCAAAGTTTTCTGGAATAGCTCATTGGTCTGTTGTTCGATCCTTTCTTTCTCAAGCTGGTGCAAGCGGTCTAGTTGCTCTTTATCCCATCGAAGCTACTTGAACTGAGCTTGGCATTCTGTATATCTCACAACCACTTGCCTAATTTGATCCATAGTGTGAGGCCTAGGAGGCCTAGGAGTCTCACCCTAGGGTCGACCTTGTCCAAGGTACTCTGTGTTCTCCATAGGGCGCTTGCCTCTCTCGAGGTTCACCACATTGACTTGAGGCTCAGGCTGGAACATGTGTTCATTACACTCAGCTGGCGTAGAGGCACATCGGGCATGCATGGAATATTGTTCTTGAGGAAATTCTAGGATTTCCTCATGTCTTCCCTCCTGAATGAGGAAAGGTAGGGCCGAATTGGCTCACCTCAACCGATGAGTGTCATTCCCATCGGGCTGCATGAGCTGTTGTATCCTATCAAGGTGGCACGGAGGTAGAGTCATGTCGACTTGCTCTGGCTAGTGTGTGAAGTCATACTCCTACCTCTGCTTAGGCGTGTCAGCCCTGGTGGGTATGCGGATGCATGGCACCACTCTATCTATTAGCGCCTCAATGCATAGTTGCCTTTCACCAAGGAAGGCCTATGAAATATCTACATACTGGGAACACTCTCCCAAGTAATGCTCATCATCCCTCGGGGTGTCCTGGAGAGGATCCCTTCGGAGATGAGGCTCATGCCCTATTGTCTTGGGGCTAGGTGGAGTGGAGGCTCACTAGGGAGGTATAACCAAGTCCCTAGGGCTATATCAGAGATGATTCGTGTCTCCTAATCCACTCTCCATAGCTTCCACCCATGATTGGGCTTGGTTGCGGGTGCGCACCATTGCGCTCCTCTATTAGTACCCCAAAGTGATTATCTTCTTTACAAATTCTTAATGAAATAGTATACAAGAAAGAAACACTCAATAAGATAGATGATTATCTCTTTTAAGTTTTAAGTGTGAATCCCTAAACTATTTCGTGTGTTTTAGATGTGTTGTTTTGTAAAGAATGACCTTGTGTCACGTGTTTGAAATATTGTTGGATTGTAATCTCATGTTCAATTGGATTTCACCTGTATACTCATAGCTCGACAACCTGACTATGAACTCCAGGTTGTGTTATCCCACCTATAATGTGTGGTGATGAGGTCCACACATGGCCAGGGAGCATAGGTCCTACCAGTTCCTCACCCAGTTCACCCATAGTCTACGATACACCTCCCCGAAGGGTGATGCGTGCTATAACCCATGGGCTATGATGGATCTTGGAACCGGCCTTGGCAAGATGGATCGGGTTCATGGGATTTGAGCCAAGTGGATGGAGATGAAACCCACCATCACTTGCACTCTACTAGTGGATGGTAATGAAGTCCACCTCACTAGCGTTTATATGAATCGTGGTGTGTGTGGTTCTTTATTATCCAAGAAAGTAAGCAAAGAAGCAATCAATGACCATTCACTAAATGCATGCAAATAAGTGCATTTTACTTTCAGAATAATAAGGTAAGGAACCTACAAATTGACTTTATGAATGCAAATCCTACATGCTAACTTACCCAATGGGTAAGCCACAAGCAATCAAACCAAACAGATGCATTGCTACTACAAGTTCTTTTTTATTTTTCTCCTTCTTTTTGCTACTTTATGTGATAAGAAAAGTAAAAAGTGACATTTAACCTTTCTATGCAAACAAAATAATGTGAGAAAAACCAAATTTTGCAGTCTCTATAAATGCAGCAGAAAATCAGAGGGTTTAGGCACTTACCTTGTCCATTTTGAAGCCTCCAAATTCTAAATTTTTGGGCAAAAATCTCTCTGTTTCACCACCGCTCCAGGGTGGGGTGAGTAGAAGCTCCACCACCATCCCAGGGTGGGATGGTGAAGCCACCATCCTAGGGTGTGCCAGATAAAGCCTCTGCCACCATTCCAGGGTGGGGAGGGGAGCACCTGCAACACAAAAAGGGCAAAAATGCAAGAAAGAGGTCAAATTTTCACCCAAATCAAAAGGGACAAGGGTCCCACCATGATCACCACTGAATTAGGGAAAAATGGTGCACCAAATTATGTAAAAAAATATGCGTATCTACCCCATATCGCTCATGAGCATCAAAAAGGAAGCATGCATGTGAAAAGGAAAGAATACCAAACAAAAGGAAATGAATTAAAGCAAGTCTCTTCTCATTAATTTTTTGGATCAGATCCAAGGTTACATAGAAGTCCCCTTGAGGGCTCAAAATTTGATACAATTGTTACAATATTGGGTGCCCAAAGACCAAGTCTTTCACGGAATCAAGGTGCACATCCAATGTTTCTCCGCGTACCCACAATCGAGGTGGGCGAGCCAATGCCACCACTACTTGTATATTCAATATATGATGTCTTATATTCCTTCCCAATGCCTTCTAAGGACCTTCACCTACACACAAGGAAGCAAAAAGGGTCAAATAGCAAGGGTGTATGGTGAAAACATGCAATCCCCATAGGGGCAAAATAGTGCATATATTAAAACTATATCAAAACATGTCCAAATGACTTGAAAATTTTCAGAGATGTTAAAGAGGATGTTTTGGGAGGATATCACCAAAAAATATCAGAAATTGCATCTGTAGACCCCTCGATTTTGCGTCGCTCGCCTACAACCTATGAAAGAGAAGACAAGCAAATCCCAAACCTAAACATATCCAAAACTCATGAAATTTGGTCAGTATGCATAAATTGACATTTTAAGACAACCCATATGATTATATTTTCAAATTGGATCCCGGATCCACCTGCATCAAACTAGGGTGCCCGGATGGGCCCTACGAGCCTGCGAAAACTTAAAAATGCTATAACTCTTTCATTTTAACTCCAAATAACTTGAAATTTGAACTGTAGAATCATGGGAAAATATAGAAAATTAAAAATTAAAAATAGTAATGAAATTGTTTAATAATTTACCCTCATCCCGGGGGCGATGGTGACTGCAACTATTTGGGGGGCACCCTAGGAGGGGATACCCACCAAATCCGGCCACTTTTTGTTACCAAATCACTATAATATGTTCCTAAAAAACCTAAGGTGTGTTTTCATCGAATTTGGTGAAGAAATTCACCCGGATGGAAAAGTTATGCTCGGATTACCTTCTTGAAGTCACCCGGTAACCTCCTTGGCAAAAGGGAGATTTCGAGGGCAAAAAGGTGCAATAAGGTGAGGGGAAATCTTGGAAGCACTCCATTGCATATCCTAGAACTCCTATATATATTTTTGTGTGGATATTGAACCCATTTTATAGCCCAAAGGGGCTCATGTGCAAAAAGGCATGCAAGGGCATGCATGGCAGGAGGTGCCACTTGTCAAACGGGAGGCATGCACTAGATGGGGAAGAGAATATCCATTTTGGGCCTCCATTATGAAGCATGTCATAAGGATTCAGTGCCCTCTGACCCGCATGCTCCAAATGGCATGCTAGATGGCAGTTTTTGGGTGCCATTTGGCCCAGATTTGACTTTTTCTGGGTCAAACTTGCTCACCGTCCCACCCTGGGACGATGGCTCACCACCATCCCAGGGTGGGATGATGGGAATCTACCACCATCCCAGGGTGGGACGGTGGTGAATTTTGGGCCAAAACCTCCCAAAATTGGGTCGATAGCCTCCAAAACCCTTTCTGGAGTGGCTAGAACCACTGTGAGCCTCCCGAGGGCTGCCCAAGGGGCCATATGATGTCAATTTGATCCTTGTTTGTGGGTGCTTAATCGGATTTACCACATTTTAGTGTCTAAACACATATTTGACTGAATTTATGCAATCAATATTTTAATTAGTTGAGTCAGGCACATAGGATTAGATTTCTTATTGTATAAGTTCTTGATCCTAATCATCCCAAGCCCAAGGGATATAGGTTAGATCAATACTGCACATATCATAGAATATAGGGGCATGACATTGAGACATGTATTAGATTGAAGAACATCATGCAAAACATGATTGAGAAGGGTGAGCTAAAATTTGACAACCCACTAGCTCTCGATAATAGAGACATGGATACATTCAAGAACTTATTACCAATTCATGAGGCCCCTAGAGATCAGGGCACCCAAGTCAACTAGGTCCATGTCGAGCCACCCATGCAGGGATGAATCAAAATGGTTGAGATAGTAAATGTGGAAACTAGGAGTCAGTGATATGGTAAACCATATCCTCCAATGGTACCTATTCATATCTTGAATGTACCTCAATAGAAATAGGTGTAAAACAACCCTCCAAGTCTACTAGTGAGATTTATAGTAACTATCCAAAGTAGACTATAACAAAACCTACAAATGACTATGGCCAAGTTTTTAATTTATGAGCTCATATAATAATATCCTAGTTATAGGGAGACTTTGATGGATATTTTGAGATCAATCAAGCTCCAGCCCCAGATCCCATATGCATTCCACTTTGTGGGGCAAGTGCAATAGTTCCAAGAGCCTATGATTCATTTCTATGATTAAAAAATAAAGGTAGTTCCTAATACCCTATAAGACTTACCACTACATATTATTATTTCAATCAATGACATACCCTTCAAGTGGGTTATGATCTATATAGGCTTATTGATCAACATCATCACTACAAAGGCCATAGGGCACTTGAATATCCCTAATTCCAACATTATCCTGAACTCATACATGCTCAAGGCTTTCAATGATGCATTGTGCTCCATAGTGGCTATAATTATTTTACCTATAAAAGTAGGATATAATATCATCCTTGTGATGTGTCATGTCTTGGAAGGGGTGATGCAATACAACATCCTTATAGAGAATCATTGGATAAGGGACATGTAGTGCATACCATCAATCCTACACCAATACATCAAGTATGTGCATGAGGGACAAGTTCATGTGGTTTCATTCGATGAAGATTTGTTCAAGTATGTGCATCAGGTCAACTTATCGAGGGACTTTGTCCTTCCATTAATGCATATGTACATAAGGTCTTCATCACCAACCATGCATCCATAGAACAAAAGTAGATCAGTGTGAGGCAACCCATCCACATTGACACCAACTCTTACCTCTAAGACTACTGGTATTTCTAAAAAGCATTTGATATCTAAGACAAAAGATAATCAAAAGCTAAAAGCACCCCTAGTGAATGAAGGACCTTCTAACTATAGCAACTATAGAAATTCCAAATCCAATGGAGGAGGAATATTTCTAGGACGTAGTCGAGGAGGTACCTCAACCTATCTCACTTGCTTCATCAATAGTGTCATCAACACCACATGTGATAGTTCACTTAGCCAACATAGGCTTACGTGAATATCTTGTGTAGAATATAAATTTCATGTCTATCATCAATTTTGTGCAAGACATGCGGTGACAAAGAGTCCCAAATTTGCCATTGGGTACAATAGTTCCATCAGGGGTTCCCCAAATCAAACCAACTTCATCTATATTGGTTTGGACTATGCCCATAATGCTATTGATATTGAAGATGATGATGATGAACTATTCACCATGAATATTCATTACTTGTCAAATCCTGAGTTTGCTCTAAGGTACTTTGAGCAGTGTGATTGGCATGGATATGGATTAGGTCTATACGAGCAAGTGCAATGACTATTATTCTAGCCATAGTACTATTTTCCTACTGATAGGTGTGGTCTAGGATACCAAATACAAATTTGATATGATTCTTTAGAAACAACCCTAGATATGCTAAGAATAGGGTTCAGGGAGGATGTTTACTGGAATCCCTATCAACCCCATAGAAAAAACTACTTGGTTTATGGATGGATGTCTATGATCAATATCACACCACCTGATGAGTATCACCATGAATCCTCTCTTGAATCACCCCTGTAAGGATCCATCCTATGGGAGGAAGATCCAATGCATGGATATGAGTGAGAGGATATAATTATTTCCCAAGTGAGGGTGAAGGAGAAGCTGGCATGACCTACCATAGGCCTTGGTATGTACAAAAAATTACTTGGATAGGCCACATAGAGAATGGATACATCTTGAATGAGAGTGAGTACATCTTATATGAGGGTGGATATATTTTATATGAGAGTGGTTATGAGTTAGAGGACTCATAAGAGCTGGCCTATTGGGGACCTAGATATGCAAGCCACATCATTGGACTAGAATAAAATACCAATGGATTTTTCATAAGTGATGATGACTATGAAGATGATACTAAGATGGCCTATCTTGGGAATCATCAGGTAGGCCACCACCCCATCCTAGGGCCAAAAAAAAATTCCAATGGTTTCTTCATAAGTAATTATGACTTTGAGTATGATATTGAGATGGATTATCTTGGGCATCACCCATTGCATCCAATTGATCTCATTGTTGAGAGATAAGCGGTGCTTCGTGCCATAGATTGTGACCTTTATTTCCTATGAAGACCACCAAATATGGATGTCATCTTTCACATGGCCTTATTGAATCTACCAACATTCATATAGTGGTTTTTGCCTAACGATCCCATCATATAATATATTCATAGATCAGATCCTGATATCCCTATGTCCCCAGAGCATCATAGTGAGTATGGAGAGCACACATTTTATGTAGATCTTAACCCATGTGGTCTTGGAGATCTCATCCCATCTATCAACATGATATCCATTGATTTAAGCACTCCACTCCATAATCTAGTAGATTATTCAAAATGGTTGTGTCTTAACTTAGATGCTATTGATTGGGATCATGTTGACTCACCCCTAGAGCCTAAATATTTCTTCCCTAATGAATAGATGCTACAACTATTCCATTTTTCACTAGGCTATGCACATGATGTCTATCACGCTAGTCTCGATCTTTAGTCAGTGGTAACTATAAATCCAACAGATGACATCCATTTAATCCCTACTCCTCACCAGCTTGAGGAGGGGTTACATATAAAAATAGAGGAGACTTTCAAGGTGGACATCAATGATGACCCTTCCAATCCAAAGAAATTCAAGTTTGAAGAAAGCTTATCTCCAAAATAACAAGCCATCATTATTCCTCTATTGAAAGAGAGACCAAATATATTTGCTTGGACCTACAAAGACATGTTGGGACTCGACCCAAAATTGATTTTCCACAACCTTTAGCTAGACCCTGCAAATAAATTGATCAAGTATAAGCTCAAAAATATGCATCCAACAATCACTTTAATGGTTAATAATAAGTTACAAAAACTATTATATGTATTCTTTATCATTCCCATCGACTATCCAAAATGGATATCAAACATGGTGACCGTAGGAAAACTATATGGAAGAATTTATATTTGCATGTATTTTAGGGATCTCAATAAAGCAACACCAAAGAATCTGTATTTGCATGGATTTTAGAAATCTCAATAAAGCAACACCAAAGTATTCATTCCCATTGCCAAACATAGATGCTCTTATAGATGCAACTACAAGTCATGAGATGCTCTCTCTAATGGATGATTTTTCTGGTTACAATCATATTTGGATTAAACTAGAAGACCAACATAAAACCGTGTTCACCACTCCATGGGGAAAATTATGCTACAAAGTGATGTCATTTGGCCTTAAAAATTTTGATGCCACATATCAACAAGCTATGACATATATTTTCCATTACTACATGTACAAGATATTTGAAGACTACATCAATGAATTATTGGCCAAGTCATTGTTGCAAGAAGAGCATGCTGAGACCCTTAGAAAGGTCTTCAATCGCTTAATTGAGAACAATGTCAGGTTGAATCCTAGGAAATGCATATTTGATGTAACTTCTAAAAAACTCTTGGGATTCATCATTTCTAAATGAGGCATCGATATAGACCCAGCAAAGGTAAAGGCTATCTTGGAAATTGCGCCACCCATGAACATCAAAGAACTAAGAAGCTTATAGGGTAAAGTAGCTTTGATAAAGTGATTCATCACATAACTATCATACAAGTGTTGACCCATGAATCAATTGCTACATAATGGTATCCCATTATAATAGGATGAAGAATGTCAGTAAGCCTTTTCTAAAATCAAGGAGTACCTAGCAACACTACCAATTCTAACTCCACCAAGGTAGGATGTGTCATTCCTATTATATATATTCAATACCGATTTTGCTTTGGGCACCATGTTGGATCAAAATAATGTGCAAGATAAGGAAAAAGCCATATATTACATCATACACACTTTTGTTAGCTAGGAGATAGGATATGCATACATAGAAAAGTTGTTCTTAGCCATGGTCTTTGCAACCAAGAAATTGTACCACTACATGTTGAGCCATACAATGTACGTAATATCCAAATAAAACCCTTTATAGTATATAATGAGAAATACATATCATAATATGTGTACTACAAAGTGGATCATTCTATGGATATAATTTGACTTAGAATTTGTGAAGCAAAAATACGACACTAAAGCAAATATGAAAGTAAAATAATTTCAATGAACAAGAGATTGCACAAAATATGATTTTATTCAATAAATGGGGGGGAGCTGAGAAACTCCTTTGTTACAATTGATCCGTTCAAAGGAATTATTTTGATACAATAAATTACAGATGCTAGGGTTCTCTGAAACCCTAGCTACAAAATAAGTAGTGTCTCCAATGTATCTTGCTTCCAACAAGGTGAGTGGGCTTCTGGTTATCCGTAATCGGGCCACTCTAGCTTCAACATCTACTCAAAAATCCTTGATGAATGCTACCTGATCCTGCACACACATCAAACATAAAGTCGTTAGCAAACAAAATGAGGGTTCCATGGTGTGAACCCTCAGAAATGCAAACTAAAAACCCTAGATCTGAGTAAATAGAACATGCAAAATCAAATAACAACAAATAAAACACATATAATACTTACTTTGTTGTTTTGTTGCTCCATTGCAGATTTGATGGCAGGGTGCCCCGATGGCACTTGGTGATCTTATGTGGTAGATTTTGGTGTGTGGTTGTGGGAATAAAAGACATTGTGTTGCACCTACAGAATGTGGTAGGTGCACCGCTATGCACCTATGGGATGAGGTAGGCACTCGACTGCACCTATGGATTAGGGCTAAATCTATAGAAGCAGATCGAGGGGAATGCGAAGGGCTCGATGGATGGACGACAATGGCGGTGGTGGAAATGGGATGCGAAGGTGGTTGGAATCCAAAAATCCTAGGGCAAGCTAGGGTTTTGGGGAAGGATAAGCTAGGGCACAATCTACTCACAAGAAACAATCTCTCAACAAGGTTAGGCCTCACAAGTAAATTAGAGCTCCAACATTCAAGTTTTCTAGGATTCAGGGGTTGAGCATTGAGAATGCTCCTATTTATTATCAAGCCTAGGGTTTTCTTAGGGTTTTAGCTTAACACTTTTGATCGTGTGGCTAATATTAAAGTGGATCCAAAGGTTGATATTAAACTTTAGGTGTGACATGGATTAAGGAAGATGGACGGTTGAGATTAGATCGGATCGAATGATTGAGGTTAATTTGGCTTATAAATATATATTTTATAATAAATATATTAAAATATAATATAAAATATTATATTTAAATATAAATAATATAAAATAAATATAAATAAGTCAAATAGGGGTCAAAAAATGGTGGGAAAGGGCTAAAGTGGGCCATTGGATGGCGGGAAAGGCATGGAATGGCCAATTGAATGGCGGGAAAGGGTGATGGTGGACAAGTGGGTGGTATAATGACCAGGATGAATGACAAGTGGCTAGGATTTGGTGTCTATAGATGCCCCTTTTTGTACCATGTTGTGTGAAACACAATATGGTGCAAAAATATGAGACACCTGGTTGGGCTTTGGGCGCAAAAGCAACTTCTCTCTCTCGTTGGATTTTTGAGCAATAACGTTGAAGACAAAAGAATAAAGAATTTTGGAATTTGCGTAGCTTACCCCCTCAATTGGTGAATGAGATTACGGATGAATCTCATGAGCCAATTGAAAAATTTGTGCAAATGATGAATGATGTGATACCATTTTTGCCCCAACGGTGCGAAGGGGGTGGTGTAAAATGTGATATGATGTGTATGTGTTTACCCTAACGGATGAAGGATTTTGTGCAAATGTGATGTGATGTGGATGATATGAATGATGTAAAATGTGATATGATGTGGACGATATGAATGATGTAAAATGTGATACCATTTTTGCCCCAACGGTGGGAAGGGGGTTGTGTCAAATGTAGATGTCATGATCATGTAAGGTGTATCCCATCGTGGGAAAATCATAATCAAATTTTGGTTGCCCCAAATTTGGGGTGATTCGATGTTGTTGGAACATTTTGCCTTTTTGGCGTCATTGATATGCAAAATGATGATGCAAAGGAAAAAGGAATCAACCTTGGATGTACTGCTAGTGACTGTTTGAATAATTCCCACAATTGGAACCAATCATCCTAGCTAGTGCCTATCTCGAAGGTGTTAAGGAGATTTTGAATGATGAAATTTGAGTTGTGTCCATGTTTTAAGCCCCACGAACTAGGCCATCAATGACAACGGTTGTGCAAATTGCTCTTGGCAATGTTTCACTCTAAATATGAGGAAATACCAAATATGATTGTGATTTTGAGCAAGGAGATAAGTGATGATGATGATGACCAAGTGTTCTTATGGTAATTCATTCATCTTACCGAATTGCATGGATGCAAATCATTGCAATCACCAAGTATATAGAATAAACCACTATATACGAGATTCACTTGTAATTTTGACATGTGTTGGAAGAAATGATGGTAGATTATGAGATTGGAAGAATGTTGATGGAAGAATGTGATGATGTCACCAAAGTTGGAGTCGATTTGTAAATGTTAGAGCTTTTAGTGGTTGATTTTGCACTTTTTGGATGGAAACAATTGATTTGATGGTCAAATCAACTCCAATTATCATGAAAATTTGTGGAATGATGAAGAATATGGAGTAGAGGAGATGAGTATTAGTTTTGTAACTTGATTTGTGTATTTTACAAATTTGCATCGTATTCAAAAAATATGTGCGCAAAACGATTTTTGTTTTCACAAAACGTGATTTTATGATGTGCATGATGCGTGGGTGAAATTTGGTGAGATTTTGAGGGGGCAAGCTACTATTTTGGTCCCTTTTTTCTTCATGTCATTTTGGCGCTAGGTGCCCTGCTGCACCTGTGGTATCCTACAGGCACCTGATTGTGTCTGGGTGCGCCTATAGGCACCCACATACACCTATGGGCCATAGGCACCAACCTATGCCTGAAGTGCGCTAGCTGCAGCTATAAATAGCTTGCAGGGTGGATTTTGTGGCTCATTTGTGCGTTTGAGAGTTTTTGAATCTACGCTTGAGGAGTGGAGTGCATTGGTGAGGGAAGTGAGGTTGGTGGAAATTTGTGTGGGAGCTATGGTGGTGGAGGGAGTGAATGCTGCTGGTGGAGCTGAGGCACGATTTGCCTCGGTAATGTTGAAAAATACTTTGTTCTTTTGTGCAAAAATTTTGAAGTTTTTTTTGAAATTATACTAATGTAAAATGTTTGTTGTTGTAGTTGAGGGAGATAGAGCCTCGACATCGGTTCTCTCCTCTCATTCCTGGGATGAGGAAGAAGCTTATGGAGGGTGATTGGGATCTTTTGAGGGAGGTGGGCTTGGAGGGAGTGGCTCGGTTGGATGTGGTGAGGGTGGATGATGGGTATCTCTCATCATTGATAGAGAGATGGGACTCGGATAGAGGGACGTTCCAGCTACCGATTGGGGAGGCTACTGTCACCCTTGAGGATGTATACCACATCCTCAAGGTGCTAGTGGAGGGGGAGAAGGTGATGGTTGGGCATGATAAGAAGGTGGAGATGATGAAGATGTTCAGTGAGCGGTGGTGGGAGGTGAGGATGGGAGATGGGGGTATATGCTATTTGAGCATGTACAAGGCTAAGGAGTTGGATGCACTCCCAACCTTGATCATGTTCGTGTTAGCGAACATAGTGCTCCCTAATAGCATAGGGTGTAGGTTCCCTTGGAACCTATTGGGATTGGTGAGTGACCTACTCACCGATCCAAGGGCGTATGCATGGGCTCCTACGTTATTGGTATAGTTATACCGGGAGCTATATGAGGTGACATGGAGAGGGAGGAAGGGGATTGGATGCAACTTCCTTCTTCAGTGTTGGGCTTGGGAGCATTTTAGTGTAGCTCGGCTAGAGGGGTTACCTTGCTAGGCATGGCATATGGGTGAGCCCTATGCTAGGAGATGGGTAGTGGTTGAGGAGGTGCAACCGAGTCAGGAGGTGCATACCAACCAGTGGTATAGGGATATGTGGGTAGGGTTGACTCTAGCTCAGGTGATATGGAGGCCATGGCGAGGAGCCATGTGGGAGGGTGATGAGGAGTAGCTATGGTGGGTGAGGTAGGCATGATGGTTGGTTGGGAGGAGATATGAGGAGGTGGAGTACTTTTAGTACTCATGGGTGTTGAGGTAGTTTGGCTTACCTCAGGATGTGTCGGATGAGCTAGTGTTGTATCGGCATTAGTGGGATGAGGTGGGGCTTCCATGTGTAGAGCCATGGAGAGTTTAGATAGAGGATGATGAGTAGCTGGAGGTCCTATATGTAGATGATGTTGGGGTGACTCTGGAGTATGCAGCATGGTTTGGTACCCAACTAGTATGGGTGCCAAAGGTGGTGATGGGTGGGGATGCAATAGCTATAGAGTTGAGGATGACTCCAAAGAGGATGAGGTCTCAATGATCGGTGAGTCAGAGGTGATCGAGGGGAGCAGCCTAGTAGACTCCCAAGGTGGAGGTAGTGGAGGATGAGAGGGAGGATGATGAGGATATGGGAGAGATCTCTGAGGTGGCTAGGCTATGGGCTGAGGTGGAGCAGCTCTACGAGGAGTGAGAGACTATGCTGGAGGCTCATAGGGAGTCTCTAGCAGGATGAGATGGGGTCATAGCTGGGTTGCGGGCTACTATAGCTTGGATGGAGGTAGAACGGTCGATAGATGGGGTTGGTGATCAAGAGATGGTCACGAGGCTTCGAGTAGAGATTTTGGTGAGAGAACATCGACATCAGATTGACTTGCGATGACTACATGCTAGTGAGACATATGCACACTCTTTGGAGGATTTGTGCATGGCTAATCACATTCCTTTGTCAGATCCTCCATCATCCTCTAGGATTGAGTCATCGAGGCATACGACATCTAGGCAGAGTTCTAGGTCTAGGGCTCCTACTAGGTCTCAGGGGTCCTCTCATAGACATTAGCTTAGTGCTTAGATGCACTTTTGTATATGAGCCTTGGTGCTCCATTGTAGCCTTTTTGGCACTCATTGTACATATGATATTTTATTTATATATATATACATGGTTTTTATATTTGTGTTATCTTTTGTGTGAATGTTTTTATGTGTATGCAATGCATGTTTTATGAAGATGTTTTATGGATGTTTAATGCAAGCTAATTATGATGTGTATGTGTAGTGCTTATATGGATGATTAATGCAAGCTAATCATGATGTGTATGTGTAATGCTTATATGGATGATTAATGCAAGTGAAATGGCATGTATATGAAATAATGAATGTAAACTATATGAGAGGAATGCATGATGTTCGAATGATCATTTATAGTTCAGAATTTTGTTGGCCATTTTTGTTCATTGTTTTGCAATCGAGGGCACCAAACTTGATGGCATTATGCGGGTTGATCCATGATGAAGACATGGATGAAGACATGGAAGAAGATATGGATGTTGATATGGAAGAAGATATGGATGTTGATATGGAAGAAGATATGGATGATATGGAATACTGAAGGATTTTTAGAGACTCAAACAGACTAGTGCTATCAACCAAACTCACTAAAGGTTGTCTAACTTTCTTTAGGACCAATGTGTGTGCAAGTGAAGTTCATGTACCAAATCTTGAGCATGACAATGACCCTAGGCAATCAAGAACCAATGTGTGTGCATGTGAAGTTCATTAACCCATTATGAGTAAATTAGGCATGACCTATTATGGAGAGGACCAAGAAGCTAGCTTGTCCGTATGTGCGGTCAGAGGTCTCCCTTTTTGGAAGAGAGACATGTCACCTCGCATGAGCTTACTCCACTACCAGTCAAGCATCTATAGCCCCGATGGAGACTCACTCCATAGTCCAATGATCTGATATTTAGGCCTTGGGGATGACTACATAAATTTTTGAGGGAAATGTAGTATGATCCTTACAGCTTTAGGGATCTATGGTGTGTGCATAGAAATTGTTAATTTTGGATAGAGCTTTGGGGAATCGGATTCTCAACCGAAGTGTGATGAGAATGTGACCCTATCCTTACTACTCTATATTTTGTGTTTATATTTGGAGAGCAACTGTGATAGTGGTGAGAACCACTATTTTTTATTTTGGACTATGTTGCATGATAGGACAAGCGAGGAATACCCTTTTCACTTCAAGGTGCCACCCAAGTATGGTGTTATCCCTCTTTGACTCAAAATGTTTTTAAGATGTGAAGAAGTGTGGTTGGTGCAAGATTTTTTTGGAATCAATTGACAAGACTCAATATTTTCTTAATGTGAAAAAGTGTTTTTGGTCCTAAAGAAAATTGGACATCTTTTTGGAGGTTGCTAGACACACTAGTAGTGGTTGAGTGACTAAAAATTTGGGGTTTATGATTTTTGACAAATGGGATTGTTGGCTTATGATATTGCATAAATACCAAAAATTTGGTACCCCCAATTGTGGAAACTTGACTTTTTTATTTGGCCATATCATCACTACTATAAAATATCATTGAACATGGGATGGGATGAATGCAATATGAATGAATGTAATGGAATGCATGTATAATGAATGCAGTGGAATGCATGTGTAATGAATGTAAATGGAATATGTATGCAATATGTATGAATGCAATGTGAAAAATACATGTAAAGATACCTATATGTAAATGCAAGATGTATGCAATGGGAACATGCCTATGTGAATGATTTGTTTTTGTTTGTTTATTTTTTATTTTTAGCCATGTATATATAATAATCAAATCATGCATAGAAGAGGACCCCCAGACAAGGAAGAGCTAAGATCGGTCTCGAAAATCAATGCAAATGTGTATCACCCCATTAAGCTTATGAATGGGTACCAGGCTTGAGAGCCAGTTGGGATAGTCTATGATGTCATCTAACTCTTCCTGCTTATCATCATCTAACTCTTCCTGAAAGACCTCGAGATTCTTGGTAGAATATGGAGGTGAAGGTGGAGGGGAAGGAGGAATGTAGTTGGCAGAAGCCCTTAACAATTCCTTGGATAGGATGAACTCTAAAAGGAGGGTGGGGAAGAAATCCGGTCCATGTCAACAAGGCTTATGTCAATTGGAATTGGCTTAGCTGGGTTGTATGGATTGTGGAGTGGGGTGAATAAGTCAGTAGGATTCATACTGACTTAGTAGGAGAGGATGGATTGGAAGAATGGATGGGTGGAATGATTGGATTGGAACTGATGTTGAATCTTGTTAACCCTGGATAGCAACAACAAATCATGAAATTAAATGCTATGTACATGCAAAGAAAAATTTTGTTTTTGTTTTTGAATGTTTTGATTTTTTTTTTAATTTTTGTTTATATACATATGTTACAAATTTTGGCTTGGCTGAATGGCTCAATGGAATTCATGTGGGGGTGGTTCACCAGGTGGGTCAACTTGTTCTTGTGGAAGAAGCAAGTGAAATATGGGCTGATGGATGGGAAATATTCTGAGGTAAAACTCATCCTGTTGGGTAAGGGGAACAATGGGCTGAAATTCCTCTTCAGAATCATCAGAAGCGTTGGACATAAGTTCATACTCTTCATAACTTTCATCATCAAAATCTGGAAGTGGGTAGGAAAAATTTAGGGGATCTTCTTCTTCATTGAAGCTAAGCTCTTGAAGAGCTTGTTCAAGAGAAGTGGTTGAGGAATATGGAAAGGGGGCTTTGTCTTCTTCATTGAGGCTAAGCCTTTGGAAGGCTTGCTCAAGGGAAGCGGTTGTGGAAAGTGGGGTATATCCTAAGCCTGAATGATCATGTGCTCCTCGATATGGGAAATCAATTATGTCATGTATCCCTTGTTCATGGGAACCTAGACCTTGACCTTGCAAATTGACTATATGGAAGTAACGAGATGGAAATCCCATCATGTTTTGTATGTTGGCACGTCTTGGCTCTTTTGGTTCTTTGGGTGGATTTGCCTCAATTGAGGAATCAATCCCTCCATAAATAAATTTGATACTATTAGGAGTGGAGCTCATATCATAGACAACACCTATGGTTAAAGGAGGGTCATGTGGGTGACCAAAATCCTTGGCTATAGGGATGGCAAGCGGGGTAATGGTAACATCTTGGACCACGTATTCACCAATACCAGGACTAGTGATGTGGATCTCGACTTGGGATGAGGTGGTGGATGATGTGGAAATGGATGGCTCAGGATTGGAGGTGGTTGTGGAAGGTGGTGGGGAGTTGAATATGTCACAATCCAAAAGTTCGACTTGTGAAACATCGGCTGATGGAGAAATATTGGGTGATGGCTTTGAATTAGAAGAAGGTGGATGAGGTAATGATGATGAAGAAGAAATGGTTGTAGAAGAAGGAATAATTGAGGTGGATGATGTGGCACAAGTGGATTGACCTTGACCACATGTACAAGAAGAAATGGATGATTGAGAGGGTTTGGTGATGGGTAACTCCTCCAAAATAGGAGCTTTGGAAGAAGATGTGAATGGATTAGAAGATGAAGTGGATGGATTCAAATATGATGGGGATAAGAATAGGTGGGTGGAAGGCAACATGGATTCATAGGGGTTTGAAATGAAATTGCAATACTTGAAAGGTTCTACATCCATGGGGATGCAATGGACTTGACCATCATGAACGTATTTCAAGCATTGGTGGAGAATTGATGGAACACATTTCATTTCCCTCATCCAAGGTCTACCAAGGAGTACATTGTATGCCATGGCCCCTTCCAAGATGTGGAACATAGTGTGCAACATTTTAACCCCTACTTCAATGGGCAAAACAATAGTGCCAACTATGGTACACAAAGCATCGTTAAATGCTTTGAGGGTGAATGATGACTTGGAAATATGGGAAGGTAAAAGTTTGAGGTTGCTAAGGGCAGCGGTAGTGATAATGTTGATGGATGAGCTGGTATCAATTAGGACTCTCTTAAATGGCTTCTTGTCTATCAGGGCCATGATATGCAATGGAGGATCTACAGATTTTGAGGTCATTGACTTTATTTCAAAGTCATAGAAGGTGATGGATGGCTCCATGCATGTTCTAATGCTCCCTACAAAGTTGTTGAAGGCATTAGGGTCTTGAGCTTCAAACTCAATGGATTTAAGAATTTCCATTAGGGCTTCTCTATGCCTAGGGGATTGTTGGATGAGCTCATATAGGGACAATTTGGTTGAAGCCATCTTCAAACTTGTAGTCAACCGACTGCTTAAGGATACTGCTGGCCTTAGAGGATGATGGATGGGCTGATTGGGTGGACTAGAAAGATGGATTGGTGGGGATGGATTTGGAGAGGTTTGAATGGGTGGTGGATTTGAAGGTTGTGACATGTTTGGTTGTTGGGCATTTTTTTGATTTTGCCTTTGACCTCTTGTGACCACATGGACTGCTCCTACAAAATTTTGGTAATGTTGAACATGATTAACTTGGTTAGGAGGTGTGAGATGATTATTACCTCCTACATTAGTTTGGGCCTCTTCATGGTTGGGAAGAGGTGTTTGAAAAATTCCCAAATTTTGATTTTGTGGAGCTAGGGGATTGTCTGCCTTCATGGCCCCCAAGTCTATGAGGTCTTGAACAATATTCTTAAAAATGTTGCAAGTGTTGATATCATGACCATTTTTCCTATGGTATGGGCAAAATAGATGTTCCTTGTAACCTCTGCCACGTTTGGTAGGGTCATCGGGCTTGATTTCTAGCAAAGCCAACTTGTTTGTTTCATACAACCTTTGAAATATGGAAGAATACGACTCCATTAAAGGAGTGTATTGGCATTGGGGTCGAGCGTATTGTCGATGGGAGGGGTTTTCCATAGTTGGCGCTGTGTTTTGTATTGTGAGTGCTTGAGTTACCGAGGGGACCGCATGATAATTAATTTGTTGCAGTTGTTGCACTGGTTGTTGAGCCATTACGGGTTGGCTCATCACCACTTGATTTACTTGATTAGATGGACTAGCCGAAGAGGCTTGTGATGACTTATTTTGGCCTGATTGATTGCTTTTAAATTGGCCCTTGTTTTGCCATTCTTTATTTTTAGGCTTAATTACGCCCTCTTGGATTTTTATCTCCTCAATGATGCTAGCTTGTGCTAAGGCTTCTTCAAATGAATGATAGGTATGAAGTTGAAGCATCCAAGAGATGGGTTTTAAGCAACTCTTGGTAAATAATTTGATGATTTCATCCATTGGGAGGGAGAATGGCAATTTGGTAATGACTTCCCTCCAACGGTTTCCAAAGTTATAGATAGTTTCATCATCCCATTGTCTTAATTCATATACATCTGATAATGAAACCTTATTTTTGATATTTAGGACAAAACGCTCTAGGAATAGGTCAATCAGTTGAGAAAAAGTATAAATACTATGAGTTGGTAACTGATTAAACCACTCTATGGCATCTCCTCCTAATGTTTGAGGAAATATTTAGAGCATGAGAGCATTGTCGGTTTGAATCCAAAAGCATGCATGAAAAAATGAGCTAACATGCTCCTTAGGGTCCTCGGTTCCCCTAAACTTGTCAAACTTCGGTAATGTAAAATCTACCGGATATGGCGGTGATGGTACCGAAGGATGGATTGGTTGATGGATCAGTTGGCTTAGAGTTGGTTTTTGGCTTGACATGCCAGGAGTGTTTTGCATCAATTGATCTATTTGTTTTTGCATGGCTTGAATCCTAAGATCTTCCCCAAGAATGTGGAAGCCTTGGATAACCTGATGATTTGGAGATGGATTAGAAGAAAAATTTTGGGGAGTGATGAGATGGTTTTGATGGAATTGATTGGTTTGAAATTGATGGGGGGAAGATTGATGATTGAAAGAAGGAGAAGATTGATGAGGAAGAAGATTTTGGAAGAATTGGTTGGGTTGGCCAAAAGAAATTGTGATTGGAGGGGTTGGATTTTGAATTGGAGGTGGATTGGGGATGGACACCACCAAATATTGGGGTACCCAAGTTGAATTTTGGTTGGCCATGGTTGGTTGGGTTGAAACTACAGGAAGTGTAGGATTTACATGAACTTGTTGTCTAGCATTTTGATGTTGTAGAAGCAATTTGTTCATGAGACCCGATATATCCTGAAGTTCTTGCTTGGACATGGAAGAAATTGACAAGGCTGTGGGTAAATTAGAATATGAAGGTATGGATGTGGATGGATTTGAGGAAGTGGGCATGGGGCAAGTTGCACTTGATGTGGCAACTTGAGAGGTTGGTACCTATGAGGCAGCATTGACATACTCCTCATACAAAGGATTGGAATGGGTTTGGGTATAGCCATATGGAGGACAAGTGTTAAAAACACTTAGGTTTTGTTGGGTTGGACTAGGAGAGGAGGGCATACCATATTCATAAGTAGAATTAGGATATCCTCGGGTGGGGTTGGATGGACAGGATGTAGCCAATTCTGGTTGTTCAACATAGTCTTGGCTAATGGGTTCTAGGACATAGTTAGAAGACCTGTAGATGGCTTCTACCTTGTCCATATCAATTTGCATGGATGGTTGCTCAATGTTTTGTGGAATGGATCCCTCCTGTAGGAGAGATGGGTAAATGGGCCTAGATGGACTAGGTTGGATAGGATTGGAAGGGTTGGCTACTGAAGTAGCGGGTGTGTTTGTTATATTTTCCATTAAATTATTTTGATTTAATATTTTTGTCTGATTTTGAGTTAAAACCATAAAATAATTAAATCAAAATACAATTTTAGGATAATTAAATTTCAAAACTAAAAATAGAGCTAAAGAATTTAGAAATAAAGAAAACAATCAATCCTAAGTTTCACCTTGTGTGGCTTACCTTATTCATTGATTATCTCTTTTTAGTGTAAATTCCTTTTAGATATGACAGTTTTGTGTGTTTGGTGTATCCTAATCTTGTTTAATGAAAAATAAAGGTAAAATACTATGGTTGGATGGGGCAACGAGATTCTTGTTGGTGATGAAATCCAACAAGTTTGCTCGGGGGTAGTCCTAAGGTGTCTAAGGGTAGAGATTGGTGGATGGAAATGACTGCCACCATCACCAAATCTCAAGCAACAACCGGTGATGAAATCCAGTTACTACTGTTTAAAGTGCAACGTGTTGTGTGTGATTAATTTTAAATTTTTCTGTTCTCTATTGTGGACAAACAATGTTAAAGATAACAAATTTCACAAATCTAAATTAGAATCCAACACATAAATGCAAATTTCTTCTAAAGAGTGTGAAGTACACCACTTAAAACCCCCTGCCTAGATAGCAATCAGAGGGTTCATCCACCTCTCTGCCAAAGGTGCCACCCAAGGGTAGGAATAATTTTTGCATTTAAGTATTGTTCCTACTTAGATAAGTAAAATAAGCAACCCTTAACTCCTAAGATGCAAATTCTAATTAATGCTTTTCACTTTCAAATGCAAACAGAAAGATGCATGAATTATTTGAATTTGCAATTCTTTTCAAAATAGAAAACTCAAAATATGTGATGAATGAATGCACAGATGCCCTAGATGCAATATAAAATGAATTTATTTCTATATTACTTAATGTATGTTCATTTTAAGCTTGAAATATGAAAATAAATGAAATAAACAATGTAAAGTAAAAATGAGTAGAAATGGATGAACTTATAGAAAATGAATTTGAAAGAAAATATGGCTACATAGGGTTTACTCAATAACCTAAGCTCTCCAAATTACTGCTCAATATACTGGGGTGCCTGTGTGGTGGAGTAGTAGGGCACCTGATATGCAAGGTAGTAGGGCACTATGTTGGGATAGGGAGCATAGGATAGGTGTTTGTGGGGATCAAAAGGTGCCATAAAGCACCTACGCACCTTCTACAAACTATCACAGGACCTTCCAGAAACCCTAACCAATGATTTTGGCTGGTTTTTCACTCCAGAAAACCCTATAAAATGGAACAACAGAATGAAATTAGTACAACAAAGTAAATCAGAAAGTAGAACCCTTGTGGGGTCCCACCGTGATCACCATTTGTGAAGCAAAAATACGACACTAAAGCAAATATGAAAGTAAAACAATTTCAATGAACAAGAGATTGCACAAAATATGATTTTATTCAATAAATGGGGGGGAGCTGAGAAACTCCTTTGTTATAATTGATCCGTTCAAAGGAATTATTTTGATACAATAATTACAGATGCTAGGGTTCTCTAAAACCTTGTATACAAAACAAGTAGTGTCTCCAATGTATCTTGCTTCCAACAGGGTGAGTGGGCTTCTAGTTATCCGTAATCGGGCCACTCTAGCTTTAGTAGCTACTCAACAATCCTTGATGAATGCTACCTGATCCTACACACACATCAAACATAAAGTCATTAGCAAACAAAATGAGGGTTCCACAGTGTGAACCCTCAGAAATGCAAACTAAAAACCCTAGATCTGAGTGAATAGAACATGCAAAATCTAAATAACATCAAATAAAACACATATAATACTTACTTTGTTGTTCTGTTGCTCCATTGCAGATTTGATGGTAGGGTGCCCCGATGACACTTGATGATCTTATGCAACAAACTCTGGTCTGTGGCTATGGGAATAGTAGGTGTTGTACTACACCTATATAATGTAGTAGACATATGGCTACGCCTGTGGGATGAGGTAGGCACTCGACTATGCACCTGTGGATTAGGGCTAAATCTGTAGAAGCAGATCAGGGGAATGCGAAGGGCTCGACGGATGAACGACAATGGTGGCAGTGGAAGTGGGATGCGAAGGTGGCTGGAATCCAAAAATCCTAGGGCAAGCTAGGGTTTTGGGGAAGGATAAGCTAGGGCACAATCTACTCACAAGAAACAATCTCTCAACAAGGTTAGGCCTCACAAGTAAATTAGAGCTCCAGCATTCAAGTTTTCTAGGATTCAGGGGTTGAGCATTGAGAATGCTCCTATTTATTATCAAGCCTAGGGTTTTCTTAGGGTTTTAGCTTAACACTTTTGATCATGTGGCTAATATTAAAGTGGATCCAAAGGCTGATATTAAACTTTAGGTGTGACATGGATTAAGGAAGATGGACGGTTGAGATTAGATCGGATCGAACGGTTGAGGTTAATTTGGCTTATAAATATATATTTTATAATAAATATATTAAAATATAATATAAAATATTATATTTAAATATAAATAATATAAAATAAATATAAATAAGTCAAATAGGGGTCAGAAAATGGTGGGAAAGGGCTAAAGTGGGCCATTGGATGGCGGGAAAGGCATGGAATGGCCAATTGAATGGCAGGAAAGGGTGATGGTGGACAAGTGGGTGGTAGAATGACCAGGATGAATGACAAGTGGCTAGGATTTGGTGTCTATGGAATTAACAAGCCAAAATTTCATCAAGGGACAAGTCATACCTAATCAGATGGCTGAGTTTCCTCTCCAGAATAGTAGGTCCCTCACCATAGAACTTCCTAATGATGCAATATTTGCATTATCAAAGGCACTCGCACCCAAAAAACCTAAAAACAAAGATGACATGACTTTGTTATCCTATGGTTCAAAGTGTGAACAAGGAGATAGTGCAAGTATTATATTTTTCATGCGACAAGGTGCTCCAATGCCCTTGTAATTAAAGCTAGACTTCCCTTGCATGAATAATAACACTGAATATGAGGCCCTAATATTAGGTCTCAAAATAGCCATCGTTATGAAAATCAAGAGGCTAAATATATTTGGTGGCTCCCTTCTCATAGTAAACCAAGTCAGTGGACTATTTCAATGCAAGGATCAAATCCTAAAATATTACAAGGAGATTTTTGACACCTATCTAGCCCAATTATAATGGTATGACATTGAGGAAATACTTCGTTCATCAAACATATTTGTAGACACCATGGCACATTTAGGATCCTTGATCCCTCAAAATCCATCTACTAATTTCACTACCATTCATGTGAAAATGCTTTTACACTCAATGATGCAGTGTGAGGCTTTTGATAACAAAGAATATGTCAACATGATTCATGTAGAACTAGACCATAATTGGTTTTGTAAAGCAAAAGACTTTTTAGAGAAGGCACATTGGGGGTCCTTGATATCATAGGGTCCTATGAAGAATGGTACCACTATTCACCACAATGTTATTTCTCAAACTATATTTGTACAAATTGAATTGCAATAGGAACAAGCCATATTATATATCGAGGTTGTAGCCTATCAGAATTGGCTATCCCAATTACAATACTTATTGAGGTTTGGAATCATCCCATAGGGACTATCACATACCAAAATATGAGCATTAAAGCAAAAAGTGGCAAGATATATCTTGCTATGAGGCATATTATATTTTTGAAGCTACGATGGAGTTCTACTTCATTGCTTAGAGCCCCAAGAATTAACTTGGGCAATTTTGTAAGCTCACAATGATACATGTGGTGGCCACTTTAGTGGCATGGCTATTGTTAAGTGCATCCTTCGAATGGGTTATTACTAGCCCACCATGGATAAGAATTTCTATGAGTATGTCAAAAAATACGTTAAATGACAACAACATGCAAACCTGATGCACTTGCCATCTCAAGCCTTATAGCCCATCCAGGTGGCTTGACCATTTTCTCATTGGGGTTTTAATATGATTGGAAATGTTTCTCCCCTATCTTCAGGCTGACACACATTTATCTTAATGGCCACTAAGGACTTCACCAAATGGGTGGAATTGGTCCCCTTAACCTCAATAATTGGACCACATATTGTGGAGTTCATACTTCACAATATCATCTATTGTTTTGGGATGCCCTTCAAGATAATATTAGATAATGGTTCATCATTCAAGTATAAAAATGTGCAAGCTCTAATGACTAAATACAACATTCAACATAGTTTTATGACACCATACTATTCACAAGAAAATGGATAAGAAAAGGCCTCTAACAAGATAATAGTAGTCATATTAAAGAAGAAAATGAAATAAAATCATCAGGATTAGCATCTACAATTATCCCTAGAATTACGAGGAAACTCCAATTTTACTTGTATATGGCACTAAGGCCATTATGCCCTTAGAGTTATAAATTCCAACATTGTGCATCACATTGAAAGAGTTCATCAATGACAACACCATGTGGCAAGCTCACCTGGATCAGTTGACCTTTCTAGATGAACATCACATTAATGCTATTGATCATCGTTGCATTTACTAGGACTGTATAACATGAGCTTATAACAATAACGTCCACATAAGAGACTTTAAATTTAGGGATTTTGTGCTTAAATAAAACCAACATAACTCAAATCTATCGCTGCATCTACAAGATAAATTTACGACTAATTGGATAGGTCCCTATATGATCTATAATAATATTGGGCATGGGGCATATGGCCTAGAAATTCTAGAAGGTGTTGAGGAGCCAGAGCCTCTCAAAATTATTCATTTAAATGTGTTTCACACATAAACCAACAAAATATCAAAAACTTTCAAATAAATTTCAAAATTACAAAAACAGTAGAAAAATTTAAAAGAAAAAACCTCCAAAGGAATCTTAAAGCCTTTTGGTCAACTCACAAAAATTTCCAAAGGCATCTTAAAGTCCCTTGGTCAACTCACAAAAATATCCAAAGGCATATTATAGCCCTTTGGTCAACTCACAAAAAGCCCCAAAGGCATCTTAAAGCTCTTTGGTCAAATCACAAAAGGCTCCAAAGGTATCTTAATACCCTTTGGTCAAATCACAAAAAACCCCAAAGGCACCATAAGTCCTTCGGTTGAAATAAAAATATAAAAACTCAAAAACAATTGAATCCATTAAAAATACAAAAATACTTGCAGTATGCATCAGCACTTACATCCATATAAGTTGCATTGCATTAGGCATGTTGTATCCATTACATTTGCATTATATACATTTGTGTTTGCAATCTTACAAATGATACCATGTTTTCACCTCAATCATGCATCTTCAAAATCTATCATCATACACAACCCATGTATTTAGTTGTGTTTTTCAACACAACCCCTCCTCTTGCTATAAGGAATATACTAGGGTTTTTCGGTCACTCAACCATACCTAGAGGTTTCATCAAACTTTGTAGAAAATTACCTTAGATTTTAATACGTGAGGTTTAGTTTTTATAGCACATGGTATATTTCAAAATCCTATCACTAATCAAAACACTAAAATCCTATTTGGAACAAGGGAAAGATAAACACTGTGAAGTGGTATTACGTATCCTAATGTGAAAATTTTATCTTACTTATACCCCTGTGCGACTGGTTCAGAACTACCAAAAATTGGCAAAAGTAAAAGTTCATCCCTACTCATAGAAATCTATTTCTTTAATCAAAACAAGCAAATATCCCAAACAAAGCAAAAAATTCAAAAAAAAAATTAGTGATTATCATCACTACATAAATCCCTTGCTCAAAAGAAAAACAAAAATTCAAAATAAACAATAATTTTCATCACTAAGCATGAGCAAGTATCCCAAATAAATATGAATAAAATAAGGGAGTATTGAACTTGAATCCTTGGAATTCTCAGCATGAACGAATCGTAAGGTATCCTTATAGATGATGATATTTTTATCACATTAGCACCATTATTTTTTATAGACCAATGTTTGCATGTGGAAGAGCTAGCTTTAGGTGTCTTGTACCACTTAGTGGTCTAATCCAACTAAGTCCAACTTAGGATCAAGATAAACATTTGAGGAGCCCCAATATAGCAATGGTATGAATGAATCCCAACTAGCACTGGGGTATGCTTATATTTTTTCTAATATATTTATTTGTAAACACAGGGATAATGAGTATCTAGGTCTTCATAACATAGCTTTATCCTTAAGAAGCACTGTATGATCAATATACAACTTTTGATGGAGCAACTAGGGTGTTTGAGTCTCATGGAAAACCTCAACAATCCCCTCATAACAACAATTCATATCATCACTCACATCATAAAATTTATTTAGGAGGATTTTCTTATTAAAATGTGTGCATAAAATAGGATAGATACCGAATGAAGAATAGTAATAACATTTAGATGGCCACTGACTATTTTGGGTATATATTTTAACTTACATAAGCTTATAAAGAGAGTACATACATATCACATCATCTCATATCACATTTGGATGTTTAAATTATTAATTATTATGTTAAGAGTTATTATTTATTCATGGATTTTATACATTTTGTGGTGTCATCCATTATATTGTCAAAATCCATGTCACATCATACCATATGTTTTAAGTGATTAAAGTATATAGGTTCATTCACATTAGATCATCAACATAATACAACACACACATTTCATTTACCATATTATAACAACATAAGTTAGAGTGCATAGAATAAATAAAAATTAAACATGCATTTAACAATAAGCATTGCATACATATATGCATCCATCATCACAATGCATCTACACATCTAGATCATGCCATATAAGAATCCACACCATGTACATAAAATAATAAAGTAGTCCACCTACACATCCATATCATAACATATAAATCATCACATCACATCATATCACATAAGATCATGATATTACATCATATAAACATAAAAACATAATCATAAAATATACACATAATGAGTCTCAAAGTCTAGATATCATATATATGTGTGTCAAATGAGTACATGGAGGTACAAAATCTCCATAAGTCTACAATTGTGTAGGTGACCCAACATTACACTCAAAAATGAAGAAAGTACAAAAGCCATCAACCTGGGCATACACCCCCTTCCTTGCCTTCACCCTCAGCTCTATCCCTGTGCAAATAGTGGGAGCTAGTCCCTGCAATCCTCTCTATATGGTTCCTAGTCCTTTGGCTAGGCTGCATCAAAGACTACCCCGATGTAATTTACATGTTGTATTGTGACCCCGTTGCTGTGGGTCTCTCCCTATGAGTGGCACCTAATATCCAAATATGAGAACTTAGAGTAATGATGTAGGCAGCATTTGATGACATATGGTCCTAATTATCCTCTATGATCCTCTGTAGTTGCCTCACCTTGGCCCCTACATCCAAATCTATAATCCCCTATATAGTAGGAGTGACTACCGTAATATGGCTCTGGGTGGCATATCGCTTGGCAGTGAGTTGTGCAACCTATTTCTAAAGTGCAATAATAGTAGAATCCTACTACTATACCTAAATCTGAGCTGACTGAAGCTTAGCCTCTACCCAGTGTAGTTGAGCTCGGAGAGGGGACTCCTCCTTAGGAGCTAACTCCTCCTCCTTAAGGTAAACCTACTCCTCTACCACCTATTGCTTTGCCTACCCCTAATCCTCTATCCAATCCCACACTCAATTCCCATCAGGATCCTCAGTATTTGCATCATCCATAGACCACCCAAAGTGGCCATCACCCTACCATAATCGCATAACCCACCAGCAGATATATGCCTCAGTAACCCCAACATCAACTATGCTCACATCAACTACAAGAGGGTCATCCTCATTTGAAACTTCTAAAACTCAAGGTGGTAGAAGGTTCTTCTCAATATAAATCCATCGATATACAACTAGATTAAGAGGAACGTCCTACCATATGCCAAAATATAAAATCACCTTAGAATAATAGAAGAACTCTTTGATGACATCATTATGGCTGATAATCAATAAGTCACATTGAGTCCAAGATGTGAACCTATATACCTCCTACTAGGTGGGGCAAGTGTGATAGGGCCTCTAAATGATGTCCTAGGCCTACAATCTAGTTAGAGTAGTCGTGTAGTGGGAAAGCTCCCCTATAAAGAATTAAATCTTGTACTCCTTGCAGTATTGGGCCCATCTAGATCCATAACACTGAGCAGCCTCTACTATGTTAGTAAAATTGATAGGTAGACCTCTTGTATGGTCCACCATGATATACTTACAGCCTTAGATCTGTAGGAGTAGGCTAAAAGTGATTCTAGCTTGTCCTCATCACTGGATATGGTATAGCTCATCATATCACTATGTAAGCAACACACTCCCCCAAGAATAGATAATAGGTACCTCGCTATTAATCAAATCCTAAACTATTGCCAAGAGGTTCCATGGGAACCTCACTCTAGAGCAATCAAGTAGAATGATGTTACAAATAACCATCAGTAGGATAACATTTCTATGAGAAAAGACATTCTCCCAATACCATAGAATAATGAAAACCCCACCAGACTAGGTATATTGAAACGTAGCAACAACATGTCTCCCAAGGACTCTCATGAAGACTGCCTATCTGGCATCAGTGGTGGAAGACACAATAGAGACTCCATCAAAGGGGATCTTGAATATCATGTACATGTCCTCTTATGTAATGGTCATCTCATCGGTGGTGAGGTGGAATATGTTAGTCTTAGAGTCCCACCTATGGGACAAGGTAGTAATTTAGGCCTAATCTAAAATGATCATCGAAAGCCTAGTGACATAATAGAGGCCACGAGCATCGATCCAATGCCATTCAGTGTCACCCATGTGGGGCAAGAGGTCCACAAGCAATTTTGGATCCCAAGCATGTGTAGACAAAATGTAGAAGTGTAAAATAAATACCTAAATTAAATGCACTTATAAAATAATAAATGCAAAAATCCTAAAAGTGGTGCAAGATAAGCTTAAGGTAGCAAACATAATTATTAAATGCACCTAAACATTCAAAAAATCAAAAACTACACTTTAAAAAGCCAAAAAAATAATTTAAGTTACTTAAAAAATTCAAGAATCTAAAAAATAAGAATAAGGCCTTGTAGCTACTTGTGTCAAGAGCAGCCATAAAGCAGCCACTGAAGCTGACAATGGCTAGCCTCCAACAGTCAAAAATTTAACCATTGGAATTTAAGCTGGTTGTTGATGGTAATAGTGGCCAGCCTCAAGCCAGGTAAGCTCCTCTGAGTGGCAGTGGCCAATGGGAGACATGCCAACATCATCTCCCCTTGGCCAAAAATAATAAAAAAAATGGAAAATTTCTAAAACTAGCCTGGACCTACTAAAAATAACCTTAACTTGGACCTATTGATGGGTTTGATTCATTTCCAATAGGTTTAGTGAGATTCATTTACCAAATTAAATAGATTATGGTTTTATAGAGTACCCATGAAGCTTCGACTCCTTCATGCATAGATGCCTCCTCCTACTCAGCCATGACATCCAAATTAATAGCAAATTCAGTAGCACTCCACATCACAATTGTACTTTCTCACCTCATATATCAAAAATACAATTGATAGCTAGAAAAAATGAAAGGCAAAACCCTAGAATTTACTTTTGTATTTTGAAATCATGCCTCGACCACTATTGACATTAGTGGCTCACACTTTCTAGCTACTAAACCTGACAATGGCCCTGATGCAACAATTGGAGGTTGCTGGACCTGATAGCGACTAAGAAACAAGGATAAATTCACTCAATTTCTCACCATAAAGCACCTCAAAATGAGCCACTAAGCAAATCTATCAGTCCAAAACAAATGAATTATGCACAAATACAAAAAAAATAACATAGATAAAAATCCAAAAACATCACAAAAATAAAATTAACACAAAAAAATGAAACAAACAAAATCTCAAGTGAAACTCGTAATCAGTTATTTGCTCTATACACTTGGTGATTGCAATGATTAGCATTCCATGTAATTTGACAAGATGAGTAAATTACCCTAAGGCCACTTGGGGAAAAATGTTTAAGGTAGAATTAGGACACATCACTTCAATCCCGAAGAAGGCCAGGATGGCCGAAATGCCCCACGGGAGTGAGGATCCATCTCATTTCTCCTATAAAAAATAGTGATGAAACAAAAGCCACAATAGAATTGCTATCATCTTAATTCCCTAAGAAGGCCATTGCGGCTGGACCATCCCATGGGATAGAGATGTACAATTACCAAAAATGGTTGAAATTACACTTGGATGGGACCTACCCTATAACAACAAAGTAACCCTCTAGATAGGTCCAAATAAACAAAATATCATCTGATTATGTCAAATTACATTTGTATTACGAATCTTTACCAACAACTATCATAATATTACCCTTTGTTGAGGTAAAAAGCAAACATGATAGTTAATTTTTTTGCTCTCCTCCTTTCGTATCTATAGTTTTATTTAAGCCTATAGTAGTGATCAAGCTACTCAATTTTTTGATTAATGAGTGCAATATTTTATAAAATTTAAGCCTTCCATCCTATTGGAATCAATTATTCTAGGATCCACACCTTCTGCATTACTAGGGCATCCAATGTTGATCATATCATTGATCATCATACAACCTACAATTTTACCCTAGGTGGTATATTTTTTCTTTGCACTATGTTTTCCCATAGTGCATCCCAAAAAGGGGTATATGTAGACACCTAAAACACATCATGCTTGGGAGACTACCCATATGGGCACATCCATAGATCATTTGACAAGCAAGCATTGGTCCTATTCACTCAAAAATGATGGTTCTAGCCCATCCAAGCCTGACCACTATCAAGCAGATCGACCGCCACATCTAGCCACTGAAGCTTATAGTGGCCACACCTAGCCACTATACTTGATAGTAGCTAGAACCCTACATAGTCTGGCCATGAATATGGGTCCAGATCATGTAGTCTACCTACACCTTGCATTGTTTGTAGGTGGATTTTGGTGAGGAATTCCCTGAGTTCCTCCTAACTGCCCCTTCAATGCCAGTTTGTGACTGATGCTTTCCACCTGGGATGGTAAATCACATGTGATTTAGATTGAGGTTTATCCAAGAAGCCAAGATTCACATCTAAAATAGGGATGTTCTACATATGGAACCTCCCCAAAAGAGCAAAAGATCCATGATTTTTATATTTTATGTAGCAAACCCCTATCATATTGGAGAGCGAATATGTGCCCCCTTGAGGAGCAAAAAAGTGCTATCCAATTGAGGAGATACTATGCACTCGCTATTTAGATATGTTATTATTCTCCACCAACAAGGGTACCAAGACACAATTGGTGACCCTTGAACATCAACTGGAGCAAAGGAGATAGTGCTATAGCCTTTGGTTTG
Source organism: Wollemia nobilis (assembly GCA_028583015.1). Taxonomy (NCBI): domain Eukaryota; kingdom Viridiplantae; phylum Streptophyta; class Pinopsida; order Araucariales; family Araucariaceae; genus Wollemia; species Wollemia nobilis. The sequence continues at coordinate 10,393,570 of JAQPPZ010002832.1, read as the reverse complement.
CTAGGAGGAGATCTTTACTTCACAGTCGTTACCTTGGACAGTGGCCCGTAGGCATATTATAGGACATTAGACATTATTCCCATTAATTTTAGCTTAGATCGCTTGATTTATTTAATTAGTCATAGCTCACATCTAATTTCTTAATCGTATTTGTATCGTATTTCTAAGATTTCTATGCATTTATTATTTTTTTTATGCTCATATTTAATTTTTGTCATGATTATTTATCTCATTTATCATATTTTCTAATAAGAGCCTTTTTCAGAGAGGCAGCCCATACTACTTACTATACTCTGTTGTTTCCATACCCATAAATATAGATTCAAAGGATTAGTTGAAAGTATCCTAAGCATGAGATCCCTCATGGATGAGATCAGGAGAAGTAGGCATCATTAAGCCCTCAAAAAAATTGGTGTATGAGATCAGGAGGTCTGTGAAGGCACACCATCCTCTTGTGGGGGATACATTCACCGTTGCCCCACTTGTAATAGATTATATAAAAAATGAGTATCCCTCAGAGGGACGTACATGTAACCAAGATCTAGAAGCATTAATAATATACTATTTATTTGTTTTTTACTTTCATGTTTTAGGTGCTTGTGTGATTTTTTATTTTCATTTGATATAATAACATTGCAAGTAGGTTTTTTAGCGACCTTGAGACGTACGCACTGCTCTCTTTTACACTACTTGAAATGTATTAAAAAACCAATATGAATGGAAGATTATGAAAAGAATATAACACAAAAATAACAAATATGGATCTCTTTATTTGTATTGAAACCCGGTTACATGTCGGTCTCTCTTAGGGATACCCATTTCGATACAATAAGGTTACAAATAGGCAAAGAGTACCTCTTTCATGAAGAGGTGGTGCACTATCAAAAAGCTTCATAATTTAACACATGAAAATGTATGAGGGCTTACAGATGCCTCCTTATCCAGGTCCATTTCCCAGAGGGATCTTTTTTTTCTCTCATATGTTGTAGAGTCCATCCAATCAACCTATGGCCCTATAAGCAATGAAACAACAACACATGCTTAGATGTCTGAGAATGCCTACCCATATGAGGTTGTTAGTACTAAATATAACAAATGAAATAAAATGAAAATTAGACTAATGTTATGGATGTAAATGAAAATGATGCTATGCTAATGATATGCTAGAATAATAAATCTAATGTCTAAAAATCTAAGCTAATCCTGCGGGCCACTGTCCAAGGCAGTGGCCGCTAAAGTGAATCTTGTCCTTTTTGCTCCAAATCTATGGACCAAAGCTTGTATCCGATGTTGAAATAATAGTTGCTATGTTCTTCAATCCATCAGGTCTTTGTCGTACTCGTGATATCCAAGGGAACTCTCCAAGTCCCAAAAAACTATCCTCAATGACCAAGATTGATAAATGATGTATATTTCTGACCCCTCGATAAAATATGTCTTTTTTTCTCTCTCTATATGTCCCTTGGTTCTCTTAGGCTTGCAAATTTTATCTTGTAAAACCCTAGGTCTATGTCCAAGCCCTAGGAATAAATTTCTCATGTGTAGTGTAAGTTAGAATGAGAAGCTTCTTGTCTTTTCTATGTTTGGAAGCTAGTTATCTGAAATATAACAACCAACTTGATTCTCTTATGTGAATTGGTCGTTAGCATGAGAATATTTTACCCTTTTTTATACTTGGGGTTAGTTAACTAAATTTTAAATGCAAACTTAAGTCTCCCATGTGAACTGGTCATGAAAAGGAATGCAAAGTTACTCCCGCTCACCTTTATTGCATGCAGACTACCACTTTCACCCGTGATTAGGATTTTTTGTCAGTAAAACTACTTTTAGGGTTTAGCCGATGTCATTTGTAGCAAATAATATCTGGCCACTATAAATTTATAGCAGCTTAGGTCTAGCCACTCTAGGCTTGTGCGACTAGGATTTGGCCACTCTTGGCTTGAGCGACTAGTCTTGGATGGCTTGAAAAGGCCTCAAATGAGTGGTGATAACCACTATTGATGCTTGGAAAGTCCAATATTATGTCTTATGATCTTATGAATGTGTCTATGTGAGTAGCTACCCTAAGTATGACATGATTTAGATGTCTATAGATACCCCTTTTTGTGACGTGTTATGTGGAAAACACAATGCTAAGCAAAAATGTAGACTGATCTGTCTATAGGGTGTATGGTGATCAATGGTCTGATTAATCCTGGATGGCCCAATCATGCAAGATGGCATGCATACCTTGAATCATTACCTCAAATTTTAAATTACTTAGCTCAGTGGCTTGGGCATGTTAAATTGCACTAATTCTTCAAACTCAATCAGGTAGCTTTAGCTGCTACAACAATTTCAACTGGTAGGAGAGCTACAATTGAAGATGTCATGTCTGCTTACGTTCCCAACAAACAAGGGAAATTTGTGATTGTTGTATGCAATGATTCGTAGGATGAACATGATTTTTTTATGATCAAGTGATATTTTGTTGATTTTGATTATGATTATGTTGAAGTTTTTGAACTACTTCCTCACACAATGAATTGGTGAAGAAATGACAATGAATGAAGCGACAAGTCGCTTGACCAATATGACTAATCTAGTTCCTTTCTAGCATTTGTTGATTTTAATGGGCAATCCCACATCCAAGTGTGATTCCAATTGTTTATGATAACCATCCATCCTTATCCCAACGAGCAGTCCAGCTATCCATAGCCTTCTTAGGGATTTAGGATGAGTGATTCTATTTATGTTTAGATTGTATCACTTTGGCATGTTTTTGATGTCATAGGGGAATTAGGATGATCCTTTCACACCCATGGAGTAGTTTGACCATCTTGGTCATCTTTGGTATTGAAGGGTGGCACATAATAATTCCAAAATGAGTTGTTTTTACTCCAAGTGGCCTTATGGTAACCTGCTCATATCATCGAAATGCATGGTGTGTGTATCACTACTATCATCCAGTTGATAGAGTAGGTGACTGAATACGAGGCCTACCTAAGATTGTGCTTTTATGTGATTTTGTAATATTTGGATTTTTTTATTCTTTTCTAACTGGGTATCATAGGTTTTTCATGTCAACCCTTGACCGCTGTCACTCAAAGCGGTCGTTTATGAGTCGTTCTCACTCAAAGAGACCAAGTTTAAACCCTCATAGTCAAAAATTTGATCGTTGGGTCTTGGCTGCTGCTGTCTCCAATGACCAAGTTTCGGCTATTGTAGGTGACAACGGCTAAACCCTTAGCCATATTTTTGTCCTTTTTATGATTTTCTTAAGACATTTTGATTTTTTTATTCTTTTTGAAAGTTTTGAACCACTCATGAGCTTTGTTTTTCCCAACTATATGCATTTATCATTCATTTGTTTGGACTTAGGAGTGTTGATGTTGTTATACTTTGTTTGATTTATGGCTTAGACGTATTGTAGTTTATGTTTTATTTTCCTTTGTTATTAGGTCCTCTCTACTCGGGCTCAAGACTTGAATTCCTTCTTGAGCTACTTCCTATCTTTGATGACACAGACTGGGCATGGTTCAAAGCCCGTGGGTTATAGTATGCCATTAGGCTATCTTACATTATGGTAGATCAAGCTTACTTTATGACCCTGGCCCATTGCTAGGATGCGTAGACGAATACCTTCCACCTCTCGACCGATGATATTACCATTACGCCAGAGGATGTATATAGGATATTTTAGATTCCATTTGATGGGGTGACCATTGTCTCTTCGACCACTAATGATCAGATGGTTGTTTATGCTTGGGTGTTTAGAGGACACTCTATGAAGTCCTTCGAGACACCAAGTCCATAGTAGTTTCTATCAACCGCTGGCATGGGGAGCATGTTTTTACGATGAGGCATATCATATTGCTGATGGTTATTAGCAATGTTCTTATCCTAGACTACTTGGGTTTGAGGTTCCCATGGAACCTTTTGGCGATGGTGTAGGATCTATTGGATAGCGAGGAGACTATCATATATGCATGGGGTAGGTCATTATTGGCTCAGTGCTATGATGAGTTGTACCAAATCTACTAGTGAGGACATGTCAGCATTGCCTACAACTTACTCCTATAGTTTGGGGATAGGAGCATATTAAGGTAGATCACCCTTAGGGGCTCCTAGCCAATATTATAGTGATCGATGCTTAGACACAGTTCTATGCTAATAGATTGTCTTGAGAGCATGAGGAATGCAAGAGCCACACTTTTGCATGGGAGTTGTATCATTATACTGATGCTTTTACTATAATTTTGGCCGAATATGTTGTATGGTGCCCTTACCATGAGTGTCCTACTTGGGATGATCCAGCTAGATTTAATGGTAGGACACATTGTGAGCGAAGGCTCGTTGGTCGTAAGGTTACCATCTGGGAGTACTTTTTCTACTCTTAGATTCATCATTAGTATGGGTTGCAACAGGATGTACCCTTGGTACCATTCTTTTATAGGCACCTCACAATAGAGAGGGACCTACCTCCATAGTAGATTATAAAGCTTTCAAATTAGGAGGATGACCCAAGTATTGACCCTAGAGTGGTTGGGGGAGTTACATAGGCATACACTCAGTGGTGGGGTGATCAGATGTGGCATGGTGTCCATAGCCTAGGGCATGAGGATGATGGTAGGGGTGATGGTGCATATTCGATAGGATGCAGAGTTTGAGACAAGACTGAGGTATTGGGCCAGTCAGTAGAGTAGGTGGCAGTGGAAGATATTGATGTTCTTAAGGAGGAGTTAGAGCCTAAGGAGAGTAATTTTCCTTTGAGAGAAAAACTACATGAGTTCAAGACTAAGTTTCAGGTAACTAATATCCAGGTACATCAACATGATACTACCATTGAGCAGCTCATGACATAAATATAGGCTTTGTAGGCCACTATTGAGGGTGGCGGTGCTAGGATGTAGTTTGTTGTTCCTACTTCTACACCATAGGAGGTTCTAGTGGTAGGTTTGGGAGTAGATGTGGGACAAATTTAGTATTTTTTGGATGAGTATGAGGAGCAGATCTAGGGATATGTATATCACATCACCATTCTTCATATGCAGCTCAAGAGGCATGGGATTGTCCCTAAGGAGCCACCCGATGCGGGTGTTTTGTAGGTCAGTGGGCACTCCACCTTAGGGCATCCTTTTGCTCATCCTAGCCAGAAGACCTAAAATAAGATAGATAGACTGACATGTTCACATCATTCGATTCGTAACACCACCATAGGGGGAGGTGGCACTAGAGGAGGTGATGTAGGGGGATCAAGCCCAATATTTGATTGATGTTTTATTTAGTCCTTGATTCATTTTTGAGGTTTACTAACCTATATGACTATAGCCCATGAGTATTTTTGTACATCCATGGACTTGACATGCATACTTTTATGATATCTTTGCATTATAACTTATTATGTGTATCGTTTATTACTCATGTTTTTGTTGTTATTTTATTTTGTGATATGATGTGATGATGGTATTATGCTGACTTGATGAATATGTTAGATGATAGATGATATTGAAGATGCTTATATGGATGTGTAGATGCTTATATGATTTGATGATATGATGCGATGCTTTTTGAATTTTGATAAATGGTGAATTCATGGTTGTATGCAAATGAAAATTGCCTACATGTTGTATGATGTGGTTTATGGATGATTAATGACTTGTTTTTGTGGATATTATGTTATTGTTAAATGAATTTTTTTATTTTTATTTACTTGTATGCATCTAACTTATGTTATGGGATGGTATAAATGAACCTGTATGCTCTAATCACTTAAAACATAAGGAATGCACATGACATTTAACAATTTTAATGGGTGATATCACAAAAAGTAAAAAAATAATCATGAATTTAAATAATCACTCTTATCATAAAAATTGATGAAGTATTCATATATGAGATGTAATGGTTTGTAATATATTTTCTTAATAATTTTCTATAAATTAAAATATATAAAGTAGTCAGTGGCTATCTATATATTATTTCTAATATATATGCAGTATCTGTCCTATGATGTTGATACCCCCTAATTTATAGAATCTTATAAATAAAGTGATGGTGTGAATGATATTATGATTTGTTGCTATGTAAGAATTTTTGGGGCTTTCCATAGATTCAAACACTCTAGTTACCCTATCAACAACTATATACTGACCACTTAGATTTTTTAAAAGTAAGGCTTTTACCATGGACCTAGTTTTTCATGATCTTTGTGTGTGCAAGTTATTGTATATTTTGAGATAGAATTCAAGAATTTCCTTCGATATCAGGTGGGATTCTTTCATCCCATTGCTAATATCAGGGATCCTCAAGTGTTCATCTCATCCTTATGTTGGACTTAGTTGGACTATACCACTAGGCAATATTGGGTTACCTAAGCTAGCTCATACACATTCAAAAATTGGTCTACACAAATGCATGAAGCAATTGTAATAGATATATCATCATGCATAAGGATTTCTCCTTCCAGTTTTGTACAATGCTAAGAATTCTAGGGATTCAAGCTTTATTCCCTTTTGGCTTCTTTTTGGCTTTGGATGTTTGCTCATATGTAGTGATGAAAATCACTATTTATTTTGATTGATTTTTCTTTGATCTAGGATTTTGTAGTGATGATAACCACTGTTTATTTTTCTCATATGTAGTGATGAAAATCACTGTTTATTTTGTGATTGATTTTTATTTGAGCTAGGATTTTTTTATTTTCTGATTTGATTATTGGATTATTGCATTGAAATCTGGACTGTATGCTTGGCCTTTTGAATATGTACTTTTATTTGGGATTTTGTTTATTTTGATGTAAGCAAGGGATTTGGATAGGGTAAAGCTTGTCCTTTTGAAAATTCTCAGCACCTTTACATCGGTTGCACAGGGGGATAAGCAAGGTGTACTGCTCCAAATTTTTTGCACCTTTACCTTCAGGCTATAGGATCCATGCCCGAAAGGGGGATGCAAAAAGGATGGGACAATACCTCAGACTAGGAGGCCCTTTTAAGGTCGTGCCTCTAGAGGGAGGGGTATAAGGGTGAATTTTTGAAGAATAGTGGGGTTCACCAAGAAACTTTGAGTGGCAATTTCCACGCCTAGGTTGAGAATGGGTTTGATGTGTTCATTTTGTACTTTAATCATTCATATCCCTAGGTTGGATATAATGAATCTAAGATATTCTATATGAAATGCCAATTTATATGAATACAAAAAGCATGAATGAATCCTAAATACTAGGAATATACTAAAAAAGAAAGAATGCACCTGATTCCAGATATTTGATGAAGATTCTGAAGCTTGTAGGAGTCCAGATCATCCCGAATATGATAGGATCATTTGTAATTGTACAGAATCATCCTAGATTATAGGTGATCATCTGAAATCATACAAGATCATCGTCGATCTGACAAATTCATCAGAAAAATTCATCAGAAACCTGCAATCATAGAAATAGACACCAAAAACCAAAAATGCTATTGCAAGAATAATGCAAACTGACAAAAATGATAGTATGAATGCTCAATTGATAAATCTAGATATCAGATTAAAATAAATGCATTGTTTTAATAACTTATTTTAACTTTATCATGCATTTATGCTAAATGAGATGAACTCCAAGATGTAGAATGAAAATAAATCAAGCTAATGCATAGTAAAATAAAGAAGAAAGATGAGAAATGCAAACTCAAGGCTCTGGTTACCCCAAATCTAAAATGCAGTAGAGATCACCTCCAATCATATGAGATCATCGTTGATCTATGACAAGATCATCCGAAATTGTGTGGAATCACCTGTGACGATCCAAGCTTTCTCCAGCTGAAGAACAGTGAAAACCTGTAATGAAAAACTTGAAAACATGAATGCAAATGATGGGAAATCAGGGAGTCAGATGGATCCAGGGAATTAGGGAGTCAACCAGCTAGGGGATCAGCCAACCAGGGGGATAAACTAAGAAAATCCTAGTTTATATAGGATTAGGGGGAGATTAAGAAGTTGGGAATCATCCCAATCTAGGAGATCCTCAGCGAAGGAATCTCCAACTGCATAGACACACTTCTGCACAAGTTGGAGAGGCTGTTGAAATATAATCTAATTATGAAAATTTAGTTTTGGGATGAAATCGTCTGGACATTCAGTTCTAGATGATTTCATCCTATCTAGGATGATTTCGTCTGATCAGCGACAATATCATCCAATAGTAAAAACAAATCCTAAAAATGGCACGAAAAATAGGGAGAGCAGTTAACGGACGATTTCGGGGTTAAAATTCAAATTTTTATCTTTTTACTAAGGGTTTAACTACACCAATTTTAGGGTGCTACATTTTGCCCCTAGAAAATTTTTCGAAGAAAATGCGTTAAAGACGAGTTCTTCCCATTTTACAAGAAAGCAAAAATTTATTCCATTTTTTAGATGACGATTCTAGGTTGAATCATACAAATGCTTACTATGGTGCCCCCTCCATGTTTTTATCCAAATCGAACGTTTGAGGTAAAAGCGCAGAAAAGTAGATTTTTTTTTTTTAAAGTTATTTTTTAAATAAAATTAAAAAAATAGGGTAAAACCCTAATTTATTATTACTATTCATTTTTGTTATTTTAGAGCTCTACAAGAAAAATGGTGGAAAAAACACAAATATTGATAGAGGTCCGATGTGGGTTGCAGGTAAGGATCTAATCCTAGTGATTTTTTTTTTAATTTGAATTGTTGATTTTATTATTCATGTAATTATATCATTGAAAAATTATAATTTTATGTCATACCATAAAATTTAAATGAAATAATCTGATGTAAACAAATTGGTTGTTTGTGGTTTGATTTGATGAAAAAAATAAAGGGACTTCTAACAATAATTTCAAAGGACATTGTCATTGTTAAATGACCATTTCATGGAGTCGCTGCTCGCTAGGTCGTCAAGCTAATCCTAGTATAGAAATATTGTTAAAAGTAAAAGAGTGCTTAAGAGACTGTCTTAAGACTTTGTGTTGTGATGATGAAAGACGATGATGGTGATGATTTGTTTTCAAATTTTCATGAAAATATGATGTATGAAATATTAAAAAATATGATTTTTTATAGGCATAAAATTCCTAAGTGTGATAATATTTTGAACAATTCCTTAGGAATTATACCATCGTTGCAAAATTGAATGTTGACATAATGAAATGAAATAGAAAAAGTGTTCGTTCTTTTTAAAGCACAATTGTGTAACATAATGATGTAAGCCATATGTTTTGATGAATTAAAATGAATGGGAAATCAAAAGTAAAACAATGGTTTGCACTAGGCATAGAATTATAGGTATAGACTTATACCATCATCGTGAAATCCAAAAATAATTTTATTGCATAATTGATTTTTGATTTTGAGATAAACTGAAAATATATAAGATGAGAACTTGCGCTAAGCATAAAATTCAAATTTAGGTTTTAGGAACTATACCATCAGTGCAGAAGTCAAAAAGAATATATAAATGTTACTTTATTGCTAGATTTTTGAAGATGTTTTGAAAGAAAATTTTGGAATTTGAAAAGAAATGTATTTAATTGTTTTTATGCAAAGCAAATGTTCTCAAATAAGAAGATGAAATTATTCCAAAATATTTGCATAAATATTTTAAATTATCTCAAAGACAAAATGTAGATTTATAAGGAACCCTCATGTGCAAATGTGAGTTCATTGCCGATCTTGATTTATCATAATGATACAAAATCTCTCAAATAAAAATGTGTGTGCAATTGTATTGTTCATTTACCAATTTTGAGTAAGATAATTTGATACAAGTAATTTGAATTAACCAAATAAGTGTTCGTTGACCATGATTTATATGCATGTAATCATACCAGACTACTATGTAAGTCAGGTCATAAAGAGCTAGCTGATCCATAAGCAGACATAGGTCTATACAAAAGAAGGTCGCTAATGTGATAGACATATCACCACGCTAGGAATTATCCAAGGCCAAGCGAGTTGGGCACAAACCACTTGTTATGGGGCTTACCTCATAGTTTTTGAATAATTGAGAATTCCAGGGATTCAAGCTCATTCATCCTTATTTTCTTTTCAAGGGGTAGGGAAAGGGATTTATTTGCATTTTGCTTATTTTTTTCTCTTTCTCTTTTTTTTTTTTGTATTTTTTCTTGGAACTGAGATAATGCTGAAATATTGCTGCGATGATACAAAATGATATTTTTCTTTTTCTCATTTTCTTTGACTTTTATTTTTCTTCCTATACTAGGGATACTTGCTCGGATTGGCTATAGAGCAAGGGATTTTTATTCTGGACAGGGATGAGCTTGTCATTTTCTCAATTCTTAAATATTATAGACCATGTGCATGATAGGATAGTAGGGAAAAATTTTTGCTCAAGAAACCACTTCTACTATGTAGCATCATATCGAATTCACAATGAAATAATTTTAATGTGAAAAGATATACTTGGTTCAAGTAAATAACAATGAGACAATATGATTTTTTTTGGAATTTTTATATGAATTTACTAAAATGAGACAAGATGTACAATATATACAATGATGAAATTACCAAAATTATGCATAATAGCGCTTAAGATGCATAATGTTCATAGGTTCTTTAATATATTTACCATCTAAGGTAGCTAATCAGTATGATCCCGATCCAAATTTAGTAGTGATGATATATGGCCCAAGCTAGTTAGGTTCAAATTTACCTTTAAGGTCTTTAGTTGCATTAGTACTTTTTTTATTTTATTTTAAGACAAGGTTGTCGATCTCAAAGGATCGATGATGAAATTTCTTGAGGTATGCTCGTTTAAGCTTGTTCTGGTAGGCTCAAAGATGCTCCAAAGCATTGATGCACTTCTCATCTAGGAGTTCCAACTGACTAAATTTGCCAGCACAATATTCATCTCCTACTTCAGTATATTGAAGTAGTAGATCCAAAGAAGGAACTTCTAATTCAAAGGGAAAAATTACTTCAACACCATAAACCAAAACAAAAGGTGAAGTTTCTGTGGGGGTATGAACGCTAGTTCGATAAGCCCAAAAAGTAGGATATAGTTGAATGTGCCAATCTCGACCAGATTTATTGACCAGTATTTTGATAATTTTAATTAATGTTTTATTAGATGCTTCTTCTTGGCCATTACCCTGAGGATAATAGGGAGTGGACCAACGATGTTGAATTTTATATTTTTGACATAATTTTTTGACATCTTTATTTTTAAAACAAGTTCCATTATCTGAGATGAGATTTGTAGGAATTCTGAACCTACAAATAATTTGATTAGAAATAAATTTGGAAACTTGGGTTCCAGTGCAAGAAGCTAAGGGCATAACTTCAACCCACTTCATGAAATAATCGATGACGGTTATGATGAATTTGTGTCCATCAGATGACACATGATTTATTTTTCCAATAATGTCTAAGCCCCATTTTGAAAAGGTCCAAGGAGATGAAATAGACTATAGTTCTTGTGTAGGTGCATGGACGAGGTCAGCATGTTTCTGGCACTTTTTGCAATGGCACACATAATTATGTGTATCATTCTCCATGGTAGGCCAAAAATATCCTATCCTAAGGAGCTTCTTAGCAATGGCACTACCACTAAAGTGTCCCCCACAAGATCCATCATGGGCTTCACTCAAAGTTGATCTAGATTCTTCTAGATTCAAACATCTCAATAGGATACCTTCAAAAGATCTCCTATATAATGTATTGCCAATTATTACGAAGCAACTAGCTTGTCTATGTAATAACCATTGATGGTTTCTATTAAAACCTTCAGGGAAGTTCCCATTTTGAAGAAAATTGAATATATCAGTGTACCAAAGTTCAGGAGTAGTTTCATTGATTAGAAACACATCCAAAGGTTCTAAGCATGATTTATTTGAAGCAAGTTCTTGGAGTTGATGAATGATGATGGTAGCATATTCGTCATCTAACTCCAAGGGTAAAAGAGATGCAACTTTAGCCATAGCATCAGCCGCATAATTTCTAGTTCGAGGAATAGCTTCCAAGATAACTTGATCAAATAAAGATAATAATTGTAATACACATGATTTATATGGATGCAATTTATCATCTCTGGTCTGATAAACATCATTAATTTGATTTATAACAAGTTTGGAATCATCAAAAACCAATAGATTTTTTATTTTCATTTCCAAGGTAGCTCGTAAGCCAAGGATTAGAGCTTCATATTCAGTGAGTGTTATTAGTACAAGAAAATGTAATTTAAAGGACAAAGGTATAAGATGTTTTTGTGGAGATATTAAAATAATGCCTGCACCAACCCCACTCATGCATCGGGCTCCATAAAAGTATAAGGGCCATTTCTTTGGATGGTCTGCCTCTAGTTTAAGGCATTCATCAAGAAACTCAATGATGAGGGGATGGGTAGACTCTAAGGGTGTAGCAACTAATTGATCTGCTATGATTTGACCCTTAACAAACTTCTGTCCTATGAATGTGAGTTTAAACTCGCTTAGAGTAAGAACCCACTTTGTTGTGCGACCAGATAAATAAGGTCGACTCATGAGATACCGCAAAGGATCGGATTTAGCAATAAAATACGTTTTTTGACTAAGCATATAGTGGCGTAATTTCCATGTAGAAAATATGACTACTAGACATAACTTTTCTAATGTTGTGTAGCGGGTTTCATAACTGATTAATGTTCTACTAATGTAATAATTAGCACACTCTCTCTTCTCATCATCAAGTTGAGCTAACATAGCTCCTAAAGCAAAATCTGAAGTAGAAATATACAAGATAAATGGGTGATCAGGTCTAGGTGGCGAAATCACAGGTGGGTTAAGAAGATATTGTTTGAGGAGTTCAAATGCTTCTTGACATTCATTGTCCCAATGGAAAAAGACATCCTTCTTAAGAAGCTTAAGAAAGGGTCCGGTTTTATCCGCCAGCTTATCGATGAAGCGACATATGGCTTGAAGCTTACCTTGTAAACTTTGTAATTCTGATATATTTGTGGGTGCGGGAATATCAGTGATAGCTAAAATCTTGAGAGGGTTAATTTTGATGCCACGTAAAGAAACTATAACCCCCAATAATTTACTGAACTTAACTCTGAATATACATTTAGCTGGATTCAATCGGATAAGATATTCTCTTAACCAATCAAATACTTTTCTCAAGTCTTCTAAATGGTCATCTTCTTTAGTAGAATGAGCTATAATGTCATCTACATAATCATGTAGTATATCATGCATCATATCATGAAATATATAAGTCATGGCTCATTGATATGTTGCACCTACATTCTTCAAACCGAATGGCATCACTTTCCAACAAAATGTCCCCCAAGGGGTAATAAAGGCTATTTTAGCCTGATCTTCAGGAGCTATCCTGATCTGATTATAACCATAAACTCCATCCATTAAGGATATAATTCCACTCCCATTAGTAAAATCAATGATCTGATCCATATTGGGAAGAGGAAAATCATCTTTAGGGCATGCAACATTAATATCTCTAAAGTCTATGCAAACCCTAACCTTAGTAGCTTCTTTCTTAGTTACTAGAACTACGTTCGAGATCCATTCAGCATAATCAATGGCTTGTATAAAAATAACATTTAAGAGTTTTTCTAACTCCCCTTTGACCAGTAAGGCCACTTTAGGATGCATTTTTCTAAGTTTATTTTTAACAGGTTTAGCATCCGGATGGACTACTAGGTGATGCATAACTACAGAAGGGTCTAAACTCGACATATATTCATATGTCCAAGCAAAGACATCTTCATATTCTTTAAGAAATGCAATGTATTTATTCTATTTTTCTTGACTCAATTCTGATCCAATGTTGATTATGTGAGGATTATCCTCAGTCCCAATGTTAATTTTTATGACATTTTCTACTTCCATGTGTAGATCTTTCTCAAAATTAGGTGGGGCAGGTGAAACGCCCAATTCTTGTAATTCTTCCAAGGTTAGCTTGGATAATTCATCTTGAGGAGTCGTGGCCTCAAGCTGGGCTATACTAGGTATAGAGCCATCAAAATAAAATTCATTATGTAATAATTCCTCAATGGAGACATCATGGAAGATATCTCCCTCCAACTCATCATCGGATTCAATGATCATCTCAGGGTAAGCTATAGATAGCATATTACATGTAAATGGATTATCCATTAAATGCAAAGCATCACGTTCATCCAAATAATCTTGGTAACATATGAGATGGTCATCATCCTCAAATGGGAAGGGCTGACCTTTACTAGGAAATAGGCCCACACCACATCGAGCGGGCCATGGTTCTACCTCAAAAGGTTCTTTCATGCCATTTTGGAAAGGTCCTAAACCTTTCCCTTTATATCCCAATTTAAGCATTATAGATTTGGCTTTAATATACTCATTAGTAAAATAACATCGAGCATATCCATCATAATGAGTCTTGATGTTTCTAGGTATTCTACCCCAGTCATATCCCTTATAAATAAAAGCATAGCTCTCGACTTGGTAAGTACTTCCCATAGGCTATGGGAGGCCCAAGGTACGAGGAGATGGTGGCAAATTATTTAAAATAAGGGAATCTTGCATAGAAGCATTTGTTTTCTCTGATATAAGAATTTTAGATAAATCGGGTAAGAGCTCATCAGTAAGAGCATAAGAGGTAGAAGGAACATTTCCTACATCTTTTGATGTGGAAACTATGCCTTTGGTGGATGTAGATGGTGTAGAGGTGTCAATAGATGGGTCTTTTATAGGTATGGAAGTTATAGGAGTAAAACAAGAAGCCTTGGTTGTGGGATTAGGATATTTCTGAGGTCCTAATGTGGTTTTTTTAGAGGATGGTTGAGCTGTATGTAGGGGTGGAACTAATGGAGAAGAAGTAGATGGCATTGTGGGTGTGTGTTTCACATGTTTAGATGGGTAATGAGAATTAGGATGTGTGGATGACAAAGCAGGGAAAAATTGAACTCCAACAGGTTCTTCCAAAGCACACATATCAAAGGGTCTAGGATCACCATGAATGGTAACCAAATGATTCTTAAATTTGAATTTAACACATTGATGTAAAGTTGAGGGAACGGCTTGCATTGCGTTGATCCAAGGGTGACCCAAGAGTATATTGTATGATGCAGGGCAATGTACAATAAACATAGTCGTATCCAAGGTTCTCGGACCAACCTGCAATGGGATGGTAATAACTCCACATGTTTCTTGTGTTTTGTCATTGAAGGATTTTATGATCATATCAGTTCTTTTCATTTCATCACTTCTAAACCCAAATATTTGGTAGAAGTCAAAAGTGTAGATGTTTAAAGATGAACCATTATCAATCAAGACTCGTTTAACTGCTACATCTCCAATTAAGGTAGTAATATATAAGGGGTTATCCTTATGTAAACTATGTTGAGGTATGTCTCTATCCCGAAAGTCAATACAATCAACTTCACGAGTTATTATAGTATTAGCCATGGCTTCAGGTTGAATGTCTTGTGGTACCATCATCTGGATTAATGTGAGCATTAATTCATCTCTATGTGTAGGAGAGGATCTTAAGAGGTCCAAAAGGGAAATTCTAGCTGTAATATTTGATAATTGTTCATTAATATTATAAGGAGGTTTAGGTAGAACATTAGGTGCATGATTCCCTTTATTAGGAACCTTCAAAACAAATGGAGCTGATCCATCATTCTGCATTTGATCTTGTTGAGAGTTTTGAGCCTGTTGTCTAGTAACAACTCCGATGGTACCCACAATATTATTCTATGGATGATGAATGGGTCTTGGTCTAGCGTTTATAGCTAACTCATTAGAAATTAATTGGTGAGAGGATGGTCTAGTAGTGACTCTTCTTGGAAATGGTTCTTTTGGGACCATATAACTTGTGATAGGGAGAATAGGATCCGATTCATCTTCAGAGCTATTCGATTGATTTGATGTGATTTCCATATCACTCTCAGTCTCGTATTCTGTATCACTAAGATCAGGTGTCCGAATATTATGTAGAGGCCTGGTTGTAACCATGGATAAGGTTGTGTTAAATATTTCTATCTCATGAGTAGGTAAATGCCCACTAATAGTCCCTACATATTGGGTAGGAGGGGGAACATTATGATGTTCAATTTGATTAGCTACTTCCTTGCCATGTTTTGGTAAAGGATGTTGAAATATGTCCAATGACTGATTGGCATTCTGATTCTAGTTTTGGGGGATGTTCTTTTGAGCATTATTAGGAGGATTTTGCTTAGGTTGAAAGGCTTGCACCTCCATCTCATTGTTATCAATTAAGTCCTGTATTTTATGTTTTAATATTTTACAAGAGTTGGTAGTGTGTCCAGGTCCTCTATGGAATTCACAGTGTAAATCTACTCTGTATCCGGGTATAGTTGGATCAGGTTCCCGGATAGTTGGTAATTGAATCAAACCTCATTCTAATAATTGCGGTAGAATGGTTGATAAAGGTTGATTTAACCTAGTAAATTCTCTAGGAGGTTTATCGGGAGGTTTCAGTATAAAATTCTCCGTTGTCTTCGTAGCATTAATAGTAGCAATATTTCTACTATCAGTGACTCCATCACCCACAACTTGTTTATTCTTATATTGATTTCTGGATGTTTTCTCATCGTCTTTCTTTTTAAGCTGTCCTCTCCTAATGAGAGCATCTTCCACTCTTTGGGATAAGTCTATAGCCTGATCGAAGGTGGTCAAGGTAGCAGTTGACAATTCATAAGATAGTTGCTCTTGCAAATTATTAATAAAGATGTCCAACATCTCCCTATAAGGTAACACAAAGTGCAATTTTCCTATCAACTGTCTCCACCTAGCCAGGAAATCAGCAAAACATTCATCTTTGTCTTGTTTTAAGTTGTACAAGTCTTTAATGGTCACATGCCTTTCGATGTAGGCACTAAATTGATGAACAAAAGACTCTAGTAGTTTCTTCAAAATTCCTCAAAGAATTAGTGGGTAATTGATAGTACCACTCTAATGCCATTCCTCCCAAGCTTTTTGGGAATATTTTTAGTAATAACAAGTCATCATGTGATATATCATGACATGCTATCCTAAACATACGAATATGCTCTATGGGATCTTCCGTTCCTTTATATATGGGTAGGACAGGCATAGGAAAATGTTTAGGATATGGTTGTGCTACAACTATAGGATCTAGAGGTTGACTACACATCTCTCGATAATTGTACGAGGGATGGTAGGGATCTATCTGATCCATGTGGGAAACTAACTGTTTCACCATGGTTTCAAGATTACTAGTTTTTCCACCATATTGGTTTGGTGGGACATAGGTATGGGATTTATGAGTGTACGATGGTGTGACATAAGGATTAGATGCTATGTTGCTATTATGTAAAGTTTTGGTAGGAAGAGTATTATGAAGGGGATTTGTAGTAGTATCATGTTGTATCCTAGATTGTTGGTAATTGGTGTTTGGTTTTGTTTTGGGTTTTTCCTGATTTGAGGTATATTGCTCAATAGCTTGGCAAAATAGAGCAGTAAAATATGGTTTCTTTTATGCGGGAATGACCCTAGGCTTGCTAACAGGCACTTTAGATGGTTGGGTAACCTATTGTTGTTGCATGTTTTGGATCACAATGGCCATATCCAAATTGGATGGTCCAGCTTGATCACTCTCTTGTTCAATAAAGGACAAGGGATTAGTGCATGTGTGAAATACGTCTTCTAGAGTTGCTTGAGTCTCACTAATTCGATCCTTGTCCATGTGGACTGCTCTATTAAGAACACCAATATTAGTATTAATGAATTTCCAGAATTGATCCATGTTTTCAAATGTGACAGCTCCTCCCAGAGACATTTTAGGGGATGAGGATCCTTCCTCTCTATTAGTTTCTTCTTGTTCATTTCCTACAGCAAGATCTTCTTCTTGCTGGTCTAGGGTTCCTTCTTCCGGAATTTGATCTTCAGGAAGGACATCTGGGTTATTTAATGGTTTTCCTAACCAATCTTCTTCTTCTTCAGTCTATTTTCCATTCCTAAGTCTAGGCATTGTGCTTAAACTTAGATTTCAGCAAATATATATACTTATATATAAATATATGCGATAGGGTTGAGAGGTATATATTTTAATTATATACCTACTATAATACTTAAAAGGGAAATGTTTTGATTTTTTTTGTTTATGTTTGTTTTTTTTATTGTTTTTGTGTTTTATAATATTATTATAAAGATAACAAATAGCATTCTAGTTACAAGAAATAACAATAATAAAAAGAATGACTTAGTTTTCTATAAATAGTTTATGGATATCGTTGATGGGATCAAGTTCGTCAGGAGTCATGAAATGCTCCTCTTCAAATTGAAAATGGTTTTTCAAAAATTTGACAAAGTGTGCTATAGTAATATGATCTACTTTAGATTCTGACTTATAAAAATAAATTTCATGGCAATACTCTCGATATAACATAGCTCTAGGAACTCTATTCCATATTTTTCTATCTGTAAGAATGACTTCTTGATCCTCTATACGAGATAGAAACTTATGTACTACAACTGCATTCTCAAGGTATTCTTCAAAGGTGTACAATTTAGAAGACACAAGTGCTCTTTTATCTGCTAACCACCTATGGCAAGCTCTCTGAAGTTCATGGTACAAGGTCACCTGATCGGGATCCAGGATTCTATCTAGGACAAACCTCTTGATTTGCCTAAGTTCGGTTGATCTAGATGAAATAATATCCAATCTCCTATCAAGTTCGTCCCATAAAGGTTGGACTCTATTCGTTTGAGGTACTCTAAGCACAGACATAATCTCTATGGTTGTTAATTGATTTTCAAAATTTATGGTGACAACTCATCTTTTATTATAATCTACCATCTAAACATGATATGCAACTTTGACAATTTTCTAATGATTCTAGATGTTCTTAATAATGCATTTATTTTTTATTTTTATTATTATTATTATTTTTTTATTTTTTGTTTGTTTTCAAAAGGCTTTTAGTTTCATGTCGGGTTCACCAAAATGTACTGCTCCAAATTTTTTGCACCCTTACCTTTAGGCTATAGGATCCATGCCCGGAAGGGGGATGCGAGAAGGATGGGAAAATACCTCAAACTGAGAGGCCCTTTGAAGGTCATGCCTCTCGGGGAGGGGTATAAGGGTGAATTTTTGATGGATGGTGGGGTTCACCAGGAAACTTTGAGTGGCATGTTCCACGCCTAGGTTGAGAATGGGTTTGATGTGTTCATTTTGTACTTTAATAATTCATATCCCTAGGTTGTCCAGAATGAATCTAAGCTATTCTATATGAAATGCTAATTTATATGAATACAAAAAGCATGAATGAATCCTAAATACCAGGAATATACTAAATAAGAAAGAATGCACCTGATTTCGGATGTCTGATGAAGATTATTAAGCTTGTAGGAGTCTAGATCATCTCGAATATGACAGGATCATCTGCAATTGTATAGAATCATCCCAGATTATAGGCGATCGTTTGAAATCAAACAAGATCGTTGTCGATCTGACGAATTCGTTTGGTGAATTCATCAGAAACCTACAATCATAGAAACAAACACCAAAAACAAAAAATGCTATTTCAAGAATAATGCAAACTTACAGAAATGACAGTATGAATGCTCAATTGATAAATCTAGATAGCAGATTAAAGGAAATGCATTGTTTTAATAACTTATTTTAACTTTATCATGCATTTATGCTAAATGAGGTGAACTCCAGGATGGAGAATGAAAATAAATCAAGCTAATGCATAGTAAAATAAAGAAGAAATATGAGAAATGCAAACTCAGGGCTCTAGTTTCCCCCAATATGAACTACAGTTGAGATCGCCTCCAATCGTACGAGATCATCGTCGATCTGCGATAGGATCATCCGAAATCATGTGGAATCGCCTACGACGATCCGAGATTTCTCCAGTTGAAGCACAGTGAAAACCTGCAATGAAAAACTTGAAAACATGAACGCAAATGATGGGAAATCAGGGAGTTAGATGGATCCAGGGAATCAGGGAGTCAACCAGCTAGGGGATCAGCCAACCAAGGGGATAAACTAAGAAAATCCCAATTTATATAGGATTAGGGGGAGGTTAAGAAGTTGGGGATCATCCCAATCTGGGAGATCCTCGATGGAGGAATCTCCAACTATGCAGACATGCTTCTGCCCAAGTTGGAGAGGCTATTGAAATAGAATCTAATTATGAAAATTTAGTTTTGGGACGAAATCGTCTGGACGTTCTATTCCAGACGATTTCGTTCGATCTAGGACGATTTCGTCTGATCGACGATGATATCGTCCAATGGTCAAAACAAACTCCTAAAAATGGCACAAAAAATGGGGAGAGCGGTTAACGGGAGGTTTCGGGGTTAAAATTCAAATTTTTATCTTTTTACTAAGGGTTTAACTACGCCAATTTTAGGGTGCTACACAAGGAAAATTATTTTTGCTTAAGGTAACCTAGACTACTTTGCAGCTTTCATATTTTCCTTATACCAGCTAGGATTTTAGTGTTTCAATTAGTGATGGGATCTTGAATATCCAAGGCATTATCATAGCTAGACCTTACCTTCTACTAATCACAGTTGTTTTACACAAAATTTGATAATATCACTAGGTGTTGTTGATTAACCAAAGAAACCTTAGTATATTATGTATAGCAACAAATAATGGTTGTGTTGAAAAACACAATTACACACGTGTTGATGGAGGTATGGATTTGAATGATTTGTGTGACAAACTGAGGTATCACTATTAAAGCTCTCATGACATATGCAATTGTAGTGGATATGAATATGCAATGCAATGATGTGGATGCAATATGTGATATGCAATTGTTTTTGTATTTTGATTTTTATGTTGTTTTTGTACTTTTGTTTGATTTGACCAAAGGGCTTATTATGCTTTTGGGGATTTTTTATTTTTGACCAAGTAGCATGAAGCACCCTTGGAGATTTTTTTTTGAAGTTGACCAAGTGGTTTGAATACCCTAGGAGCTTTTTGATTTGATTTTGACCAAGATATTTGAATACCCTTAGAGCGCTTTGAATTGACTTTGACCAAGCGACTTGAACACCCTTGGAGAATTTTGAATTGATCGGTGTTGAACAAGTGGTTTGAATACCCTTAGAGCATTTTGAATTTATTTTAACCAAGCGGGATGAATTACCCTTGGAGATTTTTATTGTATTTTTGAAATTTTATGTTTTTATGATTTGTTTTTGCGTTTTTGACTTATTTGAATGTTTTTGTTTTTATGACATATTTGAATGTTTTTATTTTTATGACATATTTGAATGTTTTTTGTTTTATGACATATTTGAATTTTTTTGTGTTTTATGACATATTTGAATTTTTTGTTTTCATGACATATTTGATTTTTGTTATTTTTATGTGTAGAATGCATTTAAGTGAATAATATTGAGAGGCTCGGGATCCTCAACACCATTTAATAATATAAGGCGATATGATCCAGGTCCAACTCTCTGTGAAATCATATATGAGACTATAGAAACCTAAAACATGCCATGCTGAGGGTGACTACTCATATGGACATGCTACAAAACCATATGAAGGATCTTGGATAGACTCCAAGATAGAGCAATGGTTCTAACCACTTAATTTATGCATTCTAGCCTAAGCAGTCTGAACCGTAGCCCAGACATGTGGTCTCCAGTCTGAACCATAGTTGACACCTTCGGTCTCTAGTATAGACCATAGCTACAACTTATGGTTTGTATTGGAGTTTAGTTAGGCCTTCCATCTAAGCCAAATTGGTTAGAATGACCAAGAGATCTAGAAGGAGGCAGTTTAAGGATGGAAGATTCCAAAGGCTTCCATCCCAACTAACCTAACAAATCTTCTTGATCTTGGATTCTCCATGAAGCCACCCCTAGCCCTAGGGGAATGCTATAAGTACCCCCCATTTTGCAATGAGAAAAGTGAGGATTGAGGAGAGATAATTTGCATAGAAAAGTGCTATCGAATTGTCGAGCAAACTAGTTGATCAAGAGAGCAGCTACGCCCTATCAAATTGCATAATGACCTT
This sequence comes from Wollemia nobilis, assembly GCA_028583015.1. Lineage (NCBI taxonomy): Eukaryota > Viridiplantae > Streptophyta > Pinopsida > Araucariales > Araucariaceae > Wollemia > Wollemia nobilis. The sequence continues at coordinate 10,371,615 of JAQPPZ010002832.1, read as the reverse complement.
GTGCATTTGTGAGACCCTTTGCCATTCAATGATCAATTAGCCATGGATTCCCTAGGTGCCTAGGAGGATCAAGAAACATAAATTCAGGCAAACGAAGACCCTTCATAGTAATTTGATCACCAAATCTATCAGAAGATGACAAAGGTGACCCTTGAACATCAATTCGGACAAGGAGGTCAAGCCCACTACCCCTAATTTTGAGGGAAAACACATCAGTGGTCAAACCATGGCTGTCAGCCATGGTTTACAATATAGACCGCCCCTCACAGCTGTGGTTTGCAATAGGTTAAAATCACCTTACTCAATCTACTTTTTACTACATAGGTTAGTCAGATTAGTTCTTTCATAGGTTAAATTGCACTTTTAGAGAAACTCTGACCATAGGAATTAGGCATTTTATATGTTGTAGTGGTTAGAAGTCTATTGAATATTTTTTATGCTTTATTGCTTTCAATTCAATATTTGTTCAATGCATCATGTGTTTATTCATGTTTTGTATATTGTAGCGTAATTCTTGATACAATTAGAATAGCGTAGAACCTTTCTTTATGCTTTCTTGTTTCATTAGTTTGATGGCATTTACATGTATAATTATTTAAATGGACTCATCATGAGAGGCTATCAATCTATATAATCATGCATTGTTGTTTATTTTTTGTAGGGAGATAGGTGCAGAAAGGAGCCTATATCATAATCCTTCCACATCATGGAGAAGGGGGTTACCTCTACCCCAAGGCATTTTGTGTCACCCTGAGGGGCATTTGATCACACCTATCCTTAAGAGGGAAAAAATTACACACTCCTATTGTAATATTGTATCAAGATGATTATCCCTAAGAGGGATATACTTGTAATATGATTTTAACTTTGAATATAATTGAATAAAGCATGTTTTATTGATTCATCTATTATCAATTTCTTGTTCTTGTATCCATGTTATGCTTTTGTCAATTATTACCATAGGACATCAATAGGTGTGAGCCTTTTTAGTGGTCACAGAGGGTGATCACGGTGGCATCCCATAATTTTAGCCTCGAATTCTAACTATTCTTGGATTTTTATGTCCACAGGTGCTAATCGCGGATTTCAGCTATGGTTATTTTTTGGCTCGCAGATGTAACCTATGGTCTCCACTACAGCCCGTAGGTCGGACCTATGGTTCATAGAGGATGAAGTAGATAGAAAATAAATTAGTGGGTAATAGAGTAGGAGCTGAGGTAGGTCCTAATTTCACCTTTTGTATTCAATTTTATCCTTTGTATATTTCCAGAGATCATCGAATCACTGCAAATTAGGAACAAAAGATAAGGAATCAACAAATAAGTCCTAATTTACATTTAATTTCCATTTAGTGGGAAGGAATTGTTGGTAATAACGAACCTTTGAGTGCAGTCTACCCCTAAATACAATGAACTTGATAAGTATTGTGTGTCATTTGTATGCTTGAGGTCCAATCAAAGACCATGTCATTATAATTGCATCGTCAAAATATCATGTAGGACATTAGCATGCATTATTTCTAAATGCAAAACGTTCATTTTTCCTTTCATGTACATCATGTAGGAATGGTCATTGTGCTCTATGATGCATTTGTCATTTTTGCAAAATAAAAGGAACCACACACACCACGTATCATTTAAACATCAATGGCATTGGGCTCTCACATCCAACTCGCTTGATTGAGACCAATAGTGGATGTTATTACCACTTGGTTGGCTCATTTGAAATTGTACTATCGGGACCCACTCATTTCCAATGCTGGCCCAAGAAATATCCTATCCATGCAAAATAGCATGCACTCTTCCTCAGAAGGTTGAATCACCGCATACGATGTGCTGGGTGAGGGTTGGTAGTACCTATGCTACTTCATTGAGTATGGATGTCATTACCATATTCTTCTTGTATGAGTATATAGGTGAAAGTCAATTTAACTAAGTTTAAAATCTAATAATATTTCAAAACATGCAAAGAGTTTCTAAAACTGATACAACACATGAAAACAACATCAAAAATTTTAGGGCTCACAATCAAACATTTAAAAAAGATAATCACCATTTGTTTACATTGTATGCATAGTAAAATAAATCTAGATGTCAAGAACACAAATGGTGAACACATGGGTTGATCAGCAAAGGTATAGGATCGATGCCCATGATAAACCCCCAACTGGTTCATAGTAGCATGTGTCAATTCCTCCTACACATGAGCAAACTGAATGATGTTTAGCTAGCATTAGAGGTGACAACTCAATGCGGGGAGATTCCATTGAGTGGACCCCTGATAGAGAAGTTTTAGTACACTCCTACAAGCATAGGACTGAGCATGGATATTCTTAGCATGAGGATGCTCTACCCCAAAGCCATTACCAAGACTACACTACATGTGCATCCACAAGATCAGCAGAGGAATATGTGGTGCAAGGGACCAAGTTGTTTCCCATATGTACTAGGTCCATAGGAGGTTCTAACCCTCCACCATTAGAGTATAGATGAGTCAGAGATCCATCCATTTAGGGGCAATAGGATAGGCTCATTTCTAAGCATAATTCCACCCATACTCCCATGCATATCTCACCATGCAAGATCACCATTGATATATCAAAGGTGGGAGCTAATGGAACACCACCACATGAGTGATGGAGTTGTAGACAACTAGATGGTCTAGGTAGTGTTCTTGAGAAACTAGGCTACAAGCCTACAGCTCTACACACTCATGCTTCAAGTGAGCATAGCAGCAGTTGTATCAAGATCACTAAAGAGCATGGAGAGGCTTCTAAGTGCCCTCATGTGACACATCCAACATCCACACATGTGTCTGATGGGTAAAGAACAATACAGTAGCTCACATAGAGCATGCACACCAGAGGCTTCCTACGATTGACTAGATCGATAGATCACATAGACTGGTATTTGAGCAAATATGTCAGCTACTCCAATATCAATTGAATGATTCTTGCCTAGAGAGGCAGCATATTGAAGATGAAAATATTCAAGCACAAAGGCTCTTACGATAGATATTATATGAGTAGTGCATGTGTTAAGAGTGTATTCTATTTTAGAAGGAGCACATAGATTAGGAGGATCGGCTATCTAGGGCTGGCATATACCCTATCAATGACCATTGAGAGCATGTTCATAGAAGGGTTGTGTCCCTAGCTTATATGCACAAGGAGCACAGAGATGCTCATACTCATGCCAGTTCCCAATAGAAGGAACGACTGCCATCACTCAATAATCTTAGACAGAGGTAGCATGAGCCCATAAACACAAACATATATGATCAGGGCTACCTTGAGAGTTCTTGGGTTGAGGATGAGGAAGATCCATGTCCTCCACATCCCTAAAAGAAGGCATTACCTCCTAGACCACCTCCATTGTAGCTTAGGGAGGAGGACATTTTGTCTTCTAAGGTGTACAAGGTTTTTTTTGATAAGGTCAAAGCAATAGAGAGGCAAGGCATGGCTATGCAAAAGTTGACACTAAGGAAGATACACAATGAACCTCTAGACCCCTCGGTGCCTACACCTCCATATCTTGAGCATTTTTATATACCTCATTTGGAAAAATTCAAGGGTGATGAGGATGCACAAGAGCATGTTACGAGTTTTTTGGATGTGTGTTTCCATATAGAGAGTCAGGAAGCCTTGTTGTTGCACACTTTCATTATGACACTTTCTGGCCCAGCCTAAGAGTGGTTCAACCAACTGAAGAAACATAGTATTACTAGTTTTGAATAGTTGGTCAATGCATTTCTTGAATGCTATTCATTTGGAATCAAGAAAAAAGCCAACATTTTCAATTTGGTTGTGCTAGCTTAGCACGATGATGAGCCCATCGAGCAATATGGAAAGAGATGGCATAGAATAATGGCAAAGTTACCATTCCCTATTCCTACAGATGAACTAACCTGAATGTTTACAAGGAGTTGTGCCAAGAACATCTCACTATTGTTGTAGTTGTAGCAGTACCCCACATTCAAGGAAACCATGGCACAAGCCAAGGTGATCAAGGAAATCAAGTTGCAAGAAGTCAACTTGAAGCTAAAAACTAGGAAAGAGGTGTTTAAAAAGAGTACTATGAAACAACAGGGAAAGAAGGCCCACATGAATCAAGTAGTGCTAAATCTCGGAGGAGAATACAAGGGACAACAAAATCCTAATTATCAAGCTCAACCTCCTCCTGCATGTTACGAGACATGCAAAAACAACTATAAGGGCAAAAACAAAGAAGAGTGCCCACCTCACTAGTTCACACCCTTGATGGAATTGATGACTTTAATTTTTCATCAACTATGCAAGGCCAAGGCCATACGATTGCCTGAGGTCAAATTAGTAGATCTGAATGTGCCAAAATAAAAGTGGCATTGTAACAACCCACCCTATTCTGGATTGTTTCCTATCTATTTTGACTAGTAAAAAAAACACAAATTTTTGCTCTTTTTATTCAAATATATGCTCTTTTTTTTGGGTATTTTTATGGGATTTAAACATACAGTATACTGCTGAAAGAAAGCTTCACAAACTGGAACAACTTAATTGCAAGGGAAATTACAATGATGAACAGCACTGAAAATACCCGATTTTCCTCAAGTCTGAAAACAAATCGCAGCAATCCACGTTCTGGAAATAGTTTGTGAATAGTGCCGTGAATAGTAATTTGCTACAATGCCGCGTGAATAGTAACTGCTACAGTGCCGCTTGAATAGTAAACTGCTACAGTGCCGCATGAATAGTAAACTGCTACAGTGCCGCATGAATAGTAAACTGCTATGTGAATAGTATCGCAGCCGTGAATAGTAAACTGCTACAGCCTCCAAATAAGTACCGTCTACAGGTCTAAATCGCTGCTATCTCCCAACACACACAAGATATCAATGACGAACCAGAAATTCTCTTTGATCTCCAATTTGCCCTCTGAATGAAGACAATCAAAATCCAATAGAGCTGATCTTTCACAGCCGTAGTGGATGTCCTTGCCGAGAGTTTCCGTTCTCAACAAGCTCGAATCTGCAAGCAAATTCTCCAGAATGCATCAAGCAATATATTCAATGTTCAAGGATGCTGGAATGAGAGCCCGACCACTTTATTTATTATTGACTCGGGCCTGGCTGTATCATAACATAACCAATGTGGGATAAAAAACCCCCTTTTTAATAAATCCTTATGTCTCCCTAAGTCACTTTATCAAATAATTAATAATTCACTTAAGTGACTTATGTGCACACATAATATAAAGTCTATTTAATTAAATACGACTTTATAATTAAATAATTACGAGTATTAAAATAATTGCACCAGAAGACCCAAGCCAACATCTGATAGCATTTTTGGATACCCTTTTGGTCGAACTGTCCAAATATAGAAACTGTTCTGAAAAAAGCACGGCCCTAAAAAATAGGAAACTGCTCCAACTGACTTCCAAGATCCTTAAACTGCTCCCATAGCCTACAGGATCGCGTGAATAGGCTATGCACTGTGCCAATGCTGACGAGCTCAGAAAGGGGACATGACAGTCCTCCCTCCCAAAAATTGCTTGTCCCCAAGCAATATTAGTGCCGGATGCTGTAGAATGTCTTCATGTTCCCAGGTAGCATCATCAGAATCACCTAATCAGAACCACCTGTGATTCCAGGGTCCCAAACCAATCTCAACACAATTATTACAGCTGCCACTTCTATATAAAAATCAAAACAAAAATCTGAGTGTGAGGCCAAGATGCAAATCAACAATGCGTGGACCCAAGGTTGCCTCAAACATTCATCCAAGACTGTTCCCAAACCTGCTTCAAGCTGACCAAAGATTGTCTTCATGCTATTCCAAAACTGTCCAAAGGCTGCAATTGTGCAAAAACTGAGTGGAAATAGGCTCAAACTCTCACAGACCAGATCTGAGGTGATGCATAGCAGTTCTGATTTGTCATGTACAGCAATGGTAAATAACTGTTTAATCTCTTCAAAGATGTGTAAACTCAATTCTCCTTTATTTATAATGGCTGTACTATGCAAGAGTGTAATAAAATTAGCAAAGGTAATGAATGAATCAACACCAAAGAGAGTGAAAAGGAAATTATAATCAACAAACTCTGGCTCTCCATATGCATAAGTCAAGTACATCACCTCTTCCTTTCCCCAAGGGAAATCCAATACTCCCCAACCTTGAGAAACATTATCAACATCATAAATGTCAAGTTTTATGACCAAAATACTCCTACATACCTCACTCCATGCTTTTCTTAACTGCTGTTCCAAAATGGGACTGAAAGTGCATGTCAATGGCTGAAGCTCTACTTTTCCCATGTTTCCAACTCCAAAACAACTTGCCCCCAAATGTATCAAAACTGAAAATGCAACTTTATCTCCATTATGTGCCATCAAATCCAAGTGTAACAGCTGCTCCAACTTCCTCAAAAACTGACAATGCTCCCTCTTCATGTCTTGCAAGTGAGCATACCTGTAAACTACTAACTTATGCTCATACTCAGCTCTAAGAACAGCCTTTAACATTATGAAAGACACCTTATTATATCTCCCAAAATGGACTAACACAGGCCTCATACAATTCTCACCCAAAACTGAAAACACGTGTGGTGTAGCAATTCCTCTTGTCACCAAAAACTCAGCGAATGTAAGTAAATCAGACCTGATGTGATGTGCAGTCGTTGGTGCCTTACCGATCAGTCTACGTGAAACCCATATTGTCTCCAATTCTGTCTCACAAGGTGTTAAAGATGCAACTCTTTTTTTGCCAAATGAGACCTCAATTTCTCCATCGTTCCTTCCTTCATAGCCTTCCCAAATGCCGCTTCTGAAATCAGCAGACAATCAGTCCTATTGGTACCAAAATTCTCCCTCACAACAGTCCCAAAATCAATCTTGAAAATCAGCGAAGTGTTTGTCCAAAACAACATTGTTTGGTCATCAAATTTCCTCCACAAAGCTGCGCAAAACTCCTTGTATACTGCCTCCTCAGTTGTCTTCACATGTGCAGCCCAAATTGCACCAAGTAATGTAACAAATTCCAACACAACCATCCAATAACTCCTATACAACAACGTCTCATCATAGGCATGTAGTGCGCCAAGTTGAGTGGTACAAGGTTCCAATTGACCCAACGTCCCTGCTAAGACTGTTCTTGCAAATGCATCCTCTGAAATAAGCAAATATTGTATCTTTTGTGTATCATAAACAGTCTTCATATGTGGCACAAACCTTCTAACAACAATGTGACATCTTTCCTCATCATTTCCTATGGCTGTGAAATGTAAAACTCTGACAAAATCAGTGATGGTGATGAACAAATCTGAAGACTGATCTATATACATGGCTGCCACTAACACATAATTGAATTTTACACCTGGATTCCATGCATTTAAGGGCTGATGCCTTCCTTCTGACAAAGTGTGCTCATTGTGAATCCCATGAACAGCAATGTGTAAAAGTTGTTCAATGTCCTTAACGTCAACCGAACTTAGTTTACTACTTCTATCAAAGACTGTACTATGCAAAAAATGAATAGAACCATCAAACATTGAGGAGAAATGAGTGAGAAAGAGTTTAAATTTTGAGTCAACAATCTCTGTCTCCTCATTCATGTAATCAGTTTTATACACAAGCATCATATCATCACCAACTGTGAGTGCTTCCTTTGTTAATACAGTCCCATCAAGTGCTCCAACTATCCAAAAACATGCAGCCCATATGATTCTTAACAGCATGGAAGAATGTGGTGCAAGAGTCCCATCCTTCTCATACATCATTAGTCTTATCAAACACATTGTTGCCACTAATTCATGAGTGCCAAAATATCTCAATCTGCTGCTATAAAAATCAGGATGAAGCTCATACCTTATGGGAGTAATATCATGGCTGATCCATGATCTCAATGGATGTAGAGATGACTCCAACTGGCGGCCGTTCTCATCCAAACACCCCAAAACTGAAGATGTACTCTCAACTCTGTCCAATACTGAATCTAAGCTAGGTTGGTTGGAAAAATAGTTGCCACCATTTATTATGAATAAACTTGGCATATTTGGGTGTGTATTGCTCTCTTCTAGGATCTCCAAATCTGAACGCTTTTCTTCAAAGGCTGAAACTGCGAAAGAGAAGCCTCCAATGGCCTCCATGCCTTCATCATACCTTGGTACCAAAACACCTGGATCCCAAGGAACTAGGAGCTGATCTGAAAAGGTATGTTCATTGTGATCCTCATGAGGGATTGATTTCTCCCACACATCACTCTCCAAATCCAAGGAGTTGGAACTAGTGTGAACACTTCTATCCAAGGATTTAGTTTGGGAATCTAGACCATATCCATTATCATCACAAACTGATTTGGGAACTTTAATACATTCATCTGCATCATGTTCTTTCACAACAATCTCATGTGGTGATTCAATCTCTTGGTTAACCATTTCTGATTTGAATTCTTCTTCGTCCAGGGTAGGTACAACTTCAGAATTTTCCACTGAATTCTTCTTTAGATCCACAAGCTCTTCTTTACTAGCTTCCTCATGTGAAATTTCTGCCATGGACTGCTCTTCTCCCCTAATATCCTCATTGTCCAAGAAAGGTTTCAGCTTCCTCTCACACTGTTTAACAACACTATTAACCAATTCATGTGCAGCAATGGAAGCAACCAAGTCTTGCCTCCAAACGTCCAATAACATTGATAAGAGTGGTTGGTAAATATAATCACTTTCATCTATAATCAAAATCATAATGTCTCTCATAGCTGCAATAACATTATTAGCATGTTCTTTTCTAGCTGAAGCAATGAAATGATGAAACATTTCGTAAACCAACTCATCCATGTCCAAATCTAACAAGATGTTGCCCATTCTAGTTTTTGCAAATAATTCAAGTATGGAAACTCTCCTAGAGAAATGAGAACAAGTAACATCCTCCAAACTTTCAAAACTATCAACAAACAACTGAAATATTGTTCTCAATGTGTCATCATTGTAAGGAGCTTTAGGAGCTGAAATTCTCAAAATTTCACTCAAGCAAGAAGTGACCATGAGTCTTACCTCCTTATCCGTGTGTTTCAACCATCTAGGCTTGCCCAAAGACTTCACCACCGGAGTCATAGCTGCTTGTAATATCTGAGAAGGTGATGAATCCATCATATACAAACAATATTCTACCTCCCCTAGGACAAAGTAGAGAACATCTTTTGGCTGAGATATGAATCCAAGTTTTCTTCCTGCATTAGTAAGCCTTTCGACCAACTCGTTTTTGCCCAATAGTGCCATGATCCACAATTAAAAATTTAATGTTCAAGAACCCTAGGTTTCATTTCAGCAAAATTCCACCACAAACCCTTCAAAAGTGCCCAAAAAATTTTTGAATGCTGATCTACTCAGGGATGCTGAATCCTCCTCATGAAACCCTAATTCAGATCTGATCACAGGCTGGCAGGAAACCAGCTCTGATACCACTGTAACAACCCACCCTATTCTGGATTGTTTCCTATCTATTTTGACTAGTAAAAAAAAACACAAATTTTTGCTCTTTTTATTCAAATATATGCTCTTTTTTTGGGTATTTTTATGGGATTTAAACATACAGTATACTGCTGAAAGAAAGCTTCACAAACTGGAACAACTTAATTGCAAGGGAAATTACAATGATGAACAACATTGAAAATACCCGATTTTCCTCAAGTCTGAAAACAAATCGCAGCAATCCACGTTCTGGAAATAGTTTGTGAATAGTGCCGTGAATAGTAATTTGCTACAGTGCCGCGTGAATAGTAACTGCTACAGTGCCGCGTGAATAGTAACTGCTACAGTGCCGCTTGAATAGTAAACTGCTACAGTGCCGCATGAATAGTAAACTGCTACAGTGTCGCTTGAATAGTAAACTGCTACAGTACCGCGTGAATAGTAAACTGCTACAGTCCGCGTGAATAGTAAACTGCTACAGCCTCCAAATAAGTACCGTCTACAGGTCTAAATCGCTGCTATCTCCCAACACACACAAGATATCAGTGACGAACCAGAAATTCTCTTTGATCTCCAATTTGCCCTTTGAATGAAGACAATCAAAATCCAATAGAGCTGATCTTTCACAGCCGTAGTGGATGTCCTTGCCGAGAGTTTCCGTTCTCAACAAGCTCGAATCTGCAAGCAAATTCTCCAGAATGCATCAAGCAATATATTCAATGTTCAAGGATCCTGGAATGAGAGCCCGACCACTTTATTTATTATTGACTCGGGCCTGGCTGTATCATAACATAACCAATGTGGGATAAAAAACCCCCTTTTTAATAAATCCTTATGTCTCCCTAAGTCACTTTATCAAATAATTAATAATTCACTTAAGTGACTTATGTGCACACATAATATAAAGTCTATTTAATTAAATACGACTTTATAATTAAATAATTACGAGTATTAAAATAATTGCACCAGAAGACCCAAGCCAACATCTGATAGCATTTTTGGATACCCTTTTGGTCGAACTGTCCAAATATAGAAACTTTTCTGAAAAAAGCACGGCCCTAAAAAATAGGAAACTGCTCCAACTGACTTCCAAGATCCTTAAACTGCTCCCATAGCCTACAGGATCGCGTGAATAGGCTATGCACTGTGCCAATGCTGACGAGCTTAGAAAGGGGACATGACAGGCATCAAGATGATCTATTCTACATATTCCATAGAGCAAAATGCCATGACATCGAGACATGTTGTTCCTTCAAACACATCATGCAGAACATGATAGAGAAATGAGAGCTAGTAGTACCAAGCAACCCACAGGCATCCAATAATAGAAACATAGGGATTTTCAATAATCTGCTACCTAATCATGAGGCACCTCGTAACAATGTCAACTAGGTCAATCAAGTGCAAATCAAACCACCTACCTAGGGGTTCATAGGCATTGTCAATATTGTTACTAGAAATGGGAGGTATGACCAACCTAATCAACATTTCGCTCCCATTAGAATACAAGTTACACCAGATCAACGACCAGCACAGAACATGCTAGGCCCACCAGCTAGACTGGTGGTGACCATAAGGAGCAAGCTAGTTCAGAACCTGCAAACAACTCCTACAAAGTTATCAATATACGAACTTATTCAGCAGTCCCCTAGACATAGGGAGACTCTTATGGATATTCTGAGGTCCATTGAGATATAGTCCTAAGATGCCCATGCATTTACAAATTTTTTGGGACATGTACAATAGTGTCAAGAACCTACGATGTAATTTTATGATCATGAAGTGACTATGGTTCCTACTATTATGGCTGACCCACCACTGCATATTATAATGTGTGTTAACCACATGCCTTTCAAAAGGGTCTTGATCAACACTGGGTCCTTGATCAACATAATTACAACCAAGGCACTGAGCCACTTCAAGCTACCCAAGTCACACATTGTACCTACCACCTTTAGGTTGAGGGCATTTAACGATGCGTTGTGCTCGATGGTTGGTACAATTATTCTACCTATTTAGGTAGGACTCAAGACCATCTCTGTGATGTATCACATGATAGAGGGCACCATGTAGTATAAAATTCTGGTCAAGAGACCTTGGATTCATGAAATGTGTTGCATCCCCTCTATCTTGCATCAGTGTGTGAAATACATTCATGAGGGACAAGTTCATGTAGTGTCCTCCAATGAAGAACCATTCAAGTTCTTGAAATTAGTATATTTGCCTAGGGGTTTTGTACTCCCATTGACGCACTTGGATATCCAACCTATCTTGTCAGTTAAGATTCTAGTAGGTAAACTAGAAGCCTATGCTCAACCATCGACATATGTGTCACACAGATATAAGCACACACTTGCAACTTCTCTAAAGCTGACTGCATCAAAAATGCACTGGAAATTTGAGAAGCTAAAGGTGAAATTGGGTGAGAAAGTGGAAAATCATGTGACCAGATCAGTCACCAATGAGACTCCCACTCCCATGGATGTGGAAGAACCTCAATACAAAGTCAAGGAGGCACCTTATCCTTCTTCACCTACATCTTCAACAGGGTCATCTACACCGTAGGTGACCATTCATCTAGCCAAAATAGGGTTGGGTGAGTATCTTGTACAAAATATTAATTTTAGACATATCCTAAAAACTATGTAAGAGATGGGCCAATCGCATGCCCATTGATTTCTGATTGGATCCATAGTGTCGTTGGGTGAGCCACCCAATAATAAAAACTTTGTCTATGTAGGGATGTATCAAGCACCCACTAGAATGTCCATAGATGAGGACAATGATGAGCCACTCATTATGAATGTATGCTATCTGCCCAACCCAAAATACACCATGCACATTTATGAGTCATATCATTGGCATGGGTGTGGCCTTGGTATTTTTGAACAAGGATGGAGAACTTCGCTTGAACCTCATTATTAGTTGTCTACTGATAGGTTCAGGTTAGGGTTACAAGTACAAGGTCATGAAGATTTTCTTGCTACATCCTTAGATCGCATGTACTTGAGTCTAGGGAACAATGTGGATTTTAATCCATATCACCCCGATCCTTCCAACTGTTGGAGGAATCACTATACGATATCATTTATTACCATAGGGTCACTTGATTCATACCATGATAGGACCTTAGAGGACAACCCTAGATACAACTTGGGTAACCAAATCCATGGTGCTACCAATGACACTAGTATGCAAGGGCATGACCCCCATGCTATAGGCGATCTCAAATCAAGAGATCTTTGTGATGATAATGGAGAGAAGTCCACCTCCAAGATGAGTGGACCTAGTTATGATGTAGATGATGAATCCTTAAACAATGATCAATCTAAGGAAATCAGGCTAACCTTTTTATTTTTGGCATTTATACGTCATCTACTACCTATGGAACATGTGGAAGAGGTGAAAGAGCTCTCCATAGTCGATAGTGATTACAAATATGAAACAAAGGAGGCTTACTTAAAGCCTCACCTAGCTGATCTCCCATTGTGCATAGACACAATAGAGTGGCACATCCATGGTCACAACCATAGTGATGTAGATGAGATGATCAATTCTAGGCTCGTGTATCCGCAATATCTATTTCCTAGGGAATCAGAGCATGTTATGGAGGAAGTCCTTCCTAATACTGAGTGCTCTGAGAAAGGAGCAACACCAGTTTACGTAGTAGTATTGTATATATGATCATTCTATTAGATTTATCCAGATAGTGATGATAGCGACTATAGAATTAGATACATGGGACCACATCTTCCTAATCCCTCCTTAGAATATGAGGGAAGTGACAGATTGTATTTGAACAACGATGATGAGGACTCTGTGGAAATGGCCTATCTAGTACCTCACCACTTACACAATAGACCTCCACCTAGATGTCCCCCACTTATTATAGCTATAGGTTTACATCAAGAGATCAATTTGCATCGTAGCCTAAGGAAAATAAGAGAGCTCAAAGAGAGGTATCATGAACTCTTTCCCGATCTACCTACTTACATGGAGATCCTTGAGCCGAGATATCCCATTCTATAGCTAGTGCACTAGAACGATCCAGTTATATGGGCATCCCACAAATAGGATTCGTTTATGCCCATACCATTCAAACCAGATCTTGGGTATGAAAGATGCATTTCAGAGATAGATTTCTATTCATGTGGTTTCAAAGATCAATTCCATTCCATAAATATGGTCTCCATCGATTTCACCACTCCACTCCACAATCCAGCAAATCCGTCCAAACTGCTGCATCTAAAAATGAATGCTATTGATTGGAATCATGTTGATTTGCCAGTCCAACCTAAAGATTTCTTCCCAAATAAAGAAATACTGCAACCATTTCATTTTGTGCTAGGCTATGCTCATGATGTTTGTCACACCGAGAATGCTTCCCAAGAGGAACATGTGAACCCGGTTGATGACATCCATCTAATTCCTACACCTCACCAGCTTGATGAGGGATCACATATGTCATTAGAGAAAACCTTTGATGTGGATATCAGTAAAGATCCCACCAATCCAAAGAAGGTTAGATTTGGAGAGAGTCTCACTCCGATGAGTGTGATAGCATCATCCCTCTACTAAAAGAGAGACCTGATATCTTTGCTTGGACTTACAAAGACATGCCAGGTCTAGATCCAAAATTGGTTACTCATAACCTTTCCCTAGATCTATCGAAGAGTCCAGTCAAGAAAAAACTAAGAAATATGCATCCAACAGTAGCCTTAATGGTAAATGAAAAGTTTGCAAAAGCTTTTAGATGTAGAGTTTGTCATCTCCATTGACTATCCGAAGTGGGTTTCCAATATGGTACCTGTAGGAAAGCCATATGGAAGGGTTCATATTTGTATGGATTTTAGAGATCTCAAAAAGGCAACACCCAAAGATTCATTTTTGTTTCCAAATATCGATGCTCTGGTAGATGCCACTATAGGTCACAAAATGCTCTCCCTTATGGATGGTTTTTTTAGATATAACCAAATTTATATTGAACCCGAATATCAGCATAAAACCAAGTTCATAATGCCATGGGGGATATTTTTCTACAAAGTTATGTCATTCGGTCTTAAAAATGCTGGTGCCACATATCAACAGACTATGACATATTTTTCATGACTATATGCATAAAATATTAGAAGATTATATCAATGACTTACTAGCTAAGTCATTGTTGTGAGCAAAGCATGAAAAGGTCTTAAGGAAGGTCTTCGATCACCTGATATAGCACAATGTCAACCTAAATCCTAAGAAGTGCATATTTGGTATAACTTCAGGTAAACTCTTGGGATTCATCGTTTCTAAGCGAGGCATCAAAGTAGACCCAACAAAGGTCATGACTATTCTAGAGATGCATCCTACTACTAATATCAAAGAACTAAGAAGTCTTCAGGGAAAAGTAGCATCCATAAAGTGATTCATCACTTAATTAGCAAATAAGTTTTGACCCATGAATCTACTACTACACAAGGGGGTCCCATTTTATTGGGACAAGGACTGCAAAGCAGCCTTTGCTAAGATTAAGCAATACCTAGCAACGTCGCCTGTACTAGCTCCACCAATGTTGGATGAGCCTTTTTTGCTATACATATCGATAACCAAATTTTCATTAGGGACCATGATAGCCCAAAAGAACGTGCAAGGCAAACATCAATCCATATATTACATCAGTCACACCTTGGTGAGTTATGAGTCAGGATATACATATGTTGGAAAAAATTGTTTAGCAGTAGTGTTCGCTACCAAGAAATTATGACATTACATGCTAAGTCATACAACATATGTTATATAAAAATAGAATCATTTGTAGTACATGATGAGCAAGACATGTCATAACACACATACTGCAAAGTGGATCATGCTATTGAAAAAATTCAATTTGTAATTCATCAGCCAAAAGTCCATCAAGGGACAAGTCATAGCTGATCAACCGGCTGAGGCACCATTGTCCAATAGTAGCCCTCTAATAATTGAGCTTCTAAATGATGAGGTCTTCGTAATATTCAAAGCTCCCAAACCAAAGTAACCAGAGAATAATGCTGATATGACATTTTTTTTTTATGGTTCAAAGTGTGAGCAAGGGGGTGGTGTAGGAATAGTGTTTTTTACACCACAAGGAGCTCCAATGCCCTTGTTATTCAAGTTAAAATTTCCATGCACCAAAAATAATGCTGAATACAAAGCCATACTTCTCGGCCTCCACATAGCCATCACCATGGGCATTAAAATACTGAACATTTTTTGTGATTCTCTGCTCATAGTTAACCAGGTTAAGGGGTTATTTCAGTGTCGATGTACCATGTTGAAAGCCTACAAATATCTTGTTGCCACTTATCTGGCTAAAATTTAATGGTATGACATCAAGGTAATCCCTCATTTATCAAATAGGTTCACAGACACCATGGCATATTTGGGGTCCTTGATCCCTCAAAATCTGTCTACCAAGTTTACTACCATCCATGTTAGAATGCTCTCACACCCAGCAATAGAGTGTGCAACCTTTAATAACAAAGATTCAATCAACATGATTGTTGTGGAACCAAAAACTGATTGGTTCCATAGAGTAGAAGACTTTCTTAAGTAGGCACCCTAGGATTCATTGACTTCTCAAAGTCCTACGGAGAGTGGTACTACCATTCACCACAAGGTTGTTTCCCAGTATGCATTTGCAAATCTAAATACATAGGGGGAGCAGGATTTCTTAGCAATCGAAGTTGAGGCTTGTCAATGTTGGATGTTGCAAATATAAGACTTCCTAAAACTTGGTATGATTCTAGAAGGATTGTTGCATGCCACAAGATGCACTTAAAAGTGACTAAGTATGTCTTTATAGGAGACATTTTGTACCAACGTAGTTATGAAGGAGTCCTCCTTCGATGTCTTGAGACCTAAGAGTCATCTTGGGAAATTTTAGAAGCTCACAATGGTACGTGTGGTGGCCATTTTAGTGGCATGGCTATCATCAAATGCATCCTTTGCATGGGTTATTATTGGCCCACTATGTAGAAGTATTACAATGTGTATGTCAATAAATACGTTAAATGTCAGCATCATGCTAATCTTATGCACTTGCTATCATAGGCATTACAACCCATTCAAGAAGCTTGGCCATTTTCTCAGTGGGGATTAGATCTGATTGGCAAGATTTCCCCTCCATCGTCATGCTGACATACATTCATTATCATGGCTACTGAGTATTTTACAAAGTGGGTGGAATCCATTCCCCTTATAATGACCACTGGAGCTCACATCACAAAATTTATTCTTGAGAATATCATATGTCATTTTGGGATACCATCCCAAATAATTTTGGATTATGAAACTTCTTTTAAGAACAAAACTGTGTGGGATTTAATGTCTAAATACTACATTCAACATAGTTTTACAACTCCATATTATCCATAAGCAAACGGGTAAACTGAGGCATCAAACAAGACTGTGGTAGCCATATTGAAAAATACAATGCAAGAACACCACAAGGGTTGGCATATATAGCTACCCCTTGCACTATGGGCTTACAGGACTAGCATTTGGATGCCCATTGGGGCAACACCATTTTTACTAGTATATGGTGTTGAGGCCATTATGCCCTTAGAGTTGGAAATTCCAATGTTGCACATCGCATTGAAAGATTTCATTGATGAAAACATCGCACGGTAAGCTCACCTTGATCAATTGACGTTGCTTGATGAACGTCACATGAATTCCCTCAAGCATCTCTGCATTTATTAGGAGTGATTAAAATGATCTTACAATATCAAAGTCCACCAAAGAGACTTTGAATTTGGGGATCTTGTGCTAAAAGAAAACCAATAGAACTCAAATTTTCTGCCTGACATGCGAGACAAATTCATGGCTAATTGGCTAGGGCCTTACATCATATCTAAAAAGATTGGTCTAGGTACCTATCACCTAACATCTCTAGAGGGTGTGGATGAGCTTGAGCCTCTCAATATCATCCATCTTAAGGCATTCTATGCTTGAGAGTGTAGTAAAGGCACCAAAGGGATATGTAATCCCTTTGGTCAACCCAAAAGCCCTGAGGGTTTTTTCTAAACTGCTCGGTCACCCCAAAATGCCCTAAGCTATTTGATTAAGAATCTTGGTCAAGTAAAGGAACCAAAGGCATCTGTAAGACCTTTGGTCAACCCAAAAGTGTTGAGGGTTTTTTCTAAACCACTCAGTCACCCCAAAAGGCCCCAAGCTATCTGATTAAAAAGCTTGGTCAAGAAAAGGCACCAAGGATTACCAAAAATTGCTTGGTAAAACTAAAGGCTCCGAGAGTTCCTATAACTTCTCGGTCATCCCAAAAGGCTCCACACCCTCTTGCTAAAATTTTGGTCAACTAAAAGGTTCCAAATGTGGTTGTAAAACCTTTGGTCAAGTCAAAAGGCTCCAAGGATTTCTACAAATCACTTGTTAAACCCTAAAAATCTCCAAGGAAATGTACTCATCGTTTGGTCAAATATGAAGCTCAAAAACCTATAAAAATCAAGAAAAATATATAAAAGTCCAATTTTTTTTGATAAATCTTAACATCCAAAAACATTTGCATTTGAATTTTCATCTGCATTCACACATGCATTCACATCATCATATTGCATTTAGGCATTTGTCATCCGTTGCATTCCACAGTAGAGCATAGTGTGTTTATCAAAGTTTTACAAATAGTCACACATTTGTATGACAATCATGCACCCTTGCATTTATCATAATTAATTGCATTCGTACATGATACCTGTTGTGAAGACCTATGTGTATTAAGTTTTCCTATCACTCAGCCATACCTAGTGGGTTCTTCAGATATTGTAGAAATGTTGCTTTGCTTTTATAGACAAGGTCATTAGTTGGGATAGTGCCTCGACATATCAGAATCCTATCACTAAGTAAAATAATATAAAATATTGCTAAGACAAGAGAGGATGAAATTCATGAAAGCAGTATTATGTATCTAGAGATATGGGTCTCATGACCTGCTTATCTTGCAAATAGTCGGTCTAGAAAGGTGTACTTTGGCAAAAGGACAAGAATTTCCCCTATACATCCCAAAGTCACAAAATTTAAATCCCAAGTTACAAAGTGCAATATATATATATATATATATAAATTTCAAGTTCAAAACATAAAGTGACATAGTGAATCAAAAGCACTATAAAAATCCCTTGCTCAAATAAAGCGATAACATGTGGACTAACAATGATTTTTATCACTACATCTAAGCAAGTAAGAAGGGTGAGAACTTGAATCCCTAGATTCTACACCTTTTGAAATCCATAGAGTGATCCTCGATCATAGAAATGGGTTGTAAGAGTCCTACCTGTAGTCAAAGGGGTATTTCTATTGGGTGATCCCAAAATGTAGCAATGGGTTGAAAGAGTCCCACCTACATTTGGAGGGGTAGCCCTGATAAATTTGCAAGATGATCTAGCTCTAGGTACTTAGGATTGTCTAACTATATAATTCTAATCAAAGCCAAAAAAAGTATGATACAATCGTATGAGGAATCCTATCTCACATATGTGTTGAAAGAGTCTAGACTGACATACGGAGTATGCTTATGATCTATCTAAAAATACTCACATGCACACACAAGGATTATGAATAGTTGGGTCTATCATGGAAAAAGCCTTGTACAATATAAGCCTGGTATAGTTAGTATGTGATTTTTGGAGAGGTCTACTAGAGTGTTTGCATCTCAAGGAAAAACCTAAAAAGGTGCTCCAATGGAAACAAAATATCAAATATCATTAGACTACAGAAATACGAGTCATTCATTAATCAAAATGCATTTTACAAAGTACAATCAAATATATAAGATATATACCACATGAAGATCAGAAATTATGTTTAGACGACCACTAATTATATAGTATGAAATGACATAATCATTCATTAATCATCTTACCAATCCATTTCACTACATTTCATATATGGGTGATTAATTGATTAAGTTCTTGTAACGAGAATTATCAATTATTTTGCATAATTGTTATATATTCTATGGTGTCATATTTTGAAAATTGATATACATAGTTTACATTCATTCCTTATATTTTAAGTGATTAAAGCATATAGGTTCATTTCCATTAGATTATGATTTTGTACATAATGCATTACCATACATTGCATAGCATATCATAAACTGCATAAAATATACACATGCCCACAAAGCAAAAATCAATATGCATTAAAAAAAAAAAGCATCGCATTCATCTACATACATCATATGTCACACATCTAATCCTATAGATCACTGCATATCATCATCATAAAAAATATTAGCTATCTAGTGCATGACATCCATACATTGCATCATATAAACATAGCATTTAAATATGCATTGCATCCATGTGCATCAAATAAACATAAAATCAAAAAGTAATAAATACACATTTACACATAATGAGCCATGAAATATCATATCATATATAGATGTGTCCAAATGAGTACATAGGGAGTACAAAATGCTCGTAGGCTACAACTGTGTAGGTCCTTGACCTTACAAATAAAATGATACATCAAACTATAGTAGGCAGATGCTAATAAATAGATCTAGGCTGATCTCCCTATACTAGAGCTCTCTCTACATCCCTCTGCACTATGCTCTGGATCTTGCTCTCCTGGATGACTTGGAACCTATGGTGGATCCTACTATGGATCCTACCTATCTCCAAACCCTAATGTACATAGCGCATGGAAAAATAGTAGTTGTAGTAGGCCAGTCCTCTGGCTAGAGGCCCCTGATGTCTAGTTTGGATCTTTAGCCCTGGTCTACGACCTTGCTATTTGCATGCTAAAAGACCTGTGCATCCTCTTAGTCTTGTGAGTCCTATGAATCAAGCTAGCTATGGACTACCCTGAAGTCTTGGATCTGGTACGTTGTGACTCTATGATAAAAGGATCCTTAAGAACTGGTATCCCCTGCATCTCTATATAGTTGACCAGCTGATCAATGCAGGTAAGCCAAGCTATGTGTATCTCATTAGTCCTTATGACCATACCACGTAGTTGCATCACCTTAGTAGTCAGATATTGCATCGCTAGTGTACCTACTACTGGTATTGTAGGAGGCCCCATAATATCCTAAGAAGGCCCCATAGTAGCTCCCCTTGCTACTCGAGTGAGATCCCACTCTACCTCTACTATAGTCCATTGTCCCTATTCCAACTCTAGGGTAGTCTGTAGTCTCTACACCTGGGCCTTAACATTAGTATCTGAAATCATGAGCTGCTATATCTAGCCCTACACCTTAGTCAGGCACCGCTCCTTGTTAATAACCTTCACCTCTATAGTGGCGATGGTAGTATCTCACTCTCGTTGCTACGTATGGAATCACCCAATCTAACTTTGCAAGTCAGAAACCTATGCTAGCAACTATCCCTCTACATTGTCAGGAGGAACCTCACCCTCCTCTGGAGCATCCTCCTTAGGGTAAATCTTTGGTAGTTCCTCAGTGGTGGCCTCTACACCCCAACCACCCTCAGTACATTGGTGCACCCTGCACCCATCCAGATCAACCTCTACCTTTGCCTTTGTTGGCTCTTGATCCAGAGGCCTGGTATTATGCCATCTAAAAAGATACCACCACCCATCATAGTCAGGTGTGGTCCCAACAGTCTCAACCCCCAACTCTTGGAATTCGTCAGGTGCATCCCCTAGTGGTGGAGGAACTCTCAACGAGAGATCCCTCTCTAGAACTAGTCTTTTATACTTGAGGGGTATATCTGGTAGGTCTTGCACCATGTCAAACTATCACAAGACATGAGAGAAAAACTAGTACTCTCTCACCTCTAGCTTATGCCAGATGAGCCATCTATCTTAGTGGGCCCATCACATCCATTTTTCTACCTTTGGCCATACATGATAATCCATGTATGGGAACCAAACAACGTCCCTTGGCCCAAGTGCTACAAAACTAATGATATAATATTGTGTATCCCCAATATGAGCCCTATTGTTGACACCCTCCTCAGCACAATGCCAACAAGTGGTGTAGCACTGATGAGTGGCATCTAGGTTAGTGTTGCACAAAGGTAGGTCAGTAGGATGCTCAATCCATATATGCTACCACCCCTAGATATATAGCAAAAGGTTGTAGCTTATGCCCTTATGACTCTACTCCATTATCTGGTCCAGATATTAGTAGAGCTTGTATAATAAAGTGCTCCCCTAGGCTAGAAGTAGTGGCTCCTCCATTGAGATCTGAAGCACCCTACAAGCAGGGGCTAGCATGTTCCAGGGAATCCTCATGCTCAAGGATTCTAGAAGGACAATCTGAATGATGAGGTGCATGAAAATGGCCTCTCAAGAATAAAAGACATCATCCGGGTATCAGTCCTTGATGTGCACCCCTCCATGGTCTACATCATCCTATGTGTCGATGCTCTGATCATCGAAGATGGCAGCAAAAATGACATCCTTTGCCGTTTAGGTAGAGGAAATGACAACCTCACCATAGATAGGGATCTAGAAGATCCTATAGATGTCCTCTAGTGTGATAGTCATCTCACTAGGAGGCAAGTGAAATATGTTGTTTTGTGCATTCTAGCGTTGGGACATCATAGTAATATAGGCCTGATATACCCTAATGGTGGGTAGATCAATGATATAACCAAACCCGATGACTCGGAACCATGATCGGTCATCATATGATAAGGTCTCATGGAGAGTCTTCATCAAGTCAGGCTCCCATGCTCTGGACGTCAACTTTTAAAAAGCAAAAAAATTACATACTGTAAGCTAAATCTAGCTAAGTAGTGCTAAAAAAAAAATAACAAAAAATACAAGCAATTGTAGCCTACAACTACAACTTGTGGTCCCCAATTTGCAAATTGGGAATCGCAACTGCAACTTGCGATCCCCAATTTGTAAATTGGGGGTTGTAGTTGAAACCTGCGATTCCCATTTTGCTAATTGGGAATTATAGCTACCAGCTATGGTTTAGGAGTGGCACCCATTTAGGGTACCCTCCTAGACCACTCATGCATAAAATTAAAATCCTAATCTAGCCTAAACTAGTGGGGTTCATTATTGACAATTTAATGAGGTTCAATTTCTGCATTTATTAAGTGTGGTTTATTTTATTGCTATGGAGTGTGAGGTCTCAGTTTTTAGTTACCTTGCTTGCACCCTACCCCCGACTAGTAGATGGCTGATCAGGATCTGCCATCAAGGAAGAATGAGTGTACAAGTTGTTGAGTTTGACAACATTCCGTATCAGGGAATGTCTTATCTCTCTTATATCTCTCAAATTGTTCAAGGTTGCAGGAAACTAATGACAAATTACACATAAAATTTCAATTTATAGGTTCTCCTAGTCTCTGTGGACTGTAGCTAACACCTGCGGTCCACAATCTAGGGTTTTTTACCTGTAGGTCTAACCTACGGTCCCCAAAATTTGGTAGTGGAAATTGACGACCGTACCTGCAGTCAAAAACTAGTAATAAATGTGCTAAAAACCCACTGTGGGAAGGTCTAAAAAGGTAAATTAATGACTCCCGGTGGATAAAAATCAAAATAAATGATCAAAATTGTAAATTTTGTGACATTAAAAGCACCAAGATTAATCCAATAAATGCAAAATTCAACATAAAAAAGTCAAACAAGTGAAAAACCAAATGCACCTCATATTCAATGATTTATCCTATAAACTTGGTGGTTGTAATGACTTGCAATCCATGCAATCCAACAATATGAGTAGATCACAATAAGGAAATTTGGGGTAAAATTGTCATTTCTTTTATGACATTTTTTAGCAAATCATCGACAATATGATTCAACACAAGTCTTCTTGAATTTATATTATCTTGACTCTCTAAGATGGCTATCATAGCCTGACTGCTCCATGGGAGAGATATATGCAAATACTACTAAGCATTGCAATCATAAGCTAAAATAGGCCTAGCAAAGGCATTAAACATCTTAAATCTAAAGTTGTTCAGGATCATTCATTATGGTCAAGTAATTTTGTCGCTTTAGATATTGTCATTACCCTCATTGACTTGTCACTTGAGTGGGTAGTCATAATTTCATGTCATAATCAAAATCAATAGAAGATCCTAGAGATCATAGATCCCTTGATCTTGTCAAAATTGTGTTTGTCCTTACGAATCATTGCTAACAAATATCATAAGCTTCCTCCTCTGCTTGGGGTAAATAGCAAATATGAATTTTTTTTGTAGCTCTCATCCATCGGTTATATAGGCCTAACTCCTATTGTAACACCAAATATCCCCAAATATCTGATGATGAGTGTAGGCTTTTCAAATGTAAGCCTTCCCATGTTGGAAGAAATGATTCTAGGATGCACGTCCTTTTGCTAGACCAGGGGCATCTAATGTTGATTAGACTAATTATCATCATAGAACCTTCGACATCATTTTAGGAGGTCTATTTTGCTCAGCGTTGTTCAATATCACAATGCATATCAAAATGGGCATCTATAGACACCTAAAATGTGTCATGTCAAGGGTGACTACTCATATGGACATGCTACAAAACCATATGAAGGATCTTGGATAGACTCCAAGATAGAGCAATGGTTCTAACCACTCAATTTAGGCATTCTAGCCTAAGCAGTCTGAACTACAGCCCAGACCTACAGTCTCTAGTATGAACTACAGTTGACACTTGAGGTCTCTAGTTTGGACCATAGCTATAACCTGTGGTTTGAACTGGATTTCATTTAGGCCTTCCATCCAAGACAAATCGATTGGAATAGACAAGAGATCTAGAAGGAGGCATTTGGAGGATGGAATATTCCAAAGGCTTCCATCCCAACTGACCTAACCAACCTTCTTGATATTGGCTTCTCCATGAAGCCACCTTTAGCCCTAGGGGCATGCTATAAGTACCCCCCCTTTCTCAATGGTAAAAGAGAGGACTAAGGAGAGATAATTTTCATAGCGAAGAACTGTCGAATTGTCGAGAAAACTAGTTGATCAAGAGAGTAGCAAAGCCCTAAAAAATTGCATAATGACCTTGTGCATTTGGGATCCCCTTTGCTATCCATTCAACGATAAATTAGCCATGGATGCGCTAGGTGCCTAGAAGGATCAAGAAACACAAATTTAGATGAATGAAGACCCTTCATAGCAATTTAACTACCAAATCTATCAGAAGAAGACAAACGTGACCCTTGAACATCAATTCAGACAAGGAGGTCAAATCCACTACCCCTAATTCTGAGGGCAAACACATCAGAGGTCAAACCATGGCTATTAGCCATGGTTTATAGTATAGACTGCCCCTCATAGCTACAGTTTGCAATAGGATAGATATCACCTTACTTAATCTATTTTTTACTGCATAGGTTAGTTATATTAGTTCTTTCATAGGTTAAATTGCCTTTTTAGAGAAACTCTGACCATAGGAATTAGGAATTTTATATGTTGTAGTGGTTAGAAGTCTATTGAATATTTTTGATGCTTTATTGCTTCCAATTCAATATTTTTTCAATGCATCATGTGTTTATTCATGTTTTGTATATTGTAGTGTTGTGTAATTCTTGATACAAGTAGTGTAATTCTTGATACTCTACTTGCAATGTTATTAAAAACCCAAGATGACATTGAAGACAAGGAAAAATCATATAACATGGAAATAACAAAGATGGATCTCTTTATTTGTATTGAAACTTAGTTACATGTCGGTCCCTCTTAGGGATACCCATTTCGATACAATAAGGTTAAAAATAGGTAAAGAGTACCCCTTTCGTGAAGATTTGGTGCACTTATAAAGGATTCCCAGTTCCACACATGAAAATGTATGAGGGCTTACAAATTCCTCCTTCTCCAGGTCTATTTCCTAGAGGGATCCCTTTTTCTCTCGTATGTTGCAGATTTTATCCGATGAACCTGTGGCCTTGTAAGCAATGAAACAACAACACACACTTAGATGTATGAGATTGCCTCCTTGGATGAGATTATTAGTAACAAAATAACTTAACAAAAATATGATGAAACTATGCTATGAAATCATGTAAATCTATGCTAATGATATGAAAACATGAATAAACAGAATAAAAGAATTTGTCTAAAACATAATCTAATCCTGTAGGCCACTGTCGAAGACAATGGTCACTAAGGTAAACCTTGCTCTCTTTACCCCAAAGCTATTGGTCAAAGCCTATATCTAATGTTGAAGTAATAGGTGTTATGTTCTTCATCCATCAGGGCTTCATCGTTCACGTGATCTCCAATGGAACTTTCCAAGTCTCGAAAGCTCTCCTCAATGACCAAGATTGATGGATAAAAGATCGATTCTCTCTCTCCAAATATGTCTCTATCTCTATATTTTCTTGTAAAAATATCTCTCCTAGATGAAATATGTCTCTTGGTGCTCTTAGGCTTGCACATTTTATAATGTGAAACCCTAGGTCTATGTCCAAGCCCTAGGAATGAATTTATCATGCGTAGTGCAAGTTAGTATGAGAAGATTCTATCCTTTCTCTATGTTTGAAGGCTAGTTAACTGAAATGTAACTGCCCACTTGAGTATCCTATGTGAACTGGTCATTAGCATGAGAATATTTGGTCCTTAGTTTATGCTTGGAGGTTAGTTAACTAAATTTTAAATGTAAAATCAAGTCTCATATGTGAACTTATCATGAAAATGAATACAAAGTTACTCCCACTCACCTTTATTGCATGCAGACTACCACTTTCACCCATGATTAGGCCTTTTTGTCGATAAAACTACTTCTTATGGCTTAGCCACTATCTTCTATAGCGACTAAGATCTGGTCACTATCATATGTAGTGGCTAAGGTCTAGCTACTATTGGATTGAGTGGCTAGGCTTGGATGGCTTGAAAAGGCCCCAAATGAGTGGTGAGAACCACTATTGATGATTGGAAAGTCCAAGATTATGTCATATGATCTTATGAATGTGTTTATGTGAGAATCTCCCCTAAGCATGACATGATTTAGGTGTCTACACTACCACATATGTTTCCTTAGGTGCTACTTGAAACCTTACCACTAATCCCACTGACTGCACTATGTCTAGTCTTGTAGTTGTAACATACAACAAGCTACCAATCATAGATATATATAATATTTGATATACCTCTAGAGATTCATCATACTTACTTAACTTGCATCCTATGACCATGGGGGTACTTACCGATTTGCAATCCTCTAACCTAAATTTCTTTAGCATCTCTTTTATATACTTGGTTTGTGAGAGAAATACTCCTTTCTCTAATTGTGAAATCTAAAGTCCAAGAAAGAAGGACAACTCACCAAGCATAGACATCTCAAATTCATTTTCCATGTTATTAGAAAATTCTTTACCAATATTATCATTATTTTCCCCAAAAATTATGTCATCAACATAAACAACCATATTTAGTAGATCATTCCCTTCATTTTTGATGTATAAGTTATTATATTCTATTCCTTTTATGAATCCCTGTTCCTAAAGATACTTATCCAATCTTGAGTACCATGCTTTAGGAGCATGCTTTAGACCATACAATGTCTTTTTCAATATGCATACATGATCTGGTTTATCTATTAATATGAATCCCTCTAGATGTTCAATGTAGAATTCTTCTTCTAGAACACCATTTAGAAATGCTGACTTAACATCCATATGATATAACTTGAAGTTTTTAAAAATTGAGAAGGCTAAAAACATTCTTATGGATTCAAGTCATGCAACTGGATAAAATGTCTCATCAAATTCAATTCCCTCTACCTTTGCATAATATTTGCACACTAACCTTACTTTATTCCTTACTACATGTCCATATTCATTTACCTTTTTTCTAAATACCCATTTTGTGCCAATCACATTCTTGTCCTTTGGTCATGGAATAAGTTCCCAAGTATTGCTTTTCTCTATTTGATCTAATTCCTCATCCATTGCTTTAATTCAAAACTCATTTCCACTTTCCTGATTGAAGTCCTTTGGCTCAATCTTAGATAGCAAGGAAAAATTTTCTTTTTGAGATGGTGTTATTATACTTCTCCTTGTCTGCATTTCATCTAGATTCCCAATGATTACATATTTTGGATGATGCTTCTGTACATATCCAGATGGATTTTTAGGAAGAAGTATTTGTATTTCTTCTTATTCATCATCTAATTCCTCATGAAACTCTTCTTGACAACTTCCATCTTCCTGATACACAATTTGTTGATCTCGTTCTCTTGAATCTATCTTTTCATCAATTGTTACATTTATACTTTCTACAATAGTGCATGTTCTATTGTTGAAGCATCTATAGGTTTTACTTTTAGAGGAATAAGCAAGTAAAATTCCCTCATCACATATTGGGTCAAACTTGCCTAAGTTTTTATATTCTCATCTTACGTAGCACTTGCTTCCAAAAACCTTGAAGTGTTTTACAGTGGTCAATCTTCCTTTCCAAAGCTCATATGGAGTCTTGTGATGGTTTACCCTCATTTAAGCACTAGTTATTATGTATACTACAATGTTGAATGCTTCCATAAAAAATCCATTTGAGAGTTTAGACTCATTTAACATAGCTCTAGACGTATTCTCAACAATCCTATTTTTCCTTTCAGCTACTCCATTTTTCTGAGGAGTTCTTATTTATGAGTATTCTCTCTTGATCCCATGTTATTCACAAAACTCTACAAATTTATTTGAGGTAAATTATCCTCCTCTATTAGATCTCAAACACTTAATGCTCTTTCTAGTTTTATTCTCAACTAGTTCCTTAAACACTTTGAATTTTTCAAATACATCTAACTTCACTTTCAGGAAAGCTACCCAAACCATTATGGAGAAATCATCTATAAATAATATAAAGTAACTCTCACCCTAAATACTTTGTGTTCTGGTAGGACCACATATATCATTATGTATTATAATTAATGGTTGAGATGACATATATTCTTTTGACTTAAATCTTGTTCTAGTTTGCTTTCCATGTTGTCAAGGTGCACAAATTATGTTTTGTGGCATTTTTATCTTGGGTAAATCTCTGAAAACTTGCTTATTGCCTATGTTGAATATGTTGTTAAAATTCAAGTGACCCAATATTATATGCCACAACCAACTCTCATATTCTTGTGATAGAAAACACTTTTTCCCTTTGATCTCACTAAGCATGTATATATTATTTGGAGTTCTTCTTGCATTTGCAACGACTTTTATAGTTTTTGATTTTCTTAACTCACATATATTTGGGTGGAATGTAACCATATGTACTTGATCACAAAGTTGACTTACACTTAGTATATTATGTTTTAACCCCTTAATATACAAAAAAAAATTAATTCTTGTTTTACCATTATCTAAACTCAAAGTTCCTCTTCCACCAATATTTTTGATCTATTATCTCCAAAACTTATTGATCCTCTATTGGTTTATTTTAGTATAATGAATTTGTCTTTATCTCCTGTCATGTATCTAGAGAAACCACTATCAATATACCATTGTTCTTCTTTATTATGAGCATGAAGGGTTGTTTGAACTAACATTTATCTAGCCTTTACATTTTCTCTTTCATCTTTCCTAGTTGTTGAAATTGTTTTTATTTTACTAGACTCAGGAAGTATCATTTTACACCATATAGCCTTGTGCCCAAAATTATTGTACTTGTAACATATAATATCATTATCCATAAGAGGTGTAAAAGAATTAAAATTTCTATTGACATTATTTCTTGCATGACCAATACATTGTACAACTCTATGACCATATTTGTTACAAGAAAAGCAATGACCATGGAAGAAATTATGTAACATGTTTGGATGCCTTTGAGATTATGGTTGAGTGCTTCTCCTTTTGTGATTACCTCTCATCCAAGGCTCTTCTTTTCTTTCTTCCTTTATGATGTCTTTTTATTTTGAAGTATCCTTTGCTTGCCTATAATTTTTTGAATATTATACTTCTTGAAGACTTGACTCCTCTTTCTATTTCTCATACTCTATATATTGTAGTACCTTGGTCCTTTCAACTCCATTCCTTAAATAAACAATTTCCACTTCCAATATTTCACATTCTATTTCTCTTGCTCTTAACAGATCTATCATATCCTACTAAATTTTCTTTTCTTCTTCTACCTTTATCTTGAGTTCTATGAGACTTTGTAGAAGTTCCATCCTTGCTTCTTCATCCTCTTGAATTTTTTACTTCAATCTTGAGTTATTATCTCTAATTCTTTCTAAATTTTTGAGAGCACTAAATAATTCCTCTTTTATATCAAAAATGGTATCTTCTTCATTTTTTGAAGACATGTATGTTTATGATGGATTCTCCTCCAAGCTATTAGTCTTTTTCATGGAGAGACCCACTCTGATACCAATTGAAGAACATGTTCTTATATTGAGAGGGGGGGTTAATAGTATAAGATAAAACTTTTTAATTTTTAATCCATATGACACCATCAACAACATTAAATCAATAAAAAACACACAAAGCATCACACACATGAGAGACATGATTTAACGTGGTTCACCCAATGTGGTCTACTCCACAAAGAAAATATTCCTTATAAACTTTTCTCAAATAAATTCTCTTGGGAATCCTTTTCGTATTACAATGTTTATGGACCCCTATCCAAATGAGACACCAATATCCTAATAAATTTCATGGATCTCTATCCATATGAGAACTCCTTTCTCATTTGCTTTGGTTGGTGATCTTCTAGAAGAACTATTACCCCCACTACTCTAGCTAATGGATATCTATCCACTGGAGACACCTGTCCTCACTACCCTAGCTAATGGATCTTTATCCACTGGAGACTATCATCCTCTATACTCTATAACCTCCAAATCTCTATCTCAAATCTACACTAAACATAATCCTTCAGTCTAGCATAAATCTAATAAAAATCTATATCTGGTCTAGCATAAACCTGTCCTCAAATATACACCAAAATCTATCCTCAAATATGCACCAAAATTTGTCCTCAAATCTATCCTCAATATCTATCCTAAAATATGTATTGTAAGATTCCATGAAATCTTATACCAATCTATCCATAATTCTTCTCTAAGACTTACCTCAAGTCTACCCAACAAGTCCTCACTATAACTTGTCCAAATCTGCTCAACAAGTCCTCACCAAAAATTGTCCAATCTCGTAGAAACATATAAAGAATTATTAGAGACTCAATATTCTTTATACTCATAAATTCTAAATTAGTTTCAATCTCTCTTTTATCATAGAAATATATAGATAATTGTTAGAGACTCAATATGCTTCACATTCACAAACTCTCAATCACATTTCATCATAGAAACATATAGAGAATTGTTAGAGACTCAATATGCTTCACACTCATAAACACTCAACCTCTTTCTTAAATCAACTCAGAATATAGAACAATTTATTTTACTGAACTTGAACTATCATATCAACACATCCACTTGAATAGGCTCAACCAACTCTACTTAATCACTCACTCAATGAAATAATCCTTTTTCATAAACCCTAGTCTAAAATTATGAACTTTCACTCAAATGTTCCAACAATTCTTATCAACCAATCTCACATAACAATGATACTCATGATATTTGCAAACCCTAGTTCAAGTTATTCACTCAACAAATCACTTCAACAACAATGCTTATCAAACAAGGTTACTTTCCTTAACCTTTATTCTAGAAAATCTTAAAGCATTAATTCAAAACACACTCAAAAAGAAAAACTTAACAATGTCCTTTTCACTCCAATCATGTTTTCATAAAACCTTAATCAATCATTTCAACCAAAGAATAATATGACCATACATTTTATTTTATGTAGAAGTGTCCTTAGAAAACTTGTCTCAATCACAATTTTCTCTTTTGCCAATTTCAATAGTTAGATGATAAACTATCACACTAACCTCTCCACTAAATAATCCTCAATTACAAAAATTAATCAAACTTAATTACACCTTATTTATCCTTCTTAAAATAATATCCGACACCACAAATATTTAATCAAAAAACTTCTTCCAAATCTAACTCATCGAAAGAACATCTTAATAATTCAATTTCATCATAACCCTTTTCAGAAAGATATCTAAAAAATAAACCAAACTCTATTTATGACTCCCTACTTAATATTGCATTAATTAAATAAATTACTTTTTAAAATAATGCAATAAATCAATCTCTCACTTTTCTAAGGTAAAACAAAATTACCCTAGCTTTTACTTTAGCAACAATTAACCCTTCATATAAAAACATCTCAACACACAACTTAACTTCCACCTTATCTCTCCTAAACTTTAGAAACACAAATCAAAATAATTTCTAGAAATTATTACCACTTTTCATAATCCACAGGGCTCAAAATTTGCACAATATTCCCACAACGCCTTCACTATAGCAATCATTCCATGTGAGCCACGTTCTCCACTTGGAGCCTCAAAGAACACCATGCACTTTGACTCCTTCAAACCCTTAAGAGCCCTTGGTTATTCCTTCAGCGCTAATGAAAATACACTCTGCGCTATTTGGGAGGCACACGTTTGAAAAATCACATGATATTTTTCACTTAAGATAGATGCAATGAAAAGGTTACCAAACCTTAGGAATGGTTATGATATTTATACCATATGCCTTCCTTGTTACACATGTCGATGGAGAGGAAATACATCGGGAAACAATGTTGCCTTCGATGCTTCGATGCTTCCAACTTTACCTTTGAAATATAATTATTTAAATTCAAAAGAATTTAAATATTATAAATTAAATATTTAGATCTTCTTTGGGATTTTTAAAATAAAAGCCTCCTTAGGTTTTAGAAAACCTTTTTGATTTTCCCAACCATGGTTTTAATAAAAACCTTTT
The DNA here is from genome assembly GCA_028583015.1 of Wollemia nobilis. Classification (NCBI taxonomy): domain Eukaryota; kingdom Viridiplantae; phylum Streptophyta; class Pinopsida; order Araucariales; family Araucariaceae; genus Wollemia; species Wollemia nobilis. Next base: position 10,339,420 of record JAQPPZ010002832.1, on the reverse strand, counting down.
ATTTTGCCCAACCATGGTTTTAATAAAACCTTTTATTTTGTTCTTCACATAATATTTGAAAATAAATATTATGAAGCTCTTTTGCCACCAATCATTTGCATTACTCCTTTTGACCTTTTTGACATCAATTATAATTCATCCTTGACATCAATGACAACTTCATACACTCAAAATGTCCAATAGTCCGATCCAATATTGGACCTCAATGTTTGAGATCGGTTATTTGATCTCATACAAAAATAAAAAGTTCCTAGAATAGCAAAGTGACACATTTGTTGCAACTTCTTTTGTCCTTATCTGCCTAATATCATGGAGGTTACAAGATTGAATTTACTGATCACTCCCAGACTAGAAGAAGTTGTAACTCCAATTTTTGGCCCAACCCCTCCAACCCACTTGGCCTATTTAATCTAGGCACTCCCTCCCTATATTCCCCCTGACTCTCTAACACCCTTGATTAGTTTTTTTTCATTCTTGAATTCTTTAGAATTATAGTATTTTTGTTCCTCATTATTTTCGTGCAAGTTTGAATGTCTGAAACTATCAATCGATAGATAACTTATGATATCGAACATCCGATATCACCCAAAAGCATATGATCCTACTCTGCGAGACTTGATCCAGTCTACGGGCTGATTAAGGATAATTTTAGATTATTTGTTTACATTTCTTAACTCCTATTTTGCATTTTAAGATCATATCCATTCTTTTAGCATATCAATTTATCATAAACTCTTTGTTATCATATTGGAGTTCACCATCTTCATTATTGCATTATATTATTCACATTGTTGATCTATGTTCCCATTGTTTCATCCCAGATATTGCATATGATAAGTTCAATATAGTTTAATTTATGTTTAACTAAGTTTATATCAATATTGTAAGTCTTTTTTTTCTATCAAAACTATGAAATTATAGGATTTTGATCAGATCAGCTCTGTTAGTACAAGATCAGATCTATCGATATGATATTCGATGTTTGATATCGCTAGAACAAGTCCAATATTGCCTACAAAAAGCAAATAGACTCTACATAAGACATCCAAATTGAGTAAGATCATCAAATTTCTTCCATAAGAAAGCACTGCATCTATTTATTTTATGTAGTCTATTGTCTGCTATATTCATTGAAATCAAAATTGTATTTAGTTTAGATTAGTTGCATGTGGTCAAACTAGGTGATTGTGAGAAAATTAAAAAGAACACATCAAAAAAACTCCCAAATTAGGTGTGAAAACTACCATATAAATGTTTCATGGTGAACCCACTCAATTCATCAAAAAATCATCAAAGAGGGCACGACCTCAAGTGCCTCTCCTCTAAGATGTAGATATACCATTTTTTCATTCCCATTATAGGTGTGCATCCATTATCCTAAAGGAAAGGAGTAATAAAATTTTAGAGCTACACTAAGGTACATTGCTTAAGACCTACAATATGTTGAGGGTTCACTTAGATCTTCTAATTTGATTCATCGATGGTTCCAATAGTGGGAGGAAAAGACTTGAACATAAGTAGACTCCAAGTACTTGCTTCTTCCTTACAAAGTATGTATCAACAACTCTTCCAATAATAGCAAAATTATTACCAAGGCTATAATATGCTTAGTGAATGAGGAGTGGCTAACAACTGTGATGGAACCAAAATCAATGACATCCTATCATTTGGAAAAATACATTTATCTAAGTCATCCATCTTCATTAACTATTTTTATTACAAAACAAGACATTCTCATTTGTAAGGAAAACCAAGTTTCATTTAACAAAATACAATAAAAGTTGCCTTTCAAAATAATATGCATTCATTAAATAAAAAGGGATTTTAATCCACTTAATCTCTTAGAAAATCCAAGAGGAGGTTAATAAAAAAGGGATATCAATCCACTTAATCTCTAATTATTCAAAAAGGTAATATTAATCCATTTAATCTCAAATTATTCCAAAAGAATAGATTAGTCCATTTAATCTCTAATTATTCCAAAAGAAGATATTAGTCCATTTAATCTCTAATTATTCCAAAAGAAGAGATTAGTCCATTTAATCTCTAAGGTCAACTAGTCTTCAAACAATAGGGTTTTCCTTTCCCTATCAACTATTCACATATCCACTATTCATTTACTATTCACTATTCACTATAGAATGAACTCCACGTTCATCCTCCTACACACAACCAACATCTACAAACACCAAATTCTAGTCATTTGCACTAGAATTACTATACTATTCATTATTCACATTTTTACTATTCATTTACTATTCACTAAGCCCCCTTGGCTACCTAAGCCCTCTCTCACACCTAGATCTTGGTCACCATGTGACCATCCATTTAACCTACCCTGGTCAAAGGTCTACAACAAGGTCTAATTTTCATTACTTGTCAAATCAGTCTCTACTACATTCTTACAAGGAATCACACCATTCCTTCTCTCAAATCATTAGTAAAAATTATGGGTGCACAAGAACCCCATAATTATTTGCTCCACACCATGATTTGATCCCTTTAACTCACATTTCAATAACAATGAGGGAATCCCCATAAATTCCCTCGGGTGAACTCCATGTTCATCCTCCTAAAGATAACCTCTATATTTTAATCCACACTCAAGGAACATATTTCCTCCAAGATTCTAATGTATTCTTCCATCCAAATAATAATATGCATAACAACTCCAAATTATCCAAATAGAACAATTTGGAAACCACATCATTCGATTGAAAGAATTTAAAGATAAATTAACTTTTAATTGCCTTATATCCTAAACTAAATTCAAAGGAAAGAGAACCAATTCCATAAATTTATTTAGAATATTTTAAACTCATAAGAAAGAAATACAGTAACAATAATTCATTTCCAAATTGTAATAAAAATTCTTCAAAAACAAAGGTAAATAGGATGGTATAATCCAACCTTGAACTTCAAATGCTCATTCTATTCGATCTTCCAAGCTCTACACTTTGGCTAAGTCCTTCTAGCCTCCTTATAGCCTTCTCCTTATGCTAGCTTCCTAGTGTCTTGCTCCTCATGCTTAACCAAGAATCCCTCTCATACTCCCAAGGTTGCCTTGGCTAAATGCCTCTACCGGAATATAAAATTTTCCTAAAACCCATTGCTCTCACAAAGCTTTCTAGTTTCTAATCTACAAAATTAGAGAGCACACTCCCTAAGCAATGGAGAAAAAATTATGAAAATCCCCCTTAAAAATCTCTAAGATTACCCTCTCATGCTTGCCTCCTCATGCTATCCTCCAAGTCCTCCTCATGCTCTTCTTAGCTTAGTATTCTCCTTGTCCTAAGTTAACTACCAACTAAACCCTTCTATGCTTATTTATAGGCCTTATTGAAATATTAATTTATCTTGGTAAGAGTCATAAAGGTGAGTTAATATTAAAGAATATAAAGATCCTCCATTATGCCCCACTTTTACTCTCCTCCCATAATTTGGAGAATATTTCCATCAAAAGGTTTTATGCCTCCTATTTTAATAATGCTTTAATTAAGATGCCCTTTCTCCACCCTTGGTTTGAAAAGGGGGTCTATTTTGAAAAGCATTATTTAATTCCTAATTTTGGCCCCTTTGCTAAATTTAAAAGGACTACTATTGAAATAGTAATATGCCTTAATTTAATCAATATTAAATTTCCATTAGAAAATATGCCAATCCTCCTCCCTTCATTTGGAGGGTGTCCAAATCCATTAGTCATTCCCTAATTTTGGCCCCTTTTATATAGTAAGATGCCTTAATTTAATTAATATTAAATTACCATTAGCAAAGATGCCAATCCTCCTCCCTTCATTTGGAGGGTGTCCAAATCCATTAGTCATTCCCTAATTTTGGCCCCTTTGCTAAATTTAAAAGGACTACTATTGAAATAGTAAGATGCCTTAATTTAATCAATATTAAATTCCCATTAGCAAAGATGCCAATCCTCCTCCCTTCATTTGGAGGAGGGGTCAATTTGGTAAACTATTATTTTATTCCAAGAGGAAGATGCTCTTTCTCCTCCCTTGGTTTGGAAGGGGTCTTTGTCACCCAATTCCAACTCAATTTTCTATTTTACAAAAATAGGCTAAATAATCAAATCATCTAATTAAAGCTAATCACAATTAATTAATTAAAATTGTAATTAATATTAAATCATCATTAAGACCATTATGGATCTTCATCCATATTTTCCTTCTTTCTCATCCTTAGTGGTGACTCCCTCATCCACTCTATTTGAAGGATTCCTATTCCTACAACCATGTAGACTAATGTAGACTATCAATAGTACCATATTCTTAAATAAACCAATCATACATTGCAAATAATCAACTTAATTCCATTTAATCTATATTCAAAACAACATAACAATTCATAAGTCCATCATATGAAAAATCTTGCCAAGGGAGGGTCATGACATACTACCCCCCTTAAAATAAACACAGTCCTCTGTGTTTACCTAAAATACAAAGCATATATGAACATAGGTTTTTATAACCTTATTTTTCCATAAGTGGCACATTGTTCAACATTGTTTTGTTTTATTTTCATGATATAAAATCATATTTCCATAATAGTTTAGACACAACAAGTCTAAATACAACTAGGTTTATCAAAATATCTCACAAAGGAGTTCCAACCTATGACTTGATGGTCCTTATCATGAGTTAACCTCATAGAAAATAGGTGTCATCAAAGACAAAAACATATTGTCATAAATCTCACTTCAGGATATCCATAAACTATGATGGTGAGACTTTCTATCTCTCAATTGGGATTCCTCAAACTATCCCATCAAGGTCTAATTTTAGCTTCATCCTGACTAGCCGACCATGAATTCTAAGAAGATCCTCTTCTTAACCATCTATCAATAGTATTAAGGGTCACACTTACACCATGTAAGGTGTCATTCCATGAATATTATCATCCATTGATAATATCTATGACTACACTTACTCCATGTAAGGTGTCATTAAAATATTATTATCATCCATTGATAATATCTATGACTACACTTACTCCATGTAAGGTGTCATTTCAAAATTATTATCATCCATTGATAATATCTATGACTACACTTAATCCATGTAAGGTATCATTCCAAGGATATTATCATCCATTGATAATATATATGACTACACTTACTCCATGTAAGGTATCATTCCAAGATTATTATCATCCACGAGATAATATTTATGACTACACTTACTCCATGTAAGGTGTCATTCCAATAATATTATCATCCACTAATAATATCTATGACTACACTTACTCCATGTAAGGTATCATTCCAAAAGTATTATCATTCATTGATAATAGAAATGGTCATACTTACTCTATGTAAGGTGTCATTCCAAGTCAATGAGAAACAAAATCAATGACATTCTTCTTCATAATTTTCTAGTAGAAGGTATTTTTCATACTCTTACTCATATCTAGCCCCTCAAATATGAGTAAAATAAGAAGAACTATGCACTTCCCACATAATCCATCTCCTCAGATTTTAATTTTGGGTATAAGTACCTAATATTTAGGACATAAGAGTCCATCCCTTATGTCAAAATCCTTGTCCTCTCTAGGATTTCTTCTATTTTGGCCCGACTTTCACTACAATATCCATCTTGATATTGCATTCTCTTGACTTAGTTTGTTAATTCAACGTGACTATGGGTCAAAATAGTTATAAGCCTTTTTCAAGGACTTAAACTTGAATAGGTTTATCCCATTTTAGTCTTAGGATTCACTCCTAATATGGACTTATGTACCTTATATTTCTCATAAAACTCATGTTCTGGGACATACTTTATCATACTTAATGAGATAATACCATTTAAGTATAGTCAAAACTTAACTAAGAATATAATTTTCCATTTCTATTCTTTCTCATTAAGCATGATCTTAACCAAGAATTAATTTACATATATATATATATGTATGTATGTATATTCATGTCTATTGGTTACATTTTTCCAAAATCCACTAGTATGCACACCATAAAGATGAACTTCATAGTATCTACCTCTCGGTCCTTTCACCATTCTATGTTGGACCTAATTATCCTATATGGGAGGTTGCCTATGAAGTTGTTTGAGAAACTATATGGGAAGCTATTTGAGAAGCTATTTAAGAAGCTTCATAAGATCTACCCTACAATATTTCTCAACTTTCTCACGTTGTCCTCCCATGATCATGTTGTTATCTAAAAATTGGCTATGAGGGAATGATCAAACCATGGCTCACCAAGACATTAAAACATGATATGAATAATGTAGTCTTGTATTCTTCCCTTGCTTGTTGTAGTTGTGCATTATTTTCTTGTATGGTTATCACTATTGTTTCTCTCCATAAATTCCTTTGTGCTACCTCCAAATGGAGCCTATCTCACTCTACTATGATGACATATATCTTAGCCTCAAACCTCATATTTTCTTATGCCCACAAGCCTTATTGCTCCAACTATTGTAATTCCAGTTGTCGAACATGCTTCCTCAAAGACTTTACCTCATGGATTCCATCCATCATAAAATGACATCCATCATCTTCTTAACAATCTAATGGACCTACTTTAGTCTCTACCTAATTATGTACATGTCATCTAGGAAGCTCCTCTTGACTACCAACAATATTTATTATTTATCTAGCTACTTCACCAACTTCCTCCATATCTACGTCTTCCTATGTACCTTCTTATTTTTACCACCACTGAGTGGACCACCATCTATGAATAGATGTAAAACATTGACCTACTTAGGTGAGTCATTTTCCCTAGATTCTTAAAAAGGCCCTCCATCTTGCCCAAAGCAAGTTTGGGCCTCTCTACCCCTCATTTTACCCTTTTTCCTAGTTTTGGTAAAATCACAATCGACCCTTACGGGGCATGATTTTGTCTATCTAGGGTTTTCTCTTAGAAAATCCTATTTTTCCAATTTGAACTTCTTTGACATAGACCCTTACTGAAGTTTAAGTTTTATTTTTCCATCAAAACCTCTCTCCAAGTGGTAAGTGACAAGTTGTGAAGTTCTTCTGTGAAATTTTCTCCTAATAAATCTTCTACTTTGGATTATTCTTCTACTATTGTTACTTTGTAATTTGCTTCTCTTGGTGGATAAGTGTTGAAACCCTATGAAGGAGTCTACTATCTTAGAGGTCTTCACCCTTTTCCTACTTTTTTGCTACCACCAGGTCATTTTCACTCATTTGCATTCATATACTATTTAATTACACTTATTTTTTTTGTTTATTTGTATTTTTCTACTCATTTTTATTTCTGTTATGAATTCATGCCCTATAATTATAGGGTATGAATTCACCGTACAGGATGTTAATTCACCATACAAGATGCTAATTTGCCATACAAGGCATGAATTCACTGTATAAGGTGTGAATTCACTGTATAAGGTGTGAATACACTATACAAGGCATGAATTTACCTATGATAGGCTTGGAGGTAGAATTTCAACCCCAAACCCTAGATCTATATTTCATGTTACATCTAGAGCATAATTGTATAATTTGCTTTATGTTCATCATATTATTTTTTTGCATTCTATTCTATTTGTTCATCTTATAAAAAGGTCAATTTCACTTTTACATTCTAAAGGTCAGTTAAAATGATCTAGTGGGATTGATTTTTGTGCCTCCAAGTACAATCATACAATGGTCTAAGCAATCCCCCTAATGTTGATCATATTTTTTTAGGGTTTTGTGAAGTTATTTTGTAGGATTGAAGTTGTGGGGAATTGTTGGTCTCAAAATTTATCCTTCAGTTTCATCATCTGTTCCTCTAAGTTCCTCATCTCAAAAATCTATGCAACTAAAAATTTTAAAAGTGAGTGAGGAACCTCTCATCAAAATTTCATCACGAGATCAACTTAATCATTTTATTAAGGAGCCTTCTTTTGGATCTTTCCAAGATACCACCTTCACTAAGGAATATGGATTTACCTTGTAAGAAAAGTAAAGTTGTACACATTAGCATGTGTACCTTTATCTTCAAAAAAACAAACCTTAAAGAAAAGATCCATGGTAGAAACCCTTCTCCTATAGAGCATTATTTTTCTTACTATTATTTATCCAATGACTACTCACTCCTAAAATAGATCCTATCTAGCATGGGATATATTGGTAATGATTTGGAACCCATTATAAAGGCATTCAAGATCCTTTGGGTGTTAAAGTCTAGCTTTTGAGGTGTGGCATAGGCTACATTCCCAATAAAAACCAACCTTTACCATTCAATAATAATTATCACCTTAAAACTTATGATGAATATTTAGATCATCAAAGTTTGGAGTGGGATGATGAGGATGAAGGACCCCCCTATCCTTCTAAAATTTTATTTTATAATATGATAAATTTTATGCATTCTGGTGGTAAATATTTTTCTTCTCAAGAAGAATATACTTCACTATCTTCTAGAGATCTTGTAAAATTAGGTATTGCCCCTAATTTTGTTAAGAAATATGGTTCAGTTAGGGATTATGAAGATTTTTGTGCAAAGGTTACTGAAGATAAAACTATGAAAGAGATTCCTTATGATTATAATCATCAAGATGAACCATATTCTGGATTTTTATTTTATGAATTAGTCCTTGATATACCTATGATTTTTATTAATATAGGAGGCACAATCATAATATGTGTCGACTATCATGCTGCTCACTTGATTTAAAAACCAAAAAAATCATCATTAATTAGGTATAACTTGCATTTTCATTCATTGCATTCATCTTTCTATTCATACTGCATGTTTACCTATCATATTTTGCATGATTTTCTTGATATTTCATTGCACTTACATATCTTCCTGTCATCATTGCATTGTTGCTTGCTCATGATTGCTTGATCATATACTTTTTAGGGACCTCACAACAATGGCACGTGATAACACCTATTTATGTCATAGCTAACATGCATTGCACTCTCACTAGGGCTTTGATTCCTAGTAAAATCCTCAACCTAGGGCTTTTGCTTCTTCCTTGGTTCTCTTGTTTTATCCCTTGTTTTATTTATCTTTGTTTTTTGTGTTCCTTGACCTTGAAAGTTTTTACTGATTACCATAAACTTCTCTTTAGGTCAAGGAACACAACCCCTATTTGATTTTTCTTTCTTCATTTCTTTTATAGCACATGCACACACTCACATATTGTTTTATTTGACCATTCACATTCTTGCACACACCAAATCCTATAGGATGAGTACTAATTTTGATTCATATGTACACACACAACACACCCCATAGCGGATAACTTCATGGTCATGAGCAATGGGTAACCTCCATTCAACCATTTGTGAGCATACATCCCAATAGTTATTCTCTTGACCATCTATTGATATTTGCGAGCACTACACCCATAGTGGGTTTTGCTGCATTTTGACCATATTAGTGAGTACTAAACCCATACCATATCACTCTGCTTGTCCATATTATTTTTTCTTGATGCATGTATGGTTGGTCACATTGATTTGTTACGGTCTATGTTGACCCAAGCATCATGCCTTGAGCCCCTCTTTTCTTCATTGTTGGAATTTTTCTTCTACTTATTATTATTTTCTCTTCTTCATCTTCTTCCTTCCTCCTTTTCATTTTTTCATTTCATTCTTCTTTGAAATTGTGCATCATATTTATGGGTTGTGATTTTGCTCTGGCATTATTACTCTCCATTTTTATGGGGTGCAATTTTACCTAGAGTGGTGTTTTATCTTTCCTTTCTTCTTCTTTCTTGCCTCCACTCTTCTATTGTTCCCCTTCTTCCATGATTTTTCATGCATTGCATTTCACTCCATTACATCCATACATTTGCATTTTAGATTAAGTGCATTCCATAGTTAAATCATATTATACATGAAAATTTAAAAAATTAAAACATTAAAATAATATTAAAATAACCATAAAAAAGACACACATAATCACACACATAGCACAAAATATGACATGATATTGCTTTAGAAAGAGAAAGATACATAGGTTTGCCTAGTTTTTATACCACAATCCAAATCTGGTACACTCGACCATTCCTAGGGATGCATGCCAAACTAATAAAATTGACATGTCACCTCGATCCTCTCCCTAGATTTGAGAGCCTATCTACTTGGCTCTACCCATATAAGGTGGTATTGGTAGGGGCATATTTATATATTGTAAAATAGTTTGTGATATAGACTGAGTTTGGCTTGATGTCTATAGGGATGAATATGGTGGCACTTGTTGATCCACCAAAACTAATTGATAGTGAACCATCTAGAATAAGGTTACCCTCTACACAACTACCTTTAATCTATCTCCCACCCTCTATAGCTCCACATATAATAGGAATATATCATCATCCTATTGGTTTCTATTCACTACAACCATCCCTTATAATTGAGCCTATTGATGCTCCTAGTCCACCCAAATCACCTCTCCCTAGAGACAATTATCCTCTACTCATGTTGCATTCCTCTCCACATTTTTAGTGCCTAGTGCACTCCTCAAACCCTCTATACTCTTGGCTCTATCCTCTTGAAGTAGGTCCATCTCTCTTTGTAGAGTCACTACCTATACCTATAGTGCCTCTATCTCCCTCCTCGAATCTCCTTAACCTATGGTCTTTCTAGGATCAACCACTTCTAATATGGTCTCTCTAGTCCCTCTAATCAATACAACTTTGACCATCATGGAGGTAACTCTAATTTCTCCCACCTCCCTAGTCCCAATTGTAGCAATGGTAGCTAACATTAGCTCCACTTAGACCTATGTTTATCTCTATCTTGGAACCTCTTGGCTCGACAAATTCCACTTCATGGTGTATTAAGTGGCCTCTCACAATGCTAGTTGCATGCACTAGCTCATGATATGGTGCCTCTACATCAACATTAGAGGGGATATACTTAGGGGCATGAAACCCCTATACCATATCTAGTAGTTGATATCCACCTTGATATCATCCACTGCTATATCCACATATAGTAGATCATCTAGGTCCTCCTCTACCCACCTCACTATATCAAGGTCCCATATAACTCCTAATATATCAAGGTATACTTGACTATATTAGTAGTCACCCAAGGTTAGGATATCCTAGAAAATATTGAACTATTGCTGAACTCAATTAAATTTAAAGAGCTCCAAATTCCCCTTATTTGTAGAGATCCACCTGATCCTCCTCACCCTAGCTATCTCCTATACATCCTCATCATATACAATATGTAGGCACCATAGTAACCATATAATATTTGACATTCATAGCTCATCTATTACCCTCCTTGCTAGTGGCATATTCCTAGCATATATCCTTTGGACTAGATTGTAGGATTTGGACCATTTGTATGATACTAGTCACTTTTTATTGGGTAATGGCCTTGGGAGTACATATGGTATTTGTAATGATATGTGCTCCCATATCCATACCTAGAGTAGCATCATACACAATAATCTTGTACACCTTTTATATATGATATTGTACAATGTCTTGTACAACCAAACCAACACATATGGGCCCCATACGAATCTAGCCCAATGATCTTGCATGTTTGCTACTACAGCCACCATCACTTATGGTAGATATCATATGCTAGTATGACACATCATTAATACTACCACCACCCCATAGAGCATAGTTAGTAGAGCATCAACCCCATAACATCCCACCATCTCATTGATCAATATCATACTCTCTCAGAATTGGTGGGCCTAGCCACCAAATAATCTCTCCAATGTGGTCCACTACCATCATGCCTTGTAAACTACTCTTCCCTTTATGGGGATGTGCAAGATATACCTGTAGCACCCTAAAATTGGCACAGTGAAATTATAATAATTACATTCACCTTAGTAAATAATTTAAATTCAAATTTTAACCTCCCAAACCGCCTGTTAACCATCGGGTAATCCGTTTCCCCTTTTTTGTGCCATTTTTAGAGGTTGTTTTGACCGTTTGACGATATCATCATCGATCAAACGATATCGCCCCAGATCTGACGATTTCGTCTGGGCTAGGACGTCCAGACGATCTTGTCGCAAAACTGATTTTGCATAATTAGCTTCTGTTCCAACGGGCCTCTAATCCGAGCAGAAGCGTGTCTACGCCATTAGAGACCCTCCCCCGTTGGAGATCTCCCAAATAGGGATGATCTCCAACCTCCTAACTACTCCCCTAAGCCTATTTAATCCTTAGGACCTTCCCTTCCCAACCCCTGGCTGAATTTCCCTGTAACTTGATTTTGCGTGCATCAGAATACCTAGAACATTATTTTGCCTTTGTTATTTTGAAGTTTTCTTGCAGGGATCTCATTGATCTTCAGCCGGAGCAAGCTCAGATCATCGTAGATGATCTCGTTCAAATCTCGGATGATCCTGTCGTAATTCAAGATGATTTCATTACTTCCAGATGATTTCGACTACAATCTGCATTGGGGGCAATCAGTGCCCAGATTTTATGCTTTCTCTTATTCCTTTCACTGTTTTATTCTGCATTTTAGTTAGTTTATCCTTATTGCTTACTATTTTGCATTTGGAGTTCACCCATATAGCTTAACTTGCATGATAAGATCATAATTTATCATTAGAACATCGTAATTTGTTTGAATTTCTATTCATAATTATTTTCTAGTGTTCATACTATCATTTTGTGTTGTTTCCCCCTATTAGCACAGTAGTATTCTCTGTATTTTGCATTTGTTCTTCTATTTGCAGGTCTCTGATGAATTCTTTTGACGAATTCATCAGATCTCAGATGATCTTGTCTGATCTCAGATGATTCTGTCGAATTCCAGACGATCCTAACTGCTTCAAACATCAGAATCTCCATCGGACATCCGGATCAGGTATTCTTCTTATTCTTCCTTAATTTCTCTATTTTTCTGTCTTAAATTTGTTCTCTGTATTCATTAAATCTGCATTTTCATATAGATTAATTTAGACTCATTTGGCCAAACCTAGGATATGAATGCTTAAGACTAAAAACGAACACATAAAAACACATTCCAAACCTAGGCGTGGAAACTGCCATTAAATGTTTCCTGGTGAACCCACCATCCATCAAAAAATCATCAAAATACACCTCCCTTGAGAGGCGGGACCTTCGCAAAGTCCTCTCAGTCCGAGGTACCGCGACATCCTTTTCCCATCCTCCTTCCGGGCACGGATCCTATAGCCTGAAGGTAAGGATGCAAAAAATTTGGAGCGATACATTTTGGTGAACCCGACGTGAATAACATAGGAAATATTTTGAAAAAAAAAAAAAAAAAAAAAATATATATATATATATATATATATATATATATATATATATGTATACAAGAAAAACAAAAACAAAATCATCATTTCAAGTTTATATGTTTTAGATTCAATTCTAAATAGTAGATGCTAAATATTACTTTTAGAAGTACTAAAGAAACCATGAGTTTTTACTCAAATCAATATGAGCCCATCAGTAATGTTGGAAGAATTCAGCCAAATACATTTGTTGATTATGACCAACCTCATCCCTATTCAACACCACCTCCATCACACTTTTCTCATTTTTCATCCATAACTCAACAAAACAATCCCTTTTCCAATCCTCTTCATAACGATATTATCTATTCTCCCATATATCCATATTATGTCTATCAATCCACATATAATCCTCCACCACCTTTTCAATACTCTTCTTTCAATACAACACATCCATTTCAACAAGAAAATACTTATTCTTCCAATTCTACCATGCACTCACCTCCTACATCGCAATCTTCCTGTCATCATTCTACCCATAATAAAGAAAATAGAGGTGAGAAACCATTAGGTCCTTTTATGACAAAATTCCTAAGGCATTTATCAAAAACCTCTCAAAAACCTTCATCACGTACATTTACAAAGCTCAATCAACCAATGGATATAATTCTCAAGCATTTACTTGACACAAATAAGATTGAACTCCCTTCCATAAGACAACCTCGATACCACAACAGATTGGTTTAAACCTGAGCTACATTGTGAATATCATAGAGTAGATGGACATATGACACAAAATTGTAAAGATTTAAGATGTGCAATTCAAGATTTGATTGATGATGGTCTTTTTAATATAAAGGAATTACAATCTACAACTGATTATAAATCTTTAGTAAACAATCAAACTCCTACACAACAAATACCAATAATCAATCAAGACATGGAGATCTCCCAAGAACCCCTATTCAATTATCAACAACAAGAAACCAATCAAATATTGCATGTTAATGTGTCCCATCATGATGATATTATTAATATTGTAAGAAAAACTACAAATGAGCAACCTCAAGTTCAATCAACTCAATCCGATATTCAAGATATGGATTCCTCATTTGACCAACCTTCAAAACTATCTTTGACTCTAGAGAATGATACAAAATGGAATGTAAGCATAGAAAGCTCATATTTAGAATCAAAATCTCAATCTGAAATCCACTTTGATAGCCAACAACAAGTGATTAATCCTCAAGCAAAGATATCCCTTTTAGAAGTATTACAAATTTCTCATAAGGAAATTTTGTTCAAAATACCTAGCCAACAATTTGTTCCTCATCATATTTTCTCTAAGAACATAATTAATGGTGTAAACCCTCTTGAGGTTAACCATATTTCATTCTATGATGAGGAGATTCCTTCCTCTACTCCACAAGAAGACTACTATCTTTACATTACAAGATCTAGTAAAGAAACACTTGTTACAACTATCATGGTAGATAATGGCTCCTCTCTTAATTTATGCACTTATCAATTATTCCAAAAACTCAAATCAAAGGAAGAAGATCTTAATGAATCAAATGTTATTATAAAATATTTTAACAATGAAATTCAAGAAGCTCAAGGTACTATAATGTTTCCCCTCAATATTGGATCCAAGATCCTGGATACTCTATTTTATGTAGCATATTGCCCTTCACCTTACAACCTACTTCTCATAAGTCCTTGGATTCATACGATGAGGGTTTTCCCTTCCACTCTTCACCAATGTTTGAAGTTTGAACTTGCAAATAAAATTGTTACCATACATGGTGACCCAACACCATTTGAAGAATATTTAACGGTTGAAACATCAAGTTCTATACATTCTCTATTATCACAATTATCTTCTATCCATCACTTTTCTTCATCCATATATGATCATCCTTGTTTATCAAATAACATTCATGCATATCTCTCACATATACTTTCTCCATCTTATCAAGACTTGGAATATAGTAATAAGAATGAAGAACTTTCTTATATTTCTGATATTTTATTTTGTAACATGATCAATTTTACACATATAAAAGTCAAATATTTTGCTACATTATTCTACATTATAACAAAGCTTTTGTTATCACTACCTTTTATTCATCACCTTTTGTTCTTACCTTCACCTCAACCAGATTATCCTTCAAAACCTCCTTTGATTTTGAAGCAACCTTAGACATGCTATACTCAAATAACCTTGTATAGTGTATATAGATCATCTTGTATATACCACCAATTTCAATTCATAAATTAAAATCAAAATACAAAAAAAATCAAAATCCTCAAAATCTTAAAAAAAAAATACAAATGCAACTAAGGACCTTAAAGGTAAATTTGAGCCCAACTGGCTTGGACCATACATTATTACTGCTAAATTTGAATCAGGAGCATACAAATTATCTACCTTAGATGGTAAAGAACTTAAAGAACCCATGAATATTTTGCATCTTAAACGTTACTATGCATAAATTTGGTCATTTCATCCTTGTATATATTTGTTTAAAATATTTCAAAATCACTATCTTGTATTTCTTTCAAATTTATAAATTCAAAAACACCAAAAACATTCATAATCATCAAAATCTTCAAAAACTATTTGTTGCATTTATTTATGGCACTTGTCAAATTTTTTGTTCAAAAACAAAAATAAAACCAAAAAACAAAATAATGATAAAAATATAAAAACAGCAATATGCTTGACTCTTTCGAAACCAAAACAATATAAAGAAGAAAGAGAGAGTCAACATTCTCAAAACTTCTCAAAAGTGTTTATATATATTTTCTTACAATTATTGCAGTTATATGTTTCAAATTATTTTGGATAAATTAGCATTTATTTGGAATCCCTCACTTGCACACTCACAACAATAAATATCTTGATTTTATCTGGCATGATTACTAATCTCTCTTATATCAAAGTCCACAAAATTCAATTAAATAAAGTTTGAGCATAGAGAATTGATCTTGTTATTTACTTAAACCAAGCACATCTTTTCACAATAAAATGATTATATTTGTAATTTCCATGTTTTGCTACATAGTAGAAGTGATTTCTTGAGCGAAAAGTTTCCCCTGCTATCCTATCATGCACATGGTCTAGAATCTTTGAGAATTGGCAAAAGGACAAGCTCACCCCTACCCGGAATAAAAATCCCTTGCTCTACAGCTAATCCGAGCAAGTATCCCTAGCAAAGAAAAAGAAAAGAAAAGTTCAAGAAAAAGAAGAAAAGAAAAATGTTATTTTATATCATTACAACAATATTTCAAGCACTATCTAAAAAATCAAGCAAAAAAAATACAAAAAGAAAAAGAAGCAAAGTTCAAAAGAAAAGCAAAAGAAAGCAAGAAAGCAATAAAATCCCTTTCCCTACCCTTTGAAAAGAAAAGAAGGGTTGATGAGCTTGAATCCCTGGAATTCTCAATTATTCAAAAACTCGTGAGGTAAGCCCCATAACAGGTGGTTTGTGCCCAACCTGCTTGGCCTTGGGTAACTCCTAGTGTGGCGATATGTCTGTCACATTAGCGACCTTCTTTTGTACAGACCTATGTCTGCTATGGATTAGCTAGCTCTTGATAATCCGACCTACATAGTAGTCTAGTATGGTTATATGCATCTACATCATGGTTAATGAACACTTATTTGGTTTCTTCAAATCACTTGTATCATATTATCTTGCTCAAAACCGGTAAATGCACAAAGCAATTGCACACACATTTGTATTTGAGAGATTTTGTGTATCATTATGATAAATCAAGATCGGAAATGAATTCACATATGCACATGGGATTCCTTATAAATCTAACTTTTGTCTTCAAAATACTTTGAAATATTATTTTTGCAACTTGTTTGGAATAAATCAAGTACAGTTGTTTACCATAAAGACAACTATATAATAGAAAAATCAAAATTTCTTTCAAAAATATACAATCAAAACATATATATCTGGTTGACTTTCGCGACGATGGTATAGTTCCAAAACCAAAATTGGAATTTTATGCCTAGCGCAAGTCCTCATTTTCATATTTTCTGTTTATTAAAAAATCAACCATGCAATAAAACTATCTCTTTTTTATTTTCGCGATGATGGTATAAGTCTATACCTACATATTCTATGCCTAGCGCAAATCATTGTAACAATTTTTATTCCCCATTTATTAAAAATCATGAAAACCATATGACTTAATTCATTATGTTACACAAATTATGCTTTTAAAAAGCAAACACATTTTCATTATTTCATGTCATTATGTCAACCTTCAATTTTGCAATGATGGTATAATTCCTAACGAATTATCCAAAAATTTTATCACACTCAGGAATTTATGCCTAGCAAAAATCATTTTAACATTATTTCATGCATACTATTTTCATGAAAATCTGAAAAACAAACCATCATCACCATCATTTTCACCATTGCACCAAAGTCTTAAGACAGTCTCTTAAGCACTCTTTTACTTTTAACAATATTTCTATCCTGGGATTAGCTTGACGACCGAGTGAGCAGCGACTCCATGAAATGGTCTATAATAGCGACAATGTCCTTTGAAATTATTGTTAGAAGTCTCTTTTTATTTTTATTACATCACATTACAAACAATCAATTTGTTACATCAGATTATTTCATTTAAAATATTACCGCATGACATCAAAAGTATAAATTTTCAAAATGACATAATTTCATGAATCCTCAATCCAATTATCAAATCAATCAATCAAACATAAAAGCATCATAAGCATACACATAACACAAGTCATATGATCAAAAACATATCATATATATATCAACAATATATACATCATCAAAACTGGATTGGTATGCCACAATCTGTACCTCGGCATACTCAATCCTCTATCAACAAAATAATAATAATACAATGTTAATATGTACAAAGCTGTGCAGCCCTCTAGCCTCGAGAGCCCCTCGAGCTCTCTGCCTCATCTCCTCCCCCACCCTGAGGTGGACGAGGTGGCCCCATCACAATCTGAGTAGTCCTAGTCCTCGATCGGGACGAGGTCCTCGACGACCCGATCCTGATCGGATCTATGATGTTGGCTGGTAGGGGTAGTCTATCCGCCTCTGGCACCAGCTGATAGTACAAAGTCTGGTAGAAAGTAAGTTGGGCAATAGCCCATGTCAGCTCCCCAGTGCTCGCCCCTCCGCCCCATGCCCTGAGGCATGCAATCTCGTCTCGCAGCTATGCCACCTCAGCTCGGTGGCGTGCAGCCTCATCCTGTAGAGTCTGCACCTGTGCCTAGAGATGATCTCTCTCCACTCGAAGAGTAGCCATCTCGCTACTCTCCCTCGTGTCAATGCCCTTGCCCTTATCGGGCGATGGTGGCCTCTCCCTCTGTGGAGATGGGGGTCTCGCCTCCCTCCTCTCCCTCTATTGCAGCCTCTCCTATGCCTGTGGCCTCCTCGGCTCTCTCCCGCCATGACCCTGGGCCGCCTCCATCGCCGCTTGGCATTGCCTCCCTATCCGATGCACAACCGCGTGTATCGGACCCTATGCCCTCGTCATCCGAGGAGGGCGGATGCCTACGTACCAGGCATCGTAGCCATCGGCTACCCTTGCATCGTCCCCATCCACTGGCTGGATGGGGGCATCATCCGCGTCCTGACTCCAGAACCATTGCATGTCTGGAGCCCCGCTAACTATGGTGTTATCCCGGATAGTCTAGGAAAACTCATAATCCCTCAGAGATGGGATCCCCTGCTACAGACCGAACTGACACAAAACTCGGTCATAGCGGTGGAGCTCCACCTCTCCCCTCTCCATCCATAGCTAGCAAACTCGCCTGACGCGAGCCAACTCCTGTCCGTCCTCGGCCCACCCTGGATGCTCCCTCCATGGCCTCCAGGTGATCTGATCTGGGACTAAGTCATCCAATAGCCTCCGGGACATCGGAAGGTCGATCCATCGCTGTGACCCTCTCCGGAGCCACCAGTAGAAGACTCGGGGCCTCTCCCCATCTACCCCTATCAGAGGAAGCCCTACCGGCCTCCGCACTGCAATGTGCTCCCAACACCAAACCTGTAGGAGCGATGTCATCACCAGACATCGGCCGCCCTTGTACACGACCCCATATAGGATCTTGTACAACCGACATAGTACAAAATTGCCCCAAGAGAACCTGTAGCCGTGGTCCCGCATATCGCAGATCACATCTACGAGCATCCATGGCACCCTGCACCCACTCTGGTGGCACAGCAAAAGTCCACCAACTACTCCAGCTAGCACCCGTGTGAGTCTAGATGCCCCAGGCATCTGGCGTAGTGCCTCGATGTTAACTCCGCCCTTCTCCAGGGTGAAGCTCGGGTCACCGCACAATCGTCCCATAGCATGGCCCTGATTGGCCGTAGGAGTGATCAATCGTCCTTGTATGGGGATTCTTAGAATCCTCCATACATCCTCTAGAGTGGGAGTCATCTCCCCTGTCGGTAGCCGAAAACATGAGGAACCCAGATACCATCTCTCTGCTAGGGTCGTCAGTAGCCCCATATCCGTGGACACCTGTGGCATCTCTGCCACATGCTGCAAGCCGGCCTGTGCCAGCTGATCTCGCTCTATCTATGTGAGAGTGGCCAAGTCATCCCTCAAACCTCCATACTTCCATTCCCTGCTCTTTAGCAAACCTCTCTGCAAACATAAACAACAAAACAACAAACAATCATTAATAAACAATTCAAGTAATTAATAATGCAAGTTAAAGTTCAATTTTATGCAATTGATGATATCGCCCACTATTGGATGATATCATCCCAAATTTGAGTAGAATCGTCTCCGATTTCGCAAGCCGAAATCGTCTCTAATTTGACGAAATCGTCCCCCTTTTGCCGATTTCACCCTTGGGCGAAATTGACGAAATTGAGACGATTTCATCGAAATCGGGACGATTTCGTCCCGACGATGTCGACGGCCCAAAAATGGCCGTGATGCTCAAAATTCAATCAAATTTTACCTAAAAAGCATGTAAAATCAAATTAAAGCATTCTAGTTAAGTCTAGACTCTTACCCATAGACCGCGTCGGACCTCTGTCGATCTGTGTGTCGTCTCCACCATTTTTGCTTCCAGAGCTCTAAAAACCAAAAAATGAACAGTAAAAATGAATTAGGGTTTTACCCTATTTTTCTTAATTTTATTCAAAAATAATTTTTGCTTTTCCGTGTTTTTACCTCAAACGTTCGATTTGGGTAAAAACACGGAGGGGGCACCATAGTAAGTTGTCATACGATTCGACCAAGAATCGTCGCCTAAAAATGGGAATAATTTTTGCTTTCTCGTAGATCGAGAAGAACTCATCTTTAACGCATTTTCTTCAGAAAATTCGCTAAAGAGGGGGCAAAATGTAGCACCCTAAAATTGGCGCAGTGAAATTGTCATAATTACATTCACCTTAGTAAATAATTTAAAATTCAAATTTTAACCTCCCAAACCGCCCGTTAACCGCCGGGTAATCCGTTTCCCCCTTTTTCGTGCCATTTTTAGAGGTTGTTTTGACCATTTGATGATATCGTCGCCGATCAGACGATATCGCCCTAGATCTGACAATTTCGTTTGGGCTAGGACGTCCAGACGATCTTGTCGCAAAACTAATTTTGCATAATTAGCTTCTATTCCAACGGGCCTCTAATCCAGGCAGAAGCGTGTCTGCATCATTAGAGACCCTCCCCCATTGGAGATCTCCCAAATAGGGATGATCTCCAACCTCCTAACTACTCCCCTAAGCCTATTTAATCCTTAGGACCTTCCCTTCCCAACCCCTGGCTGAATTTCCCTGTAACTTGATTTTGCGTGCATCAGAATACCTAGAACATTATTTTGCCTTTGTTATTTTGAAGTTTTCTTGTAGGGATCTCATTGATCTTCAACCGGAGCAAGCTCAGATCGTCGCAGATGATCTCGTTCAAATCTCGGACGATCCTGTCGTAATTCGAGATGATTTCATTACTTCCAGACGATTTCAACTACAATCTGCATTGGGGGCAATCAGTGCCTAGAGTTTGCACTTTCTCTTATTCCTTTCGTTGTTTTATTCTGCATTTTAGTTAGTTTATCCTTATTGCTTACTATTTTGCATTTGGAGTTCACCCATATAGCTTAACTTGCATGATAAGATCATAATTTATCATTAGAACATCGTAATTTGTTTGAATTTCTATTCATAATTATTTTCTAGTGTTCATACTATCATTTTGTGTTGTTTCCCCCTATTAGCACAGTAGTATTCTCTGTATTTTGCATCTATTCTTCTGTTTGTAGGTCTCTGACGAATTTGTCTGACGAATTCATTAGATCTCAGACGATCTTGTCTGATCTCAGATGATTCTATTGAATTCCAGATGATCCTGACTGCTTCAAACATCAAAATCTCCATCAGACATCCGGATCAGGTATTCTTCTTATTCTTCCTTAATTTCTCTATTTTTCTGTCTTAAATTTGTTCTCTATATTCATTAAATCTGCATTTTCATATAGATTAATTTAGACTCATTTGGCCAAACCTAGGATATGAATGCTTAAGGCTAAAAACGAACACATAAAAACACATTCCAAACCTAGGCATGGAAACTGCCATTAAATGTTTCCTGGTGAACCCACCATCCGTCAAAAAATCATCAAAATACACCTCCCTTGAGAGGCGGGACCTTCGCAAAGTCCTCTCAGTCCGAGGTACCGCGACATCCTTTTCCCATCCTCCTTCCGGGCACGGATCCTATAGCCTGAAGGTAAGGATGCAAAAAATTTGGAGCGATACAATACCACACATCCTCTAGTATAACTACCATCTCCCCTATGGATAACTTTAAGGTAGATGATTTTGGATACCACCTCTCTTCTAGTGTTGACAGTAGTGCTCTATACACCTCTACTTATGGAATATCCACCAAGTGGTCTAGCCCCACTACCTTTAGGGTATCTCACTATATCTATGAGAGTCCATATAGCTCTACCTCCAAGGAGCTCGATCACCACTCATGACTCTCCAATACATCATACTACATCCACAAACATAGTAAAACAATTGT
The DNA here is from genome assembly GCA_028583015.1 of Wollemia nobilis. NCBI lineage: Eukaryota > Viridiplantae > Streptophyta > Pinopsida > Araucariales > Araucariaceae > Wollemia > Wollemia nobilis. The sequence continues at coordinate 10,317,186 of JAQPPZ010002832.1, read as the reverse complement.
CTCTTGTGCACATTAATAAATAATAAATTAATATATTTTTTAAGTTCTCTTATTTTGTTTGTTGGCTTACTTTACCTTTTATTTAGTGAAATCGTTCTCATGTAGCTTCAGGCATGATTTCATTTTTCTTCCCTTTCTATGAAATTGTGCCCTCTATCTCTGAGGTACGATTTCATGAAATCATGCCCCATGTGTCTAGGGCATGATTTCTTTCACCACCACAAACTAGAGTGAAATTACGGTTGTGCTACAAAATCATGCCTAGGTTGTGCATAATTATTTCCAAATAAAATTTCTAAAAAATAGAAAAATGCTTGAAAAATGGGCTAAAATCTAACCTAACCTAATCTAGAGGGAGTATTTGAGTCCTTACCTATGCTCACTCTATTGCTGCACCAGCTTCACCACTCACAATGGCCAAACCATGTGTAGGAATCACCATTTCTATTTTTCTCCAGAGCCTCTTTATTCTCTTTTATGTGGTGAAAATGAATTAGGGTTTTCACCTTTTTCCTTTTTGTGCTTGTTTTTCTACTTTTTCTCTCTCCTCTCTTTTTTTTTCACTCTTCTTTCTTCTGCATATACCATTTCAAGTTTCATTAGGAACTTAGCATTCCTTCCAAAAATTTAGGGGTCACCCTAGCATAAGAAGCACTAGTATCCCTAGTGCCTTGATTTACATGCAAAATAAGAAAGTATCCATAATGACACTATTTTTGTACCACTCATTTCTTCTAATCCAATCAAATTTTTTTATTGCTTTTCATCCTCCACCCATATGTTTCTATATATTTCTTTGACACATTTATTAGGATATAAATGCATCAAAGAGGGGGCAAACTTTAGATGTGAAAAATTGACCTACTTTCCCTAGATCCTTATAGAGACCCTCCAACTTACCAAAATCAAGTTTGGTCCTCTCTCCCTCTTTTTCCCCCCTTTTCCTAGTTTTGGTGAAATCATGATTAGCCCTTATGGGGCACAATTTTGGTTAGCTAGGGTTTCCTCTTAAAAAACCCTATTTTTCCAATTTGACCTTCTTTGACGTTAGCCCATACCCAAGTTTAAGTTTTATTTTCCCATCCAAGCCTCTTATAAATAGAGATCTTGGACTTCATTTTTCTCCAAGTGGCAAGTGACAAGTTGTGAATTTCTTATTTTACAAAAATTACTCTTGATAAATATTTTACTTTGGATCATTCTGCTACTACTATTACTTTGTGATTTTCTACTCTTGATGGATAAGTGTTGAAGCCCTAAGGAGGAGTTTACTATCTTGGAGGTATTCATTATTTTTTTTTCTACCACCAGGTTGTTTTCACTCATTTACATTCATATATTATTAAATTGTGCATATTTTGTTTGTTTATTCACATTGTTCTTCTCCCTTTTATTTTTGTTGTGAATTCATGCCCCATAATTATAGGGTTTGAATTCATTGTATAGGGTATGAATTCATTTTACAAGGAGTGGATTCACTGTACAAGGTATGAATTCACCTATGATAGGCTTAGGGGTAGAATTTCATCCCCAAATCCTACATTTATATTTCATATTATATCTAGAGCATAATTGTATAATTTACAATCTGTTCATCATACTGTTCTACCGTATTGTATTCTATTTGTTGATCTTCTAAAAAGTTCAAATTTTTCTTTTGAATTCTAAAGGTCAGCTAAAAGGGCCTAGGGGGATTGATTTTTGTACCTCCAATTACAATCATATAGTGGCCTAAGTAGGCCTCCTAACACTAATCATGGTTTTGTGAAGTTATTTTGCAGGATTGAAGCTATGAGATATTGTTAGATGCAAGATAAATCTTGGAACAACAACTGAATTAGATAAGTTTCCCAATAGATATTGAGGCCATTTGGTGTTTGCTTTCTATTCATTTTTAATTCAAAACCTAGATCACAAGTAAATAAAAATATTTGATTAAAATTTTAGGCATTGGAAATAATAAAAGCATATAGTGTGTATTTAGGGTTTTAACTTTGTTTGTGCACTTCCTTTGGACCCTTGCTTAAAGAATTTTGCTTTACAATTCTAGGGTTAGCAATTAATTAAGCAAATAAACATTCTAGAGATAGCTCTTGTATTCCTTCAGTTTGTATCTTGCATTGTTCTTTCTATTTTTATAGTGTAATTTTAGAAAGGCTAAACATAGGTACATGCTTAATTGACACATTCAAACACATTCCACCATGGATTTGGAGTGAGTCCTAAAACCATTCTTGGTGAACACTTTTCCATTTCCCATTGAGTGTAGAGTTATAACATACCCCCACAGTCACCTCATCTCCCAACAGATCCAACCAATAATCATTTGCGATAGGATAGTTTTCCCCCTCTACACTATCGTACTCTAGGGTTGTACCAACATCATCATCATCTAGAACCCATATATCCTCATTTGGTTCTATGGTCAATGGTTCCATCCATGGTGGTATTACTATATTCCTCTCCTTCCTCATATAGATCATAGGTGGATCTGGTATTCTTTGTCTAATACCAAACTATCACAATACTCAAGTATATTGAAAATACTCATATAGCATGCTCTATCATCCAATCATCCACCTTACTCATCACACTCAAGATAGTTGTACTCCATCCTCTAAACATTAGTACGTTACTCCATGGATGCTAGGCCACATCTTGTGGTCTCAACTTTACATATATAGAGTGTTATTTATCTTTATTGCCTTCATGTGGTCTGTTAACCTTCATCTCTTTACCCCTTTGTCATATTGATTTATAAGGCAACTCTAGCCCCATAAAACTAGTTCATCATAAGGCAATCCTTGGGTTATTTCCATAGCCACATGTTCATAGGTCCATATGTGTAGTAAGAGAGTATAGCTCATCCTTGATCATTTTATCATTCAAACCTTGAATAAATCTTTATAATTCTAATTCAACAAGTTTTTTGCCCATACAAACACTTTTGAACTCTCCACTAGGTCTTGCACTACTCCTAGCATGTTCCAAGGAAATCATGCACTAGATGAACCAAGTAAAATAACACCTAATATAAGCACCATCACCATAGCATAACTATGTGTTAGTTTTCCCAACACATAATACAACTCATACATTATACTACCCTTCTCAGTGTTCACATCTCTTCATTTTGATCCAAACACTCTTTCCAATAACCAACCCTTCTCTACTTTTGGCCACATCATTCGATTGAAATAATTTAAAGATAAATTAACTTTTAATTGCCTTATATCCTAAACTAAATTCAAAGGAAAGAGAACCGATTCCATAAATTTATTTAGAAGGGTTCAAACTCATAAGCAAGCAATATAGAAACAATCATTCATTTCCAAAGTGTAATAAAACTTATTTGAAAATAATTAGTCATTCCCTAATTTTGGCCCCTTTGCTAAATTTAAAAGGACTACTATTGAAATAGTAAGATGTCTTAATTTAATCAATATTAAATTCCCATTAGCAAAGATGCCAATCCTCCTCCCTTCATTTGGAGGGTGTCCAAATCCATTAGTCATTCCCTAATTTTTGCCCCTTTGCTAAATTTAAAAGGACTACTATTGAAATAGTAAGATGCCTTAATTTAATCAATATTAAATTCTTATTAGCAAATATGTCAATCCTTCTACTTTAATTAGAGTAGGGGTCAATTTGGTAAAATATTATTTAATTCCAAGGGGAAGATACTCTTTCTCCTCCCTTGGTTTGGAATGGGTCTTTGTCACCCAATTCCAACTCAATTTCCTATTTTAAAAAATAAGCTAAATAATCAAATCATCTAATTAAAGCTAATCATAATTAATTAATTAAACTTGTAATTAATATTAAATCATCATTAAGACCATTATGGATATTCATCCATATTTTCCTTCTTTCTCATCCTTAGTGGTGACTCCCTTGTCTACTCTATCCGAATGATTTCTATTTTTGCAAGCATACATACTAATGTAAACTATCAATAGTACCATATTCTTAATTAAAATAATCATACATTGCCAATAATCAACTTAATGCCATTTAATAAATCTTCAAAATAACATAATAATTCATAGTTCCGTTATGTAAAAATGCTTTCCAAGGGAGGGTCATGATGCAGATAGCTTATTTACATTACAATGAATTATGGATAAGTTAGCTCATCATGGAGATGAGATAGATAGCTTATTTGCATTACAATGAATGATGGATAAGTTAGCTCATCATGGATATGAGACAGATAGCTTATTTACATTTTAATGAATGATGTTTAAGTTAGCTCATCATGGAGATAAAATGGATAACTTATTTGCATTATAATGATTGATGGAAAAGTTATTTCATCATGGAGATGATATGGATAGCTTATTTGCATCATGCTTAGTACACCTACATAAATAAAATTATATATGGTGTAGATATGGGTGCACACTTTTGAAGGATTAAAAGGGATAAGTTAGCTTATCATGGAGATGAGACGGATAGCTTATTTACATCATGCCTAGTGCACTTGTATAGATGTACTTATGTATGGTGTAGGGATGGGCATAATATTTGATGGATTAAAGGGGATAGGTTGGATCATCACAAAGATGAGACAAAAAATTTAATCATAAGGTGTTAAGTCAATAGACAAATTCATAGAATGGCTTATGAAGGATGGGGATATGTATATCCCTAGCCAGTGTTAAAAAAAATCTCTCTTCAGTTGGTTAGATTTTTGGGTCGTTACATAGATAACCAAAAAATTTCATTGAGGGTTGGGTTGGTGGGTATAGTGAGACTCTCTTGGTATCTACTCCATCAGATATGGTCATATCACTAGATTGGTAATCAATAAATGTTGTTGTCATTGCAAGCCAAGGTCTTCCTAATATTAGAGGATATATTCTCATTGAGGTGTGAGGTTGTAGCACCAATAAATCTATAGGATATTCCCATGAAGCAATTTTTATAGGAATGTCTTCCATTATCCCTTTGGATCTTGTAGTAGATTTGTCTATCATCTCTGATTGTAGACACCCAAAAGTTGCACATTATCACTTTTCCAATCATTATGGTTGATCGTTTTGCAAAACCCACAAAATTTACATAAATTGGATTCAAAATACTATTCATTTATTAAAATAACTATTCATCTTCTTAAGCCCCCTTGGGCTACTTAAGCTCCTTCCTACGCTTAACCATGGGTCCTCATGCAACCACCACCATAACTTGACCTTGTTTGAAACCTTTACCATGGTCAAAAAACACTTTATGGTCAAAAGTCACCTTTTATTTATCAAAACATGATTTATGGCTAAACACATGCTTAATTAATCTAATCATGATTAAAATCTAGCCATGCCACCTCACCTAGTCTACATTGACTAGCCCAGCCTAGCCTTGCCACCTCTCATACTAATATTTCCTCCATCTCACACTCTCTTGGGCAATAAATAACAAATGGAGACTTTTGCACAAATAAAGTAATTTTTAAATAAAAAAATTTCCACCTCATTCAACAATAAATGCCATTTGGAGACTTTCCTCTAGCTCATTAAGGCATGTAGATGGGTGAGAGATTCTCTCACCCAAATTCACTTATGAGGCCTAACACCTCATAATGGCCACCTCACAAGGGACACCTCATGGGACACCTCATAATGGCCATCTCACAATGCACACCTCATAGAGGACACCTCACAGGGACACCTCAACCCCTCCCCTAAGCTTGGAAATTATATATATAGAAGGCCATTGCCACCATTTTGATATAGATCCACTTTAGCTTACCAAAAATCTACAAGAATTGTTATAGGATTCCAAAAATCACTCAATATCCATCATCCATCATCCATCATCCATAATCCATTTAGCATAAGCGTATCCATCAAATCCACCATGATTTTTTTTGTTTTGATAATTTTATGATAAAGAACATGATTTTTGAAGGTGACACAATGAAAATCCAAAGAAGCCCTTGCATCAGAAGAACATTTTAATCAAAATTTGTAGATTTGGGTAAAAATAGAAAGGTTTGCACAGGCATGTGTAAACATTTAGGTTTGCACACCGGTGTGTGAACCTAAGTTTTAACAACTCAAAGGCCATAAAATAGGTAAGTGTACTCTTTAAATAGGTTTTACATCATTTTATAAAGTTTTAATTATGTTTTAAGATATTTTCAATGTCCTTTTATCTGTATAAACATGGGGTTTTATCAAGATAATCCCCAAAATGATCTAACCAGATTTTATAGGCCTAATATGTATAAAGGACAAATCCAACTACTGATGGCTCACACGTAGTAAGCCCATCTACACTAAGGTATACAAGAAGATATTTGTAGCTACTCATCGTTACATTGAAAAGGGATTCTCTTGCAGAAGACCCATTTTATAGCCTTTTGAGATAAATTTGTAAAAGGAGTATATCTATAACATATTTTAAGATCAATTTAAAGTAGCTAGTGATTTCATATTTTCTTGTGTTTTATTTTTGCATGCCTGGTGGGATCCCCTCTAAGTTATTCCTTATGCTTAATTTGTTCACTCTCTAACGCATCAATTTGGACCATTTTTTATATTTTAGATACTAAATTCTAGAACCAAGTCCACACAAGCCTTGAGATGCACTTTAGGTCCTCAAATAAAAAAATTTAGACCACTAGGATAGGTTTTGCACATGTATGTGTGAATCCTGAGGTCTAGTTAGATTCACACACCAGTGTGAAAACCTAGAAAACTAGTCTAAAATTGATCCCCATCAATGAGGTACATATGTATACACACCCACATCAATGACAAGGTAAGTCAAGGGGTTAAGAGCCTCTTTTTCCATTGGGATTGCTATCCCTCATACCTTCCAACAAACCACCTCTTGCCATGGTGTATGCAAGGTGAAATCATTCCTTATACCTTTTGGCACCAATAATTAGATTTTATGTTCTTATTTTGTTTAAATTTTCTTTTGTGACTATCGTTCTAGAGTTTTGAGATATATTTTGAATATTTAACACTTATTTTCTACCCTTTTTGTGTAGGTCATCATCTCAGAATCATGAATATTTCCAATACCTACTTCCTAGACCTCAAAATTGTGCAAAAAATCTAGAAAGTAGACATTCACACATGGGTGTGCAAATCCAATAGAGCAGCTAGGTTCACACATGGGTGTGCGAACCTCTCCAAATTACAAATATTTTGTAGCACAGAGGTATATAGGACCTTATACAATACTTGGTTATAGGTATTGTACTTAGAAAATATTGTTTTTGTCTTTTGCAAAGCTGATTTGTTGTCGTATGCACATAATTAGCCTTACTTTCATTTCAAATGCTCTAGGATAAAATTTGGTTTTGTGAGGAAGCATCCTAGTTCAGATTTACTTCCAAAAGCATTTACTCATAGTTCTATATCAAAAGCATTAGGTTAGCCTTATTCTCATTTTAAAATCATTAGGTTAGCCTTAATTTATTTCCAAAAGCATTAGGTTAAATTTGTGCCTTACCTTCAAAAAGCAATTAGACTTAGTGGATCTCCCTTCATAAGCATTTAGACTAAATGGGATTTGTTTTCAAAATAATTTAGACTAAGTGGGAATTTTTTTTCAAAAGCATTTAGACTAATTGGGATTTGTTTTCGAAAGCACTAGGTTAAGTGGTTTTATCTTTCAAAAAGAACTTATATTAAAGGGGATTTATTTTGAAAAAGCATTTAGAGTAAATTTACTTTCCAAACACATTAGATCAAATCAACCACCACACACTCATATTTCATACACATTGGTATGATTATATTTCATCACCAATCCTTAATCAAGACTAGTGACATTGTATTTCATCTCCTTCCACAAACTCATGCCCTAGTCACCATAGTAGCCCTCATGAGTGATTTTTTGGCCTTCATCACTAGAAGATCCCCTAATCTTGAGATATCCTCATATTAGGCTAGGATTATATGTCTTTTATCACAAGTATTTTGTATAATTTATGAGTTGGTAACTATCATTCTTGGCTAAGCCTACTTAAGGGTGAAGCGAAAGCATGGGTATGTCAATAGCAAGTCTTAGATAGTATCACATTTTTTCATAAGATGTTTTTGAGTTTACCTCTTTGGATATCTATTTTTTGTACCTTCTATTTAGCCACCATTCATCCGTTGTTGCATATTGGCTCGTTGCACACCTTTTGGTGTTGTAAGATCATGTTATTCAACATACCTTTCTAGTATCCATCCCCCACAATATATTTTTGATTTTTAGGTTTGATATCAACATCAAAATACACATAAACCAAATAAAACATTTTTTTATTGTTTTTTGTTAATTTTGGTGGTATATAGGAACTTTTGGATTACAAAAATGGTCACAAAACCATCAAAATAAACCGAAAACACACTTTCTAGTCTATCACAATCTATAACTATTAATATCCAATTAATCTGCTTGTCATCTCTAGATATGCATAGGCACATGTGAGCCTAAAAATTAGCACACCAATGTGCAAACCTAAAATTTCAAGCCCAAAAGGTCCAAAATACACTTTCTGGTCTATAACAGTCTATAACTATCAAATTTCACTCAAATTATCTATTTTCTCTAGATTTTCATAGGCACATGTGAACCTATAGATTCACACACTAGTGTGTGAACCTAAATTTTCAAACATAGATAGGTCCCAAGATAGTCCCAAAACCCATAGAAGCCTAAATTTTTAATTTTTAGTTGTTCTAATAAATTTAGTTTCACACACCAACATGGCTGTCACCCATAGTAAAGAATATGAGGAAGCTCATATTTATGTTGAGGTTCCTCACACTTCCTCCTCTTAAACCAAAAATCCACCTCTGCAGTCTTAATGATATGGCATTCAATGTCCCACCTGATCTACTGAGCGGTTCATAAATACCTACCACAAACGACATGTCACAAGTTGAGTCCTCAAATTTGAACCAAACTGAGATAGGTGATCCTAAGGATGACACTCCACCAAATGATATTTCCTCATGTAATTATCCATAAATATTTTTTATCATGTCATATATACTATGATTGGTAATCCACAACCATATCTCACTTTCATAGATAACATCCTACCTCCTTCACCATATTCTAGTTATTGATTCTTACAACACCAAACTCAATAACTCCTCAAAGGCAACCCTACTATTGTCTGTCAAATTACTCCTGATGTCATCACAACTGCTCAAATAGTTGGCATGATCTCATTACCTCACTCATCCACTCTAGATAATCAAGCTTATTAATCTCAAATTCCATAGCCTCCACTACAACAACCTCATTAATTTCAATAATAATAGCAACAAATTTCACAACATCAATCGCAACATTCTCAACAATTTTCCCAACAACCATAATATTCATAAAATCCATTGTAGTACCAACAACTTGCATATAAAAAACAAGTACCACCATAGCAACAACTTCATAAACAACAATACATTTCAAAATAGGAACAAATTTTGTTCAATCCATAATTTACTGCCAACTTGTCTACCCCACTATATCAATATTCAACTCTCAATTTCCTCATGATGTCTTCATCACTTCTATATCTTAACTTCATGCAATGTTTAATTTATGGGACCCCATATTCATAAAAACTTTTTCTTTCATCTTCCTCTACCTTTTATCTTCCTCAACCTCCTTTTCACCCACCTCCATCCATTCCTCTTTCTTCCTCTAATATGAATTACCCATCGTACTTTGCCAATCCACAATGCTACTCAGCTCAACTTGACACATATATCTTCCATTCATCCCACCCATATCAAATCAATTCATTCACCACACCTTCTTATGGTCAACCCTCATCTTCCAATCAACCACCTCCACCACCACCATCATCTAATCCAAACACCTTCTTCACTTCACCTCCTTCATGGTCTTCCATGCCAACCACTCAACAATAACCGCCACTTCAAAATTTTACTTCAGTACAAAAATAATAGGTACCTGTACAACAACAAATACAGGTCCCCCAAAAATAGTTTCTTTAGTAGTAGTAGGTTCATGTATAGTAACAACAAGTACAAGTTCCCCAACAATAAAAATTCCAACAACCATATGTACCAACATCAACTTCCTCATTGTAAACATTTCAAGAACCACAACCAAAGCAATACCAATACATTCCTCCTTCCCAATCTCAAGTTCTTCCCCTAAAATATCAAGCCATGTTATCTCTGGCTCAATAGTCATTTGCTTTCAACAATCAATGGTAGGAACAAAAACTACTATACCCACCTCATTAAATTTATGCAAATGCTTCATCACAACCATTTCTTCCACATTCTTTGCAACCACCACTTCCTCCTTCATTGGGTCCTTCCATGAACATCACAAATACAACTTCTAATGAATTTCAAATCTTATAGAAAATAATTAAAATTTTGGATTTATGCATGACTGGTTATGGGTCTCAAAATCCCACATATAACAAGCTCTAAAATGATCCTACACATCTTTCTATTATGATTCATCCATATCCTTACCAATTTGAGATCCCTAAATTTAACAAATTTAGGAGTAAGGAAGATCCAAGAGAGCATATAAGTAATTATTGGTTTATGTGCTACCAACTTAATGGTAGTGATCCCCTCATGCTCTATACATTTCTATTTTCACTTGGGGGACAAGCCTTAGATTGGTACAATAATTTACCTTGATATAATATTTTCACATTTGAGTAGTTAGATAATCTATTTCGCAAACCTTTTTCAATTAATATTAAAACAAGAAAAACACTATCAAATTTATACATTTTTTGACAGTTTGATGAAGAACCCATTATATAATTTGTTTCTAGATGGAGGGTGGTCATTCATGATTTAACTTTCACCCTTCCATCTATAAAACTTGTCAAACTATTTTCCAAAAGTTGCAACAAAAAAATCTCTCAAACTTTACAAATCCAATAGAGTTGTACATTTAACGAGGCTATTGCTCAAGCTAAAGTCATCAAGGATATCAAAGTACAATTAGGTAAGATCAAACTTCACCAAAATACACCCTATCCTTCCAAATTCTAATTTATTTAGAATGCTTACAATCCACCCACTTCTAAACCACCTCAAACCAATCAGGTGATGCTCACTTCTCAGTCTTCTTCCTCACCTCCACAACCACCTTGTCATACACTATAACCCCTCTTCCAAAACAATCTACCTCCTCCATCTAATCCATTATAGGATCATGCCATATGACCTCCTTTCTAGCCACGTAATTAGACATCTTTGTCTAATACATCTATAAATTTATTCCAATGATTGTATGATGCTAGATATATCTCTTTGCTAGATGTAAGACCTAATGATCTTAATTATACCAAACCACAGGGCTATAATGAATAAGCATTTTATGAATATCACTACCAGCACAACTACAACCTCAATACTTATCATTTTTTTCACCATATAGTTCATGACATAATTTATTGTGGGGTCATCCATGTATCTAGCCCCCTCACATCGTAAAATCAAAATTTGGGTATATATCAAAAACCATTACCTAAACATGGGGGTAGTAATTATCAATAAAATCCATATTCTAGAACATGATAAGTTAATCATGTCAATCATAGTCATCACATCAAGATTTTTTGGGTATGATTAATATCACTACTCGAAATTAACATTATCCACTACATATTGATGCACAAAGAAATTCACATTCTCCCCCATAACCTTATTCTAATATGCCTACACCTCCAAATGTCCTCCAACCTTACTGCGTAATATCATCCCTATTAATGGAAGTATTTCCCATAAAATATGCACCACTCTTGCAATATTATCCATATATGACCTTTTACAATAATATCAGCCTCATGGTGAGGCTCTTAATGCTACTTTCCACTCTCTCAATCTTGAAACCAATGATATCAATGATTTTTCCAACTTTTTTGACAATGTGCAATCATGCATGCAACCTTCCATTAGTTTCCATGATCACAAAATCATAGAGATTATGGAAGAGGGCATTGATCTCCCTTTGCATATCTAAGCTTCTATCATAGATGTCACCTATAAATGTGTAGTCATTGATACTAGATCATCAATCAATATTATTTCTACAACTACTCTTCATCATCTATATATTCCACCTACTAATATTGCCACACCATATCTTGATCTATGATACTTTCATAGATCTATGCATTCACAATAAGCTCCATTGTATTACCCATTCAAGTACATGCCAAGACAATTTCTATATTATATTATTTTTGAAGAACACAAGCTTATACTAAGAGGGGGTGAATAGTATAAGACCACTTTTTAATTTTATTTCCCAAAAAGTATTAATCAATATAATCAATGGCAATATCAATAGCAATAACCAAAGTAATGCACAAATCATCACACATAATAGAGACACCAATTTAACGTGGTTCACCCAATGTGGGTTACATCCACAGAGAAAATATTTCACTAAATTTTCTCAATCAATCTCTTGGGAATCCTTTCCCTATTACAATGTTTATGGACCTCTATCCAATGGAGATATCAATCCCCTAAATCAAGTTCATGGATCTCTATCCATAGGAGAACTCCTTCTCCTCTACTCTAGTTGGTGATCCTCTAGAAGACTACTACCTCCATTGCACTGGCTTGTGGATCTCTCTCCATTGAAGACTCTTGTCCCCACTTAGAAGACCTATCCTCACTACCCTGGTTGATGGATCTCTATCCACTAGAGACTACTGTCCTCTCTACTCTATCACCTCCAAAGCTCTATCTCAAATCTGCACTAAACACAATCCATTCGGTCTAGCAAAAATTACTCAACAAGTCCACTCAAAACTTGCTCAAATATGCTCAACAAGTTCAATTACTTGCTCAAATTTGCTCAAAAAGTTCACTCAGAACTTGCTCCAATATGCTCAAAATTTTCACTAAGAACTTTCTCAAATCTTCTCAACAAGTCCACTCATAACTTGCTCAAATATGCTCAATAAGTCCACTCAGAACCTGCTCAAATCTGCTCAACAAGCCCACTCAAAACCTGCTCAAATCTGCTCAATAGGTCCACTCAGAACCTGCTCAAATCTGCTCAATAGGTCCACTCAGAACCTACTCAAATCTGCTCAACAAGCTCACTCAGAACTTGCCCAAATCTGCTCAACAGGTCCACTCAGAACTTGCTCAAATCTGCTCAACAGGTCCACTCAGAACTTGCTCAAATCTGCTCAAAAATCTCACACATAACTTGTCCAAATCTACTCAACAAGCTCACACAGAACTTGTCCAAATATTCTCAATAAGTCCTCTCTAGAACTTAACCAAATTTGTATTGTAAGCTTCCACAAAATCTCACACAAAATTAGTCCACAAGTCTCCTCAAAGACTTACCTCAAATCTACTTAACAAGTCCACACATAGAACTTGTCCAATCTCATAGAAGCATAAAGAGAATTGTTAGAGACTCAATATGTTCTATACTCAATGCTCAATCACTTTCTCAACTTGCTCAATCTCATAGAAGCATAAAGAGAATTGTTAGAGACTCAATATGTTCTACACTCAATGCTCAATCACTTTCTCAACTCAAATCAGAATATAGAATAGTTTATTTTATGGAACTTGAACAATCACTTCATACAACCACTTGACTAGGCTCAACCAAATCTACTCAACCAATCACTTAATGAAACACCCCTTTCTCACAAACCCTAGTCCAAGCATATAAACATCAACTCAAAATATTTCCAAAAATGCTCAACAACAAATCTCACATAACAATGATACTCATGTTCTTTTCAAACCCTAGTTCAAGTTCTTTGCACAAAAACTCATTTCAACAACAATTCTTATAAATCAATCTTCACATGTCAATGATACTCATGTTCTTTTTAAAATTTGAACTCAAGTTCTTCACACAACCAATGGCCTTCATCAACAATGCTTATAAAACAAGGTTTTAATCACAACTCTTAATTCCAGAAAACCTTGAAGCATTAACTCAAACACTTTTGAAAAGGAAACCCTAATCAAATCCTTTTCACCCCAAACTTTATTTTCTAGAAAGCCAATCAATCAACTCAACCAAGGAAGAATTTGCCCATACCTTTTTTCTTGAAAAGGAGTAGACCACACAAATCTGCCACACTCACAATTACTTCTTTTCCAATATCAATAAGGGTTAGAAGATAATAATTTCCTCAACAAAACACAATACAAAATGATATCAAAATTACACCTTATCACTCCAACTTAAATAATATTCAACACCTTCACAATAATCTTCTTTAACACAAAAACCCCTTATTAAAATTAAAATAATACTCAAAAGTCTTAATTCTCCAATATGCCAATATGATAATTAAGAATTTATTAAAAACTAAATTCAAAACTCCTTATTACTCCTAATTGACACTTTTCAATAACCACCACTATCCAACTAGCAACCCTTCTAAGCAAATCCGACTAACACCCCTTTTATCTCCCAACTTAGGCAATAATTAAATTTAATGTAAAAAATATTTACCTCACCTTCGGAGGGATTTGAACCCTCAATAATACCTATGACAAACACCTTAGCCATGACTCCAACCACCGCATGAGCTACATGCTCATTTGAAACTTAAGAAGCACCACGTGCTTCAAATCATGTCTCTCACCTTGTACCTTTCAAAATGTGCACCTTTGGCACCTTCAACCAACACGACTGCCAAGCACAACCATCATATTTTGAACATTGGCCTCCTTGCCTACAAGTGCTCTGGCCACTAGCCCACTTGCCACTAGGCCAAGCTACCTAGTTGGATTTTGAACGATTGATGCCTTCTACTTTATTCTGTTCATTGACACATAAAATTCATAAACTTTCTCATGAGCTCTTCTTTCCAATTCACATGCAATATTAATCAATCGAGCAAGGATAAATTTTAATGCCCTTTGGGCATAGGTATATATATTAATTTCCTCCATGCTTGTAAAATTTCGATGCTTTGAATTGATTTCACCACCACATGACTTCGATGAAGTTTATGACCTTTATAAAGGTGCTTTGAATATTTTTAACTCCAAACCCATCTTTGGGTATTGTAAAATATTATAATGAATATTATAAATATTTTACTTTGGGATTTTAACCATATCACTTAATATTATAATATTATATCCTTTTGAGTTTATTGCTTCCTTCTCATTGCATACCATGGTGTAAATAATATTTATTTATAAAATTTAAATTCTCATTGAATTTAAATAATTTATAAAATAAATATTATATCTCCTTTTTAACTTTGCACAAGCCTCCTTGGGATTTTTATGAAACACCTTTTAACTTATGCTTCCATATACTATTAAGATATTATGGAGCCCTTTTGCCTTTAACTTTTGCACTGATTCTCTTGACCTTTGGCCTTCTTCCTGGATATCAAATGACAACTTTGACAACTTTATTTCTTGACGAAGTCCTTGACATTAATGATGACTTCATCTCGTGACATCAATGACAACTTTGACTTAGGGACTCAAAATGTCCAACAATCTCCCCCTTTGTCATTTATGGCAACCCAAACTCTTTTTACCAAAACTTGACTTGTTTTTTGTCCTGCTCCCCCTAGGGACATTGCTCCCCCTAGCTCAATGCTCTTTTCAAATATCAAGTCTCTCCCCCTTACTCAAATCTCTCCCCTTTGACATCAATGGAAAAGGGTCACCTTTGGGGCTCGAGGCTAAGAATGAGCCTCTTAGCTTAGCCCCTCCCCCACCTCCTTTTGAGGTGGTTAATTCTAGGGTGGGAGTATTTCTACTCCCATAAGGTATTGTTCTTTACCTTTATCCTCTTTCCTTCTTATCTGATTCTTTTGATTCCTCTGATTGTTTTCCATGTCCATATCCATATTCTTGTCCCTATTCCTGTTCTTGTTCATATCCATATTCATGTTCCTATTCCTATTCCTGTTCATATCCATGTTCCTGTTCCTATTCCTATTCTTGTTCATATCCATGTTCCTGTTCCTATTCCTATTCATACCTATTTCTGGAATATCTGCTCTACACCACTTTGTTGTGTGACCAT
The DNA here is from genome assembly GCA_028583015.1 of Wollemia nobilis. Lineage (NCBI taxonomy): Eukaryota > Viridiplantae > Streptophyta > Pinopsida > Araucariales > Araucariaceae > Wollemia > Wollemia nobilis. Next base: position 10,301,181 of record JAQPPZ010002832.1, on the reverse strand, counting down.
CATTATTGCACTTATAACACTTAATGTTATTATTCCTTGGAGGTGCAAATGTCTTAGGATTTCTCCTAGTGAAGCCATATCCTCTTCTGTTATGAACCCTACAATTCATTGCCTTGTGACCAAACTGATTACATGAGTAGCAATACCCATGGAAAATCTATCTGTTCCCATATTCCTATCTTTCATGTGTCCTACATTGTGAAGCCATGTGCCCAAATCTGTGACATGAAAAACATCTTCCATTGAAGAAACCTTGCCTAGACCCCATTGGTCTCTTAGTCTCTTCTACTTGTTTCCTGTTCCATCTGTTCCTTACTTGTGCATTGTTCTTTTCCTTGTTGAACTTTCTATTGTCCAACTTATCCTTAGAGGTCTCACTCTCTCTTTTACTTACTTCTTTTGATGCTTCTTCTTTTTTGGTGTTTGAGCTTGACTCTCCTTTTTCTGCTTCCTGTTTCCCTTGTTCTTCTTTAGAACTAAGTCCTGTTATGGTGACTGATGACCTTTGTGCATTGATAATCCTATCCAAAGTCTTTGAATTTTCCTCAAACTTGTGTAGCTTGTCCTTAGAACCTTTTACTTCCATCCTTAGTGAAACTATCTCATGCTCTAATCTTTCACACTCTAGATCTTTTGTCTTTAATTTTTTGGCCATACCTTCTTCAATTTTTCTTGTCTCTTCAACTTTGATTTTGAAGTTGGTGAGTTCCTGTAAAAACCTTGCTTTTACTTTTTCATCTTCTTGAGCTTGAACCCTTAATCCTGAGTTCTCCCTTTTTAATTCTTCAAGAGTAACCATAAGCCTTTCACATTCTATCTCTTTTACCTTTGACTGTTCAACCATACCTTTTTCAACTCTTCTTGCCTTTTCAACCTTATCTCTCAAGTCAGAAAGATCTTGTAGAAGCTTTGTCTTACATTTCTCATCTTCTTGTATTTGACCCTTCAATTCTAAATTCTCTCTTTTCAATTCAATGAGTTCCTTAAGAGTGGCTTTCTCTTTTTCTTTTTTTGAATCTTCTATAGGAGCATTTTCTTCTAATACTGAAAGTAGAGTTTTTTCTTCATACCTATTTTGATTGTCCTCATTATCCTTTCTTGAACCAACCTCTAGGATTTCATTTTTGAAAATGTCATCTTTATCTTCACCGCTACTAAACCCATTGCAATAACTTGCATCATGGTCGAGTTGACCATAAAAAAAAATATTCTTGTGGACAATAAGTTGCATGGTGACCTGTGTTCCCACATCTGGTACAAAACTTTATCAATCTGATATTTTCTCCACTACTTGATTCATCTCTTGAATCTATTTCCATTCTTCCTCCCAAAACAACAATATCAAGTTCATATTATTTTTCTTTGATGACCATGTGTGTTCTTTTCTTCTTGTGTCTCATGGTTCTACTTTTGCCTTTCTTTGCCATTTGTGTTCTTGTAAGATCTTCCTTCAAGTTGTTAAACCTTTTCCGAAGGAACCAACTCTGATACCAATTGAAGAACACAAGCTTATACTGAGAGGGGGGTGAACAATATAAGACCACTTTTTACTTTTCTTTCCCAAATAGTATTAATCAATATAATCAATGGAAATATCAATAGCAATAACCAAATCAATGCACAAATCATCACACACAATAGAGACACCAATTTAACGTGGTTCACCCAATGTGGGTTACATCCACAGAGAAAATATTTCACTAAATTTTCTCAATCAATCTCTTGGGAATCCTTTCCCTATTACAATGTTTATGGACCTCTGTCCAATGGAGATATCAATCCCCTAAATTAAGTTCATGGATCTCTATCCATAGGAGAACTCCTTCTCCTCTACTCTGGCTGGTGATCCTCTAGAAGACTACTACCTCCACTGTACTGGCTTGTGGATCTCTCTCCACTGAATACTCTTGTCCCCACTTAGAAGACCTATCCTCACTACCTTGGTTGATGGATCTCTATCCACTAGAGACTACTATCCTCTCTACTCTGTCACCTCCAAAGCTCTATCTCAAATCTACACTAAACACAGTCCATTCGGTCTAGCACAAATATGCTCAACAAGTCCACTCATAACTTGCTCAAATATGCTCAACAAGTTCACTCATAACTTTCTCAAATCTTCTCAACATGTCCACTCAAATTTCTCAAATTTCTCAACAAGTCCACTTAGAACTTGCTCAAATCTTCTCAACAAGTCCACTCAGAACTTGCTCAAATATTCTCAATAGGTCCACTCAGAACCTACTCAAATCTGCTCAACAAGCTCACTCAAAACTTGTTAAATTTTCTCAATAGGTCCACTCAGAACCTACTCAAATCTGCTCAATAGGTCCACTCAGAACCTTCTCAAATCTACTCAATAAGCTCACTCAGAACCTATCCAAATATGCTCAATAAGTCCACTCAGAACCTACTCAAATCTGCTCAATAGGTCCACTCAGAACCCGCTCCAAATATACTCAACAAGCTCACACAGAACTTGTCCAAATCTGCTCAACAATCTCACACAGAACTTGTCCAAATATTCTCAATAAGTCCTCTCTAGAACTTAACCAAATATGTATTGTAAGCTTCCACAAAAGCTCACACAAAATCAGTCCACAAGTCTCCTCAAAGACTTACCTCAAATCTGCTTAACAAGTCCACACATAGAACTTGTCCAAATATCATAGAAGCATAAAGAGAATTTTTAGAGACTCAATATGTTCTATACTCAATGCTCAATCACTTTCTCAACTTGCTCAATCTCATAGAAGCATAAAGAGAATTGTTAGAGACTCAATATGTTCTACACTCAATGCTCAATCACTTTCTCAACTCAAATCAGAATATAGAATAGTTTGTTTTATGGAACTTGAACAATCACTTCATACAACCACTTGACTAGGCTCAACCAACTCTACTCAACCAATCACTTAATGAAACACCCCTTTCTCACAAACCCTAGTCCAAGCATATAAACATCAACTCAAAATGTTTCCAACAATGCTCAACAACAAATCTCACATAACAATGATACTCATGTTCTTTTCAAACCCTAGTTCAAGTTCTTTGCACAACAACTCACTTCAACAAAATGCTTATAAATCAATATTCACATGTCAATGATACTCATGTTCTTTTCAAAACCCTAACTCAAGTTCTTCACACAATCCAATGGCTTCAACAACAATGCTTATAAAACAAGGTTTTAATCACAACACTTAATTCCAAAAAACCTTGAAGCATTAACTCAAACACTTTTGAAAAGGAAACCCTAATCAAATCCTTTTCACTCCAAAATTTATTTTCTAGAAAGCCAATCAATCAACTCAACCAAGGAAGAATTTGCCCATACCTTTTTGCTTGACAAGGAGTAGATCTCACAAATCTACCACACTCACACTTACTTCTTTTCCAATCTCAATAAGGGTTAGAAGATAATAATTTCCTCAACAAAACACAATACAAAATGATATCAAAATTACACCTTATCACTCCAACTTAAATAATATTCAACACCTTCACAATAATCTTCTTTAACACAAAAACCCCTTATTAAAATTAAAATGATACTCAAAAGTCTTAATTCTCCAATATGCCAATATGATAATTAAGACTTTATTAAAAACTAAATTCAAAACTCCTTATTACTCCTAATTGAAACTTTTCAATAACCACCACTATCCAACTAGAAACCCTTCTAAGAAAATCCGACTAACACCCCTTTTATCTCCCAACTTAGGCAATAATTAAATTTAATGCAAAAATATTTACCTCACCTTCAGAGGGATTCAAACCCTCAACAATGCATGGGAAAAACACCTTAGCCATGGCTCCAACTGTCGCATGAGCTACGCACTCGTTTGAAACTTAAGAAGCACCACGTGCTTCAAATCGTGTCTCCCGCCTTGTACCTTGCAAAATGTGCACCTTTGGCACCTTCAACCAACATGACTGCCAAGCACAGCCATCATGTTTCGAACGCTGGCCTCCTTGCCTACAAGTGCTCTGGCCACTACCCACTTGCCACTAGGCCAAGCTACCCAGTTGGCTTTCAAACAATCGATGCCTTCTACTTTATTCTATTCATTCGACACATGAAATTCGTAAACTTTCTCATGAGCTCTTCTTTCCAATTCACATGCAATATTAATCAATCAAGCAAGGATAAAGTTTAATGCCCTTTGGGCATAGGTATATATATTAATTTCCTCCATGCTTGTAAAACGTCGGTGCTTCGAATGCTTTCACCACCATGTAACGTCGATGAAGGTTAGGACCTTTATAAAGGTGCTTTGAATGTTTTTAACTCCAAACCCATATTTGGGTATTGTAAAATATTATAATGAATATTATAAATATTTTACTTTGGGATTTTAACCATATCACTTAATATTATAATAACAAATATTATAATATTATATCCTTTTGAGTTTATTGCTTCCTTCTCATTGCATACCATGGTGTAAATAATATTTATTTATAAAATTTAAATTCTCATTGAATTTAAATAATTTATAAAATAAATATTATATCTCCTTTTTAACTTTGCACAAGCCTCCTTGGGATTTTTATGAAACACCTTTTAACTTATGCTTCCATATACTATTAAGATATTATGGAGCCCTTTTACCTTTAACTTTTACACTGATTCTCTTGACCTTTGGCCTTCTTCCTGGATATCAAATGACAACTTTGACAACTTTATTTCTTGATGAAGTCCTTGACATTAATGATGACTTCATCTTGTGACATCAATGACAACTTTGACTTAGGGACTCAAAATGTCCAACAATATCATTGAATGGGAGATGCAATATAACATCCTTCTAGGATGTCCATGGATCAGGGACATGTAATGTGTTCTTTCCACTTTACATCATTGTATCAAATACATTCACAACAGATTGGTCCATTGCATTCGAGATGATAATGATCCATTTGAGTTTTGTAACATCATAGCTTTTTTACTTGGTCCACATTTAGCTTTTACTTAATTCACTCCTACTCCTTGACAATCTCTTGCCACTACATCTACATCATCTTCACTTACCCATGACAAAAAAAACTTGGGAGGTACACCTTCTTTATATTTGCATCCACCACCTACTCCACGTACATGGTCTCCTATACCATATTCACATCTACCCTTAGCCTCTTCTCTTTCTTCTTCCACTCCCTTCTAGACCCCTTCATGTTCCTTATTTTGCCATCACTTGCTTCATATTCTACCATATCTCATCTCCTTATTACCACCTCTACCTCCAATTCATTCACATTCCACTCCCTATACATCACATGTCATCTAGCCCACTATCGAGAACCTTTCCCATTCCACATCCCAATTCACACACATAAATCACCCCATCTTGACAACATTAGATGAATATTATGAGTGGACATAATGAGCTACTTTCCTTGATGAAAAACTATCTCAATCCCATCCATCAACTTCTTATCCTCCAACTTCACTTTTGCATGCATCACTACCCTCCTCATCTTCATCATATTGGGGTTCCTCACCCCAACAAGAGCATTCTAATCAGGGTTATCCATAATGGGTCAGCTCCAAAATGTATTTATAAAAATTTGGCAAATTAGTTTCAAAATCTAGGTGAATAGTGTCAAAAAACATGTAGAAAGTTAACTATTATTAGGGATAATGTTGGAAATTTAAACTTAAAATGGTCAAATTATTATAAAATTTGGGCGAATTGACCCCCAAAAACAATTGCACCCATAAATTTTTGGCTAATGGGCCTTGGTCAAGGGTCTCAAATATTAGCCAATTCCAAAATTTGAAAATCCTAATTTTAGCCAATTGGCTAAAAATAGCCATTATGCATAACTCATGATACTCCTCACATCTCCATACATACGACCACACCTGGTCCTGATGAGTATGATATACAAAATGCTCAGGTCATTCCACCCTATTGGATCCTCAAAATCCAACTTGTTTTACCCCCAGTTTTCAAGAATTTTTATGTCCTATGATTCCACTTAGATTTACTTTACTCTATCTCTGTTCAAAAATAAATTGAGTCCTTGGGTATTTTCCCATATTGCCTTGTCTTTCCAAAAGCATCATTAAGAGTTTTGTATTTCGTCAAAGTCAGGTCGGCATTTTTGTCTTTTGTCATCATTTTTGGATTTTAAATAAAAATTTAATTAATCATTTTTGACCTCTTGGGTCTTAAATTTTTAATTAAATATTTTACCTTTGTTTAAGGAAGTTCAATTATATTTTAATTAGATATTTAAATTAAAATTTTATTGATTTTTAATTAAATTTATTCAGACTATTAATTTAACTTTATAATAATACATATTATACTAATATGTGTAGACACCTAAAATGTGTCATGTTTAGGGGAGATACTCATAAGATCATAAGAAATAATATTGGACTCACCAAGCATCAAAAATGGTTCTCACCACTCATTTGAGGTATTTTCAAGCCATCCAAGCCTATCCACTCAATCCAACAGTGACCAGATCTTAGCCATTGTAGACAACAATGGCTAAAAACTAAAAGTAGTTTTACTGGTAAACAGACCTAATCATAGGTGAAATTGGTAGTCTGCATGCAATAAAGATGAGCGGGAGTAACTTTGCATTCCTTTTCATGATAATTTCACACAGGAGACTTGAGTTGGTAGTTAGACTTTAGTTAATTGGCCTCCAAACATAGACAAAAGATAAAAGCTCCTCATGCTAACTCTCACTATGCATGAGGAATTTATTCCTAGGGCTTGGGCATAGACCTAGGGTTTCACACACTTTAAAAGGTGCAAGTCTAAGAGCACAAAGGATCCAGACAATTTATTCTAAATTTATCAGGACGGGTTATTGAGGAGAGTTTTTAATACTTGGAGAGTTCCTTTGGAGATCACATTTATGACAAAGCCTTGACAAATTAGAGAGCATAGCAACCATTATTTTAACATCAGATACAAGCTTTGATCCATAACTTTGGATCAAAGAGGATGAGAGTCACTTTAGCAACCACTATCTTGGATAGTTTCCTGTGAGCTTAGCTTACGGTTTTAGACATTAGATTCATTATTTTTTTTAGCATAGCATCATTTCATTCATTCACACTCATAGAATTAGTCTAATTTTCACTTGATTTCATTTGCTATATTCATTGCTAACAACCTCATACGAAGAGGTATTATCGGAAATCTAAGTGTGTGTTGTTTTTTCATTTCTTACAAGGCCATAGGTTCATCAGACAAAATCTACAACATACAAGAGCAAAAGGGATCCCTCTAGAAAATAGTCTTAGAGAAGGAGGCATCATAATCCCTCATACATTTTTGTGTGTGGAATTGGGAAGCTTTTGAAAGTGCACTACTTCTTTGTGAAAGGGGAAATATTTACCTATTTGTAACCTTATTGTATCAAAATGGGTATCCCTAAGAGGTACTGACATATAACTGGGTTTCAATACAAATAAATAGACCCATCTTTGTTATTTTTGTGTTATATGCTTTTCATTGTCTTCCATTTCATTGTGGGTTTTTAATACATTGCAAGTAGCATAAAAAGAGTAATGTGTGTGATCCCAGGGTCATTACATATGGTGATCATTATGGGAATTCCATTTATTTTTCATTTTATACCTAAATACTAACTTATTTTTATGTGCAGGTCTAGCCATTCTGAGCTACAGTGGCCAAAAATCAGCCACCCTGAGTTACAGTGGCCAAAAGAGCTTTAGCCGCTCCCACCAACGATGACCAAGAACTAGCTACTTTGGTCAATAGTGGCCAAAATTGGAGTGCATCAGAGGTCAAAATATGTTAGGATCCTACTATAAAATAAACTCAAATAAACACACTCTCACACAATTGCTTGGAAATAAACTCACATAAACATCATATTAATATTCAGAACAAAATACACATTATAACAAAAATTTGCATAAAGGAACAATCTCACAATAAGATAGAATCGCAGGCCTCTTCGAGGGGGCAACCTCCTTCAACACTTCATTAATTTGCAAAAATATGAATACATTGGTGCCTTCTCGGGTATTTAAAGAGTTCCCTTCCATGGTTGGCTTACATGCAAAATGCCACCTGGATTACATGCATAATGCCACCCGAATTACATGCATAGTGCCACTCGAATTACATGCACAATGCCACTCGAATTACATGCACAAGGCCACCTTACATAACCTATCTACCATGTGTTACATAAAAAGGGTGCCATTTGTCATAGGCACTATATAAGCTAAAACTTAGAACATTACAAAATATTAATCATGGGTACTACCCACGTTATTTAGGAATTATTACATCATGGAAGTTATTACATTAAGGGTTAGGATGGGATCCTAACATGTCCTTCCCCTTGAAGAAGCTTTGTCCTCAAAGCTGAAATGAGGAAACTGTTGCTGGAGTTGGTGGAGAGATTCCCATGTAGCATCTTCAGGTTGAAGCCCATGCCACTGAACCAGGATCTCTGTAATTGTACGGTTGCAAAGAGTGCGAGTCCGACGATCCAACAACTGCTCAGGTTCAAGTAATATGGAGCCTTCTTCATCCAATTCAGGAAGTGTGGATTGAACCTGTACCTGTGTGCCCACAACTTTCTTGAGAGCGAAAACATGAAAAATAGGATGAAGCTTGGAAGTAGGTGGGAGCGCCAATTTGTAAGTTGTGGGGCCAATCCTTTGTAGAACCTGGTAAGGACCATAGAATTTTGCAGCAAGCTTCTGGCACCTACGAAGTTGTAGGGATGATTGTTTGTACGACTGCAAGTGAAGGAAGACCATATCACCTACATCAAAACTACGCTCAGAATGATGTTGATCAGCTTGTTGGCGCATCCGATTCTGGGCCATGTTCAAATTCTGCTTAAGTTGGCGAAGGACCTCGGTGTGTTGACTCAGAGTGTTGTCGATGGCCTGGACCTTGGAGCTGCCAGGAATGTAAGAGGAAGGCATAGGTGGAAGGCACCCGTAGACTGCTTCAAATGGTGTGAGTTTGGTTGTGGTATGATAGGAAGTGTTGTACCACCATTCGGCCAAGGATAGCCATTTGGCCCATTGAGTGGGATGATCTGAGACAAAGCAATGAAGGTAGGTTTCCAAGCATTTATTAACAACTTCTGTTTGACCATCCATTTGTGGATGGTAGGCTGAACTCATTTTGAGCTGAGTCCCCTGCAACTTAAACAACTCTTGCCAAAAATGACTAGTGAAGGTGGGATCACGATCAGATACAATGGAGGTGGGCATGCCATGAAGGTGAAATATGGAGTCAAGAAAAATTTGTGCAACAATGGATGCTGTATAAGGATGGGCAAGGGCACAAAAGTGAGCATACTTTGAAAGGCGGTCCACTACCATGAAAATAATTGACTTGCCTCCAGATTTAGGGAGCCCTTCTATAAAGTCCATGGAAATGTCAGTCCAAACCTGATCCGGGATAGGCAATGGCTGAAGAGTGCCCAGAGAGCGCACTGTTTCACCTTTCATCCTTTGACATGTGTCACAGGTAGCAACAAAAGAGCGGATGTCACATTTCATACCTTTCCAAAAGAAGGTGCGCTTGAGTCACTCATATGTTTTAAGGAACCCTGAATGGCCTGTAGAGGGAGTGGCATGCAATTCCTTCATGAGGAGCTCTCAAAGTGGGGACTTATGAGGTAGAACCAGGCATTGATGGTAGCATAGATCATGGCCATTCCAATTATACCCTAGTGCAGAATCTGGATCATCCATTAGTGAGGCTATCAAAGCTTGCAAATCTGCATCCTGACGTGCTTCTTGATGCAAGGAATCAATCCATTGGGGAAGTGGTGCTGAGATGGCACACAACATACTTACGGTCTCCATTTGGTGAGAAAGAGCATCAACCACAATATTCTCCTTTCCCTTTTTGTAGGTGATATCATAATCATAGCCCATGAGTTTAGACACCCACTTTTGTTGGTCAGGCATGGCAACTCTTTGTTCCAAAAAATATTTGAGACTTTGATGGTCGGTTTTGATGGAGAAGTGATGCCCAATGAGGTAAGGTCACCAATGTGTGACTGCATGCAATATGGCTAACATTTCCTTAGCATATGTGGATTTCCCTAGATTACGATCAGAGAGTGCCTTGCTAGTAAAAGCCATAGGTCATCCTTCTTGCATCAATACTGCCCCAATACCATGACCAGAAGCATCACTTTCAATGACAAATGGTTTAGAGAAATCTGGCATGGCTAAGATGGGAGTGGTGGTCATAGCATGCTTGAGTTCAATGAAGGCTTGGTCAATAGGCCCTGTCCAAGTGAAGGAATATTTTTTCAACATGGAGGTGAGGGGGGCAGCTATCTTCCCATAATTGTAGATAAATTTGTGATAATAGCCTGTAAGCCCTAAAAATCCTCGAAGTCCCTTGAGGGTGCGAGGTTTCGGCCACTCTTGAACTGCTTGAATCTTCTTAGGGTCAACCTTGATGCCATCCTATGAGACAATGTGTCCCAGATACTCTACTTCAATCAGACCAAAGGAACACTTGGACCTTTTGGAAAAAATGTGATGGGTGACCAACAACTATAAAGTTTGATCCACATGATTGAGGTGCTCTTCCCATGTGCGGCTATAAATCAAGATGTCATCGAAGAACACAAGGATGAACTTCCATAGAAAGGGCCGAAAGATGTTGTTCATAAGACTTTGGAATGTAGAAGGAGCATTTGTGAGACCAAATGGCATTACCAAGAATTCATAATGACCTTCATGAGTGCGAAAGGTAGTTTTGGGGATGTCCTCATCCTTGAGCCGGATCTGATGGTACCTAGAGCGAAGATCAAGCTTGGTGAAATACATGGTCCCGTGTAGTTCATCGAGTAATTCATCAACCACTGGAATAGGAAATTTATCCTTGATCGTAGTCTTGTTGAGTTCCTAGTAGTCAATACATAGGTACCATGAGCCATATTTCTTGGGAACAAGTAGGACAGGTGAGGAGTAGGGGCTAGTACTAGGCCGGATGACACCAACCTTGAGTAATTCCTGTACCAATTTTTCTAGTTCTAATTTCATGGCATGAGGGTACCTGTATGGCCTGATATTTGGTGGTGCACTACCCGAGAGCAATGGGATAGCATGGTCGTGAGAGCGACGCGGTGGTAGTGTAGTTGGTTCTGCAAAGACAACATCATGTTTGTGTAGAACTAGTTGTAGGTCTGATGGAATTTCAGCCATTAGTGAAGTGGTTGGTTGGATGGAGAAGAGTTGTGCAATGACCCCACATTTTGATTTCTTTAGCACTTTCTCCATATGATTGGAACTAATGAGGTGAGGTGTTCCTATAGGGGAGCCCTTGAGTAAGTGTGTTTGTCCATTTTGGGAGAATTGCATCCAGAGTTCTACAAAGTTCCAACTGATAGTGCCCAACGTACTCAACCATTGAGATCCCAAAACCATATCACATCCTCCCAACTGGAGGGCAAACATGTCCTGCTTGAGTTCATAGTCCCCTATCCTGATCTTGACATTGCAACATTTTCCTTTACAAGGTAATGTTCCCCCATTGGCTACCATGACCTCGAATGAATTACAAGTGTGGATATAGCAATTTTCCCACTTAGCAACTCGAGGATCAATGAAGTTGTGTGTGCTTCCTGAATCAATAAGGATGGTAAGACGTTGGCCCTTGAAAAATCCCACAACTTTCATGGTTTGTGGAGTGGTAATGCCTACAAGAGCATGGACTAAAATCTCTACCTCAGACCCTTGTGTATCTTCTTCCTATGGAGAAGGTGTTTCAGGGGGGTCCTCATCCTCATCACTCTGGTCAGTGTTAGTAGGTTCCTCAACATCTATCAAGAATAATATTTTGTTTGCACACTTATGTCCTTTAAAAAAATTTTCATCACAATTATAACATAATCCTTGGGCACGACGTGCATCCATCTCCTCTGTAGTCAATCGCTTGGGTGTAGTAGGTTTACTATCCACTGAATTTTGGGTTCGAAAAGGAAATGAAGGTCGGTTTTGAGGAAACCGTAGGGGGCGCCTTTGGTTTGAGAGTTTAGATTCAGCCAAATGGGCCAAACTGATAGCTTCCATCATGGAATGTGGTTTCAACATCTTTACTTCAGCTTGGAGATCCCCTTTTAACCCACTGATAAAACAACTCATGAAGAACCCTTCCATCAATCCTCTTGTCTTATTGGCCAATTTTTCAAATTGAGTTTGGTAGTCATGGATTGAGGATGTTTGTTGCAGTTTGGTCAAGGCCCCTGTGAAGTCCTCATACTCACTAGGCCCAAATCGGGTCAGTAGTTGGGACTCAAAGTCCTCCCAAGAGAGATTTGGGTTGGAATTACGTAACCACTGGAACCAGTGTAGAGCCTCAGATTCCAAATTGAAGGAAGCCATCTGAACTCGATGATATATGGGAACATTATGAAGTCTAAAGAATTGATCAACCCTACATAACCACCCATCAACATCCTTCCCATTAAATCGAGGGAAGTCCAATTTTGGCATTTTAAAGGATGGGTCATGGTCATTCCTTGTAGAGTTTTCAGCCTGGTGTTCTATTTTGAGTGGTCCCTTATGTAACTTGCTACCCACATCTATCAGTGTTTCTTCTAAGCGAGCGCTAGTGGCCTCATGATCTAGATGAAGACCTTGGACCTCTTCCCTTATGGAGAAAATTGCCAAGTTCAAATTCTCAATGGCTTTTGTTAAGGAGTCCATCTGTTCTAGCTCTTTTTGATGTCCACGGGTACCTTGGGCCATTTTGGAACCTTTTGTGACCAGTTACTAAAATTAGAATTGGGTTTCAGGACTTACTATTTTTAGTAAGTGTCCAAAAAAGTGCTTGGGTGCTATATATCAAAATGATCAGATCGAAGAGGTGGTCACAATGAGCTATATCCCACAACACTACTTTTGGGCACCCCAAACTTTTTTTTTCTCCTATTTTGTCGAGTCTAACGGTGTTTACAATTTTTGATTTTGAGCTACAATGCAAAAGTTGGGTACTGGAGCACTATCTATAATTGGTCTCTGGTCACTCGCTCAATGTTTTGCTCAGCCTAGATAGTCTCTCTGACACTGCTTACCTCACTAGTCTAAAGATTCTCTGTATTGTGTAGGTTACTATTATGATAGTTCTGTTCTGACACTAAAAACTATAATTTCTGACCTGACTGTGCTGACCTGACTGACCTCACTATTACTGCCACTATAAATTTGACTGTTATTCTCCAGACTGTCAACTTAACTGTCACCCTCATATTCTATCCCGAATTCATGCAATGTATGCTATTTTTTTGGTAGAGGATTCCTTTCTCATATGCTCACTTTTGGGAATTTGGAATGCAGGTTTACAAATAGGGAGTTTTGGTTTGTGATTTTGTTGTAGGTTGAAGTTTTAATAGAACTAGGGTATGCTAAGTAAAGGAGTATGTAACACCCATAGGCCCTCTGTTATACCATAGTGATGAACAATAGTGCTCGAACCAATATTTTAGGCCACTACCCAAGGAGGATTCCACACATACCCTTGAGCACACTATCTGCCTCTCTGATAGTACGAGAGGGTAATCATCTGGGATGTTGTGTCCCATGGACTATGGATGATACAAGGCCGATAAGCTTCCTACTGGATAAAATTTTGTTAACCCTAGAATGGTCTCTCGATACACCTGAAGATGCATGGGAGCTCAAGTCCGTGCATGAGTTCTGTCTGAGGCCTGGGTATTGGAGCCTGATCGCCCCTCACTTCACTAGACGTTGTATGGGCTATCTAGCTTAGCCAATAATGATAGATCCTTCATGATATTTTAAAACCCCTGACATAGGGTTTCTACCTACTCAACTAAAAAAGACTATTTTTTTTTTACTGGTATTTGTCTTTTTTTTTGATAATAGTAAAAAAAATTACATGAAAATAATAGAGGATTATACCTAATAGGCAAGAATCATTACTATTGTAGTAGAACTTGGCCCTGGAAAGTGCTCTGATACCACTTGTTAGGATCCTACTATAAAATAAACTCAAATAAACACACTCTCACACAATTGCTTGGAAATAAACTCACATAAACATCATATTAATATTCAGAACAAAATACACATTATAACAAAAATTTGCATAAAGGAACAATCTCACAATAAGATAGAATCGCAGGCCTCTTCGAGGGGGCAACCTCCTTCAACACTTCATTAATTTGCAAAAATATGAATACATTGGTGCCTTCTCGGGTATTTAAAGAGTTCCCTTCCATGGTTGGCTTACATGCAAAATGCCACCTGGATTACATGCATAATGCCACCCGAATTACATGCATAGTGCCACTCGAATTACATGCACAATGCCACTCGAATTACATGCACAAGGCCACCTTACATAACCTATCTACCATGTGTTACATAAAAAGGGTGCCATTTGTCATAGGCACTATATAAGCTAAAACTTAGAACATTACAAAATATTAATCATGGGTACTACCCACGTTATTTAGGAATTATTACATCATGGAAGTTATTACATTAAGGGTTAGGATGGGATCCTAACAAAACACCAACTCTCTAAGCTAGATCAAAGTTTGGTTTAACCTCTCTGATATTTTATGGCTTTTTGTTTGCTTATGTGTGTCTAAAATAAAGAACTTAAAGCACATTTCCATTTGAAAATTGAAAGAATAAAAGAAGAAATAATTAAGCATTTTGCATATCTTAGATCTCTTTTTAGATTTTGACTAGGCATTGCTAGGAACAGTGGCTTATGCCTATAAATTTTTCCCTATAATCCAACATGCTAGACATTGTATGTTGTTTTCTTACTTTGAGTCCCTACTAGAGGCCACAACTGCACGAAATAAAGTGTACTCATACAAATCATAGTATTTCATGCATCTTTCTGAATATTGAAACGTATTTTTCCACTTAGGCATATAGGAAATAATCATTGTTGCTTTATGATGCACTTTATGTTACACAATATTAAAATTAACACCACACATGCACATATAATTTAAACATTAGGGAGTTGGATTTCATCACCAACCCTCAATTTAGTCCAGTGACGTTAGAATTCATATCCTTCCACTGGTTTACCCCTAGAGATTCTTAGAAATGGATTGAGAAACTTACTTATAGTGATACTAAGTTACTTGTTCTCAAACTATCTCCCACTATTGGAACAATCATTGGTTTCGAGTGGAAGAGCTAGGTGAACCCCCCACTAGGACTTCAACAGTGCACCCTAGCTTCTTTTGAGAAAATCATGTTTGGCACGGGTGTACTTGATTTTAAATATGGATGAGTCTTCTCATTCTTAATATAAGAATAAAAATAAGAAATAAAAAAAACAACCAAAAATCATGTTTGGCATGGGTGTACTTGATTGTAAATATGGATGAGTCTTCTCATTCTTAATACAAGAACAAAAATAATAAATCAAAAGAACACAAAAACATACCAAATAGTTTAGGGCACACTTAAATCAATAATCAAGATGAACATATGTTTGGTATTGTGTGGCTATTCCTAAATTGCAACTCAAATGATCAATTTATAGATGAAATGGTCAAAAAAAGAAGTAAACACCCTTGGTTTAATATCGAGGGAGATACTAAAGCAACTCATACCCATAGGCAGAGTCATAGTAACATTGAATGACCTACTCATAATACCATGGGACATAGCTACACGAGCCTAAGGGGTGATAACTCAACCCTTGGGGAATCTCCTCGAGAAACCCCAGGTAGGGAACCACATCATACAAAGTCACATAAAAAAGAGAGGCTTCATAACCATCATCATTAAGAAGACATGAGGAGACTTCGAGGGCCTCCTATAAACACATAGAAACATCTCAAAGGCATGAGGAAGCTTCAAGGGCTTCCTCCTCACATGGACATAAAGAAGGTTATAAAACCCATTCTTCACATAGGGATGACAAGACTACTACATATCCATTCCCATGGAGAAAACATATCACCACAAAGCCCTCTTCATCAAGAAAGTAAGCAAGAGTTGCAACACCTCAAGATTCACAAGAAACATATGAAATAGGTCTGCCCACTGAAGAGCAAGAAACTATAGCTACATGTAGTCATGGGAATCAGATAGAAGAGACCCTTCACACAAAAGGAAATATTCTTGTATAATATGACCTCATAGGAGTGAATGGCACCCCATAGGATCAGCCATAGGAAAAAAGATAGCTAGATAGGTTGGATCAGTTTCCTATGTGACCAACTCAAATAATTGTAGCTATTGAAAACTCTAAATCTGGAAGCTCACGAACTGTGACTTCTAAGTACACCTCTAAATATAGGGGTACCTCAGAGTGACCCTGTAGTAGAAGTATGGATTT
Organism: Wollemia nobilis; assembly: GCA_028583015.1. Classification (NCBI taxonomy): domain Eukaryota; kingdom Viridiplantae; phylum Streptophyta; class Pinopsida; order Araucariales; family Araucariaceae; genus Wollemia; species Wollemia nobilis. Next base: position 10,284,853 of record JAQPPZ010002832.1, on the reverse strand, counting down.
TTATCATAGGGATACTCAATAGTACACTAAAAAAGTCACATTAGCTAGCAAGAGTATAGGTACAACAAAAACCTCCTCAAGGAATCTGTGAGTCAAGACAACAAGAACAAAGTCATATAAACATGAGTCTTCTATGATAGCATAAATTTACTATGTGAGACAATTATAAAATGTGTTACATAAGGAGCGAGAGCTATTGGAAGCTCTCAAAAAAGATAAACAAAAAGAAAGACTCTTGCACCAACATGAGCATCTCTTAAGAGAGCAAGCTGAGTGGCTAGCTCTTAGCAATTTACAAAAAAATGGTGGTGAACACTAAATAACTAGATGCACTGACTCACCTAAGGAGAGGCGCACTAGATTAGATATCGCACAATGAAACCACCCACCAAACCAAGAATGAAATCTGACTAGTGGGGAAAGGGTAAACATAAAAAACCAAGATCACAATCCCGAGTCCCCTCATAGGAGGGAGAAAATTAGAAAAATCAAATGGATAGAGAGTTACCTACATTGCCACTATGAGTAGGCCTACAAGATGAGGAAATACGTGCATCAAAGGCATTTAAAGAAATTTATAAAAATATAAAAGCCTTTGAGAAACAAGAGGCAATTGGGAACTCGCCAACATTGAGTAAAATACACAACCAACCATTGTGCCCATCAATTCCTAGCCCTCCACATACTAAGCACTTTGAGATGCCTAGGTTATAAAAATATAAGGGTGAAGAGGATGCACAAGAGCATGTCACCAATTTTATCAACACATGTTTTCATCTTGAAGACAATAACACTCTCATGCTAAGGACATTCATAATGATATTTTTAGGTGCTACCACTCAATGGTTCAACCAACTACCTAAGAATAGCATAACCACATTTGAACAACTAATAAACACATTCCTAAAGTGTTCCTCCTTTAGTTCTAAGAATAAGGTGAACCTTTCGTACCTGGCCAACTTGAAATAGTATGATGATGAGCCAACAATGGATTATGGGAATAGATGGAGAAAAGTCATGGTAAAATTATCATTCTCCATTCCCATAGAAGAGATCATTCACATGTTCACCAAAATTTGTTCTAAACACATCTCCCTCTTGCTATAACTTCAATATTATCCTTCATTTGAGGAAGCTTTGGTGCAATCCAAACTCATTTAGGATATCAAATTAGATGAGGAAACTATCAAACTCCAAAAAAAAAAAGAGTGAAACAAGAATGGTAAGAATGACAAGTACAAGTAGAAGCAGGGCAACCCTGATCTAGTCAATCAATTTGTATTGGCTACACCTAAGGATGGGGGTAGACAACAACCCTAGAACTATCAAGCACATCCCCCTCCAACCAATTATGATCAAAGGAACAATCAGGGGAAAAACAAAGAACGCAAGCAACGTCGCTATTTCATGCATTTGACAGAATCAATTCAATAAATATTTAATCAGTTGATCAAGGCCTATAGGATCATATTTTTTGATATATCTCTTATATATCCCAACCATCCTAATCCAAAATGATATAGGGAAGATCAATTTTACCCTTATCACAGGATACCGGGGCATGACATTGAGGCTTGCATTGGTTTTAAGCATCAAGTGCAAAACATGAATGAGGTGGGAGAACTCAAAGTTGACAACCCACTAGCTTCTAATAATAGATACATGGGCATATACAGAAACCCATTTCCCAATCATGAGGCCCCTAGGGAGCAAGGGGTCTAAGTAAATTAGGTCCAAGATGATATACCTACCCACATATGCATTGGGATGGTTGAGATTGTTAATATAGCAACCAAGACTAGATAGTATGGTCAACCACAACCTCCTACAACTCCCATGAATGTCCTGACTGCACCTAGGCATAGGTAGTACAACCTTCCAGGTCCACCAAAGTGACCTATGGTAATTATCTAGAGTATATTGGAGCAAAACCTACAGATAAATCTAGATAATCTATCCATCTATGAGCTCATACAATAGTCCAAAAAGTATAGGGATACTTTAATGGAAATTTTAAGGATAATTGAGCTCAAACCACAAGATGCGAATACATTCACTCATTTTGTGGGACAAGTACAAGAATTCCAGGAACCTATAATTTGATTCTATGATTATGAGATTATTATAGTGCCTACTACCTTACCAGACCCTCTGTTGAACATTGTGGTGGCAATAAATGACTTAGCTTTCAAGAGGGTCTTGGTCAATACAGGTTCATCAATAAACATCATTACAACAATAATAGAGCACCTTAAGATCCCCAAGTCCAATATCATTTTAGGAGCCTACACATTAAGAGCTTTTAATAATGCTTTATGCAATACTATGGGAACGATAGTCCTACCCATCAATGTGGGGCACAAGACCATCCCTATGATGTGTCATGTCTTGGAATGGGATATGCAGTACAACATCCTCCTAGGGCATCCTTGGATAAGGTCCATTAAGTGTGTTCCTTTGATCTTGTACTAGTGTGTCAAGTATGTGCATGAAAAAAAAGCCTATGTGGTCCTGGTCGATGAAGAGCCTTTTAAATACGTCCATCAGGTGGAAATTCTAGGATAATTTATAATTCCTTCTACTCACATGTACATAGAACCTTTATATCCAACCACACAATTAGATAACAAAGACAAAAGTGTAAGAAACTACCCATGTACATCAACACCTCTTGGTGCACTTAAAATAGTTAATGCTTCCAAAGTACCATAAAAATCAAAACCAAAATACAATCAAAAGCTAAAGGCACCCTTAGTCGAGGAAGAAAGGTCCAAGGAAGTTCCAACTGTAGCCATTGCCGAAATACCAAGTCCTATGGAAGAAGGAGATATTCAATATCAAGATGAAGATAGTGATTACCATCCCACTTCGCCAGTATCATCTGTAGGTTCATCCATGTTGCATGCATCAATACACTTGGAAATCATAGGCATAGGGGATTACCTTATGTAGATACCACCAGTGGAAATAGTGGTTCCACTTGGAATCCCTCCCAACCAAACCAATTTTGTCTATGCCAGCCTAGACTGTGCCCATAAGTCTTTAGACTTAGAAGAGGATTGTGACAAATTATTCATGGTCAATGTTCATTACCTCTATGATCTTGAGTTTACTCTAAGATACTTTGAGCATTACCATTGGCATGGCTATGGCCTTGGTATATATGATCAGGGGTGTAGGCAGACATACGAGCCACAATATCAGCTTCCCTCTGACATGTTTGGGTTGGGCTATTATATTGGAGGTCGATATGACTCTCTTGCAATAGCATTAGATATATTAAGCTTAAATTTAAGAGAAAATATTGATTTAATTCCTTATCACCACCTAAGAACAAGAAATTTGAGCAACAGAAAAGTTGCCACGGTGAATGGACCACCACCAAAAATTTATCATTCAAACATCTCAATTGATTCCACCCCAATAAGGTACAACTCATAGGATGATAATAATGGATATGAATCAAGTGATTATGAGGTTCAACTTGTCTTAGCCTACCATGGGCCTCAGTATTTACAAAGATTCACATGGTCCATCCACAATGAGAGTGGATACATATTGGATGAAAGTGACTATGAATCAAAAGACTAAATAAAAAGAGCCTCCTTAGGCCTGAGTCATCAACCCCCAAATTTGGAGCAAGATATAAGTGCAAATGGATTATTCATAAGTGACAAATAATATAAAGATGAAATGGAGATGGCCTACATGGGGCCAAGGCATGAGCCCCTTGTCTTAGGGCCACATACCAATGCTAATAGTTTTTGGATAAGCGATGATGATTATGACTCCAAAACTAAGATGGCTTATCTTGGGCCTTGCCACTTGTGGCAAGTCGACATGCTGGTAGATAGAGGTAGCACTTTGTGCCATAGACCCTTATCTATGGTTTTTTGGGAGACCTATTGACCTAGTTGCCATTCACCAAATGGTCAATCCCTCTCTGCCTACATTTAGAGAGTGGTTAGAGCCCAATGATCCTATTATCTATCGTACTCATGGGCCACATCCAAAAATTTCCATTCCTCAAGAGCCTCATAGTAGGTATGGAAGGGAAACCTCTGAGATAAGACTGCACCCATGTGGTTCTAGAGATTCATCCCATCTGTCAACATGATCTCCATTGATTTAGCCACTCCACTTCATAATCCAGTAGATCTTGCCAAATCATTGCATCTTGATGTAGACACTATCAATTAGGATCACATTGATTCACCCATAGAGACTAAAGACCTCTTCCACAATGAAGAGATGTTACAGCCATTCCATTTTGCATCAGGTTGTGCATATTAAGTCTTCCATGTTGGTTTGGATTCAGAGTCAGTAGGTCCTATAAATCTCACCAATGACATTCACTTGATACCCACACCTTATAAATTAGATTATGGATCACATATGTCTATAGAAGTGACTTTTGAGGTTTACATTAGCAATGATCCTACCCAACCAATAAAATTCAAGTTTGGAGAAATTCTATCTCCAGAGGAACAAGCCATCCTAATTCCTCTCCTCAAAGAGAGGACAAATATTTTTTCTTGGACTTAGAAAGACATGCCAGGGATAGATCCAAATTTAGTCATTCATAACCTTTCATTGGATCCCATGAAGAAGCCAGTCAAGCAAAATCTGAGGGAAATGCATCCAACCATCACTTTGATGGTGAAGAAAAAATTGTAAAAACTACTAGATGCAGTGTTCATAGTTTCTATCGACTACCCTGAATGGGTGTTAAACATGGTACCCATGGGGAAACCTGACAAAAGATTTTGTATCTACATAGACTTCAAATATTTAAATAGGGCAACACCAAAGGATTCATTCCCATTTCCAAACATAGATGCTCTTGTAGATGCAACCGTAGGTCATGAGATGCTCTCCCTAATGGATGGTTTTTCTAGATACAACTAGATTCAGATTAAGCATGAATATCAACTTAAAATTTCTTTTATTACTTCATGGAGAACATTTTGTTACAAAGTGATGCCATTCGATCTCAAAAATACTAGTGCCACATATCAATGGGTCATAACATACATATTACATGACTATATGCATAAGATCTTAGAGGATTACATGGATGAATTATTGTCCAAGTCCCTATTGCGGCAAGAGAACATTAAAGTCCTTAGAAAAGTCTTTGATCACCTTATAGAATACAATGTCCGATTGAATCCTAAGAAGTGTGTATTTGGTGTAACTTTTGGAAAGCTTTTGGGATTCATCATATCCAAGAGAGGCATTGAATTCAATCCTACAAAGGTAAAGGCTATATTGGAAATAACCGCCTCTACCAACATTAGGGAGCTAAGGAGCCTACAAGGCAAGATATCATCCATCAAAAGATTCATCATGCAATTATCAGACAAATTCTAACCTATGAATAAGTTTCTACACAAGGAGGTCCCCTTTCATTGGGATGAATAATGCCATCAAGCCTTTGTAGAGATCAAAACTTATCTAGAAACACCACCAGTATTGGCTCCACAAATGCCAGACATACCATTTTTACTATATATCGACTATTGATTTTGTATTGGGCACCATGTTATCCCAAAATAATGCACAAGAAAAGAGCAAGTCATATATTACATTAGTCGCACCTTGGTGAGTTATGGGCTAGGATATGTGTATGTCAAAAAATTGCATATAGTAGTGGTCTTTTCAACTTAAAATTTGTAAAACTACATGTTGAGCCATACAACGTACATCATATAAAAAAAAAATCCTTTGTAGTACATGATGAGCAAGACATATCACAATACACGTACCACAAAGTGGATCATGCTATTGATAGAATTTGATCGAGAGTTCATAAGCCAAAAGTCCATCAATGAAAAAGTCATAGAAGATAAATTAGCAGAGGTTCCTCTTCAAGATAACAAGCCTCTCAGCATAGAATTGTCTGATAATGTAGTCTTTGCATTATCAGATCTGCCAGAAATTGAAGAGCCTAAGAAAGAAAGAGACATGTCATTGTTCTTTGGTGGATCAAAGTGTGAACAAGGGGATGAAACATGGATTGTATTTATCACACCAAATGGTGTTCCATTACCATTATCATTCAAACTAGACTTCCCATGTACAAACAACAACACAAAATATGAAGCATTGATCTTGGAACTCCAAATAGCTATAGCAATGGGAATTAAAATATTGAATATCTTTGGTGACTCCGTGCTCATAGTAAACCAGGTCAAAGGACTTTTTCAATGCAGATGCCACTCCTGAAGACTTACAAGGAACTTGTTGACACCTATCTAGCCTAGCTGGAATGGTATGACATTGAGGCAATCCCTCAGATGCCAAATAGATTTGCAGACATCATGACATCTTTGGTATCTTTAATTCCTTATAATATGTCTACTGATTTTACAACTATTCATGTGAAAGTGATTTTGCACTTAGCAACATGCCGAGAAGCTTTTGACAATCAAGAATATATACACATGATCAACATAGAACCAAATTAGGATTGGTCCTTCGTAGCTAGAGAAATCTTGCAAATGGAACCTTGGGGGTCTTTGATCTTCCAAGGACCTATGTAGTGTGGTGCAACCATACACCATATATTTTTTCCTCAATCTATGTTCACTAGCTCAAAAATATAGGAAAAGCAAGTTGTATTTTCTATAGAAGTTGTGGTTTATCAAGATTAGCTTTCCCAACTATGGGACTTCTTGAAACTTGGAATAGTACCTCAAGGTTTGTCATATACTAAAGGGTGAAAATTCAAATAGAAAGAAACAATATACATATTTCAAGGATAAATCCTCTACAGACGAGGATATGATGGAGTATTACTCCATTGTCTTGAGCCCTAGGAAGCAACCTAGGTAATTTCACAAGCTCACAACGACACATGTGGCGATCACTTTAGTGGCATGGCCATCGTTAAGTGCATCTTGAGAATGGGTTACTATTGGCCCACCATGAAAAAGTACTACTGCAATTATGTCAAGAAATGCATTAAGTGCCAGAATCATGCAAATATAATGCACTTACCATCGCAAGCCTTGCAACCCATCCAGGCAGCATGGCCATTCTCATAGTGAGGACTAGACTTGATTGGGAAGATCTCACCCCCATCCTTAGGCTGACACACATTCATCATAACAGCCATTGAATGCTTCAATAAATGGGTTGAAGTGATCCCATTAACATCGATAATTAGACCGAGGATTGTGGAGTTTATACTCCAAAATATCATAAGTCATTTTTGGGTCCCTTCGAAGATAATATCGAATAATGGGCCATATTTCAAGAACAAAAATGTGCGTTATTTAATGAACAAATACCATATTCAACATAGTTTTTCAATGCCTTACTATCCACAAGCAAATGGGCAAGTAGAAGCCTCAAAAAAAACAATAGTCTTCATCTTGAGGAAGACAGTGTAAGAAAATCACAAGGATTGGCACATGTAGTTGCCTCTTGCACTATGGGCATACATGAATAGTATATAGATACCCACTAGGGCAACACCATTTTCACTAGTGTATGGCACTGAGGTCATCATGCCACTAGAGTTAGAAATTCCAACTCTACGCATAGTATTAAAGGACTACATAGATGATGATGTCACATGGCAAGGCTGCCTTGATTAGTTGATGCTTCTTGATGAACGATGAGTCAATGCTTTAGAGCATCTTCATGTTTACCAAGATTGCCTTGCATGAGCTTACAATAGTAAATTCCACCTAAGATAATTCAAGGTTGGAGATCTAGTGCTCAAATAAAACCAATAGAATTCAAATCTACTATTGCATCTGTGAGACAAGTTCACAGAAAATTGGATAGGCCTATACATTATTTCACAAAGAGTTGGGCCTGGAGCATATCACATTATATCACTAGATGGTTTTGAAGAGCTTGAACCTATCAATATCATACACTTGAAGGTATTCTACACATAAAACACAAAAATATTCAAATATGTCATAAAACACAAAAACATTCAAAATATGTCATAAAACACAAAAACATTCAAATATGTCAAAAATATAAAAATTTCAAATATGTCAAAAACACAAAAACATTCAAATATGTCAAAAATACAAACAAATCATAAAAACATAAAAAATAAAATCCAATAAAAATGCTCCAAGGGCATCCAAGCCGCTTGGTCAAAATCAAATTCAAAATGCTCCAAGGACATTCAAGCTGCTTGGTCAAAATCAAATCAAAATGCTCCAATGGCATCCAAGCCACTTGGTCAAAATCAATTCAAAATGCTCCAAGGGTATACAAACCGCTTGGTCAACTCCAAATCAAAAATCTCCAAGGGTACTTCATGCTACTTGGTCAAAATCAAAAAGCTCCAAGGGTACTTCATGCTACTTGGTCAAAAACCAAAAAGCCCCAAAGGCACAATAATCCCTTTGGTCAAATTAAACAAAATACAAAACAACATAAAATCAAAAATACAAAAACAATTGCATCTCATATATTACATCCACATAATTGCATTACATTTTCACATCAATTACATTGGCATATGTCATGAGAGCCTTAAAAAGTTATGCCACAGCTTGTATCACAAACCATTCAAAGCCATACCTCCATCAACACGTGTGTAATTGTGTTTTTCAAAACAAACATTATTTGTTGCTATATATAATATACTAAGGTTTTTTTGGTTATTCAACCACACCTAGTGATCTTATCAACTTTTGTGGAAAACCATATTGGTCAGTAGAGAATAATGTCTAGTGGTGACAAGGCCTAGCATATCTCAGGATCCCACTACTAATTACAAATACTAAATTCTAGTTGGTAAATAGGAATATGAAAACTACAAAGTGGTCTAGGTTACCAAAAGTAAAAAGGAACTTCCTTGCTTATCCCCTTGTGCAACCAGTTTAAAGGTGCTAAGAATTGGAAAAAGGACAAGTTCTGCCCTACCTAGAAATCAATGATTATCATCACTACATACATCCCTTGATTTCATAAAATAAGAAAAATCCTGAAATAAAGCCAAATTCAAATATCAAAAAGTTCAAATTCTTCAAAAATCAAACATCAACGCCCAAAGTCAGTTCAAAATATCAAAAGAAAAATAAATAGTGATTATCATCACTCCAAGAATCCCTTGCTCTAAAAAAAAAGTAAGTAAAAAATAAATAGTGATTTTTATCACTAAATATGAGCAAGTATCCCAAGTCATAATGAAGAAAAAATGAAATAGAACTTGAATCCTTGGAATTCTCAGCATTGCACAAAACTAGAAGGAGAAATCCTTATGCATGATGATATGCCTATCACAAAAGCTCCTGGTATTTGTATAGACCAATGTTTGAATGTGGATGAGCTAGCTTAGGTAACTCAAAACTACCTAGTGCTATAGTCCAACTGAGTCCAACATAAGAATAATATGAACACTTGAGGATCCTCGATCTTAGCAATGGGTTGAAAGAATCCTGTCTGACATCAGAGGAAATGCATAGGTTCTTTCTAAATATATTCATTTGCACACATATGGAGAATGAGTATCTAGGACCATGATGAAATCCCAATATTCAAAATCCTTAAATTATTAGTACATAGTCATTGATAGGGTAACTAGAGTGTTTGGATCTTTGAAAAGCCCAAAAATTCTTACATAGCAACAAATCATATCATTATTCACACCATCACTTTCTTTATTACATTCTATAAATTAGGGGGTATCAACATAGTAGGACATATACTACATATTTATTAGAAATATTATATAGATGGCCACTGACTACTTTATATATTTTAATTTATAGAAACTTATCGAGAAAATACATCTCACACCATCTCATCTCATTCTTATGATAAGAGTGATTATTTAAATTCATGATTAATTTTTTTACTTTATGTGGTATCACCCATTAATATTTTCAATTTCATATGCATTCCTTATGTTTTAAGTGATTAGAGCATACAGGTTCATTCATACCATCCCATCACATAAGTTGATGCATACAATTAAAGCAAAATTAAACATTGCATTTAATAATAACATCGCATCCATAAACACAAAAACTAAATCACCAATTATTACATCATACAGCACATCATAAAACATATATGCAATATCCATTTGCATACAATCATAAATTCATCATTTATCAACTCAAAATACATCACATCATATCATCAAAACATATAACCATCTACACATCCATATAAGCATCTACAATATCATCTATCATCTAACATATACATCAAGTCATCATAATGCCATCATTACATCACATCATAAAATAAAATAACAATAAAAACATGAGCAATAAACGATAAATATAATGAGTCATAATGCAAAGATATCATAAAAGTATGTGTGTCAATTCCATTTATGTACAAAAATGCCTGTGGGCTAAAATCATATAGGTCAGCTGACCTCAAAAATGAATAAAAACCAAGTGAACCATCAATCAAATACTAGACCTGTGCCCCATTCAACACTGTCCTCTGTGGATGGATCTCTGGGAGAATGGTGTGAGCTAGACACCGATGGTCTCTCAGTATGAGTCTGGATCCCATGACTAGGCCGAATGGAATATTGCCTTGCTGTAGAGCTTCTATTGACCTATGACCCACCTATGGCTGCTCTCTCCCTAGGGATGGCTCCTAGCTTCCTGATCTACCTCGAGAGAGTGACAATATGGGTTACATCCTCAGTAATATATACATCACTCTCATCTAGAAAACCCTATAAACAACTAATATCATCCTCAAGAGCTACCCTCAAAGGACCCTCAGGAGTAGGAGGAGAAACAACAACCTATATTCAAGCAGCTCCTCCCATAGTTGCCTACAAAGACTATATCTACTCTAAAAAATACACTATAATGGTATCCCACTAAGCTATTATGGCATCATGTTGTTGTACCTTTATCTTTGCTGACTAGATCTCAGCCTCCACATCATGTAGCTATGCCCTAAGAGGAGAATCTCTCTCCTTAGGCTCCATCTCTTTGACCTCTTCAGGAACATCCTGCTCCTCCATTGTCACCTGCTCTACCTACTGACTCCATGTCTTAGTCCTAGCACAAACCCTACACCCCGATGGATCTGACCCATCTCCACCATCATCCTCTTAGCATAGAATACCCTCACCACACCACATCAGGTCATCCCACCACTATTAAAACACATTTGTGACTCCACCAACTACTCTAGGATCAATAGTTGGGACATCCTCCTTATTAGCTAGATTTTTAACCTGTCGAGGAGAGGTCTCTCTCTGCTTCGATGTGCCTATATAGAAATGGTACTAGTGGCACATCCTACTATAGCCCATACTGATGAAGAACTTGATATTAGAAGTACTTCCTAATTTTGATCTTGTGACTGATGAGCCATCGCTTGTGCTGCATCCTAGCAGTAAAGATATCAGGGTCATCCCAAGTAGGACACTCATGATACGAGTGTCACATAACATCTCTAGCTCGAATTCTAGTGAAAGTATCAGTATAATGAGGAAACTCCCCTAAAAAAGTGTGGCTCTTGCACTCCTCACTCCTTGTAGCACATCTAGGACCATAGCACTACATCCATCTATCCATAGTTGTGATCTTAATAGGAAGCCCCTTATGGTGATCTACCCTAATGTGCTTCCATCCCTAGATCTACAAGATCCAACTATAGGTGATGCTAAAATGACCCCTTCAATAGATGTGGTATAGCTCATCATAAAACTAAGACAATAGAGACCTTCCCTACGCATAGATGATGGGCACCTCACTATCCATCAAGTCCTGAACCATCACAAGGAGGTTCCAAGGGAACCTCAATCCTAAATAATCTAGGATAATGATGTTGTTGATGACCATCAGCAACATGGCATGCCTCACTATGAAAACATGCTCTCAATTGCTTAGGTTTGAGGTTCCCTTGGAACCTCCTCATGATGGTGCAAGACCTTGTGGATATTAAGGAGCCTATAATATATGCATGGGGTAGATTTCTATTGGCTCAGTGCTATGATTATTTGTACCACATTCATCAATGGGGATGTGTCAGCATTACTTGTAGTTTGATCTTATAGGTTTGGGGATGAGAGCACATTAAGGTAGATCACCCTAAGGGGATCCTAGCTAATATTACATTTATTGAGGCTGGAAGATAGTGCTATGCTGCTAGATGGCCTCAAGAGCATGAGTGTAAGAGCCACACTTTTTTAGGGGAGCTATGATGCTTTTACAATATTGTTGGCCATATATGTCGTGTGGCGACTGTACTATGAGTGCACAGTTTGGGATGATCTAGCTAGTTTTACTACTAGGACACGATGTGAGTGATGGATTGTTGGCTATAATATTGTCATCCAAGAGTATTTATTCTACTCTTAGGTTCTTCATCAGTATGTATTGTAGTAGGGTGTGCCCTTGGTACCATTCTTATATAGGTTCCTCACAATATAGAGGGACCTACCTCCACGATAGGTCATAGAGCTTGCATATGATGAGGATGCCCTAGTCATAGACCCTATAATGGTTGGGGTAGTTATAGAGGCTTACTCTCATTATTGGGGTGATCGTATGTGGCATGACATTAGTAGTATAGGGTGCGAGGATGATGGTGAGGGTGAAGACGTAGATCCAATAGGATGCAAGGTTTGATCTAAGACCGAGGTATGGGATCAGCCAGTAGAGTAGGTGGCAATAGAGGATCTTGATGTTCTTGAGGAGGAGTTAGAGACCAAGGAGAGAGAATCTTCTCTGAGAGCACAGGTACATGAGGTTGAGGCTGAGCTCCAAGCTACTAAGATATAGGTACAATAGTGAGATTCTATGATTAAGCAGCTCACAGCATAGATACAGGCTTTATAGACTACAATTGGTGGTGGCAATGTCAGGATGCACTTTTTTGTTCCTACTTCTACACCATAGGAGGTTCTAGTAGTAGGCTCAGGGGCAGAGGTGGGATAGCTTTAGTCCTTTTTTGATGAGCATGAGGAGCATATCCAAGGACTTGTGGATCATGTTACCCTCCTTTAGATGTAACTTAGGAGGCATGGTATTGTCCCTAAGGATCCAATAGGTGCAAGTGGTTCATAGGTCAGTGGGCACTCTACCTCAAGGTAGTCTTCTATCCATCCTAACCAGTAGACCTGATCTCAAACAGAGATACCTACATGCTCATGTCAATCGACTCGTGATACTACCAAAAGAGAAGGTGGCACTAGAGGAGATGGCGTAGGGGGCTAAGGCCTAGCACTTGATTGATGTTCTACTTGGTTCTTGATCCATTTTTGAGGTCGACTGACCTACATGACTATAGCCCACGGGCATTTTTGTATATCCATTGGACTTGATACACATACTTTTATGATAGATTTGCCTTTTATGACTCATTATGTGTATCGTTTATTGCTTATGTTTTTGTTGTTATTTTGTTTTATGATATGATGCGATGATGGTATTATGATGATATGATGAATATGTTAGATGATAGATGATATTTTAAGATGCTTAGATGGATGTGTAGATGCTTATATGATTTGATGATATGATGCGATGTATTTTGATGATGAATGATGAATTTATGGTATGCAAATGGATATTGCCTATATGTTTTATGATGTGGTTTATGGATGATTAATGACTTGTTTTCGTGGATGCAAATGTTATTGTTAAATGCATGTTTAATTTTTGCTTTAATTATATGCATCTAACTCATGTGATGGAATGGTATAAATGAACCTGTATGCTCTAATCATTTAAAACATACGAAATGCATATGACGTTGAGAATCTTAATGGGTGATACCACAAAAAGTTTAAAAATAATCATGAATTTAAATAATCACTTCTATCATAAGAATTGATTAAGTATTCATATATGAGATGTAATGGTGTGTAATGTATTTTCTTAATAATTTTCTGTAAATTAAAAGATATAAAGTAGTCAGTGGTCGTCTATATACTATTTCTAATATATATGCGGTATCTGTCCTACTATGTTGATACCCCCTAATTTATAGAATCTTATAAAGAATATGGTGGTGTGAATGATGTTATGATTTGTTGCTATGTAAATTTTTTTGGGGCTTTTCGAAGATTCAAACACTCTAGTTCCCCTATCAACAACTGTCTACTTACCACTTAGACTTTTGAAAAGTAATGCTTTTACCATGGACCTAGTTTTTCATGATCTTTGTGTGTGCATGTGATTGTATATTTTGAGTTAGAACTCAAGCATTTCCTCCGATGTCAGGTGGGATTCTTTCAGCCCATTGCTAAGATCAGGGATTCTCAAGTGTTCATCTCATCCTTATGTTGGACTTAGTTGGACTATACCACTAGGCAATATTTGGTTACCTAAGCTAGCTCATCCACATTCAAACATTGGTCTACACAAATGCATGAAGCAATTGTAATAGACATATCATCATGCGTAAGGATTTCTCCTTCCAGTTTTGTACAATGCTTGAGAATTCCAGGGATTCAAGCTTTATTCCCTTCTTTTTGGCTTCTTTTTGGCTTTGGATTTTTGCTCATATGTAGTGATGAAAATCACTTGTTTATTTTTATTGATTTTTTTCTTTGAGCGAGGATTTTTTTGTAGTGATGATAATCACTATTTATTTTGCTCATTCCGAGTGATGAAAATCACTGTTTATTTTTATTTGGTTTTTTCCTTGAGCTTGTTTTTTTTTGTATTTTGAATATATGATTTGTGTATCGGATTTTTGCTTTGAAATCTGGACTGTATGCTTGGCCTTTTGAATATGTACTTTGCTTTGGTATTTTTCTTGTTTTTATTTAAGCAAGGGATTTTGATAGGGTAAAGCTTGTCCTTTTGCCAATTCTCAGCACCTTTAAACCGGTTGCATAGGGGGATAAGCAAGGATAATCCTTTTCGCTTAAGGTAACCTAGACCGCTTTGCAGCTTTCATCTTTTCCTTGTACCAGCTAGGATTTTAGTTTTTCAATTAGTGACGAGATCTTGAATATCCAAGGCTTTATCATAGCTAGGCCTTATTTTCTACTAATCAAAGTTGTTTTCCTCAAAATTTGATAAGATTACTAGATTTGGTTGACTAACCGAAAAGCCTTAGTATATTATGTATAGCAACAAATAATGGTTGTGTTGAAAAACACAATTACACACATGTGGATGGATATGGATGACTTGTGCGACAAACTATGGTATCACTTTTAAGACTCTCATGACATATCTTGTAATGTATGTGAAAATGCAATGCAATGATGTGGATGCAAAATGTGAAGTGCAATTGTTTTTGTATTTTTTATTTTATGTTGTTTTTGTATTTTTGATTAATTTGACCAAAGGGCTAATGATGCCTTTGGGGCTTTTGTTATTGATTTTGACCAAGCGGTATGAATTACCCTTGGAGCCTTTTTTATTTGATTTTTGACCAAGCGGCGTGAATTACCCTTGGAGCCTTTTGAATTGATGTTTGACCAAGCGGTGTGAATTACCCTTGGAGCCTTTGATTTGATTGTTTGACCAAGCGGTATGAATTACCCTTGGAGCCTTTGATTTGATTGTTTGACCAAGCGGTATGAATTACCCTTGGAGCCTTTGATTTGATTGTATTTTTGAAATTTTATGCTTTTATGATTTGTTTGTGTTTTTGACATATTTGAATGTTTTTGTATTTTATGACATATTTGAATGTTTTTTATTTTTGACATATTTGAATGTTTTTGTGTTTTTATGACATATTTGAATGTTTTTGTGTTTTATGAAATATTTGACTGTTTTTGTGTTTTATGAAATATTTGAATGTTTTTGTGTTTTTATGTGTAAAATGCCTTTAAGTGAATGATATTGAGAGGTTCAGGCTCTTCAAAACCATCTAATGATATAAGGTGATATGCTCCAGGCCCAACTCTATGTGAAATCATGTATGGACCTATCCAGTTTACCATGAACTTATCTCGTAGATGCGGTGGCAGATTTGAATTTTGTTGGTTTTCTTTGAGCACTAGATCTCCAACCTTGAATTCCCTTAGGTGGACTTTACTATTGTAAGCTCACGCAAGGTGATCTTGGTAAACATGGAGATGCTCTAAAGCATTGACTTGGTGTTCATCAAGAAGCATCAATTGATCAAGGTGGCCTTGTCGCGCAACTTCATCATCTATGAAGTCTTTTAGTGCTATGCATAGAGTCGGGATTTCCAACTCTAGAGGCATGATGGCTTCAATGCCATATACTAGTGAAAATGGTGTTGCCCCAGTGGGCATCCGTATACTAGTCCTGTATGCCCATAGTGCAAGAGGCAATTGCATGTGCCAATCCTTGTGATTTTCTTGCACTGTCTTCCTCAAAATGGAGACTATTATTTTGTTTGAGGCTTCTACTTGCCCGTTTGCTTGTGGATAATAAGGCATTGAAAAAATATGCTGAATATGATATTTTTTCATTAAAGCATGCATATTTTTGTTCTTAAAATATGGCCCATTATCCGATATTACCTTAGAAGGGACCCCAAAATGACTTATGATATTATGGAGTATAAACTCCACAATCCTTGGTCTAGTTGTTGATGTTAAGGGGATCGCTTCTACCCATTTAGTGAAGTATTCTATGGCTATTATGATGAATGTGTGTCGGCCTAAGGATGGGGGTGAGATCTTCCCAATCAAGTCTAGTCCCCATTGTGAAAATGGCCATGCTGCCTGGATGGGCTGCAAAGCTTGTGATGGTAAGTGCGTTAGATTTGCATGATGTTGGCACTTACTACATTTCCTGACATACTCGCAGTAGTCCTTTTCCATTGTGGGCCAATAGTAACCCATTCTCAAGATGCGCTTAATGATGGCCATGCCACTAAAATGGCCTCCACATGTTCCATCGTGAGCTTGTGAAACTACCCAAGATGTTTCCTAGGGCTCAAGACAATGGAGCAATACTCCATCATATCCTCGTCTATAGAGGATTTCTCCTAGAAAAATGTATCTTGTTACTCTCTATTTAAATGTTCACCTTTCAGTATGTGATAAACCTTGAGGTATTATTCCGAGCTTCAGGAAGTCCCATAGTTGGGAAAGCCAATCTTGATAGGCCACAACCTCTATAGAATAGACAACTTGCTCTTCCTGCATTTTTGAGGTAGTGAACATGGATTGAGGAACAACTCTATGGTATATGGTCACACCACACTCTATGGGTCCTTGGGAGATCAATGACCCCCAAGGTGCTTGTTTGCAAGAAACCTCTGGCTATGAAGGACCAATCCTGATTTGGTTTGATGTTGATCATGTTGATTGATTCTTGATTGTCAAAAGCTTCACGATGTATTGCTGAGTGCGAAAGCACTTTCACATGAATGGTTGTAAAATCAGTAGATGGATTCTAAGGGATTAAGGATCCCAAAGAGGCCATAGTGTCTGCAAATCTATTCGACGTATGAGGGATTGCCTCGATGTCGTACCATTCCAATCGAGCTAAGTAATTGTCAACAAGTTCCTTGTAAGTCTTCAGGAGTGGGCACCTACATTGGAAGAGTCCTTTGACCTGGTTTACTATGAGCAAGGAGTCACCAAAGATATTCAATATTTTAATGCCCATTGCTATGGCTGTTTGGAGTCCCAGGATCAATGCTTCATATTCTATATTGTTGTTTGTGCACGGGAAGTCTAGTTTGAATGATAAGGGTAATGGAGCATCCTACGGTGTGATAAAGACAATCCCTGCTCTACCTCCTTGTTCACACTTCGAACCGTCGAAGAACAATGACATGTCTTTTTCTCTCTTAGGTTCTTCGAGTTCTGGTAGATCTGATAATGCAAAGACCGCATCATCAAGCAACTCTATGGTGAGAGGCTTGTTATCCTGAAGAGGCACCTCTGCTAATTGATCTGCTATGACTTGTCCCTTGATGGACTTTTGGCTTATGAACTCTAGATCAAATTCTATCAATAGCATGATCCACTTTGTGGTACGTGTATTGTGATACATCTTGCTCATCATGTACTGCAAAGGATTTTGTTTTGATATGACGTAGGTCGTATGGCTCAACATGTAGTGTCGCAACTTTCGAGTTGCAAAGACCATTGCTAAACACAATTTTTTGACATATGCATATCCTAGCTCATAGCTCACCAAGGTGCGACTAATGTAATATATGGCTTGCTCTTTATCTTGTGCATTCTTTTGGGCTAACATGGTGCCCAATGCAAAATTAGTAGCCGATATATATAGTAAAAATGGTATGTCTAGCCTTGGTGGAGCCAATACTGGTGGCGTTGCCAGATAAGTTTTGATCTCTGCAAAGGCTTGATGGCATTCTTCGTCCCAATGAAAGGGGACTTCCTTGCATAGCAACCTATTCATAGGTCTACATTTGTCTGATAATTACATGATGAATCTTTTGATGGATGCTATCTTGCCTTGTAGGCTCCTCAACTCCCTAATGTTGGTAGGGGCGGCCATTTCTAGTATAGCCTTTACCTTTGTAGGATCTACTTCGATGCCTCTCTTGGATATGATGAATCCTAAAAGCTTGCCAGAAGTTACGCCAAATACACACTTCTTAGGATTCAATCGGACATTGTGTTCTATGAGGCGATCGAAGACTTGTCTAAGGACTTCGGCATGCTCTTGCCGCAATAGGGACTTGGCTAGTAAGTCATCCATGTAATCTTCCAAGATCTTATGCATATAGTCATGGAATATGTATGTCATGGCCCATTGATATGTGGCACCAACATTTTTGAGACCGAATGGCATCACTTTGTAATAGAATGTTCCCCATGGAGTAATGAAAGTAGTTTTATGTTGATCTTCGAGCTTAATCCGGATTTGGTTGTATCCAAAAAAACCATCCATTAGGGAGAGCATTTCATGACCTATGGTTGCATCTACAAGAGCATCTATGTTTGGAAATGGGAATGAATCCTTTGGTGTTGCCCTATTTAAATCTTTAAAATCCATGCAGATATAGACTCTTCCATTAGGTTTCCCTATGGGTACCATGTTTGACACCCACTCAGGGTAGTCGATAGGAACTATGAATACTGCATCCAGTAGTTTTTGCAATTCATTCTTTACCATCAAAGTGACGGTTGGATGCATTTTCCTTAGTTTTTTCTTGATTGGCTTCTTCATGGGATCCAATGAAAGGTTGTGAATGACTAACTTTGGATCTATCCCTGGCATGTCTTTGTAAGTCCAAGAAAAAATATTTGGCCTCTCCTTGAGGAGAGGAATCAAGATGGCTTGTTCCTGTGGAGATAGACTTTCTCCAAACTTGAATTTCCTTGGTTGGGTAGGATCATCACTGATGTCCACCTCGAAAGTTGCTTCTATAGCCATATGTGACCCATCCTCTAGCTGATGAGGCATGGGTATCAAATGAATGTCATCAATGGGATTCATAGGACCTACTGACTCAGGTTCCAAACCAACATGGAAGACGTCATACGCACAACCTGATGCAAAATGGAATGACTGTAACATCTCTTCATTGGGGAAGAGGTCTTCTGGCTCTATGGGTGAACTAGCGCGATCCCAATCAATAGCATCTATATCAAGATGCAATGATTTGGTAGGATCTTCTAGATTATGAAGTGGAGTGGTCAAATCGATGGAGATCATGTTGATGGATGGGATGAAATCTCCAGGACCACATGGGTGTAATCTTGTCTCAGGGGTTTCTCTTCCATACTCGTGATGAGGTTCTGGAGGAATGGGAATTTTTGGATCTGGCCCATGAGCAAGGATGGACAATAGGATCATTGGGCTCTAACTACTCTCTGAATGTAGGTAGAGGGGGATTAACCATCCGATGAATGGCAGCTAGGTCAATAGGTCTCCCCAAAAATTAGATTTGAGGGTCTATGGCATGAAGTGCCGCCTCTCTCTCTACTAGCTCGTTGACTTGCTGCAAGTGGTGAGGTCCAAGATAAGCCATCTCGGTCTCATCCTCAAAGTCATCATCACTTATCCAGAAACTGTTAGCATTGGTATGTGGCCCTAAGACAAAGGGCTCATGTCTTGGCCCTAAGTAGGCCATCTCTGTTTCATCTTCATATTCTTCATCACTTATGAAGAACCCATTTGCATTTGTCTCTTGCCCCAAAGTCAGGGGTTGATGGCTTAAGCCTAAGTAAGCTCTTTCTATTGAGTCTTCTGATTCATAGTCACTTTCATCTGATGTATATTCAATCTCATCGTGGATGGACCATGTGAACCTTTGTAAATAGCGAGGCCCTTGATAGGCTAAGCCAAGTTGCACCTCATCATCACTTGCTTCATATCCATTCTCCTCATCCCACGAGTTGTACCCTATTGGGGTGGAATCAATTGAGGTGTTTGGATGATAAGTTTTTGGAGGTGGTATGTTTACCGTGGCCACTTGTCTATTGCTCAAGTTTGCTATTCTCATGGGGTGATAAGGAATGAAATCAATGTCTTCTCCCAACCCTATGCTTAATATTTCCAATGCTATTGCAAGTGAGTCATCTCGACCTCCGCTATAATAGCCTAAGCCAAATCTGTCGAAAGGAAGCTGATATAGTGGCTCGTAAGGCCTCCTGCATCCCTGCTCATATACGCCAAGGCCATAGCCATGCCAATGGCAATACTCAAAGTAGCTTAGAGAAAACTCGGGATTAGAGAGGTAATAAACATTGACTATGAATAATTCGTCACCATCTCCTTCTATATCTAAAGACTTATGAGCACATTCCAGGCTGACATAGATAAAATTGGTTTGGTTGGGAGGGATTCCAAGTGGAACCACTATTCCTATTAGTGGCCTCAAGTCTTTAGGCCTCCCTATGTCCTGTGTAGACTCAATGATAGGCATAAAGGTGATGTTCTGCACAAGGTATTCCCCTATGCCTGTACTTTCCAAGTGTATTGATGCATGCAACGTGGATGACCCCATGGATGATACTGGTGAAGTAGGGTGATAATCACTATCTTCATCTTGATCTTGAGGATCTTCCTCTTCCATAGGACTTGGCATTTCAGCAATGGCTATAGTTGGCACTTCTTTGGGCCTCTCTTCCTTAACTAAGGGGGCCTTTAGCTTCTAATTGTCTTTTGGTTTTGACGTTGATGGTACTTTAGAAGCATTGACTATCTTGAGTGCACCAGGAGGTGTTGATGTGCTTGGGTCTTTTCTTACCCCTTTGTCTTTGTTATCAACTTGTGTGGTTGGGGATGAAGGTGCCACGTATAGGTGAGTAGAAGGGATCATGAATTCTCCTAGAATATCCACCTGATTAACATATTTAAAAGGCTCTTCATCAGCCAGAACCACATAGACTTTGCTTTCATGCACATACTTGACACACTGGTGCAAGATCGAAGGCACACACTTCATGGCCCTTATCCAAGGGTGCCCTAAGAGGATGTTGTACTGCATAGCACCTTCCAAGACATGACACATCATAGGGATGGTCTTGTGCCCCACCTTGATGGGTAGGACTATCGTTCCCATAGTATTGCATAAAGCATCATTAAAAGCTCTCAATGTGTAAGTTCCTAGAATGATATTGGTCTTGGGTATCTTGAGGTGCTCTATTGTAGTTGTTGTGATGATGTTTATCGATGAACCTGTATCGACCAAAACCCTCTTGAATGGTAAGTTATTGATGGCCACTACAATGTTTAGT
Organism: Wollemia nobilis; assembly: GCA_028583015.1. Taxonomy (NCBI): domain Eukaryota; kingdom Viridiplantae; phylum Streptophyta; class Pinopsida; order Araucariales; family Araucariaceae; genus Wollemia; species Wollemia nobilis. The sequence continues at coordinate 10,263,285 of JAQPPZ010002832.1, read as the reverse complement.
GGAGGGTCTGGTAAGGCAACAAAAATTGTCTTAATCTCATGATCATAGAATCGGATTACAGGTTCCTGGCATTCTTGCACTTGTCCCACAAAGTGAGTGAATGCATTCGCATCTTGCGGTTGAAGCTCAATTGTTCTTAAAATCTCCATTAGAGTCTCCCTATGCTTTGGGGACTATTGTATGAGCTCATAGATGGATAACTTAGCTGGAGTCATCTGTAGGTTTTGCTCCAATCTACTCCGAATAGTTACCATAGGTCTCATTGGTGGACCTAGAAGGTTGTCTTACCTTTGCCTAGGAGTGGTTGGGATGTTCATGGGAGCTACAGGCGGTTGCAGTTGACCATACCGCCTAGTCCTTGTTGCTATGTTAACGATCTCAACCATCCCAATGCATCCATGGGTAGGTATGTCAGCTCGAACCTGATTGACTTGGGCCCCTTGCTCTCGAGGGGCTTCATGATTGGGCAATGGGTTTCTATATATGCCCATGTCTCTGTTATCGAGAGCTAGTGGGTTGTCAACTTTGAGCTCTCCCACCTCAATCATGTTTTGCACTTGATGCTTAAACCCGATGTAAGCCTCAATGTCATGCCCCGGTATCCTATGATAAGGACAAAATTGATCTTCCCTATATCCTTTTGGCTTAGGATGGTTGGGATCTACAAGAGGTATATCAGGAAATCTGATCCTCCTGGCCTCGCTCAACTGATTAAATATTGATTGCATTGATTCTGTCAGAGGCATGAAATAACGAGGTGGCTTGCATTCTCGGTTTCTTCCTTGATTGTTCTTTTGGTCGTAGTTGGCTGGTGGGGGATGTGCTTGATAGTTCTATGGTTGTTGTGCACCCCCATCCTTGGGTGTAGCCAATATGACTTGATTGACTGGAGTAGGGTTACTCTACTTCTACTTGTACTTGTCATTCTTACCATTCTTGTTCCACTCCTTTTTGTTTTAGAGCTTAATGGTTCCCTCATCTACTTTTATCTCTTCGATGAGCTTGGCCTGTGCCAAAGCTTCCTCAAATGAAGGATACTATTGGAGTTGTAGCAAGAGGGAGATATGTTTAGAACAAATTTTGGTAAACATACGAATGATCTCTTCTGTGGGAATGGAGAATGATAATTTTGCCATGATTTTTCTCCATCTATTCCCATAATCCATTACTGGCTCATCATCATACTGTTTCAGGTTTTCCAGGTCTAAAAGGTTCACCTTCTTCTTAGCACCAAAGGAGAAACACTTCAAGAATGCGTTTACTAGTTGTTCAAAGTTGGTTATGCTATGCTTAGGTAGTTGGTTGAACCATTGAGTGGCAACACCTAAAAATGTCATTATGAATGTTCTTAGCATGAGAGCGTCATTGTCTTCAAGATGAAAACAAGCATTGATAAAATTGGTGACATGCTCTTGTGCATCCTCTTCACCTTTAAACTTCTCTAACCTAGGCATCTCAAAGTGCTTAGGATATGGAGGGCTAGGGATTGATGGGCACAATGGTTGATTGTGTATCTTGCTCAATGTTGGTGAGTTCCCAGCTGCCTCTTGTTTCTCAAAGGTTTTCATCTTTTTAGCAAGCTCTTGAAATGCCTTTGATGCATGGATTTCCTCCTCGTGCAAGCCTATTCACATTGGCAATGGAGGTAACTCTCTATCCATTTGATTTTTTCCATTTTCCTCCCTCCTACGAGGGGACTCAGGATTGTGATCTTGGTTTGTTATGTTTGCCCTCCCCCCATTAGTTGGATTTTGTTCATGATTTGGTGGGGGGTTTCATTGTGGGATATCTTGTCTAGTGTGCCTTTCCTTAGGTGAGTCAGCGTGTCTTGTTCTTTGGTGGTCACCACCATTTATCTATAAATTGTTAAGAGCTAGCTGCTCAGATTGCTCTCTTAAATGTTGCTCATGTTGGCGCAAGAGTCTTTCTCTTTGTTTCTCTTGTTCGAGAGCTTCCACTAACTCTCACTCTTTGTGTAATGCATTTTCTAACCACCTCATTCGGTCAGTTTGTGTTGTTGTAGAAGACTCATGTTTATCTGACTCTGTTCTTGTAGTCTTGACTCATAGATTCCTTGAGGGGGTTTTTGTTGTATCTGTACTCTTGCTAGTTAATGTGACTTGTTCAGTGTACTATTGAATATCCCTATGATCAGACTCCATGCATCTTCTGTGGGGTCACTCTGAGGTACCCCTAGATTGGGAGGTATGTTTAGAAGTCACAGTTCGTGAGCTTCCAGATGCAGAGTTCTCAGTAGCTATAGTTCTTTGGGTTGGTTGAGTAGGAAATCGATCCAACTTGTCTAGTTGTCTCGTTCTCCATGGCTGGTCCCATGGGGTGCCATTTACTCCTATGAGGTCATAGTCTATGGGAATATTTCCTTTTGTGTGAAGGGTTTCTTCTATATGATTCCCATGACTAGATGTAGCTCTAGTTTCCTGCCCTTCAGTGGGTAGACCTATTTCATATGTTTCTTGTGAGTCTTGAGGTGTTGCAATTCTTGTTTGCCTTCTTGATGAAGAGGGCTTGGTGGTGACATGTTTTCTCCATGTGGATGGAGATGTGGCAGTCTCATCATCCCTATGTGAAGAATGAGTCTTAGAACCTTCTTTATGTCCATGTGAGGAGGAAGCCCTTGAAGTTTCCTCATGTCTTTGAGATGTTTCTATGTGTTTAGAGGAGGCCCTTGAGGTCTCCTCATGTCTCCTTGATGAGGATGGTTGTGAAGCCTCTTTTTGTTTATGTGACTTTGTTCCATGATGTGGTTCCTTACTTGGGGTTTCTCGAGGAGATCCCCCAAGAGTTGAGTTATCACCCCTTAGGCTCATGGAGCTACGTCTCACGGTCTTACGGGTAGGTCATTCAACATTACTATGACTCCGCCTATGGGTATGAATTGCTTCTGTCTCTCCCTCGACATCAGATCGAGGGTGTTTACTTCTTGTTTTGACCATGTTGTTTTATGACTTGATCTTTTGAGTTTGCTATTTAGGAATGACCACACAATTCCAAACAAATGTTTATCTTGATTACCAATTTGAGTGTGCCCTAAACTGTTTGGTGTGTTTTGATGTGTTGTTCTTTTGATTTCTTTGCTCTTGTTCTTGGATTAAGAATGAGAAGACTCATCCATAGTGACAATCAAGTACACTCATGCCAAACATGATTTTCTCAAAAGAAGCTAGGGTACACCATTGAAGACCCAATGGAGGGTTCGCCTAGCTCCTCCACTCTGAACCAATGATTGTTCCAATAGTGGGAGATAGTTTGAACACAAGTAACTTAGTGTCACTATAAGTAAGTTTCCCAATCCATTTCTAGGAAGCTCTAGGGGGAAAACCAGTGGAAGGAGATGAATTCCAACGTCATTGGACTGAATTGAAGGTTGGTGATGAAATCCAACTCTCCAATGTTTAAATGAGACGTGCGTGTGTGGTGTTCATTTTAAGCTTGCGTAACATAAAGTGCATCATATAGCAACAATGAGTCTTTCCTATATGCCTAAGTGCAAAAAAATATGTTTCAATATTCAAAAAGATGCATGAACTACTATGATTTGTATGAGCGCACTTTATCTCATGCAACTATGGCCTCTAGCAGGGCCTCAAAGCAAGCAAACAACATACAATGTCTAGCACGTTGGATTCTAGGGCAAAATTTTTAGGCATAAGTCGTTGTTCCTAGCAATGCCTAGTGGAAAATTTAAAAGAAGATCTAAGATATGCGAAATGCTTAATTCTTTCTTCTTTATTCTTTCAATTTCCAAACATAAATGTGCTTTAAGTTCTCTATTTTGAACACACAAAAGCAGAAAGAAAGCTATAAAATATCAGAAAAGCTATACCAACCTTTGATCCAGCTTAGAGAGTCAATGTTTTGACCTCTACTGCACTCCAATCTTGGCCGTTGTTGACCAGAGTGGCTGGTTCTTGGCCGCTGTAGCTCAGAGAGGCTAGTTTCTGGCCGTTGTAGCTCAGAGCGGCTAGTTTTTGGCCATTGTAGCTCAGAGCGGCTAGACCTGCACACAAAATTAAGTTAGTATTCTGGCAAAAAATGAAAAATTAGTGGTCGTCCCATCGTGATCGCCATCTGTAGCGACCCCGGGAACGCACGCACCGGTCCCTTTTCTGAAAACCCTACTTGCAATGCTATTTAAAATACCAAAGATAAAATGGAAAGACAAGAGGAAAAAGAAAGCATATAACATGAAATAACAAAAGATGGATCTCTTTATTGATATTGAAGCTCGGTTACATGTCGGTCCCTCTTAGGGATACCCATTTTGATACTATAAATTACAAGTGGGCAAGGAGTGCCCCTTCCGCGAAGAGGTGGTGCGCTTATAAAAGCTTCCCGGTTCCACACACGGAAATGTATGAGGGCTTACAGATGCCTCCTTCTCTAGGGTTGTCTCCTAGAGGGATCCCTTTTGCTCTCGTATGTTGTAACCTTCGTCCGATGTACCTGTGGCCCTGCAAGCAATGAAACAACAACACACTTTTAGGTGTCCGAGATTGCCTCCCTGGATGAGGTTGTTAGTAATCAAAGAATGTAACAGAAATATGATAAAACAATACCATGGAATCAAGTAAATCTATGCTAATGATATAAGAAAACAAGATAAAATATGCTATGTCTATCTAAGCCAAGCCTGCGGGCCACTGTCCAAGACAACGGCCGCTAAAGAAAACCTTGCTCTCCTTGCCCCAAAGCTATGGGTCAAAGACTATGATCTGATGTTGAAGAAAGTAGGTGTTATGCCCTTTGATTTGTCAAAGCTCCACCACACACGTGATCTCAAAGAGAACTCTCTCTCTAAAATGATCTCCTGTATGTGATTCGGGTCTCTATTCTCTGTATGATAAAATATTAAAGGATCTCTGGATATGATAAGGCTCTCTATATGCCCTGGTGCTCTTAGGCTTGCACCTTTTATAGTGTGAAACCCTAGGTCTATGTCCAAGCCCTAGAAATGAATTTCTCATGCGTAGTGCAAGTTAGCATGAGAAGCTCTTGTCCATTGTCTATATTTGAAGGCCAGTTAACTAAAATCTAACTGCCCACTTGAGTCTTCTATGCGAACTTGTCATTAGCATGAGAAGCTTTTGTCCTTTGTTTATGCTTGGAGGTCAGTTAACTTAAGTCTAAATGCAAACTCAAGTCTCCTATGTGAACTGGTCATGAAAAGGAATGCAAAGTCACTCCCGCTCACCTTTATTGCATGCAGACTACCACTTCCACCCGATATTGGGCCTGTTTTTTGGAAAACTGCTTCTTATGGCTTAGCCGCTATCATCTGTAGTGGCTATGATCTGGCCACTATCATCTGTAGTGGCTAGGTCTGGCCGCTCTAGGCTTGAGCGGCTAGAATATGGTCACTCTTGGCTTGAGCGACCAAGCTTGGATGGCTTGAAAAGGCCCCAAATGAGTGGTGAGAACCACTTTTGATGCTTGGAAAGTCCAATATTATGTCTTATGATCTTATGAGTGTGTCTATGTAAGTAGCTCCCCTAAGCATGACATGATTTAGGTGTCTACAGATTTCATCAGTGGCTATGGATGAATAGGACTAAAATACCCTATTTGAGTGGTTAAAACCATTGTTGGATCTTGGCAAGATCCAAGATCATTCATATAGCCTACAAAGGTGTCCATATGAGTAGCCTCCTAAATATGATGTGTTTTATGTGTCTACAGATACCCCTTTTTGGGATGCATTATGGAAAAATACAACACTGAGTAAAAATAGACAACCTAAAGCCATATTATAGCTTGATTAAATGTTCATTGATCTGGTCAATGTTGGATGCCTCAATCATGAAAGAGAATGCATATTTGAATCATTTCTTCCAACAACATGGAAGGTTTAATTTTGATTAAATATTTGGACATGATCTAAAAGTGATCAGTTCTAATTTTTTAGATAACAATGACCATTGTATGAGATTGCCAAATATTTAGCTTAGTATATTTTCTTTTTGCCCCTACAAATGGGGAAGCTTGTGATAGTTATTAGCAATGATTCGTAATAAGAACATAATTTATATGATTAAGTATTCAATTGTTGATTTTGATTATGAATTATTTGAGTATGACTACCACCTCAAGTGATGAGTCAATAAGAAAAATTGCAGGTGATGAAAGCAATGAGTTGCTTGACCAAGATGAATAATTTTGGATAGTTCAAGATGATTATTGTTATTGTAAGGCATGTCCTATTATAGCTATGATTTTAATTGTTAATTATAATTGTACATATCTATCCCATGGATTAGTCTAGCTACAATATCGTTATTAGAGAATCAATATTATATCAATTCAATTTAAGCATGTGATGAATCACTATGTTCAATGATTAGCTAAAATTTCATAGAAGAAATGAAATGAATACCTCGTCCCATGGAGCAATTCAGCCATAATGGCCTTCTTAGAGTGTGAATTGAAGATTTAAAATTGACGATGAATAATTTGGTTCAAATGACCTTATGGTAATTTACTCATCTGACAGATTGCATGGAGTACAAGTCACTACAACCGCCAAGTGTATAGGGTAAATAACTGGATACGAGGCACACTTGAAATTTTGGTTTTATTTGATTTTTTGTTAATTTTTATATTTTTTATGATTATGGATCAATAGATATGCATTAATATCCATTATGAAACTCCTCATGGTGAGCAATTAGGTGTAATTATTACTATTTCTTAGCTACTATGGGGTACGGTAGCCATGGTTTACAAATTCCATAACCACTATCAAAGTTAGTGGGTGGGTTTGACTTGATCTATGACTATTGTCCAAGTGAGTAGCTACAAAAATTGTAAAATATGAATATGAAATTTTGGTAATTTTTAGTTCATTTTTTTCTAGTTGGGAGTGGAGAAAGTGATATCTCTAAGGGAGAGAAGATAAAAACTGATACAGAACGCTATCAAAACTACTTGAAACCACAATGGTGGATCAACCATAAGCCTCTATAAGTGGTGGAGCCAGAGCTCCTAAGGTAGATACACCATCTCCTACTCTAGTGAATTAATCATTTAAAATGAACCTCATTAAGTAATGGGTTAACTAAACTTCACTAAACTATAAGAAATGAACCTCACCCCTTAGGTTAAAATTTAGCTTAGGTTATCTTAGGTGGGTGGGATTTTAATTTTTGGGTATTTTTGGGGTGGGAGATGAACTCGCATGGGGTCAATCCCATAGTTGTTTTCAACTAGGGTGACTCCCAATTTGGCAATTGGGGGCTGCCATAATTGTGTACAATTGGGTTCAAATCCCAATGATAAAAAATTTAACTGTTGCTGATAGAAATTGATGATATCGATGATGACCATGGTGGATACTGGTGATGTGAGTGGCTGAGAACCTTAGGAAAATATTTTTATTTTTATTTATTTTTGCTTTATTTTTTATTTTTTACTTTTGAGGATTACTGGGTGAGTGCATTGATTTACCTTTCTCTTGGATGTTATACTCTGAAAAAACGAGGGTGAGAGCCCAATATACTTTTGAAGCTCCAACATCTATTGGATGATGTGGACTGAGAGTTATTTGGGGTGATTGACCTCAACTACATTGGTAGATTACTAATAGTTATGTGAGACCAGTCTTTCCTGATAGCCCTAGTCCATTGATGAGATAGCAAGACAAAAAAATTCCATATCCTTACTAGAGATATGACGGTGACATTAGAGGATGTCTACCATATTTTTAAGATTCCCATCGATGGATGGGCCATCATTTCTTTAGTGACTATAGCTAGGTATACAATATTTTCTTAGGTTTTTTGAAATAGAGCTACATAGGCACTAGGGGATATAGAGCATGGTGGGGTGCCTATTGAGTGCTAGTACAGTGTAGATGTATTATCTAGGTGCCAGGAGGTACTAATGCACATTATCTATAATGTTCTACTACTAGATATATCAAGAGTGAGGTTCCCTTGCAACTTCCTAGACATGGTCTAAGACCTATTAGAGTGAATGTCATGACAACCTTTGATCATGACATGGGGGAGTGCATTACTGGTATACCTCTATGATGAGTTATATTAGATTACGTGATGAGGGTGAGTAGGAGTGGGATACAACCTACTTCTATATTTGGGGATGACAATATATCTGTATAGACTAACTTGGTGGATTGCCCTTGGGGATAGCGATTGTAGTAGAAGATGATCAATGTTATGCTATGATATGGCTACGGTTGGAAGAGACTATCCAAATTTGACCACATGTAGGAGATGTATACCACTACATCATGTCACTGACAGGGTTACAAGATGGTCATATTATATGGAGACCCTACTTACACTATCTTGATTGGGAGGATATAGGGAGGTACTTGGCTCATGTTAGACATGATGGATTTATTATAGGGTGACATGGGAGGATTGGAGAGTTCTTTCATTACTCTTGGGTCACCATGTAGTTTGGGGTTGTGCAGGATATACCAAATAAGCCAAGCCTCTACCTCCATCGATAGGCAAAAACACAAATTCTAGCATGATAGGTTACAACATTGAATGAGGAGGTGGATCCTAAGATAGATGAGATAGGTGTAGAGGATCTTGGTACCACCGTAGAGTATGAAACATGGTGGACTAATCAATTATGGTAGGGTGGTGGCAGCCTAGGGAGAGCTAGAGATGAGGTGATAGCTAAGGGAGGTGATGGTGATGGGTGATGAGTACATCATAGGATGGATGAGTGGGGCCAAGTTGTAGGGTAGGTGTATGATACTCATGATGAGGAGGAGGGTGAGGAGGATTCCCTGGATGATGAGGTATCCTAGCTATGATCTCAGGTACACAACTTGTAGGTACAGATTTAGGTAGCTTAGAAGTATGTTATGGAGAGAGACACATCTCTTGCTACTGTGTAGAGTTAGCTGAGTGTAAGGTAGTGGCAATGGTAGGGTTATGCAAAAAATAGGACCACTCTATAGACTTAGGTAGATCTTACCATAGCCTAAATTGAGCAGGTTATGCAAGAGAGTAATATCTTATAGGTATAGTTAATAGCTAGGGATGCCCTTATATATGATGATAATATTGAGAAGGATGCTCTTAGGATACAACTAGGGATTTCTCCTATTTCTTAGGTTATACTAGATAATCTAGCTACTCATGGGTTAGTAGGCTTAGGTGGGAATGCAAATATTAGGTGATGCAGGCTCTCTTAGTAGATGATAAAATATGATAGGCATAAGATACAACATATATAGCTCTTCTAGAGGTTGGTTTTAGGATAAACGGTGGTGATATACCAGTTATATCCACAGTAAGGGGCTCCTAGCAGAGCAGGCAGAGTGATTCTAGGTAGTCATCAATGTATCCTAGTCACAAGTTAGGCACCCGATCTGAGAGATTGGTAGTTACTTACTCTAGATAACCTTGCATAGAATGAGCTAAGGGTAAAGGCAACTCAGGGGGTGTAGGCCTTGCTTGATAGACATGATGTCTATATCATTTTGAGTGTAAGTTCTAAGGACCTACACATTTGTAGCCTATGGGAAATATTGTATTTGATGTACTCATGACTTACACATATATATGATATCATCTCTTATGACTCACTATGTGTTATGTTTTTATGGTTTTATATTTTGTGTTATGGATGCATTAGTATATGTAATGCCTATATGATGATGTGATTTATGCTATATGTATGTGATGTACTAATGACATGCCATAGCTAGATGATAAATGTATGCTTAGATGCTATGATCTAGATGTGTAGATGCACTATTATGTATGCTTATATGGATGCACTAGTGAATGGTAAATACGTGTTTAAATTTATTTCCATTGTTTATGCATTTAATCTATGTTTATGATATGGTAAATGCAATATATGTAATGCATTACTTACATGAGGATGATCTAATATAAATGAACCTGTATGCTTTAATCACTTAAAACATAAATAATGAATCTAATATATGTTACAAACTAATGGAAGACACCATAAAATGTATGGAAAAAATGAATGAAAATGGTAACTCTTATTGCAAGAATTAATAATTTAAGCATCCATATGTGAGATGTATGGGATTTCCCTATAATATTTTGTAAATTAAAATATATGTAAAAAATAGTTAGTGGTTGTCTAAATATCATTGTAGATGTCCATTTGGTATCTATCATATTTCATGAACACCCCTTAATAAACAAAAGTTCATAAGAAAATTGTGTATGATTAATGAGATGATTTGTTGCTATAGGGGAGATTTTGAGGTTTTCCATGAGACTCAAACATCCTAGTTGATTAGTAAAAAGTTGTATAATTATTACACAAGAATTTTGAAAGATAAAATTCTATTAAGAAGACCAAGATATTCACTATCCCTATGTGTGCACATGAATATATTATATGAAGCATAAGACTACCTTATTTCTAGGTGGGATTCATTCAGCCCATTTTTGTAATGAGGAATACCATATGTTCATATTTATCCTAGGTTTATACATAGTTGTATTAGACTACTAGGTAATACGAGCCACCTAAAGCTAGCTCATCTATAAAGTGTTTAGAACTACCCCATTTCCAGGTGGGATTCATTCAACCCATTGTTGTAATGGGTATCACTCAATGGTTTTTTAATAATTTTCATTCCAGTAGTTCAATATCTTCACCCCCTTATTTTATTTTCATTTATTTGGATACTTTTTTATGCTTAGTGATGACAATCACTGTTTATTTTACATTTTGTTTTCTTTTGGATCAATAAATTTTCTTAGTGATGAAAATCACTATTTATTTTGCTTTGTTTTGGGGATTTGTTTATTTTACATAAAGTAAGGGATTTCTTTGGGTAGGGGGGAGCTTGTCATTTTGACAATAATCAACACTCTAGACCATGCACATGATAGGATGAGGAAGGAAACCCTTTCACTTAAGGTGACTAGGACCACTTTGTAGTGTCTTTCTTCCTTGTTCAAACTAGGATTTTTAATGTTTAAAATTTGATGGGATTTTGAGATATGTAAGGTACAATCAAAACTAGACCTCATCCTTGAAAGTAAATATGGATTTCTATAAAACATAAAAATATCACTAGGTATGGTTGAATAACCAGAAAACCGTAGTATACGCCTTATAGCAATTGAATGGTTATGTTGAAAAACACAATTACTCATAAGGGATGATGGATGATGATGATTTAAATATGCATGATTGGCATACAAATGTGGTGTCATTTGTAATATTGTAAACACAACCTATCCTAATGTGAATTTAATGGGTGAAAATACCTAATGGAATGCAATTAAAATAATGCATATGCAAAATTTAAATGCAAATGCTTTTGTGTTTTTGTGTTTTATTGCTTTTTGATTTGTTTGGATTTTGATGTTTTATGATTTTTTTTTGGTTTTTTATATGTTATGTATGAAACACATTTAAATGAATAATTTTGAGAGGTTCAGGCTCTTCAAAACCTTCTAGTGATGTCAGAAAAAGAGTACCAGGTCCAATATTTTTTGAAATGATGAATGGACCTAACTAGTTGGTCGTAAATTTATCTTATAGATGCAATGGAATATTTGAGTTTCATTGGTTCTATTTGAGCACAAGATCCCAAAATTTAAAGTCACTTAGGTGGAATTTTTTATTATAAGCTCATTTTATATGATCTTGTTAAATGCAAAGATGCTCAAGATCATTGACTCAAAGTTCATCAAGAAGGGTCAGTTGATCAAGGTGAGATTGTTGCACAGTGTCATCATAGATGACCTCTTTCAATGTGATGCACAATGTTGAAATTTATAATTCCAATGGCATGATGGCATTAGCACCATAAACTAGCAAAAATAGGGTTGCTCTAGTGGGTGTCCGTACGCTAGTTCAATAAGACCATAATGCAAGAGGCAACTGGATGTGCCAATTCTTATGATTTCCTTTTATAGTTTTCTTCAAGATGGCTACTACTATTTTATTTAAGGCCTCTACTTGACCATTTTCTATGGATAATAAGGTGTGGTAAATCTATGTTGAATATTGTATTTGGATGTTAAAGCCCACACATATTTGTTCTTAAATGAAGTACCTTTATCCAAGATTACTTTGGATGGGATCCCAAAATGATAAATGATATTGTGAAGTTTGTACTTCACAATATGTGCTCTATTCATAGAAGTTAATGGGATCGCTTCCACAAACTTGGTGAAATATTCAATGGTTGTTATGATAAACATGTGTCATATCAATGATAAGAGAGAGATATTACCAATTATATCAAACCCCCACTAAGAGAATGACCAATCCGCTTGTATGGGTTGTAAGACCTATGATGGTAGGTGCATAATATTAGCATGATGTTGGCATTTAACATATTTCTTAACATACATGTAATTATTCTTCCCCATGGTGGGCCAATAATAACCCATTTGAAGGATACGTATGATGATGGCCATGCCACTGAAATGGCCACCACATGTACCATCATGAGCTAATTAAATCACCTAATATAATTATTGGGGATCGAGACAACGAAGGAGAATTCCATCGTAGCTATGATGATACAATATATCTCATAAAAAGACATATCTAGTTATTTTTTATTTGAATGATATTTTGGCAGCATGTGGTAATTCCTATAGGATTATTCCAAGATTAAGGTAATAACGTAATCGGATTAACCAATCCTGATAAGTGATAGATTCTATAGACTAAATGACATATTATTGTTTCAACTCGTTGTGCATGAATGTATATTGGGATAAAACCCTATGGTGAATGGTAGTACCACTCTCCATGGGACCCTTCAAGATCAAGGATCCCTAGGATATCTTCTTCAAAGAGTCTCTAGCTTTATAGAAACATTCATGGTTTTGTTCTATATGAATCATGTGTACTGATTCGTGATTGACTTGAACCTCACATCGCACTGTAGATTGTGATAGCATCTTCACTTGGATGGTAGTAAAGTCAACAAATAATTTTTGAGGGATTAAATATCCCAAATATGCCATAGTGTCTACAAATATGTTTAACATATGAGGGATTGCCTTGATTTCATAACAATATAGTTGGGATAAATAAGTTTCCACAAGTTCCTTATACACTTTCAGGATAGGACACCTACACTGATAGATTCCCTTAACCTGTTTTGCTATGAGAAGCAAGTAACCAAATATGTTTAACTTTTTTATCTTCATGGTGAGCACTAGTTGGAGATCCAATATTAGGGCCTCATACTCAGTGTTGTTATTAGTGCAAGGAAATTTTAGTTTAAATTACAAGGGTATTGGAGCACCTTATAGTGTGAAAAACATGATCCCTACACCACCCCCTTGCTCATATTTTGAATCATTGAATAAAAACATCATATCAAGTTTGTTGTCTAGTTATTCAAGTTTGGGTGAATCCAATAATGCAAAGACTACATCATCAGTAATTTCTATTACAATAGGCTTGTGATCTTGAAGAGGTGCCTTTACCATTTGATCAATTATGAGCTATCCTTTGATTGAATTTTAGCTTATAAATTCTAGATCAAATTCAGTCAATAGCATGATCCACTTTGTAGTACATGTATTATTATATGTTCTACTCATCATATACTACAAAGAATTTTATTTTGATATAACATACATTGTATGAATTAGAATATAGTTGCACAACTTCTTAGTTGCAAAAACCACTATTAAATTTAGCTCACAGCTAACTATGGTTCGACTTATGTAGTATGTAGCCTATTCTTTGTATTGCTTGTTCTTCTAGACTAACATGGTTTCTAGTGCAAATTTTGTAGTGGATATATACAACAAAAATCGCACATCTGGTCTAGCCATATATAGTATTGGTACTGATGCCAGGCATTTCTTAATCTTAGTAAAAGATTTTTGGCAATCCTTGTCCCAATAAAATGAGACCCCCTTGTGTAGTAGTCGATTCATGGATTTACATTTATTCGATAACTGTGCAATGAAGCACTTTATGGATGCTACTTTTCCCTACAAGATTCTTAGTTTCTTGATGTTTGTGGGCAGACACATTTCTAGTATAGCTTTTACTTTTGCTGATCCCTCATTTTGAAATGATGAATCCCAATATTTTTCTTGAATTTACACCTGACACATTTCTTGGGATTCAACCTGGCATTACGCTAAATTAGGTGATCAAAGACATTTCTAAGGACCTCAACATGCTCTTCATGCAGTAATAACTTGGCCAGTAAGTCATCAATATAGTATTAAAATATCTTGTGCATATAGTCATGGAAGATGTATGTTATAGCCCGTTGATATGTGGCACCAATGTTTTTAAGGCTGAATAGCGTAACCTATAGCAAAATTTCCTCCATGGAGTGGTAAAAGTAGTTTTATGTTAATCTTCACATTTAATCTAAATCTGATTATAACCAAAAACTATCCATGAGTGAGAGCATATCATGACATGTAGTTGCATCTACAAGAGCATCGATGTTTGGAAATAGAAATGAATCCTTGGGTATTGCCTTGTTGAGGTCCCAAAAATATATGCAGATGAGAAAAAACTTAGGAAAATACATTCAACCATCACTTTGATGGTAAATATGAATTGTAAATTTTTTTGGATAAATATCTTTAGTAGGGTCCAATGAAAGGTTGTGAACAACCAATTTCAGATCCATATCTAACATATCTTTGTAGGCATAAGAAAATATGTTAGGTCTCTATTTCAATAGAGGGATGATGATGGATCATTCCTTAGGAGATAAGCTTTTTCTAAATTTAACTTTCTTTGGATTTTTGGGATTTGTGTTGATATCCACTTCAAAAAATTCCTCTATTGTCATATGTGATCCCTCCTCAAGCTGATGAGGTGTAGGAATCATATGGATGTCATCAGCTGGGTTTAAATGATCTACCATATCAAGGTTGACCTTAGCATGATAAACATCATGAGCACATCCTAGTGTAAAATAAAATGGTTGTAACATTTCTTCATTGGGGAAGAAATCCTTAGGATCAAGGGGTGAATTGGCATGATAAAAATAAATGACCTAAATATTGAGGTGTAATGGTTTTAAATGGTTAGATGGATTATGTAGTCAATTATTCAGATCAATGGAGATCATGTTTTCATATGAAAAAAATATTTAGGTTCACATGGATAAGACTTACTACTTATGGGTTGTCCCCCATGTTCTAGATGTGGCTCATGAGGTATGGAGATATTTGGATCTACTCTGGGAATAAATAACACAATGATATATTCAAGGGGAAGTAGCTATATTAAGCTAGGAGGACCATGGAAAACCATGTGATAGATTTCATCTATGTTCATAGGTTTCCTGATTGGCTCCACCTCTCTTGGGGGAATGTTAATATGGCATAGGTGTGGAGGTGGTAAGTAGGCTATTTTAGTATCATATTCATACTCATAATCATCGGAGATGTATTCAATATCATCCTCTTCAGATTTATACCTTGATTCATCCTCCTCAAAAAAAAATTCTCATTTAGACTCTTCATTTACTCCAAAGCTCTGAGGTATAATGTCAATGTCATCAGCATACTCATTATTCCTAATAACCCAATAGATTATTGGAATTTTTTATAAGTTAGCCTCTATAGAGATGTTCTCATGGTAGGCTAAGGGAGGATATATAACTACCATAGTATCTAGGTGATGTTCCCTCCATAAGTAATAGGGATTGGGATAGGTGTCCAAATTCTAGTCAATATCATCTCTGAAGCCCAAGTTTAGGTATTGTAGAGAATTAGCTAAAAGCTCATCCGATACATGAATAGAATAGCCTAAACCAAACCTATATGTAGGTATATGGTATTACATTTAATAAGACATCCTATTACCCTACTTGTAAATACCCAAACCATTACCCTATAAATATAAATGATCAAAGTAATAGAGCATACTCAAGATTTGATAGGTAGTATATATTACCTGTGAATGAGTCATCATCATGGTGATCTTCAAGATAATAAATGGAGGTTTTATTGAAGCCTCCATAAATAATATTTATCTAATTGGAAGGTATGCTCATAGGCACTACCATACCAATGGGAAAATAGGGGATGTGGGGTCTCCCCAAATCTTGTGTAGACTCTATGATAGGTGTGAAGGTCACATTCTACACTAAGTATTTTTCAAGTCCTAGGTTGACTAGATGTATCGTCACCTAAGGATCAGATGATCTAATGATGAGGTATGGGATGCATGTTGGAGTAACTTCTCCATTAGGTTAGGTGATTCTTCCTCTCCCATGGAAGTAGGAATCATTGTAGTCAAGACATGGGGGATGACTTCAGGGTCATCTACCATGGGTGCCTTTATATTCTATTATTGTTTCAATTTTTTTTATGAGCATGGTTTATCATAAGTAGGTTTTGGTTTAGAATCTATTGGCAGAATTGATATAGATGTATCAACTCACATTGCTTTGGATTTTTTATCTAGATACTTCATAGGTGATGTTGATCTTATGTCCAGATGGGTAGAAGGTAAGAATAATTCTCTAGGGTTGTCAACCTGGTTGACATATTTGAAGGGCTCTTTGTCTAATGGGATGACATGAATATTTTCTTCATGAACATACTTAATGCATTGATGAAGGATAGAAGGAATGCATTTCATGTCATGAATCCAGGGTCTACCAAGTAGGATGTTGTATTGCATGCTACCTTCAAGCACATGGTATAAAACATATATAGTATTTAATACTACTTGGATAGGAATCACAATGGTTCCAACAATTGAACATAATGCATCATTTAATTCTCATAAAGTGAACATGGATGCTAAAATGTGCCACTGAGTGACACTAAGGTTTCCTAAGGTACTCATTGTAATAATATTAATTGATGACCCTATGTAATTAAATACTCACTTGAATGAGATTCAATTTATACAAGTGTTTGTGTGCAACGGTGGGTTGGCTATGCTAGTTGATATTTTATTTATGTTATGATAATAGAAAATGATCACTAGCTCTTTGCACTACTGGAAATGTCCCACAAAATTTATGAATGCATTGGTATCATAGGTTTGGAGCTCTATAGATTTTATAATCTCTATTAAAGTATCTTTGTGCCTAGGGGACTTTTGGATGAGCTCATATATCGATAATTTTATTGAGGCAATCTGTAGACTTTGAGTGAGTCTATTCCTGATGGTGACCATCGATCTTGCTAGTGGGCCTAGTAGTTGTTTTGGTGCTAGCATTTTTTAAGGTACTAGGATAAATATAGGAGCCATAAGTGGCTCTGGATAGTTGTATCTCCTATTTATTGTGACCATATTAACCATGCTAACAAATCCTTGCATGCGAGGATCTATATACACTTGGTTGACCTGACCTACATGATTACTTGGATATTCATGGTTTGGTAAAGGATATTTAAATATTTTAATATTCTAATTGTCATGCGCTAAAGGGCTATCAACTCAAATTTGGTCCCTATATATCATGTTTTGTACCACATTTTTGAATTTGTGGCACACTTAAATATCATGACCATTCTATCTATGATAAATATAGTATTGATCTTCCCTATATCCCTTTGGCTTAGGGTATAAAAACTAGAATTTTGTTAGGTTCCTTTGGGATCGAGGTGGTTGATTGTATTCATTGGCCACATATACAAAATATGGCTCAGGATATTGCTCCTCCTGATCACATCATTCTGATTCTTTGTATTGATAATGCTCAGGTGGATTTGGTGCTTGGTGCTACTATTGCTTGGAAGCATCATATAAAGTACAATTAGTATGATTATCTACTTGCCTAGTATGTAGCTTAGGGTGTGATGTAGCATATATCTTGTTGTGTTTCTACCTATAATCACTATGCGAGGGTAATTTTACTTGATCCAATCTATTTTCTTACTCTTATCACTCCTTTTGATCAAGGTACATTTCTATTTTAGGTGGTACTTGTACAAAAACTAGCAAAGAAACCTTTATCATTCCACATATTCTTGCTCTACATGCTTGCACTCCATGCACACATGCTCCAATTGATATTGAAGTATTTGTTCTCTTTGAATTATGTCCGACCTAGGTAATCGATCTGATCAGTCCACTATATAAGGTATTTGGCTTCATAACTCCGTGTGAGGAGTCTTAGAAATATTAGTTCTAGGGAAAGGATTTGCTATCCTCTTTCCTCTATCTATGGAAGTTGCATTGACATTATATTATATTATTTTCTTTGTATCCATGTGTGTGGATGGAGAAGTTGTGTTTCATGGGTTCTTAGAGCACTCAATTTGGGTGTAATTACACTACACTATGTCTTTACTATGCACACTCTCTTAATGAGAGTGAGCAGTCAAAGTGGATCTTTGAGTGGTCTTTTTACCATATTGATCTAGGAAATTGAGTTGATGATTCTTCCATGATTGGTCCGAAGGTGTACCTTTTTGACAAATATTATGGAATGACAAATGGCACCCCCTTACTTAGAAGTATTTGGAGCTATAACTAGTATGTGATTTGATGCAATCCCTCTATTTTATCCCTCATTGGGTAGGGTTTGTATATGACCATCATGAGATGATTGGGGTCTTGAAACACCCTTGTTTATATCATGATAAAATCATCGATCAGGTATTCTAGTTGGGATATCTCGGTGATATCCCCTATGTGGAGAGTTATCTCCTCTAAGGCTAATTGAATGTCATTCAAGTAAATGTTGTATAGGTGGATCAAATATAGTATTATTTGTGTTTTTGGTGCATTGGTTTACACCTCAATTGTAGACCGATGGTGAAACTATGTAGTGACCATAACTTTGTGAATTTATCTTGTATGTAAATTAGAAATAGAAAAAGTAGAAAAATGGTTATCTCTTTTATTTATTTTTTTTATTTTCCTAAAAAAACATCTTATGTATTATGGTTTATTGGAAATCAGATATTTCTCTTATCTTGTTTGACAATTATTGATGATACTCTTTATTTGTTTAATTTTTTCATCAGTATACTTGAAGTGACAAACCCGATAATGAATTCCAAGTTGTCATACCCACCAAGATATGGATATGAAACCCATATCCAGTTAGGAAGAACAGGTCCTATAGATCCTTACCCAATCCATCATGGGTAGCAATACACTCTTAGAAGATAAATGTGTGCTATTTTCCATGGCTTCGATGGTTCTTGGATCAGCCTTGGCCATGAACAGGTAATAAAAAAATAAATCAACAATCCAACCAAGTGGTAATGGCATCCACCATTTATCTTGATCATTTGGTTGGATGTGAGAGCCCAACACAACTTATGTTTATACTTGGAATGTGGTGTGTGATTTTTCATTTAATTTCAAGCATAAAATAAATGTGCATCAAACAACATACAATATTTTTTTAACTACATTCATATAACATAACATTTTATTTTTAGAAATGCAGTATGAAAGGATGTTTGATATTCAAAAAATGTTAATGCATATTAAGTAATATAGCCTTTGAGTAGGCTTCAAATTCGGTAGACCTACAAATAATTTAAATAGTAGCGACCTCTTTGAATAGCGATGCACAGTCATAACTGCTATACAAAAGAGCAACTAAGATCCATAGTTGCTAGCTTTTGGGGTGGCTAAAAACAACAACCACTATTACTAGTAGCATCTAATAGAAAACATAGGAAAAATTTGATTTACATTTTAAACCTTTTTCTATGTGATCTAATTAGTTCTTACTACTTTCTTCTAGAAACACACAGGAAACAAAAAAATAGAAAATAGGGATGGAATGACTTACAAGTGAGTCCTCATATGATGAAGAATATTGCAGATTGGGTTTATCTATATTTTATGGTAGTCATTGATGATCAAGATGGCTATGGTATTAGTTGCTATTTCTCAGTGTGGCTACGACTATTAGCTACTTTCACTTAGAGTGGTTGTACCTAAAATGAGAAAAATACAAAGAAAAATAATTAATAGCTAAAAAATGGGCTAGTCCCATCGTGATTGCCAATGAAAGAAGCTAAAAATCTAACATCCATGGCAATATGTAATCAAATGTATAAGATATAACATGTAATCAATGCAAAGAGAAGGAAATACAAGAAATAGTGCCCATTTTATTCATATTCATAAGTTCTCTTTTACATGAGGTTACAAGAGCATCCCTATAAGGGATTGACCATTTGATACATATTACAAATAAATCACTCCATGTGATAGATGTATTCAACATATCCTTAAAATTTTATTATAGGAGGGATTATCATCGTAACCTCATCTTTGTGATGCTAATGATGATGGATTTTGATGATCTTTAATCATTAAATGCTTTATAATCTACACACAAAGAACTTCAAGATATATTAGTAGCATATGAGGCCTCTCAAAATGAGGTTTATCTCTTGAAAAGTGTAAACCATAAAGCAAATGCATGAAAATATGAAAAGATACATGAAATACTAGAAAGGATGCTTGAAATACATAAATAAATACATAAAATTGAAAGAAATGTTATTAACCTATGTTAGGAAAGTATATGAGATGCTAGAAATGATAAATTTATAGACTAAATACAAGAAAATATCTATAATACTATAGCCACTGATGATCAGAGTAGCCAGCTTTTTTAGACACTAACAACATCAATGGTTGTGCCTATGGGCCATTGTCAAAAATAGCAGCCATAAGATAGGGGTGTTGCTCTCTATTTTTTGGTCTAATATTGATAAATTATACTGTAGAATTGATGTTCAAGGGTTTATTGTGTCTTGGCACACATTTTTGTAATGAAATTGGCTTCAATTAATTACAATTTAGCACTTGAACAACAAGGATAATATTCAAGATAGGGTAGTCTCCATTGATGAAAAATAGGTATCATTGTGCAATTTGGTAGGACTTCGCTATGACTCATAGGGATGTTGATTCTATATTCAATAGGGTAGAGATTCGCTATGATATTGGCACCTCAATTATTCCAGTGTTTTCTCATAAATTTTGGTCCTTAAATAGGCACCCAATATCCTTGCTCTAGATTCATAGGGAAGCCAAGAACAAGAAATGCTTAGGCTCAAACTGTTGTAGGGATGCTTCCAGAAGCTTTGATCTCCTAATTGATAAATAAATCATTATGCTCAATGGATTTCACTTTGGTAGCTCGAGTTGCTTACAATTTTATCTTCTATCGATATGCATGACTATGGGCAAGTCGCCCATAGCTACTATCGATAGGTGCATCTATCATGTAGCTACTTTGATTGTTAGTAACTATGGAGGCAACCATTTATTTCATCAGTGGCTATGAATGACTAGGACTAGACTACCCTATTTGAGTGGTTAGAACCGCTGTTGAATATTGACAAGGTCCAAGATCGGTCATATGGCCTACAAAGGTGTCCATATGAGTAGCCTCCTAAACATGATGTGTTTTAGGTGTCTACAACTTCTAGCTTGTCTAATGTAAGAATATTATTTTTTGGATGAATAGGATTCAACTCTAATTCCATTTTTTCCAAAAAATCTAGGAAATAGAAGGAAAGGTGGGTATTCTACCTTTTATCTGTTTACAACCACCAGAGCATGAGTAGCCTTTATATTTTCTTCTTTCTCAAGAAACAAATTCTTATGATCAATCTAACTATCTCAATAAAAGGACTATTTTCATTAGCTTCATTAAGATTTTCAATAAAATCATATCCAATATTATTTGGTTATATATTCTTCTCTATTTTTGATTGTATAAGAATTGTAGGATCTTTAGGTGGGATAGGGTTTTAAATGTCTGGCACCTCAGGTGAGATGAAATTTTCTCTAAGAGGTGTAAAAGAAAGTAGCGATTCCTCTTCTTTATTATGAATATTATAATCATTATCATTTTGTAATAGTTGGTGAGATTTCACCTCTTCTTCTGTCATTTTTAGATTCATCTTCATCCACTTTTGAAGGTTCATATGTTTCTAAAACTAAGGTTGTCCCTATGTTTTGATCAACTTGATTCCTACAATCCTCATTAGAGGGTATTGACTCCAAAGTTTTTATCTCTTTCTTGTTAGTATCTAAAGTAATTTTAATTTTTGGATAGTCAATTTTAGCAAGGTCAACCAAATTTATAGAAGCTCCTAGGTTGTCATTTTATTGATTTCTAGTAATATTTGTATTGTATTCATTATGCATTATTTCTATATTTTCCATTTCTTTCTAGACTATATCTAAGGCTATCTTAGATTTAGGGTAATCATATTTATTATGTTGTGCAGTGGAATGCACTTCACCATAATTGTTCAATGCTAAATCTGAAATATTGACCTGGACTAATTCTAATTGGTAATAAATTTAGATATTCCTCCATTGTTTGGTTGTGTGTTCCATTGATTTACACTTTGAAAATAGAAATTGCTATTTTGAATGTTGCTTTTAGGGTTATTAGGATGTGGATTTTGAGGTACTTGTTTTGTAGCTAAATCATATCATTGTTGAGCTTCCAAAATAATATTTTTAGGTTACCTATCTAAGAATTAGTATTATTAGTCTAGGATGTAGTATTCTAGTTTGTTGCATTATTTATAGATGAAATGAGATTCAATAAAGCTAGTGAATTCTATGAGGTATTAAGATTTTGGAATGGTGGTTTTGGGTTTGGGGTAGCATTCAAAAATGTTGGTGTTATTTGGGGATTATTATCAATATTTCTATAGGTGGTAAATTGATTATCTAGATATGAAGGAATGGTAGGATAAGTATGAGTAGGAATGGGATTGAATGAAAAATTATAATTATGGTATAATAAAGTATTCAACATTGGTGATTGTTCTAAAAATATTTGGTTAATCATAGGCACTTGATTGAATACACCCAACTATCCTATAGAAGGTATTTTTTTATCAAAATCTTGAGGTATTAATTGTTATTCTACTATCAAGGCCTCACTATATTTCATGGATAGAGTGGTGATTGAAGGTACTCTCCTTAAAAACATAGATGTGAGAGGCTCTAAATATTTGTAATACATATGAATAGTTGCTTCTATATTTTGAGTATAAGGATAAGTGAGCCTATTTTAAAGATTATAAAACCTAGTGTTGAATAACCTTAAAGGTTCATTAGGTTCCCTTCTTACTGAGACAAACTGGTGATATATGATAGTAGGGTTTATAGGTAGCCTAAAATGACTAATGAAAGTTGTCTCAAGCTGAGCCCAAGAAGTAATAGAATTTGTAGGTAAGCTAATATACCAATTGTAGGATAATTTATTCAAAGTGAAAGGAAACATCCTACAGGACACATCTTCATGTTCAACTTGTAAATGGATCAAAGCATCCTTATAAGCTTGTATATGCTCTTCAACTATTCTAGCCCCATCATGTCTATACCTAGGAAAATATCTTTCAAAAATTTTAGGTATGTCATGGGTTACTCCAGGTATATTTAGTGGACTTATACCACCTAACCAGGGTGCAAATGCTACCATTGGTATACTAAATGGAGTAAAAAATGAATCAATATATGGTTTGATGGGTTGATATAAGGTATTAATGGGAGGAAGAGAACTTGAATGACCTTTACCCTTTTTGGGTCTTTTAGGAGGAGAAAGACTATGAAATTTAGTATCACCTTCAGAGGTCTTAGACCTAGTGATAATAACCCTAGGTTCTAGTTTTAACAATCAACCAATATGATATATGAAAATGAATAATGATGAAAATTAATTTTAAAATTCAAGAAATTAATAATTAAACTCAGAATTAAACAATTTTTAAGAAGAATAAATTAGAGCTTACGACTGAGTTTATTAAACTAATTAAATCTATAGTAATAATGAATAAAAAATTAGGGGCAGACTGCATGAAGATCTGTGTGGCAGATTCTAGGGCGGACAACCCAGAATACTGTGGCAGCCATAAAAAGTTGGACAGCCTACCCGGATTCGTGGTGGCTACCGATTCCACCATGTAAATTCAAAAAAAAAAAACAAAACAAAACAAAAATAACGAATAAAAAATTTCATGCCCTCCTTCTAGCACCATTTCATGTTGTGCATTGAGGACTTAGAGGAATTTAAAAAAATAAAAAATTCACTGCCCTAAAGTAAAAATAAATCAACAATTCATGGTCCTACTTCTAGTGCCATTTCATATTGCATGTTGAGGGCTTAGAGTAATAAATAAAATGAATCTTTCAATAATTTCAAATTTTAGGAATTAAATTTTAGGTCTTAATAATAGTTTTAGATATTACAATAATAGTGGATTGAATGTTTTAGTCTTTAATTAAATATTTAAAGAATCAAATTAAAAACTTGCATGCCCTTCTTCTAGTACCATTTCATGTTGAGTGATACATCAATCCAATTGTCAACATACACCAATGATTAGAACAATAATTTTTCTCTCTTGAAAGGGAATATTTATCCCCCAAGGTTTGGGTGATAGGGTATGTTATTGTCAAATTTTAAATCAAAGTAATAAAAAGAGAAGGCATATGGATAACTTAGAGGTACATATAATTGTTAACAAGGGTGAGTGTCAATTCATTATTGAAGCTTAAAATACTAGAAATCTAACATTCAATCTCAAAGCATTGTGTTAAAGAATTAAATAAAAGCAAGATTCTAGGCTTACTACCTTGAAATTATCAATATATCATGTACATTGCATCATTATCATGAAAATTATAGCACTTAGCAATGTCTATTCAAAATTATTTTTAGAGATTGAAATTCAACTATTCTAATCCTATTCTAAGTGGATTTCAAATAAAATTCAAAAGGAAGGTTAAAGGAAGAAATAAAACAAGCCATTGAATATTGAAGTCTTACATTGAATCTATTGAAGAAATTTTTTTGAATCAAACCAACTTTGACTTGACCATCCTTTGAACAATCTGATATCAAAGTGGTGCCACCTTCAAAAGGAAAATAAACAATATACTAGGATAGACTCAAATGCAACCACCATTAACATGCACAGACACACCAAGAATTCTAGTACATTACATTGATAAGATGTTCAATCATTACATATCAAAATTTTTTGCATCATGTGATTTTAAGAGTAATTCTCCAAGTACAATTACAAGGTTCAGATATCCACCAACTACAAAAAAAAAAAATTCTAAATGACCTATTGCTAAAAGTGGAATCTGATCCTTTGGAA
Organism: Wollemia nobilis; assembly: GCA_028583015.1. Taxonomy (NCBI): domain Eukaryota; kingdom Viridiplantae; phylum Streptophyta; class Pinopsida; order Araucariales; family Araucariaceae; genus Wollemia; species Wollemia nobilis. The sequence continues at coordinate 10,238,209 of JAQPPZ010002832.1, read as the reverse complement.
TGGGGTGTTGATGGCTATTTATAGTCTTACAAATTTGAAATTTTCAATGGTTTATAGTTGTATTTAAATGTTTTATAATGGTAAATGAGTTTTCTATTTGATTTACCTTCAATTAAGAGGATGAGGTATCCAATTGAGGATTTTATTGATTTAGATCTTCAATTTCAACCATGGATTATCCAACTAATTGGAAGAATCTCTATGAAGCTTTAGGTAGCTAAATCATCATGCTCCAGGTGGTTTGAGTTGTCATGCACCAATAATTTTGAATTAGATCTAGGTCCAATGTATTTTTTCTTATTCCTCTTTGGACATCGTCTTCAAATTTCATTTTGCTATATATGTTGCTTGTAAATCAAAAGATAAGCAAGATTAGTTCAAATTGCATTTGGCAATAAACTTATTTTAATGTTGATGTTTTAATTATTTAAAATATTTTCTTTTTATCACAAAGGTTGATGATTACATGTCCACTTTATTGATTTATATTATTATTATTATTATTATTTCTACTAAGGTCAGTGATTATTAATTTTTTTTTTTTGGTAAATAAAAGTCTTCATTAATTACCGGGTTTCGCAGGTTAACCCAAAACCTATTACAATATCCAGCCTTCTGCTAGTATTGTAGATCCTAGTAATCCTTGAAAATTTCTTACCAAAACTTGTGTTGAATCCCCTACAACACCTTACTAACAAGGAACATCCATAACTAAACATAACTATAAACATTACTTACATTGATAGGAAATTGAAGTTTACAACTTTGCACTTGTGAAACCTGTTGCTTGCCCATTTCCTATTCTTTGTTAGAATATTCCAAGGCTTACGCCCTGTTACCTTCATTTCCAATTTGGTATGATTTAGATGGAAACCCCATAGTTATTACTAGCTCCATGGGAAAAGAACACCCATTCATATTTCTCCTTAACGGGTAGGTTTATTTTCATGACTAATAATGTTTTACACTTCATGTGGTACACCTTGTGTCCATGTCACCAAACTACCAACATCAAAACCTATGTTGGCTAATTTTTCACCTGACATGTTGGCCTCACGGTACACGTGACGAGCCCTCCTATTTTGTCTTACCACAAAAAGGATCCTCACTTCATGGATGACTCTATTGATTCTCCATGGAGGTTTTTTGCCATTGGTTAAAAGGTTGATGATGTTCATAGAATCACCTTCAATCATCAAGTTACCTTGAGTTGCTTGGGCTACTTGAAACCCTCTCCAAAGGGCTCTAGCTTTTGCTTCATTATTAGTTTTGATTCCCAATGGTTCAATGAAGGCCTTGACTAGATTTCCTTGATTATCCCTAATTATTCCTCCAGCTCCAGCTCTTCCCGGGTTCTCCTTGGCTGCACCATAAAAATTTAGTTTAAACCAACCTTGGGGGGGTGGCTCCTAAGAAATCCCATTTTTGGGATTGGGCAAAGGAATGGAAGGTTTGTCCTCAATACCTAAGGCCCAAGCTAATTGTTTTTCTTGGGGAGGAATTGAGTGGTTCTCATCCACTAAGGTGCTAAGGTTTTCTTTTACAAAGACAATAATCTTGTTGAGGATGGTTTTTGGGTTGTGAATGGTATCCTTAAAGGCTCTATGGTTCCTTTCTAGAAAAATATACCAGAGAAAATGATTCTAATAGATTTTCCATAGGTACTTAAGTTTTAGGCTAACAAAGGGTTGAGGCCATTGATGGAACACTTTGGATATAAGAGCAGGCTTAACCCATGATATCCTAAAGGCTTGGAAAAGTTCATCCAGGATGGACTCCACTATCGGCCACTCCAAAAACAAGTGTTGGGTTGTCTCCCACCCTACGCTACACATGTAGCAATGGTTAGCAATAACCATACCTTTGGATAACATATTGTCCATAGTGAGGATTTTTCCTTGAATCACCAGCCATGAAAAAAGGATATTTTAGAAATTAAGCCTTTGATCCAAACCAAACTCGGTTGAAATTGTTAACCTTCCACATTGAGAAGCAAATTATAGGCAGACTTAACTATGAAGTCACCATGTTCAGTCTCATACCAAACAATGTGATCTTCCTCCTCTCTAGAGGGAATAATTTTCTGAGTTAAAATGTTATAAAGCTCTTCAGACTCCGCTTCAAAACCCTGTACTTTGATGTGTTTCCACCTGTTGATATTTATATCCTACCACATATAATTTGCAACCTTCTTCCCAATATGTTGCTCCATATGCTCTTGAATCCTAGTCAAACAAGGATTCTAGGATAACTCCTCAACTCTCACCCATCGATCCTTCCAAAAGTCTATTGTTTGCCCATTTCCTAGAATCCATCTAAGACCTTTCTTGAAAAGATCCCTGCTCATGAGGATTGCCTTCCAAAAAGTAGACCCCCTTCTTGCTAAGTTGTCATTAAGAAAGTTCACATCTTAGAGGTATTTCCTCCTAACTATGGCAGTCCATTCATTATCGACCTTAGTCAATAACCACCATGCTTTTTTTTCTAACAGAGTTGTATTAAGATGAGCAACTCTCCTCAATCCTAACCCCCCATCAACTTTAGGTTTGCAAACCTTGTCCAACCTACTAAATGGATCCTTTTCTTATCCTCAGTCCCTGACTAGAGAAATTTTTTTGAAGCTGCTCAATTTTGTGATACACCTTGCTAGGAGCTCTAAATACTGATAGGAAGTAAACATGTATACTTTGAATTGAAGCCATAGTTAAAACTGCTTTGCCTTCTTGAGCTAACAGATGTCCTTTCCAACCTGCTAGCTTTTTTTGGATCCTCTCAAAAACTATGTTCCACATTGATCCTTCAGGTTTCCTCGTAAATAGGGGAAGACCTAAATAGGAGGTGGGAAGAGATGCAATCTAACATTCCATGATCCTTGCTATGTTGTTTTGCCTAGGAATGGGGGTATTGATGAAATAAAGTTTGCTCTTATCAAAATTCACTTTTTGTCCAGCCGCTTCTTCATACATTATGAGAATATTTTTAATCCTTCTTGCCTCAACCACAAAATCCAAAGTCAGTAGCAATGTATCATCAAAAAATTACTGATGTGTCACTGGGGTAGTTAGCGACGTGGCCTTGATACCTGATATGAGTCCAGCTACCATTGTTGCCTTAATGGTTCTTCCCAAGGCCTCAACTACAATGATGAATAGCATAGGACTTATGGGATCTCCTTGTATTAGACCACATTTTCTTTGAAAAAAACCTGTAGTAGACCCATTAACTAAAACTAAAAAATAAGGCTTAGAAATACACTCTCTTATTAACTTTACCCATTTCATGTTGAAGCCAAATTTTAATAAAATTGCCTCTAGGAATTCCCAATTTATCCTATAATAAGCTTTGTTCATGTCTAACTTTAAAGCCATGACTCATTTTTTGGTCTAAGAAGTTGTATGAAGAGCCTCATGAACAATAATAACTCCATCTAAGATTGATCTTCCTTTTACAGAACTTCCTTGACTTGGATCAATGATAATCGGTAGAACTTTATTCAAATGGTTGGCTAAAACTTTGGACAGAATTTTATAAGATATATTACACAGGCTAACCGGCCTAAATTTAGCCATAGTCTTGGGGTTGGGGCATTTAGGGATAAAAGCAATGAAAGTTGAATTTAAACCCCTTGTAATATAATTTGAACTTTGAAACTCCTTGATTGCAGCAATAACTTTTGCTCCAACAATATCACAACAAACTTGGAAAAACCATGGTGAAAACCCATCCGGCCTAGGAGCTTTGTCAGGATCCATTTTAAACAAATCCTCCTTGATATCTTCATCTGAAAAAGCTACTATAAGAGACTCGTTAATAATTTCATCAATGAGTTGTGTAATGAATTGAAGGAGAGAATTCTTTGTTTGGGCATTACAGGCCCGTTATTCACCCAATAATGAACTAAAAAATTAACAGCCTCGTCCCTGATCTCCTGAATATTTTTAGTTGAGGATCCATCCACCTTAGTTAAATTTCTAATATTATTGTTGCTTCTATTGGTCAATGTGGTAACATGGAAAAATTTTTAATTAGAGTTCCCTTCCTTTAGCCATAATGCCCTTGATTTCTACCTCCAATACATCTCTTCACAAGCTAAAATATTATAAAACTCACAAAGGGTTTCATTCTCTTCAGCCCTTGTCACCTCATCATAGGTTCCATTTTGGATATTGCTTTCTATTATTCTTAGTTTTTCCCCCACTGCTCTCTTATTATCAAAAATATTTCCAAAGACTTCTTTATTCCAAATTCTAAGGTTGTTTTTCACCATCTTAAGTTTTTGAGATAGTTTGAAGGAAGCACTTCCCTAGATAGGCTGCTGCCACCATTCCTCTATTCATTTCTTGAATTCTAGATGTTTAACCCACATTGACAAAAATCTGAATAGCTTTTTAAAGGAGTTATTCTAAAATGCTTCCCATAGAATAAGATTATGGTCTGAAGCGCATTTAGTAAGGGCTTGTAACTTTGAAACACCAAACATTGTTGTAGCTTCCTTGGATAAAAAAAACCCGTCCAACCTTTCTTGAATCAGCTGAATTCCTATCCTCTTGTTACTCCATCTAAATTTGGCTCCTTTTAGTCTTACATCCATCAATTCATTTGTGTTAATGAATTAATTGAAGTCCTCTATGCTCCTTGAGGGTAACCCAGATCCTCCCTTCTTATTATATGGGTAAAGGGGGGTATTGAAATATCCCCCAATCACCCAAGGAATGTCTTTAAAATCTTGGCTCAAATGCCCCAAAAACTCCCACATTTTAGACCACCCTTGGATAGAGGTGGGGGCATAAACATTTGACATAATCCAATTCTTATTAGTATCAAAATCATGAAATAATATGCTTAAGACTCTTTCATTTGCATGAATAATACTTCCTTCTATTTTAATAGGATCCCATAATATCATGAGGCCCCAAGACGCTCCTCTCACTTTTTGAAAGGCCACTTCCCCTTGATTCCAAATCCTTCTAGCTAAAAGTTTTGGTTGTGCCGCATCCATTTTGGTTTCTTGAAGAAAAATGATAGTAGGATTCCAATCCTTCCTTATAGACTTCACCATCCTTTGTTTTGGTGGATTTTTTAGGCCTCTCACATTCTATGAGAGAACCTTCATTTAGACTATTTGATATTTTTCCCCACCCCCTTCCCTAAGCCAAAGGGGTTTTGTCAATTTTGCTATTATCCTGGCCAGGAATAGCTTGATGTAACAATGTTATTTGCTTTTTGTTTGCAATTTATTCATTGATTCTCATTCAATAGTGCTCTGCTATAGATATTCTCCCTTTCTTTCTTTCACTTCCATGATCTATCAGAGGCTTGGTAGTGCTTCTAGTCAGTTTTGGACTGAAATGAGGGGGCATATACTGTGATAGTCTAGGGCTTGAAAATTCTTCCTCATTTTGGGGGTTTTCAATTCCCTCTTCATCCTTAGCCTTGTTTTGGTTCACCTTTCCTATCTAGTTCCTAAACACGGGGCTTTCCTTCAAGGAACCTTTTACCATTGGGCTCATCTGATAAGGGATAATTTTCTCCACTATCGGATTAGGAGTTACATTCCAGCATCTTGTTTCCACAACTTCTACTCTTGACTCTATTTTTTCCATGTTTAAACTAAAATGACCTAGCAATTTTTTTTCATTTTGAGCATAGATTTTGGGGTTTTTTGTCATAACTATGGATGGTCCCGATTTGGATGGGGAGTCTAGGGTTTCAAGAAAATTGACACTGATGGTATCATCCTTACTATTTTATTTTTCAACTTCTAGATTTGCTAGGATATCAAACATGTTCAAGCTAGGATATTTATTACATACCTTATGATTTTTTCCTCCCTCATTATGTTGCTTTCATTTATCCTAGATTTTTGCCATTTTTGTGTTGGATTGGTCAGCCTGGTTATTCTTAACTTGTCTATATTTTTCCAAGTTAAGACGTGGTCCTTGAAAATTTGGGATCCCTCTCCCATTAGCTTTCTCTAGAAAACCTTCGCTCGTGGCTTCCTTATTTGCAGTTATTGTCAGACATTGGGCTTGAAGGTGGCCCTGGGTTTTACACATGCTATAAATTGTTGGCTTGTTCTCGTACTCCATAGACTGAATCCTTAGAAACTCTCCATATGCTAGTTCCACCTGAGAAGGTAGATCAAAATCCAAGTTTGCATTTACACAGATCCTAGCATGTGTTTTCTAGTCCTTGCTCGGGTTGAATGGTCTATTGCCATGAGCTCTCCTATCGTCTTTGCTATGCCACTAAGCCAGTACTTATTAACAAACCAGGCTAGGAGGTTTGGTAAGTGGACCCAAATGGGTGATATATTAATGTTCTGCTTCTCAGGGTTGAAATCCTCCCCCCACTTCCTCAGAAAGAGGCTACACATTCCTAGAAACCAGGGTCCTATCAATATGTGCTCTGCATCATCTTTGTTGTTGAGTCTTAGCATAAAAAAACCTCTTGACATGGCTACAATTTCTAAGCTTCCTAAAGTTTTCCACTTTGCCATAGACCATGAGCGAATAGTCTCAATGTTCGGCACAATTAACATTATCCAAGAATCTTTCCATAATATCCACTGGCACAATTAACCTATTATTGTTTGGTATTAGGGGTGGAATTTCACTAATTGGCTCCTTATTTTTCCCTTTCAACATTTCCAAAAAGGTAGGGCCCTTGTTTCCAGCTCCTGAACCCCAGAGGGACCCTTTGTCTAAGGTTTTATCTGGAGTATCTATACCTTTAGCCTTTTAGAACTGAGTTGACAGAGAATCCTTTTCCTTTCCAGCTATATAATTCTACCCGGCCTCTGGATCTTCTCCTTCCGTTGGTTCAAAATTCTTGCCTGCCATTTTTGCTCCTCCTCCACTTCCTCTGCTTCCTCCACCACTCCTCATCCCTTCTTCCTCCCTTTTATGCCCAATATGAATCCTATCTAAATTTTATGTCAAAGTATTTAAATTTTATTAATTGATTTTCTAAGGTTTAATATCTTTAATTTTAGGTTCAAATTATTAGGTTTAATAATAACATCCCTTTAATTTTAATGGCAAAGTATTAAAACTAAAACTAAGATCATTCACTATGGTCCAAAGTCTTTTGTTTAATTCCATGTTAAGTATATTCACTTTTAATTCTAGGGCCAAAGTACTAAATTTAACATTAAAATTCCATTTTATATTTTTATGTCAAAGTATTTTTTTTTTAATAACCTATGTGTGGCTTCTATTGGGGGCCACTCCCATTATGAAAATAAAATATTACATTACTCTCATTAACTTTCTAACAAGTTAATTAAAGCATATCCAACTTTGTATTTCTATCAGAGATATTCTTCATTTACCCTTATATCAAAGATATTATTCATCTTCCTCAAACTTTTGAGTTTCCACAGTTAACTCCTTTTATATTAAATACGGAAAAAATTTAAGTTTTGTAAGATGAAATTCAACACTGCATATGGCTAAAATATTTTTTGCCTAGATTCTATATACAAAAATATCTTGTCTATAACAACCTCACAATTTCTTAATATATTTTTTAGGATTCTTATTCATTCCCCTAATATTGCAAGATATTATTTTCATTGTTAATTTTTAATTTTATTTGTGGGTTTAGCCCCACTTCTTGTTAACATGTGTGATATTTGCTTTTGCTTGTCCATATCAATATCCCTTTGTGTTTTTTTTTCTCTTTATTTTAACTTCTTGGGTCTTCATATATTTTTTCATTCTTATAAATACTTTCCTCTTCATCAATCTCTTCAATATTCTCACACTACTCATAGTAAGACTTATCATATTTAGTTTTACCTTGTTTTGAAGGATCTAAAGTGCAAGGAATAACCTCAAAAGCACAATCTTCTCTTTTATTTCCCTAGAAACCCTAAAGTTCAAGGATGCTCTTCTATAACAATTACCTTCTTATTTTACTCTAAAAACCCTAAGTTGTTATGGGTTTCCTCCAAACTTATTTCTATATTAGTTTGCTCTTCAAATATTAAAGTGCAAGGGATAAAATCTTCACCACTTTCACTTTTATTACTTGAAGAGGATTCTATACTAATTGAGGAAAATGAAGATGATTTACCTAGAATAAAATTGACTTTTTTTGTTGTCCTTTTTTTGGATTTTATCTCCACATATTCTTTTGCATATTTAATTTCTTCTAAACTTGCCAAATGATATTTTAGATAGGATTTATTTACCTCTTCCAATTGGAATGGAATATCCTTGATCTAAGCTAGATTCTATTATTGTATGATTTTCTTGCTTCATCTTGAATTTTATCTCATGGCTAAAATTTTTTCTCTTTCTTCATAGTTTTTAATTTTCAAACTCTTGCCATATGTCCAATATCAAAATAATTGTGGCAATAAAATGTAAAATTTTCATAATATACTTGCTCATCCCATTATATTGATTCATATTTAATATTAAAGGATTGTGCCAAAGGTTTTAAAATATCCATAGCAAAACATATTCAATTATATATAGCATGCTTTCGCTCCTTAGTTGTTGGTCCTTCCTTGATGAATTCCCCTAGGGTATTTCCAATATTCTTCAAAACATCCTTATTTATAAGCTGATATGGAAGTCCAAAAAGCCTAACCCACACTGGAATATTCTTACAAGTTTGTGTCTCAATAGAAAAATTTTCATTCCATGGTCTCAAATAAAGTGCATCTCTTCCCCTAAACCATATGCCACCAACCATTATTTTATCCTAAATTTTTAAACTGGAAAATATGATGAGGAAAAAACCTTTAGGAAAGAAAATCACAAAATAATTTTAATTCAATCCCCACTTCCACTTGATCCAATTTTGAATCTCCAAAAACCCTAGCCATGATCTATGGAACTTATATATTAACCCTCTACTTTTAAGAACCATTATATCATGCTCAATCATCTCATCCTTGATACTTACTTTTGGTGTAACATCTGCTACAAGGATCAAATTTATCATGTATTCAATCTTCTACTTATCTCCAACTTAGGCCTCCACACTTTCAACTAGGGCATCTTAACTTTCCATTAGGACTTTCAAATATAAATTTCCTTCCACAATAGCTAATGGGGCTTGCTCCTTGTACACACTCACTACTACTCATAGCTTGCACTCTCTCTCACCTCATACTTGCTCTTGGCTTGTACTCCCTCCTAGATCACAATTACCCATGTCTTATTTTTCTTAAAGTTCCTTAACTTTAGAAAATTTTGGAAACTATATTCCATGTATTTGTGGTAAGGGTTTGAAGTATTGATGCACTCTATATGAACCTATTTCTATTTTTCCATGACTAAATCTTAGCTTACACTTCCTCTTAGTTTGCACTTCCTTTTAGTTCATACTCACTCTTGGCTTGTACTCATTCTTACCTCACACTCACTTCTAGATTGCACTCCCTCTTAGATCAGAATTTCCCATGTATCTTATTTTTGTTGATGTTCCTTAGCTTCAATAATTTTTTGGAAAATATTCCATGCATTCATGGTAAGGGTTTAAAGCATTGATGCACTCTAGATGAACCCATCACTCTTTTTCCATGACTAAATCTTTGCTTACACTCCCTCTTGGTTCACACTACCTCTTTGATCTCATTCACTCTTCAATTGTACACTCACTTCCATCTCACACTCACACTCATTGGTACATTTACTCTAGCTCATGCTCACACTCATTTTTGGTTGCACTCACTCACACTCGCTTTTAGTTGCACTCACTTATTACTCATGCTTGTACTCTCTATTGCACCTACTTCTACATTGCACTCACACTTTTTTTTGCACTTAATCCTAGCTCATGATCATACTCACTATTGCACTTACTTATATCTCACTCTCTCACTTGATATTGTACTTACTCCTAGTTTATGCTTGCAGTTATTGTTGCACATACTCTTGGCTCGTGCTTGCACTTGTTGCTACACTTACTCCTAGCTCACACTCACTATTGCACTTACTCCTAGCTTGTTCTTACACTCATGTTCACACTCTCAACTGCACTTAATCTTGGCTCGTGCTCACCCTCACTATTGCACTTACTCTTAACTCCATGTGAAAATTAAATATTAATAAATTTTTATGCCAATTTATTAATACTAAGGTTTTAATTATTTATTAAAACCCAAAGTATTAGGGTTATGTAGAAAAAAATTAAACTAAAGCATTTCCTAAGATTCCTTCCTTCTAATACATTAAAATCAACCTTAATATTATCATACCCTAAGTCTAATGTCAAAATGAATTTAAGCAATCAATGTGTCATCTAAATTATGATTATTCATTTTTTTTTTGAAATGCAATTCTTGTATCCATTTATTTCCACCAATTAGATGCCAAAACCTAATCTTTGGTGGGCCAATTAGGACCATCCACCTTGTTGTAGTGATTAAATATGGATCATTTGCCTTCTTTGTGGTGGTTAAATTTAGGTTGTTCATCCCTATTGTGGTAGTTACATCTATGTCATTTACCCCTATTGTGGCAGTTAAATCTATGTCATTTACCCCTATTGTGTCAGTTAAAATATGGGTCATTCACCCTAAAGAATTAAGTTTATCGTTAAAATTTTATTCTAATTTTATAACCAAAATATTAGGTCTAATGCATTATATTCCCACTTTTCACTAAGGTCCAAAATAAATATTGTTTTAATGTTGAAAATATTTTGCTATCAACCAAGGTTTATGGTTAGGCTCTCTTTTAATTCAAAATCTGCAAATATTAAGCTTAACATTAGGTTCAATGTATAAGGCTCATGCTCTTGTCCTTTACTTTAATACAATATCCAAATTATTTGGGTCCCCTAAGGTTTTATTAAAATACCCAATATTAGGGTTATTTCAATTAATTGAATTCACTTAAGTGCCTACCTAAAATTATTATTTACCTTTTTCAAAAGTAAGTCTTTTGTCCATTTCCTTCCACAAATCATATGTTAACACCCTTCCTACAATGAGCCAATTATGACCATCCACCCTATTACAGTGGTGCATTGTAAGCCATCCATTTTGGACCAGTAAGATACTGGCATCCTTCCTACGGTGAGGTAATCAAGACTGTCTACCTTGACCTCAACGGTGGGTTGTAAGTCATCCATTTTCATACCAATCAAAAGCCAATGCCTATATTTGAGTGAATGAATCTGGGTCGTTCACCACATTTATGGTTCCTTAATCTAGACCGTCCACCATATTTCAAATAATTTAATACTTTGTTTTAAAAGTCTTTAAATTCATGCACACAATATTAAATTTTGTAAAATATTTTACCTAAGGTATTGGAATCAATGAATGAGAGCATGTCGCTACATTCATTGCACTCAAATTTTATTGGCTAATAGTATTAATGAATGGGAGTGGGTCACCACATGTATGACACCTTAATTTTATCAGTCAATAGGATCGATGAATGCGGATCACAATATCTAGCTAGTCAAAACATGGAGACTTAGGTTTAAATGAAGAGTGTGTTTGACTTGTCATTGGCTATTTATTTTGGAAATAATGTGGTGGATGATCATGGATCATTTTATGCTTTAAGAGTTTCTCGAATGATAAGTCTCGAAGGTAGATTAATTTATTTCTTAAACCTTATATTTTAAACTTTGAAATTAAAGGATTAAAAAGGGGCATAATTAATTTTTTAGCTTAGATGATTTAAAATGTAGTGCATAAAAGATAAATGGATAAAATTAAAATACCTAATTTTTTAAATATTAATGCTAAAACATAGGAGAATGGGACTTGAGCTTAGGACTTGGTATTTACATAGGCTTTACCAAGTATGGATTTGGAAAAATAAAGATTTAAAACTTAAGACTCATTGAATTTTATTCTTTTTATCCATTAGGATAATATAGGTGGTAATTTACTAGTTATGAATGATGTCACCTCTTGGTGGTATGGAAGACTACGAATTTAAATGAACTTTTGGCATCATAACCCATTTAAAATGGATAGTTTAGCTAGCAATAAGGAAGGTAATTGTAGACAATGATCATGGGTTTTTTATACTTGTGTGAAAGATAGTTTTAAACCTGATTTGATGGATAATGAATCTTATCTTATTGAATATATGAAATTAATGTATCATCTAGAGCTCAAAATAGTCCCATAGTGTAAAAATAGAGTAAAATTTTAAAGTATCTATAATTTTATAAAACTTCACAAATATCTAATTTGACCAAATGGGTATCTAGAATAGTTTAAATAACTATAAAATTCATTATGGATCAAGAGATATAGCCCTTTAAAATTTGTGGACTATTATGGGAAATTGATGCTATTAAATGGTATTTTCATCAAATATACTAGAATATTGATGTTGTCTATACAATATTAATACAATTATAAATACAATTTCAAGATATTTCCAATAGGATTTGAATCAGATCAAATAGATATTTGTAGCAAAAGTTATGGTCATTTTAGGTTTGCAACTATCAAAATGATGAAATTTAGAAAACCCTAAAAACAACTTCAAATAATAGAATTTTCCAAAATCTGAAGAGCAATTGAAATCCAATCCATTCTAAAATATTCAATGCCAAAAATTTTAAGAACTTATTCAATACAAGCAAATGTAACACATGGGTGCAAGCAAATTTAAAACCTTGGTGTAAAACTTAAAAAAAATCAAGTGGATCCTCAATTGGGGGGAGTTGTGTAGTGACAACAACACTAACATTAAACCCCTCTCTCACATTGAACCCCTCTTGTTATGTTAGATTAGGTTTAGTTGATTTATGTGTTTGGGATTTTGGTATTACTTTAAATACCCCCGTAACTCCATAATTTATTATTAGTGTTGTTATTATTATCCATATACAACATAGTGATTATTTATGGCACCTATGGATGACCAACAAGTTTTGTGTCTCTTTGTTGGCTTCTAATCCTTACTACCACAAAATACCATAGGTCCCAATATAAATAAGTAATAATATTAAAGGTAAAAATATCAATAATAAATGATAATGCATGCAACTTCCCACTAGGTGGGATTTAATGTTCTGCTTCCCTACTTCCCCTTCCCCTGTCCTTGCCCCATTTTCATGGCACGTCCTAGGCCCTTATATCTAGGCTTGTTGTTGATGCAAGAAATATCCTTGAGGTGGGAGGTCCTTGATCCATTTGTCTACTCATATCTCTGCCTATTTGAGGGTTTCCTACCTATGCCTTTGATCTAGTGCATCCTTAGGTTCTTCCTTGGATTTCCTTATGAGCTTTCGAGATCCTTTCTTGGTTGCTCTTAGGTTTTTAATAGGTTTTTTGGAGGTTATTTACTTGATGTTGGATTCTTATTTTCCTTGGTTGCAGAGTGTTTTGGCTTTGGATTAGGGTTTTGACTTTGTCCTTGTTCATATCGAGAGTTTTCATTACATCCTTCTGTTTCGGGGAGACCATGTGCTTCATCTCCAGTGAAATTTATCCCTTGGTTCTTAGACCGGTTCTACTTGGTGGATCCTTAGTTCATCTTTCTTGGCCTTGGTGGAGGGCCCTACATTTTTTTCTTATTATTTAGATGATCCTATTGGTTTTCCTGACATGGTTCCTTGAAGTCATTCATTTGTAGGGTTGGAGGGTTGTCATGGTCCTTATTTTTTTGGTGCTTGGGGTCATCTGTTGCATATTTTGATCTTGAAGGAAGACCTACAATTCCTTTTTATAGTGTTTATAACCCCATGTTTTCTTGATATCATGTTACTTGGGATGTTCTTGCCACTTTTCCTATGGTTTTAGGGTCTATTTTCATCATATCCTTTGGTTTCTTCTAGCTTTCTTGTAGTTCAACCTTACATGCAAGAGGATCTCATGGTTTTTGGAGATCCTCAAATTTATTGATCCATTTTCTAGGCTCTATGTGGGATGCTGCTTATTGGATTGCCTTCTTGGGTTATACCTAGGTAGGATCCTAGATTCGTTCTTTAGATTTTAGTTGTTCTCACTCTCCTATAGTAGTTCCTGATTTTCCTAGGAGGGATTTTAGTTTTCCTATGTGCTCGTGTTAGTCCCAGCCCTGCTTGGGTGGGATGGACCATCCTAGTTTGATTGGTTGGTTTCTATGGTCCATCTGCCTTCTTGAGATGGATTTTTTTCTAGGAGGCTTTATCTTCTAGTTTCTCCTTGGTAGGATTCTGGTTTTTTATTTTCCCCTTGGACAAGATTTTCAACTTGTATTTTTCTTGCCTAGGTGAGATTTTTCAAATTTCTTACTTCGGGTGGGATTTTTAAATTTCCTACTATGGGTGAGATTTTTTATTTTCTTGGTTTAATTTTCCTTCTTGGGTAGGATCTTATATAATTTCCTACTTTGGGTGGTATTTTTAATATATTTTTCAATGGACCTATCCGTTAGCCTTATGTGTGGTCTATTGACATGATGTAGAAAGGTTTTGAGGCTCCTTTCAAAACCCACTTTTAATGAAATTTTTTACTAGTAAAAAAATATATATCAGTGATCAAGTGTAGAATTATATATGTGAGAAATCAAATATATATAGGCCAATATAATAATGAAATAACATTCACTTATAATATCAAATATGAATGTAAAATGACTAAAAGTCATTCATGTACTAGCATAAAGGATACTTACAATATGAATTGCTCAAAATCTGTATACAAGCTTTATTATTTATTTTTGCTATGTGGTGATCATTTATAGACCATTTCCCAATACATTGTATAGATACTTGTCTCCATAATATAGAAATAGAAGATGATTATTCATGTGCTTGACTATTTCTATTTATATGACAACTCTCATGACCTTTGGCTTATCATATTTCCACTTGTATACTAGACTCTTCACTCTCTTCTTACATGCATACTTGACTCTATGACACTTGCACACTTCTACATGAATCTTACTCTCCTACATGCACTCCTAATATAATACACTTGTGCACATCCTCACTTTACATATTTACACACTTACATATAAGACACTTATGCACATTATATCAATATGTACTTGCACTCTTACTTACATGACACTTGTGCATTTCCTACACATTGACACTTACATGAAAGAGAAAATATAAATCACTCATCTAAATTATATACTCAACCCTAATATATTACATATTTATATATGTACCATGAAGGTACCATGGGGGTACATTTGCATGTACCAGATAATGTAATATTCTCTAACTCCCCTTGTATTACATTTTTTGGTTATTGAAGACTTTAGTCTTCAATCTTTGTCTATGATCTTCAATCTAATTCTTTCATAATTTTATCTAAATCTTTAGTATGTTATCCTTCTTTGTTTTTCAAGTAATGTCTTCTATTGTCCTTCCTTTTGTGCTTTCATCTATTATTTTTCTTTGCTATTATTTTCTTCATCTTTAGTGGTGATATACTTGATGGTGTGGCTTATAAAAAATGAGTTAGCAAATCATCACAATAATACATCCTAGATTTCAATGATTTCTCATTGAAGTTAACATAAGTTTCATTCAATACATAAGTGTCACAATTCACATTTTTCTTCTCTTATCCTTTTTCTTGAAAATCTCAAAGGTAAGTAGTGAAAAGTACATCATTAAGCATTTTTATTAGGAAAATATAATAGTGTTCTATGAATTCCACCATGGTCTAAATTGTTTTCCTTGAAGATAATTTATAAGTGTTGTGAACTTTTCATCTTTTGCATCCTTGAGAAATAGAGAGAGTTTTTCTCTTAACCCTTTTGATATTTGCTTCATTCCATCAAAGACATCTATTATTTTTTTATAATAAAACTTTAGCTTGTTCACCATTTATTCATATCTTTATTGAATACATTTCTAATAATTTCTTCCATGAAATGCAATTTAATGAATCATGTTTTAAATATTTATAAATCCAAATCTAAAATAAAAAACCACTCAAATAAGAAATTTGTAAATTTTAAATTTTCCTAAAACTTTGATGTAGTAATCCTTTTATCTCCCTATTGAATTTGCAAAATTTCAAAAACTTCTAATTTCAAAATTTCTTAAAATTTAAAGAACTTCAAGAAAATTTTTAATAACTTCAAAAACTTGAAAAAATAAATATTTTAACTTAAATTATTCAAATAACTTCAAATCAAATAAATCTTAAATATTATTTGAAGTAGAAAACCTTATCACTCCATGCTTTAATATTAAAAACTAAAAAATTAAAAAATTGAAATATTAATTCCAAACTATAGTAGAAAACCTTATATCTCCTTCTAATAATTAAATCATAGAAAAATTATAACTCCTAAATTATAACAATTAAATCACTCCTAATAATTAACTTATTACTCCAATTAATTAAAGTACCTAAACTTAGGTCTTTAATTCTTCATTAAGGTAATATAGCTTACCTTATTTACCACCTTGTTGACTTTCCTTTTCAACCTTCCTTACCTTCTTGCTTATTCAACCTTTATACGATGTGATAACATATTTGAAGTTTGCTATCTCAATATTCCAACTGAGGCTTTAAATAACCTTTTAAAAATATTCTTGGCTTAACATTAATTCCACTTTTTTATTTGCATGGTAGTCAATAATTTAAACATTGGAAACGAATGTTTCAAATGCTATTAATTGTAAATATAATGAAATGCTAGCATCTCAATAAAATATTGGCTTATCAATGAAATAATTGCATTTCTTTGACTCTTGAGTTGTTGATATTTAAGACTTTCATTTTCGTAACACTTGAATATCAAAAATTTTCTTGGATTCATTGCTTCTTGAAGACTTATGTTGTGGAATAGTGAACATTACTCTTTTGGTCTTTGGCTCTATGTTCTTCGATGTGAAGTGAATATTGTGTTGTTCTAGTTTCTATTTCTTCATGTTATTTGAAGACATTGCTCTCCTAATCTATGGTTCTTCACATTCTATGAATATGTTGCTCTCTTGATAGTGGATGGTGAATAGAAAATGGTGTTCTTTAAAATTGTTATTTCTTTTTCATTTAATTATTAATCTGGAAGTCTGTAAACTTGTGAGTACCTATGTACAATATATGCCTATAGTAGTTGGGATATGATTCATATATATTAGTTGGTTTGGTGGGGAGAATGATTTTCATGTAGTTTCAATTTTTATCCAAACCAATTACAAACTAAGTGCAAAAAAATAATTGCAGAAAAATAAATAAGCACACAACTAAAAGAAACTACAAGAAGTAAATTTATC
Organism: Wollemia nobilis; assembly: GCA_028583015.1. NCBI lineage: Eukaryota > Viridiplantae > Streptophyta > Pinopsida > Araucariales > Araucariaceae > Wollemia > Wollemia nobilis. The sequence continues at coordinate 10,221,043 of JAQPPZ010002832.1, read as the reverse complement.
ACAACTAAAATTAAAATGCTAAAAACAAACACATGAATAAAAGGTGAATTACTAAAATTAAACACACAACTAGAATTAAAAGTGCAAGAAATAAACAGACAACCAAAATAAATAAAGTAGGTAATAAACACAACTAAAATAAATAAAGTATGAAATAAAATAAACAGGGGAGGATTACTGCCTAGAGTGGGACCAAGCTCCTATAGATGATCCACCCAACTGATTATGTAAATATCACTCTTCCAAGTACACATAAATGAGAACGCTAAAATATTTATTAATAATTTATGCAATATAAAAATAATAAAACTTTGTGGATATCTTTCCAAGAATGGCTTACCTTATTATATAGAATGTAGCCAAATATTGTTACAAAAATAGTTTTTTCTAATTTAATCATACATCATGATTTTCTATGGATGATTCATGCACAATTACAATTATCATCTATTAAAAGAGTGGTCGTGTCTAAAATTAATCATGAAAGATAAGAATGGAACTCCCTTATTTTACTTAACAATTCATTTATAAATTTTGTGTGATCTTCCAATAAATTGGTTAGTGCATGGAATAAAGGTGCTATATACCCATTGGATATAGGCTCCTACCTACCACCAGGATATAAGCACTTGCCTACTACTGAGATACAGGCACCAAAATATATGTACCTACCTATTTCTAGGATATAAATACCTACCTGCCATCAAGATATATGCACTTAAATATAGGTGTTGGCCTAACACCACAATATAGGTGTTGGAATATAGGAACCAACATGCACCTAGGATATAGGCATTGGATTGCACTCAAGATATAGGTGCCAACCTTAGCAAGATTTAGGCACCCACTTCAATTATTGTGATCTCCTTCAAAACGTATTTCATTCTTCAAACACATTATAGTTATCATACAATACTAGGTCCATGTGGGCCCTCGATTGAAAGATGTGAAATTTTAAGAAAAATTTGCACTTACACATATTTCCCACTAAAAACACCAATCAAGCATAATACATCATTTTCCATTAGATACATGCAATAATTACACAAAAATGCACTTCTAGTGTTAGACATGTCATACAATATTCCTTTTAAAAATTCATAAAAACGAGTATTTTTGGTGCTCATAATACCCCTATTCCTAAGTATTTGACATGTTATCATGTCATATTATACTAATAATCCTTTTTTCATCAATGACCTTACAATATGATTTATTTTTGTGCTACTGCTCTCAAGCCATGGTCTTGTCTTTTTCCTTGTTTTATTTGCATCAACCACACTTGTTGTGTTAATTGGAACCTATTTTCCTTGCTTGATTCTTCCCATATCGAGCATTCTTGTTGGTTTGGCTAGGACCTGTGTCCTCCACTAGAAACCTAGTAATTGTATCTACACCATTTTCAATGCCTGGCATGACTTTCTACTAAAGAAAATGATTCATAGGTAGTCATTTTGTCATTTCAATTTCTAGCATTTTCCATGGCTAAAATTGTGACATATATACCATTTGGTATTTTGGTATAATTATTGCCTATGAGTCCCCTATTGGTGGTTCCTTATCCATAACTTGATCTTCAAACTTTACTTCAATTTTTACAAGATACAATGGTAGAGGTTGAGTTGTTCTCACTGGTGGAGGCATCACATGTACTTTTTTGAACATCCCCATTTGATGAAAATATTCTATCATTCTTGATGGATTTCCATTGATAGAAGTATACAAGGATTTAAATTATGCCAAGTTTGCTAGGTTTACATTGATGCATGACTTCCTAGTTATATCCTTGTGAGCTCACTATGCTTCCTTGTTCTTCTTCAAGATCTCCTTAAGTGCAGTTAGCTTGTGTTAGTGGATTGCAAAGGATTCAAGTGATGCATCCCACTCTTCATAAAATTTGGTATCATGTTGTATTTTTTATCTCTTTCCTTGTGGTCATCTTGTAGGATCCCTCTATCTCTTTTTCGTCATTATTTTTAGGGCATCTGCATCTATTGGCACTGTGAGAGCAAGAACCATTTTTTCCTTTAGAGGTGATAATTTTGAACATGTGGTTCTATCTTTGACATGCACTAATCCACATATACAATAGAAATATGTTTGACTACTAGATGATCATCACACTGGGTTGCCATGGTATGGTCAACCTCTAGGTGACAAGATGACTAGGTAGTAATAGAAGGTTCTATGCTCTTCCCAACTAATTAGGTAGTATTATTATGTTGGGTTGACTCCCTAGTTGATTGGTAAATATTATTATGTGTAGCTAACTCCCTAGTTGACTAGGCGGTATCCGATCAATCAACTTCAGGATAACCAATTGACTAGTTAGTAGTAGAAGTTTCTTCTAACTCTCCAACCAACTGAGTAGATCCAATTTCCTTACTATCTAAAAGCTCAAAAAAATTGGCCCCCCTTTGCAAAATAGGGTTCCCCTACTCCTGAGAAGCATCTGCCATAGGTTATTTTTACTGATCCCCTATATTATACAGTTGGGTATTTGATGTCCTAGAATTAAAATGGTACACCCCTATGGATGTCACTTTATCTTCTAAATTAGCAAATAAAATTGCTAGGTCCATGGCCAAGTCCATATGTACAACAAAATCAACTCTATTCTCCTTCATGGTGAACAATTGTTGTAATCGTTGCATCATGCTCTCCAGTTGTTACACTATCTCCATCAACTACCACATAGTATGGTTTGATTCTTGATGCTCCGCTATGGCAGCCCATTGAAATTCTTAAAATTTGACCTGTACTATGTGATATTTTTCTGCCCAACTAGAGGCTTGCTCTTTGTTTTTCTATAACTAACCATGGAGGTCTTTCTTGAAAGATTCACTACAGGTCACTTTAAAAGAGGCCAATACCTACAACACCTAGATGGTTTGTTCATCCTCTATGGTGTGGTCCTCATTTCATTTTGATGAACTATAATTGACCAAAGCATATATCACCACCCCACTCCTAGATGTATGTGGCGATGTTGTATGGAATGGGCTCAATTTGAGCTGGTCTGCCTCCTCATATAAATTATTGTGTTGGGATAAAAAAACCTTTGTTTATTCATCCAAAATAACTTGATGTTTCTCACTAGATGATTTGTATGTAGCTTCCTCTACTACAATGATTGATGACGGTGGTGCAACCCTCTATTCTTTGGCATACTGAATTGGGGCTAAAATTAGCCCATGATGTTCTAACACTATCATTGTACCTACTTGGTATCTACTAACTTCATCTCATAGGGCACTCATCAAATAAAATAGGATGTTGATATGGTTCCCATGTAGTAAATAATTCAAGAAATATAAGTGGTTGGCATTGATCCACGAATATCTTCTGGTATAGGTGAAGAATCACACCAATTATTCAAATACCTATTTTCATGCTTCTATGACATATTATTTTGGTAATATTAATCTTATCCAATACATAATGGGTTTCCCAAATAATCATTGAGCACATCAATCAATGTTGTCTCTCTTGTACATGCATTTCCCTATGTATGTGAGGTTTATGACTTCTACTACATACTCCTCTATGATTGGTATTACCTGCTCCCACATCTACATGACCCCATTATCTATAGAAGTTGCAAAATCCTATGATGCAATGAGATCTTGGACTTGGATAACCAAGTGATAGTAATCTATCCATCCCACAACTTCAAATTTATCCTGAATAAATCCTATGATAATTGAGATATTTGTGGGTTCATATATCTTCTACGTATGGTTATTTGAAGGTCCTCCTATTGCATCCACTTGGTTTTTGTATGTTATGGTGTTAAAGTAGGCAACTATATCTATATTTAACATGCTAAAGTATACAATTATATTCATGCATATAATGGGCACCTATGCCCTTGTAATCAACAATAATTATAAAATCTGTGTAATAAATCTTGAAGCATGCACTCGGATATAATTGGATGTAGTTACAACCTCCCCTATACTTGATTGGTACCACATGGTGAGTCACTAATGTGGGGTTGCATGAGTAGTTAATAAAAATGTGGGGCATGTACTGGCACATAACACAAAAATGTTTTTCATGATAACTATGCACATAACTAATAGAAAAATCAGTACATAGCTAGGTTATTTTTCACAAAACATGATGTGTAGATGCCTGGTGGTGCAACTTTATTGATCAGGGTATTAATTATAGTGCATCGGGGTGAATCAACAACTTGTATTTTTCTACATGGTGCAATATCATCAAAGTAATTTGATTGGGTATTGCATATTATTAGTTTCAAGGTCTTGTGCTGAAAATAAAAACCATGATTATTCATCATGAGCCAACACACTTTCACATCAAAATTTGGAAGTAGTGCACAATGTTGTAAATTTCTTATGAGTAAGAATACTCTGGTGTTGGTGACCAGAAAGTAGGCATACTCCATCCATTAGAAAGTTGATTTCATCGTATGTGCATATATAGGCATAGCTTTCGGATATAGGTACCACTTCTACTATGGATGTAGGAACTTCCATTCTAGTGGAAGGTAGGCACCTGTACTATATTTGGATATAGGCACCTTTTCTGCTCTAGATATAGGAACTTATGTTCTACCTCTAAATATAGATGCCTTCACTGTTCTAGATATAGGCACCTTCATATTTATCTAGATATAGGCACCACTCTCCATGGTGGAAGATATACACCTTTGTGATGGCCTAAATATAGGTGTTGCCCTCTTGGTGGGAAGTACGAATATTTTATGTTAGCCCAAATATAAGTGCCATCCTCTTGGTGGAAAATAGATGCTTATCGACTGGCCAAAATATAGGTGTCACCCTCCTTGTGGCAAATAGGTGTCTTTTCCACATTGCTACACTCCTAGAAAATAAGAAAAATAGGGTGATGTAGCTTCATGTCTGATAGGCCTATTTTATATGGATACCTATATATTTGCAACAAATTCCATGTAACCCTAAAAAACAAAAATAATAATAAAAGAAAAATAAGGCATCATAGCTTTGTTCTGAATAGGCCCAATAGTTGGATGCCTACAAATCTACAATAGATTCCACATAACCCTACAAAATAAAAATAATAAAAGAAAAATCTATTCTAAAAATCTTAGAAAAATATATATATATATATTATATTTTTTTCTTTTTTCTTCTTTCAAGTTTTTTTTCTTTTTTTCTTTGTTTTTATTTTTAATTTTTTATTTATAGTGAATGCATAAGCGTTCATCAAAATACTGAATTATTTTTAGAAAATGGGGTCTCCCCCATGTTTGCATCTGAGTTGATCGCATGAATTGGAGGCATATGGTAAGGTCGTAAGCAATGTTCGTTGACCATCAAAATTATGCTACTACTATCAATGGTTCTAACATAGACAACTCAATTGTTGATAATTTTGATCATCTCATACGGACCCATCCACATCTACAAGAGTTTTCCATTTCACTCTTGGAATTGGGATTTGTATAATAATTCCCAATCTCTTTAAATAATTTTTTTCTTATGTGGTGGTCATGCCACATTTCTCTCTACTTCTACGTTATTTTTGTGCACTTCAGCACATCTTGCATGTATTTGTCCAAATAATTTAGTTGGAGAATACATTATTTTTATGCACCATCTAGGTTCATATTGAGATTTGGGGTAGTCTACAAAATTTTAATTTTAAATTTGATTGGCATCATTGAATTTTTCCCATAAACCAACTAAAATGGTGTAAATCTAGTAGTTGATTTCTACATAGTTCAATATGTCCATACTACTTTCAAAAGATGTTTCTCCCAATTCTTTTTGTTTTGTTGCGCTATCTTTGTTAGAATGTTCTCCAAATCTTAGTTTGTAACCTCTACCTACTCATTAGCTTGTGAATGGTATGGGGTGGTTTTGTTGTGCCAGATCTGGAACTATTACATCAGTTCCTATATTATATTTAAAGTGAACTGAGTCCCTTGGTTAGTGGTAATCTCCTTGGAAAAACCAAACCTGATGAAAATAAATTTATAAAAGAACTGCACTACATTATATTCTTTTGCATTCTGCAATGCCTGCACTTCAACCCACTTAGTAACATAATCATTACATACTAAAATATACCTCTTACTATTAGATTATGGATTGATAGGTCCAACAAAATCCATCCCCTATTTAGCAAATGGTTCAATATTCAAATGTGGCTAAAGGAGCATTTCATCTCATGGTTGGTCAAACCATTCATTGATATTGATCACAATGGTTGACATAGTTTATGGCATATTTAATTAATGAGGGCCAATAATACCCTATTTGTAAAAATTTAAATGCAATTTTTCTACCTACAAAATGTCCACCAGACGATTCATCATGATAGACTTCTAAAAATTTTGAGGTTTAACTTTTTGCAATACATCTTCTCATGATATAATTAGGGCTAATTTTAAATAGGCAACTATCAATCTATGAAAAATCTACACTCTTTTCAATTAATGTTTGAGCTTAATGAGGATTTAGTGCAATTTTATTAGTTGTGAGGTAATTAGCCATATCGAAATACCATGGTATGTGGTAATCAAGAGAAAATATATGCTGATTTGGGAATCTATCCTTAGTGGTAATTTTATGATGAGAGATTAACATAGATAGAAAAACTACAATAATATTATGCCTATCGATTTTATCTAAAATAGTCACATAAAATTCTTGCAAGAGTAATAGCCATCTAATAATCCTACCACTTATCATTGGCTTGTTCATTAGATATTTGATAGATGTATGGTCAGTGTGTGCAAATATTTTCTAGCCCATGATATAATTGAAAAACTTATTAATGGCATTTACAACTATCAAAAATTCTTTTTCTATGATAGTGTAATTGATTTCAATATCGATAAGATTTTTATTGACATAATAGATGGCATATACTTTGTTTTCTTACTTTTCCCCTAGTGCTTCCCCTATAGAATTGTTGGATGCATATGTATAAATGTGGAAGGGGAGGTTCCAATTTGTACCTCTAAGCATGGGTGTAGTTATCAATTTTTCTTTAAGGTTTGGAATGCTTGTTCACACTAACTTGTCTAGAAAAACTCAATATCTTTGGTTAACAATGTGTGTAGTGGTTTGGAAATTTTAATAAAATCTTGAATAAACCATTGGTAGTATCTAGTAGAGACTAAGAAAATTTGGACATCTCATTGTATTTTGGGGGTAGACAGTTATTTGATAATATTAAATTTTCTTTTATCTACTTTTATCCCCTTAGCAAAAATGTGGTGTCCTAAAACTATCCCTTTTGTCATCAACATGAAGAATTTTTTATTATTGAGGGACAAGTTAGTTTCTTTACAACACTAGAGTACATTTTCTATATTAATATTCTTAAAAAAATTTAATGTACATGATGAAATCATCCATTTAAACTTCTACAGTCTCTCCTACCATATCCAAAAAAATATTAAGGATTGTCTGTTGGCAAGTGAATTACACAACCCAAAAGGTAAGACATAATAGGAAAAGATACCCCAAGGATAGGTAAATATGGTATTTTCATTATTATCTTCCCCTATTTGGATCTGATTGTAGCCACTATACCCATCAAGGAATAAAGAATAATTTTGTCTTGCCAGGGTATCTAGGACTTGGTCTATAAATGGTAGGTGAAATGGTCTTTTTGGGTGGCCTTGTTTAACATCCTATAGTCCACACAAATCCTCAATTTGCCATTTTTATTGAGTACCACCACCAAAGGTATGACCCATTGACTATATAAAATGAAATAGATGAATCCAATGAATAAAAATTTTTGTTATTCATCTTTTACTATTTTCTTCATGGTTGGATTCATCTGCCTTTGAGGTTGTCTTACCAGTCTTGCATCATCCTATAGGTAAATTCTATGAGTGCATAATTTGGGTGCAATACCCCTCATGTATCTATAATATAAAGTGAAATTATTTTATGTTTAATTAATATTCCTTTCAACTTGTCTTCTTGAATGGTTGTCAAGGAATTATCAATATTCAATAATCATCTAGGTTCTATTTCAATTTGTTTAACATGATTTTTCCTACTACCAATTAGTAGGGAATCCATATAAGGATGTGAAAATTCACCTTGGAGAAATTTTGTTATGATTTTATCTTCATATACTTCATATAGAACCATGACTTGTTGCAATATAGGCAAGGTATCATCATGAACAAATTCAGAATTAGACTCTCCCAATTCAACGGTAGATTGTGCAAGAGGGTAAATAACTAAATTTTTAATATTCTATCCATTGGATATCATCATTTTTATAGTTCTACAACTTATGTAGGCATCAATCATTGCCAACCAAGGACATCCTAATATGAGTGGATAATCACCCAATCCAAATTTTGCCTTTAGAACTAAGAAGTCTATTGGATATTCTTATGCATCTAAAATTACAATCACGTCTTCCAATATTCCATCTAGGAATACTGTAGAAGGATATACCAATTGTAAAACTATTTTAGTTGACCTCATGTCTGTTAACTATAGTTTATGCATGGTTTCCTTAGGCATGAAATTTATGGCTGAACCTAAATCTACTAAAGTAGACAGCCTCAAGCCCTTAATTTGAACAATTAAGACCGGGCTTACTAGATTAGAATATTTTTGGTGATAGGTGTTCCCTAACATCAAGTCATCTAACTGACCTACCACGTGTACTAATTTTGATTGTTGTATTTGACTTGGTATTTTAACATATAATTATCTAATGGGTTTTATATAAATAGGTACATCTCTTATAGCCTAGTAGAGGGGAATTGTGAATAATAAGATTTTTCAACCCTTCCATTATGTCAAATTTTGGTTGCATCATTTTTATGGGTTCTTGTGATATTTTACAAAAAGGTGGAACCCCTTCATTGTTGAACTATTCAGCAGTTAAATTTTCTTCCACCCCCTCTACTAGAGGTGTTTATTCTTCTACTTCTACTTCTATTTCCTCTTCCTCCACTATAGGATATGTTGAATCTACTCCTACTTCTCTACCTATTCTAAGTTTTATTGGACTACAATCTATGCTAATATGATACATAGGATACATCCCCATGTCTACCTGATATATTGGTTGATTTGTCTTATTATTATTTGTATTCAAGGTTGGTTGTATTGGTAGTTTTTGTGGCCTAGAAGTAGGTGGTACCGAAAAACTAGGCTGCAATAGGACTTGTGTTTTTACCTATAGATGTGAATTCCATGTATTATAATTTTACCACTATATTCCAACTTGCTGGTACAACATCCATGGATAAGGTGTGTAAGGATTTGGTCCTTGGGTGGCATTCATCCAAGGTGGTTGATACCACCACCCCATATTTTGTGTTTGAGCCTATCCTTTATTCATAAAATTGGATCTCCAATAGGGTGGTGCTACTCCTAGCATTCCACCTTCCATAGGATACTACCCATAAAATAAGTTTCAACTACTTATGGTTCCTCCTTCATTTTTTCTAATTGTGGGTACAACTTTATTTTGTGATCCATTTGATAATTGGTACACACTTGGACCCTGTTTTATGGATATGTATTATTTGGGTGTTTCTTCCTACATCTTGGGCATAAAAAGGCCAATTCTAACTCAATTTCCTACTTCTATTTCTAGAGCTAGAATGTATCTAGTTGGATTGCAAGAGATGATAAAATATCACTCTTCATGTCTTCCAATAAGTTACCTATTTTTATTTTTGTTACGAAGGCTACTATTTTTGTTCTATAGATAATAGGTTCACCTTTTCTCCTAGAGTAATTCCAATAATACTATTCATGTCACCTTTTGCTAAAAATTTTAAGGTTGCTAATGACTCATTCATGATACCCCTTAATAATATACTTCTCAAGGATTTTTCACCTAGTGTTACATGGGGTGAACATTGAAGATTAAAATTAAATATACCCCAGTAATCCTCCAATGACTCTTCCTCCCTCTATGATATATCTAGGACTTCCTCTCTAGCATCTTGTGCCCTACCAAAATCTTGGTATTGTTCTAGGAATATTTTATTTAAGTCCTCCCAGGTGGCAATTTATTTGTTCCCTAAGCTGATAAACCAACGTAATATTGAGTCATCCAACATAGAGGGAAAAAGTTTCAATTTTTGGGCATCAATTTTATAATCCACTGATATGCAAAGAATGTCAAATTTAAAAAGAAACAGATCAAAATATTTTGTTGGTAGTCCTCTAAATATAGAAATTTGTGTAGAAGATATATGTTTCACTTTAGTGTCTCATATTGATTCTTCAATTGGTAAATAAAAATGGGTGGAAGCCTCATCATTTCCAACCATGGTTTTAGATGATGTAGGTGCTAAACTAGATCCTTCTACAGTAGCTAATAGTGCTTCATGCTCATTTTTTATATCTTCAAATAATTCATTCTAAATCAAAACCATAGCTAAACCCCTCTTCTAATATTTTCCACCTTAACTTTTTAAATAAAGTTTTCCCAAATATTGAATTATTATGCCAAGGTGTGTCAGGTGAAGATGATGGTCCAGTAATATGAAGTGTTTCAAACTCTTTAGAAGGTACTTCAGAAGGTATTTTAGGTGGTTCCAAGCTGACTTCTATTCTCTTAATAAAATGTCTATTTGGTCCTCTTGGTCTTGGTGTATTAATGCATTCTCAAGTAGGGGATCTATGTGTAAGATAGTATGAACAATTATTTTTAAGATAACTAACCTACATATTCTAAAATACTACAATTGGGACTCCCCACCAACAATGCCAAAATGGTGAGCAAAAAATGGTGTTCGGTAAAATAATTATTTTCTTTCCATTTAATTATCAATCTGAGAGTTTGTAAACTTATGAGTACCTATGCACAATATATGCCTATAGTAGCTGGGATATGAATCCTATATATTAGTTGGTTTTATGGGGAGAATGATGTTAGTGTAGTTTTAGTTTTTACCCAAACCAATTACGAACTAAGTGCAGAAAAATAATTGCAAGAAAATAAATAAGCACACAACTGAAAGAAACTCTAGAAGTAAATTTCTACCAGCTGAAATTAAAATGTTGAAAACAAACAAGACTAAAAGGTAAATTTATGAAATTAAACACACAACTGGAAATAAAAATGCAAGAAATAAACACACAACTAAAATAAATAAATTAGGTAATAAAAAAACAACTAAAATATATAAAGTAGGAAATAAAATAAACAAGGGAGGATTACTGCCTGGAGTGGACCCAAGCTTTCATAGATGGTCTGGCCAAATGGTTACGTAAAAATCACTCTTCCAAGTACATACAAATGAGAACGGTTAAAAAATTATTAATAATTTATGTAGTAAAAAAATAATAAAACTTCACAAATCCCTTTCTAGGAACAACCTACATTCTTATATAGAATGCAGCCAAATCCTATTACAAAAATAGCTTGTTCTAATTTAATCATGTCATGGTTTTTTATAACTAGTTCATGCATAGTTACAATTATTGTCTATTAAAAGAGTGGTCATGTCTAAAATCAATCATGAAAGATAAGAATGGTGCTCCCTTATTTTACATAATAATTTATTTATAAATTGTGTACGGTCTTCTGGTCAATCGATCAACATGTAGAATAAAGGCGCTATATACTTGTTGGATATAGGCACTTGCCTGCCAACGAGATATAGGCACCTACCTACTATTGGAATTTAGGAACTAAGATATACGCACCTAGCTACCACTGAGATATAGATGCCTACCTACCATCGAGATATAGACACTATAATATAGGCATCAATTTGCCATCGAAATATAGACACCAACATACACCTAGGATATAGGCACCGATCTACATAGAGGATATAGGCACCAACCCTTAGTAGGATTTAGGTGCCCACTTTAGGCATCATGATATCCTTCAAGGCATATTTCATTCTTCAAAAACATTATAGTTGTCATACAATATTAGGTCCATGTGGGACCTTGAATGAAAGATGTGAAAAAATGACAAAAATATGCATCTACACACATTTCTCGCTAAAAACACCAATCAAGTATAATACATCATTTTCCATTAGATACATGCAATAATTACACAAAAACACACTTCTAGTTCTAGACATGCCATACAATACCCATCTTAAACATGCATAAAAATGATCATTTTTTGTGCTCATCAGTGGATGAGCCTATCACTACTTGTATATCCAGTTATATCTTGGAAGAGTCCTTAATTCATTTTGTGAATATCATTTCAAATAGAATTCAAATAAAACTCAAATTGTATCTATAGAGGGCACTCTATTCCATATCTAGAACTTACTATGAATGTTTTTTAACTTCTTTCTATTGGTGATTCTTTAGATGGCACTCACACCTTTCCTTTGCTAGTGTTTGTTCTTCTTATATTATTATTATATTATGTTTGTTCTTCCTTTGATAATGCTTATATTATGTTTTTTATTGTTCTACTAGTGCTTAGATTTTTTCCATTCTTCTTTTGCTAGTGCTTAGAACTTGCCTTCTATCCATTCTTCCTCTACTAGCATTTTTCCTTCTATCCATTCTTACATTGTTAGCACTTGCCTTTTGTTTGTTCTTGCTCTGCTAGCACTTAGTACTTAGGAAAACAATTGAATACTTATCCTTTTTCTCTAGTGACATTGTGTATAGCACTTGAATACCTATCCCAATTTCTTTGGTGACCTAAGCACAATGCTTGAATACTTGACCAGTCTTTTGCTAGTGTCTCTTAGAATAGTGCTCTTTAGCTTTAGAATAATATTATATAGTGATGGCTCGTAGCTTCTTAGAGTGATAACACTTATTTATAGATTTATTTATTATATTAATGATTCCTTGAATACCTTTTAACACTTAACTTAATCAAAGTCCAGGACTAAAATATATGTATTATTTCTAGTCAACCTTATTTTTTTGGTTAGTTGATTAACTAGAACTCTTCCCTATGCCTCTATATAATTTATCTCTAGAATATTCTACTTTGGTGGTTTTTTAAGACTTAATATTACCACAAAATATCAGAAATTATATATCACTTGATCAAATATAATATAAAATGGTCAAGATAATGGTATGAGTAGAATAATATGAGCAAATCAATATGTATATCAAGGCTTATAATAAATTAAATAACATTGAATAATATGTAGAAATATGAATGATTTCTAGGTTAAGCAAGATGGTGGAGAGTGAGAAGGGTGAGAAGGATGGTATAAGAGTAGTAAGAGTGAGCAAGATAGTGGTGGTGATTAGGCCGGTGATTTAAATGGTGGTTTGATAGATGGCTATGCTATTGAGCTAGAGGGATATAACACTTTAGAAATGGAGGCATAATTTGACAGGGTTTAAGGTTAGGTGATGGGTGTTCTAGGTGTGGTTTTTAGGTATCTTATCTCCCTAATAGATCACAAGTTTCCATTTTGAGGATGAAGAGATGGGGATCCACCTTTGGGCTTAAAAATCTTCCAAAAGCCTTTTGTCCCTAGTGGGTAATTTTTCACATCAGTTGTCTCTAGTGTTTTGGGTAAGCATAAGTCTAAGGTTTTATTCAATTTATTTCTAGTTCAAAATATACTTCATGTTCCCAAAGATATTTTTAAGATCATTATGGAATAGGGAGCTTTCTTTTTTATGGGTAATGTTTAGGGGGTTTTATCATATTTAGATGTAATTAGAAGGTGGGCTCTCTCCAAGTGGAGGCCCTTAGATTAGATATAGGTAGTAGCCCTTTCAAAGGATTTTTTATTTAAGCTAAACTATGAGGAGAAAATAGGGCATATCCTGAGTGGTGGCCCATGGTTTTTTGGGAAGATAGGTCTCTTCCTTCATCGTCAAAGTTATGATTTCAACTTAGAGTTCTAGAAAATCAATTTCACTCCCTTCTAGGTCAGTCTTCCTATCACGCCTCTTCAAATTTGGCACAATGATATTTTGAGAGGATTTCTAAAGATATTGGTGACCTAGTCATGATAGACCCAATTTCAAGAACCAAATAAAGAATTATTTTTGTTTGCATGTGTATAAATGTAGACTTGCAAGTAGATTTACCATAGTCTATTGAAGTAATATTGAGTTTGGACTCATGGAATCAAATCATCATCTATGAAAACTAACCAAAATTTTGTAGTGAGTGCAAAAAATATGGTCATATCCCAATAAATTACCGTACTAAGAAGTTAGCAAAAAAAATTTGGATCAAGGTTATCCCTAAAGGTAAGAGGCTTGTTTTGGAAAAGGGGGTTAGAAATTCTACTCAAGGAGTTGGGTAATTTTGGTCTATGGTACCATATTATAATTTTAATGAGGTAGAGGGTATTGCACCACTGACATAGGAGGATATTTTCCTAAATCCTTTGCTCCTAGACTCAAAAATCCCCACTATCAAAGTTGGGGTCCATTCTCATACTCCACAAGTGGGTTATCTTCCTCTCCTACCCCTATTAAATATGAAGAAAACTTTTGTATGCCTAGGCTTAGAAGTGGAGATTCAAATTGAGTATGAAATGGTTGTAACTTCTAGTTTGGAGGACTCTATTTTAGATCTAGTGGAAACTAGGTATAGAATTCGTAAGGTGGAAAAGGGATCTCTAGGTCCTAAAACTTGTAGTCATAAGAAAAGTGTGGTTGATGTTAGGGTGGAATGTAGGCTTTGCTAGGAAAACTTTGAATAAGGAACTCCAAAAAAGGAAATATAATTTGAAATATCCAATGAAACTTAGATTTTGTTGGGCCTAGAATAGGGAAAAGCATCTAGATAAAATCAATTGGAGATTACCTCTTTTAGCTCACTTTCCCCCATTATCAAGGGGGTGGCAAAAAATCCTTTGTCAAATCTTGTAAATGAAGCTCCTATAATGGAATATAAGATGTATAAATGACCTTAGAAAGTATAGAGTAGTGATATCTCTAATAAAGGATCTCTTGCCAAACATTATCCTCCTTTAAGAAACCAATTTCGAGGATGGAAGAATCAAACCAATAAAGAAAACAATTTGGAGAAATGTAGGATTTGTTACCAGCCCAAATCAAGGGGCTTTTGGGGGGATATTTTACCTTTATGATATGAAGAAACTATATGGTTCGGTGATATCATCCTTAGATATAATCATCAACATATTTTTTTACTACAAGGAAACCAACCAACGATATGTGTTGTCAACTATCTATACCCCTAATTCTTATATCAATAGGAGCCTACTATGGGATACTTTGAGCTCTATGAGAGAAGTATCTAAAGGGAAAACTAGATTTTGGTTGGGGATTTCAACACATATTGTTAGTCTCACAATGACACTGAGAGGGGGGGGTGAATCAGTGTAGCTATTAAAAACTTAAATCTTCAACTCTTAATGCCGAAACAATGAAAACTTAAAACCCAATAAAGCAAATATAACAAGAGAGCATTCCACAACACACGATGTAACGAGGTTCACCAATTTGGCTACTCCTCAAAAATGACTGCTTGGATTCCCGTCCAAATCCAGCCTTTGCAAAATACCAATTTTACAATCACTTTACCAGCACCCACTGGAAGGAGCACCAACCCCTGGTTTATCTGCACCAACAGAAAGGAGCACCAACCCCTAATTTCTCTGCACCAACAGAAAGGAGCACCAACCCCTAATTCCAAGCACCAACTTGGACTGCACTTTTGAAACTATAAGATTGACATAAAAATGCCTTCGCTTATACAAGACCCTGACTGGTCTGTTGCTAACCCAACCTCTCTCACTATTCACCAAAACACCACACACTCTTAAAGCTCTGCTTACTGCTCTTTTATGGCTCTCACTGCTCTGCTTAATACTCTCTTGCGGCACTCTTTCAACCCCCTTCTTGCAGCACTTTCACACTATTTCAGCAGCATGTAATTCTCCACGTAGACCTCCTTTTATAACCATATTGTCTCTTTGTAACTCCAGTTGTAACTCCTTTCATTTCTCATGCGCCACTTGTCAGTTGTAACGCCTTCTATCTGTAACTCCTTTTGTATATATAGGGTAGGCTTTTCATCAAACACGTTGCATGTTATGAATTGACACATATACCCCTACCATGATTGTTCATCTTCTCGGTCATGACTGTTCGTATTCTTTTCTGTGCATGCATGCATATTCGATTCTATTTATATGACTGTTCGATTTCTCCTTCTTCGACTGTTCTTATATTAGCTGCATGATTTTCTTTTGTAACGTCCCTTGTAACTGTTGTATAACTTCAGTTAATGGTCACATATCTTATTTCGGTTGGGTTCTCTTCTTAGCTCATGAAAACACATGTCATGATATCGTGACACTTTCGCCTCCTTGCTTCTTTTGTTTGCTTGTACCCACGAAAACACAACATGTCACGATATCGTGACACTTTCGCCTCCGTACTCTTCTTTTTACTTTTGTCGCGATATCGTGACACTTCTGCCTTCTTACTTTCTCTCTCCTCCTAGAGTCACGAAAATGCGACATGTCGCGATATCGTGACACTTTTCTCCTTTGCTCTTTCTCTTACCTTTGGGTCGTGAAAATGCGATCGCGACACTTTTTCTCCTTTGCACTTTCTCTTCCTTCGAGTCGTGAAAATGCGACATGTCGCGATATCGTGACACTTTTCCTTCTCTTCCTTCCTGCTCTTTTCAAGTCGTGAAAATGCGACATGTCGCGATATCGTGACACTTTTCCTTCTCTGCCTTCTCTCTTTTCAAGTCATGAAAATGCGACATGTCATGATATCGTGACACTTTTTCTTCCTCTCTCTCTTGCAATGAATGTCACGAAATCGTGACACTTTTTCTCTCTCCTTTTCTCTTCCAACATGTCACGAAATCGTGACACTTTTCTTCAATCTCTCTTGCAATATGTCATGAAATCGTGACACTTTTTCTACTTGCCTTTTTCTCTTCCAACATGTCACGAAATCGTGACACTTTTTCTTCTGTACTATCTCTCTTGCAATATGTCATGAAATCGTGACACTTTTTCTACTTGCCTTTTTCTCTTCCAACATGTCATGAAATCGTGACACTTTTTCTTTCGTACTATCTCTCTTGCAATATGTCACGAAATCATGACACTTTTTCTACTTGCCTTTTTCTCTTCCAACATGTCATGAAATCATGACAGTTTTTCTTCCTACTATCTCTCTTGAATATGTCATGAAATCGTGATAGTTTTTCTTTCTTGCTCTTTCTCTCCGAACATGTTGCAAAATCATGATAGTTTTGCTTTCTTGCTCTTTCTCTCGAACATGTCACGAAATCGTGACAGTTTTCTTCTTGCTCTTTCTCTCCGAACATGTCACGAAATCGTGATAGTTTTCCTTTCTTCTCAACATGTCGTGATATCATGGTTTTCCTTTCTTGCTCAACATGTCGCGATATCGCGATAGTTTTCCTTTCTTGCTCAACATGTCGCGATATCGCGACAGTTTTCTTCCTTGTGATTTTCTTTTGATTTTTTGCATATGGGCCACTTCTATCTTTTGGAAAATCATTGTACATACTCTGAAGATCCTCTTAACTCCTGTCCACTGCATCAACCGATCTTTCTGATTGTGTTGACAACAATGACAATACTATTGCTTGCACCTTGCTCATCAATCTCCCCCTTTGGAATTGTTGGCAACACACATGCAATTTCTTGTAATTCTTCTCCCCCTTTGACAATAATACCAAAGGGCTACTGCAGACTCCCCCTGAGTCCATGCACAACATTCTCAGGCACACGTTATGACAGTTAGCAAAAATTACAAATATGAGCACAAAGATAATCAAATATATAAATGCTCCCCCTGAGAATGTGGTCCCGATAGCTAGTCAGTGCTTGGGAAGCATGACCACTCCCAATTTATTGCGAAGGTACTCAAAAATTTCTTTGGGCAGTGGTTTTGTGAAGATATCCGCTACTTGCTCTGTAGTTGGGACAAAATCCAACTTTACCTCTTCTTCCGCAACTTTCTCCTTCAGAAAGTGATATCGGATAGCAATATGTTTTGTGCGAGAATGCATAACCGGATTCTTTGAGATGTTAATGGCACTGGTGTTATCACACTTAACTAAAATTGGCTCACTGAAGTTAATGCCAAGATCTTTCAGGGTTTGTTTCATCCATAAGACCTACGTACAACACGTAGTTGCTGCAATATATTCTCCCTCTCCTGTGGATAAAGAGACTGATTCTTGTTTCTTACTTGTGCCATGCAACCAACCTGTCTCCAAGATAGAATGCACCTCCACTGGTACTCTTTCTATCATCGACACATCCTGCCCAATCTGCATCTGAATACGCAATAAGAGTGAAGTCCTTACCTTTCGGATACCATAACCCATACTCCATAGTACCCTTTAGATATCGAAGAATCCTCTTCACTGTTGTCACATGAGTCTCCTTGGGACTCGCTTGAAATCGTGCTACCATGCAAACTACCTGCAAGATATCTGGTCTGGTAGCTGTCAAATACAATAGGCTCCCAATCATAGATCTGTACATGGTTTGATCAACATCTGGAGATTTGTCATCCTTGCTCAACTTGCAACCTGTCGTCATGGGAGTGCTAACAAGCTTACAATCCTCCATTGTGAACTTTTTTAGCATCTCTTTCACATATTTAACTTGAGAAATAAATATGCCCTTCTCATTTTGATTAACTTGCAGTCCGAGGAAATATGAAAGTTCACCAATCATAGACATTTCAAATTCTTTCTGCATCTTATTTGCTAAATCCTTACACGACTCATCATTGTTGCTGCCAAAAATGATATCATCTACGTATACAACAAGGACAATGAGATGGCCATTCTCTATTTTGACATACAAATTGCTATCCACCATACCCTTTTTGAACCCTTGTTGAGTAAGATAGTTGTCTAGCCTTGCATACCATGCTCTGGGTGCCTGTTTCAAGCCATACAATGCTTTCTTCAACTTGCAGATGAAGTTGGGATTATCACCGAGTTGGAAACCATCTGGCTGCTCAATATAGACCTCTTCTTCAAGTTTTCCATTCAAAAATGCTGATTTCACGTCCATTTGATAAACTTTGAAATTCTTGTGAACTGCTAAAGCCAAAAACATTCTGATTGCCTCTAGTCTAGCCACCGGTGCAAAGGTTTCCTCAAAGTCAATACCTTCAACTTGTGCATAGCCTTTACAGACCAATCTTGCTTTATTCCTGACTACTTGTCCATCTTCATTCAATTTGTTTCGAAAAATCCATTTAGTACCGATTATATTTTTATTTGTAGGTCTTGGTACTAACTCCCAAGTTTTGTTTTTCTCGATCTGATCTAATTCTTCATTTATTGCCGTCATCCAACTTTCATCTTTGCTTGCTTCAACAATATTTTTGGGCTCTATGCTGGATAATAGAGAGTAGTTACTTACTACTCTTCTTCTTGTCTGAACACCAACTATGGGGTCTCCAATTATTTGCTCTCTAGGATGATTTTTCTGCCAGCTGCCTGTTTTGAATTTCTTGTTTTCTTCCTCTTCTGAATCACTACTTAAATCATCTGAGTCAATTTTCTGTTTCTTTTCCATTTCCTTTTCCTCATCTCCTTCAATAACTTCTTCATAAATTGGGTAGTTTTCTTTATAGCTTATTTCTCGTTCCCTACCTTCATCAACTTTAACATCGGCACTCTCCACAATTTTCTTTAGCCTCTTGTTGTAGCATGTGTAGGCTTTGCTTTTTGTCGAATAGCCAAGAAAAATACCTTCATCAGCTCTATCTTCAAACTTACCAAGATTATCTTCAGTTCTTTTGATGTAACACTTACTGCCAAAAACTTTAAAGTATCTTGTTGTTGCCTTTTTACCGAACCACAGCTCATACGGAGTTTTGCTTTCATGCGTCCTCAACATGCACCTATTTTGGATGTATACCGCAGTATGGACTGCCTCTTTCCAAAATCTGTCTGCTATTTTGCTCTTAGTCAACATAGTCCGTGCCATTTCCTGCACTGTCCTGTTCTTTCTTTCTACCACACCATTCTACTGAGGTGTCCTTGCTACTGAAAACTGTCTCCTAATCCCATATTTTTCATAGTACTCTACAAACTCCTCTGAAATGAACTCTCCTCCTCTATCTGATCTTAAACATTTAATCCTTTTTCCTGTTTGATTCTCAACTTGTTTTTTGAAAATCTTGAACATCTCAAAGGCATCTGATTTAAGCTTCAAAAATAGTACCCATGTCATCCTGGAATAATCATCTATGCACAACATAAAGTATTTGTCACCATTTATGCTTTGAGTTCTCATGGGTCCACATAAATCAGTATGTATTAGTTCTAATGGTTTGCTTGTGAAGTACTCTTTTGTTTTAAATGTGGCTCTAGTTTGCTTCCCCTTTTGGCATGAGGCACAAATGCTATTTAAAGGTTTACCAATGGTGGGAATATCTCTCACTACCCTTTTTGAGCTGATTTTTACTAGATTGTCAAAACTGATATGACCGAGCCTCTTGTGCCACAACCAATTTTCTTCTTCCTGTCCAATCAAGCATGCTCCTTCTGAAGTCTCTGAGAGAGTATACAAGGTTGCCAGATGTCCTTGATCCAGTTGCTATCAACTTTCCATAGTTTGTTGTTCGACTTCACAACCCTGCTTCTTGAAAATTACTTCATGACCTCTGTCACAAATCTGACTTACGCTTAACAAGTTATGCTTCAGACCAATCACAAACAAGACTTCTTTTGACTTGATTTTTCCATCACTGATCTTAACCGATCCTTTGCCAACTATCTTAGCTCCATCATTATTTCCAAATTTTATAGAACCACCTTCATATTTCTGTAACTTCTCAAATTTTTGTTTGTCACCTGTCATATGACTGGAGCATCCACTATCAAGTATCCATGGTGCAGATTTGTTCTGTGCTTTAAATGTTGTCTGTACGATCAAGGATTCCTTTTCTTCCTTGGGTCGCTCCTTTTCTTTCCACTCTGGTTTGATTACAGTTTTGGTCACTTGTTTTGACTTTTCTTTGTCAGTAGCCTGTGTATGTTTTTCGAGAAATTTTCTATTTTGTCTCAAACCATTTGGTTGAAATTTTCTTCCCTGATGTTTATTTGCTGCAAATGTACTTCGACAATTTCTTGCAATGTGCCCAAAATTATGATAGTTATAACATTCTACTGCATAATCCATCAACGGTGAAAAAACATTTCTACTGGTAAAGTTCCTTTGTCCTACATTATACTTGCAATCTGAAATCTTATGACCATAACCATTGCATTTAAAACAATAACCAGAAAAGGAATGAGTGAACCCGGGTGATGGTCTTTGCCATTTTGTAGTGGGAGCCATAAATCTTCTTCTCCTTTGATGAGTGACATTGGTGAATCCATCATTGTCAATACTCCTCTCTTGCCTGGCTTTATTGCTTTCTTTAGCATGATTCATTTTTTCTTGATCAACCCTGATCTTATCTTCATTCTTTATGGGTTCTATAGTTATGGCCTTTGATCCATTTGATGATTCTCCTTCGATGAAACCTAAACCAAATTTGATGCCTGTAGTCCTTTGGTTATTTATAATCTTGTCCAACTTCACAGAACTTCCTTCAAGTTTGTGATAGCAACTCAATTTTTGATTCATCTCTTCTAGTTGTATCCTTAAACCAACAATCTCTTCTTCTAACTTGCTGCACTCATCTATTTTCATGGTTAATTGTACTTCGATATCTTTAGATATTTTCTTAAATTCATCTATCTATACTTTCAAGCTGGATATGATTTCATTGGCATCCTCAAGCTTTCTTGAAGTTTTCTTATTCTTTTTCCTTTCTAAACTCAGCTCTTTAAGTGCAACGACCAACTCACCTTCCAGATCTACTTCAGCCTCAGCCTCAAGGTTTTTATTACATTCCTATTTTTCCTCTATTTTTTCTTCTTCAAATGCCATGAAAAGAGCTTCACCTTTTTCTTCTTCAGAATCCTCACCGGAGCTGTCTTCTGAAGGACTGACATTCTTGGATATGAAACTTTTCTTCTTGAAGTTTCCTTTTCTAAAATTTGGTTTCTTCTTCCAGTCACTTCTTTCTTGGTGTGAACCTTCATCACTTTTGTTTTTCTCATTAAGAGGACATTTAGCTGCAAAGTGCCCAATGCCTCCACAGTTGAAACACTTAAATGGTAGCTTTCCTCTGTATTTTCCTTTTCCCCTGATTAGTTTTCGAACAAAGTTTGCTTCTGTTTCATCTGATGTCTCTTCTTCCTCGGATTCTTGTTTTGCTTTTATATTTTTATGTGCTTTAAAAGCAGCTTCTCTGTCTGTGGGTTTAGTTTTTCCTATTCTCATCTCATATGCAGTCAAAGAACCATGCATCTCATCCATACTAAAAGTATTAAGATCTTTAGCTTCTTCTATTGCAAAAACTTTGGAATCAAATCTTTGGGGAAGAGATCTTAGTACCTTTTTCATGATGACAACATCTTCCATTTCCTCGTCGAGTCCTCTAATCGCATTAATGATTCCATTAACTCTCAGCATGTATGCCTCTATGTTCTCATCCTCATTCATCTTTAATGCTTCGAACTGAGCTCGATGCATTTGTAACTTGGCCTCCTTGATCTTGTCATCTCCTTCATGAATGCTCCTTAGTTTGTCCCACATATCTTTTGCCATTTTACAACTCATAATCTTTATCAGTTCATTGTCCACCAAACCGCACATGATAGCATTCTTTGCTTTAGAGTTATTCTCAAACAGTTTCTTACCGACAGCATCGGTTGGAGGAGTGGTGGGTATGGTGTATCCACTGTCTACTGACTCCCAAATGTCGTATCCCAAAGAACACAAATATGTCTGCATCCTGAGTCTCTAGAATGCGTAATTAGTTTCATCAAACAATGGTGCTTTGTTTGATGAGAATCCTTCACCACCTGCCATTGTCTCACTTCCAAGATCACCTTAGCCGATTAAGCTTGTTCAGGAACTTGGCTCTGATACCAATTGTTAGTCTCACAATGACACTGAGAGGGGGGTGAATCAGTGTAGCTATTAAAAACTTAAATCTTCAACTCTTAATGCCAAAACAATGAAAACTTAAAACCCAATAAAGCAAATATAACAAGAGAGCATTCCACAACACACGATGTAACGAGGTTCACCAATTTGGCTACTCCTCAAAAATGACTGCTTGGATTCCCATCCAAATCTAGCCTTTGCAAAATACCAATTTTACAATCACTTTACCAGCACCCACTGGAAGGAGCACCAACCCCTGGTTTATCTGCACCAACAGAAAGGAGCACCAACCCCTAATTTCTCTGCACCTATAGAAAGGAGCACCAACCCCTAATTCCAAGCACCAACTTGGACTACACTTTTGAAACTATAAGATTGACATAAAAATGCCTTCGCTTATACAAGACCCTAACTGGTCTATTGCTAACCCAACCTCTCTCACTATTCACCAAAACACCACACTCTCTTAAAGCTCTGCTTACTGCTCTTTTATGGCTCTCACTGCTCTGCTTAATACTCTCTTGCGACACTCTTTCAACCCCCTTCTTGCAGCACTTTCACACTATTTTAGCAACACGTAATTCTCCATGCAGACCTCCTTTTATAACCATATTGTATCTTTGTAACTCTAGTTGTAACTCCTTTTATTTCTCATGCGCCACTTGTCAGTTGTAACGCCTTCTAACTGTAACTCCTTTTGTATATATATAGGGTAGGCTTTTCGTCAAACACGTTGCATGTTATGAATTGACACATATACCCCTACCATGACTGTTCATCTTCTCGGTCATGACTGTTCGTATTATTTTCTATGCATGCATG
Source organism: Wollemia nobilis (assembly GCA_028583015.1). Lineage (NCBI taxonomy): Eukaryota > Viridiplantae > Streptophyta > Pinopsida > Araucariales > Araucariaceae > Wollemia > Wollemia nobilis. The sequence continues at coordinate 10,197,303 of JAQPPZ010002832.1, read as the reverse complement.
CATATTCTATTCTATTTATATGACTATATTTTCTCCTTCTTCGACTGTTCTTATATTAGTTGCATGATTTTCTTTTGTAATGGCCCCTGTAACTGTTGTATAACTTCAGTTAATGGTCACATATCTTATTTTGGTTGGGTTCTCTTCTTAGCTCGCGAAAACACATGTCACGATATCGTGACACTTTCGCCTCCTTGCTTCTTTTGTTTGCTTGTACCCACAAAAACACATGTCACGATATCGTGACACTTTCACCTCTATTCTATTCTTTTTTACTTTTGTCATGATATCGTGACACTTCTACCGCCTTACTTTCTCTCTCCTCATAGAGTCATGAAAATGCGACATGTCACGATATCGCGACACTTTTTCTCCTTTGCTCTTTCTCTTCCTTCGAGTCACAAAAATGTGACATGTCGCGATATCGTGACACTTTTTCATCCTTCCTTTCTCTTACCTTCGAGTCGTGAAAATGTGACATGTCGCGATATCGTGACACTTTTCCTTCTCTGCCTTCCTCCTTTTCAAGTCATGAAAATGCGACATGTCACGATATCGCGACACTTTTCCTTCTCTGCCTTCCTACTCTTTTCAAGTCGCAAAAATGCGACATGTCACGAAATCATGACACTTTTCTTTCTCTTCTCTCTTTGCAATTATGTCACAAAATCATGACACTTTTTCTCTCCTTTTCTCTTTCGTACATCTCTCTTGCAATATGTCGCGAAATCGTGACACTTTTTCTACTTGCCTTTTTCTCTTCCAACATGTCGTGAAATCGTGACACTTTTTCTTCTGTACTATCTCTCTTGCAATATGTCACGAAATCGTGACACTTTTTCTACTTGCCTTTTTCTCTTCCAACATGTCATGAAATCGTGACACTTTTTCTTCCGTACAATCTCTCTTGCAATATGTCATGAAATCATGACACTTTTTCTACTTGCCTTTTTCTCTTCCAACATGTCATGAAATCATGACACTTTTCTTTCTCTCTCTTGAATATGTCAGAAATCGTGATAGTTTCTTTTTCTTTCTCTCCGAACATGTCGCGAAATCATGATAGTTTTGCTTTCTTGCTCTTTCTCTCCGAACATGTCATGAAATCGCGACAATTTTGCTTTCTTGCTCTTTCTCTCCGAACATGTCATGAAATCGTGATAGTTTTCCTTTCTTGCTCAACATGTCGCGATATCGCGACAGTTTTCCTTTCTTGCTCAACATGTCGCGATATCGCGACAGTTTTCTTCCTTGTGATTTTCTTTTGATTTTTTGCATATGGGCCACTTCTATCTTTTGGAAAATCACTGTACATACTCTGAAGATCCTCTTAACTCCTGTCCACTGCATCAACCGATCTGTCTGACTGTGTTGACAACAATGACAATACTGTTGCTGCACCTTGCTCATCACATATCTCTTCTAGTTTGATAAGAAAGGGGGAATCATGTGTCTTTCATGAAGTATGGAATATTTTTTTCTTTTTTGTGAATGAAAATGAATTAATGGATCTCAAGTACAAATGCAGTATACTAGGAGCAATAGGATTGGTAATCAACTTATTCAAATAAAATTATATAGAATCCTACTTTCTAAAGAAGCCTTTCTATTTTTTTGGGATGTTTCTCTATACTCTCTTCCTAAAGTGGGTTCAAATCATAAACCTCTAATGTTGAATTTTAATCAAACCTCAAAAAATTTCCCAAGACCCTTCATATTTGAGGTAATATAGTGCCAACACCTAGATCTTGAATAAAACATTAAGGAATGGTGGTCCCAAAACTTCTCCGGTTCCTTAATCTCCCAAATAGATTCTAATATTAGGTGAGTTAAGTACAACCTTAAAGTCTAGAACAAACTTATATTTGGATATATTTACCAAAAATAAAGAGTTTTTAAGAGCTTATTTTATGGATATTGAAAGGTCGATAAGCTCTGGGGATAAATCTATAGATATTATAAATATGGATAAGGTGGTGTTTGTTGAGTCCACAACATACTAGAAGAAGAGGAGATTCTATGAAAACAAAAATTGAGAGAGTTATGGCTCAAAGCGGGGGACTGAAACATAGTATTTTCATGCATCTAATCTAAGACATAGAGGCTCCAATAGAATTAGATAAATATTAGTGGCTAATGGATCTAGGATAGAGGATATTTAAGAAATAAGTTTGGAGGTTGTTCATTTTTATGAATATCTTCTATGTGATTTTGAAGATAGTGATTTCCTTACTGAAGGTTGCTTACCTCCCAATATCCCCAACTTGATTTTAGAGGACATGAAATCATTGCTTATTAGTAATTTTAATGATAATGAGATCAAAAAGGTAGTTTTTAGTATGGGTATTTTGAAAGCTCCTAGTCCCAATGGATTCCCCCACTTTTCTTTTAGAAGTTTTGGCATACTATGCAGAAAGATATTGGGGATACCCTAAAGGAGATTTAGAGAATAGGCTTCATTACCATGGAAATAAACTCCACCTTCTTGGTTCTTATTCCAAAATTCTAATTGACCAAAGCTTTTAATGACTTTAGATCCATTAGCCTATGTAACATTGTATACAAATTTTTGGTGAGACTTTTGGCTAATAGGATTAAAATGGTTCTTCCCAGTATGAAAGACTCAAATTAAAGATATTTTATGGTAGGAAGGTATATTTTGGATGATATAATTGTATTTCATGAGCTCATACATTTAGTGGATAAACATGGAATAGTAGGACTATTCATTAAGCTTGATATGAACAAAGCTTATGATAGGGTCTCATGGAATTTCCTTTTGAAAGTGTTGAACAAATTTGGTTTTCACCAAAACTAGATAAGTCTAGTTAAAGAATATATCTTGTATGCCTTATTCTTGGTAATCATCAATGGTTTAGCGATGGGATAATTTAAGAGTTGTAAGGGCCTATGTCAAGAGGACCCTCTATCACCCTACATTTTTTCTAATGGCTAAATCACTAGATAGGTATTTTAAAGTGGAGCTAGCCATAGTTGGTATCAAACTAACTCTATGTATGGATCCTATTTCTCATCAATATTTTATGGATAAAACTCTTATAGCTACCTCAACATCCATACCATAAGCAAATAATATTAAGGATAATATAACATCCTTTGAAAGGGCTATGAGTCAGAATATTAACTTCTTAAAAACTTTAATATTCTTTCTCAATACACCCCCAAGAGACAAAGAGTGAAATATTATATTTTGGGTTGTGTGGTGGTGGAATTCCCTTCTACCTATATTGGGTTTTCCTTGTTCAAAGAAAGATTGAAATATAACTTTTGATATATTATCATTGAAAGGATATAAATAAAATAGGCATGCTAGAAAGGGGCTCTCCTTAGCCAGGCAAGTAAAGCCCAGTTGGTCAAGTCCACCATCCAAAGAATTCTAATATACTTCCTCTCTCTTTTCAAAAATCTGGATAATTTTTTTTGAAATAATAAAACTCATTCATAAGTCCCTATTGTGGTCTATAAATGAGGGTAAGAAGAGGTTTCATCTAGTCTCTTGGGATTAAGTGTGTAGTAGAAAAGAATCTATTGGCCTAGGCCTTAAGAAGGTCAAGAATATGAATAAGCTCTTATTGGACAATAAAGGGTGGAATCTATTCAAGAAATATAACATTTAATGGGTTGGAATTCTCTCTACCAAATACCTAACCCTAAACATATATTTTCTAGCAGACCCACTTCCCTCACCAGGTTCTACCTTTTGGCTTCGTATTTCCAAGAGTTACCAGATCATTTTAAAAGGCCATAGGTGGAATCTTGTAAATGGTAGAAGAATTTATTTTTGGAAAGAAACTTGGATGGAATATTCTCCTCTATATCACATCCCTAAGTTTGTAAATGTGGAACCAAAAACCTAGGTATTATATGGAGCTAAAGTTGCAGATTTCATTTATGGCTTTAATGGAAAAAAATATTGGTAGAATAACATCCCTAATCTAAACTAGGAGGAAATGAGGGTTATGGAATATATAGCTAAAAATTTAATATTTTAGGTTATCAAATATTTTGATAAAGATGACTCTATTCTATGTAAGGGTGAGAATGATCCTCCTTGGTGAAGTCGACCTACTACCTTCCTTAAGATGAACCTGTGGATTCACCTCCTTTTAAGAAGATTTGGTTTAAGAATATTACCCCTAAGGTTAACTTTTTTCTATGGATAGATATCCAAAATAAGATCCTAACTATTTAAAGCCTTCAAAAAATAGGAATGACCATCCCTAATAGATGCCACATTTATGAGATTATTTTTGAGTCTACTAATCACCTCTTTTTCCAATGTTCCTTTTCTCTCTAGGTCATCTCTCTCCTGCTAAATTATTTGGGGGTTTTTTGGGTCATATTGAATATTTATTTAATGTTTTGATAAATGGTATCCACCCTTTTCAAACCTAATGTTGCATTTATTTTGGAATCTTAGTCTCCCTCACCTAGTTTGGGGAATCTAGAAAGAGAGGAATAACAAGGTGTTCAAGGGATAAATAAGAGATGTTTATGTTGGGATAAAATCATTTTGGAAATTATGGAGAACATGTTTATATCATCTATGGGGGGTCTTTGTGGTCCACATTATGAGGCCCTAATTGAGGTTAATGTTCATATCCAACAAGTTATAAGAGGATTTGATCAAAATCTAGGTAATATCAGAGCTATAACTAAATGGATCCCTCCCCTTTGAATGGATCAAGTTTAACTTTGATAGCACTTCTAAAGGGAACCTAAGGAAAATATGAGCATGAGGTTTGTTTCATAATCATCGAGGAGGTATCATCTTGGATTTTATAGAGAATATTGTGTCTCAAACCTACCATTTTGCAGAAGCCAAATATTTCTTCTAAGGTGTTGTGTTGCTCCCTTCATTAGGTTACAATAATGTTATCATTGAAGGTGATTCCTTAAATATAGTCAATACAATCTCTAGATTTCAATCTCCCAATTGGAATTTAGCTAATATGATAGAGGAAATAAAATTGGTTCACCAAGGCATGGAAATATTCCAAGTGAGGTATACATATAGGGAAGGAAACAAGGTGGTAGAGTTCCTTGCTAATTTAGGTTTTTTTTAACTGGTCTATCTATTTTGTGGGAAGACCTCCCCTAAGGCCTAAACCAGATGGAATAATTGTATCTTCTTGTTTGTTTCCATGATAATTTTGTTTGGGATGTTTGTCTCCTATGTTCTTAAGTGTGGTCAATTGACTCCCTTGTTTCAAGAATTGTTTCTTGTTGGCTACATAGAACACCTATGTATTAAGTTTGGTAAGACTTGGAAGTGTTTTATTGGAGCATTTTGGGTAAATTATTGGTCCCTATTTTCTCATTGGAGGTATGTTAATGATTTTATTCCATTTTTTATAGTTCCTCCCTTTGGTTGGATTTTTGGGCCCCTCATCGTATTTTTTTCCACCTAGGAAAAGTTTTGGGTGTTATTTTTAACCCATTGAGGACTAGCTTTGACCTTAATACAATAGACTTAGTGGCTATCTAGGTGGAGAGTAATCTATTATATCTAGTGGGTAATTGCCATGTGCAAGCTGAATATGATCCTTCTAGGCCTAGAGGTGATATTAATGTGACTTTAAGATGTGTCCCTAATTATGCACCTTCAAAATATCTTGGTAATCATTATTATAAGGGTACCATGTTAATCCATGGTCTTCCTAGGCTCCCATGCTAGAATTTTATTTTTCTTTATTGTAGGCTATTGTATTTTTTCTTATGTTTACCTTTCACAATGCAAGGTGGTAGGTCAGTATTTCTCTTGGGACTTGTCATGTCTTGATACATGATGCATTTTTTATTTTTGATATAATTTGGATTAGTGGGTAAGCTTACCCTTTATGCATTATATTGGGTATCCTCCTATTACTAAGGATCTCAAATCACCATTGTATTAGCAAGTTTTGTTGCATCTCAGTCCTCAATATTCCTCTTTTAATAATCCTGATGGGTGTAGAGGTTTTTTATTGGATTTTTTGGTTGATTTCCTTATTATGTGTCTAATTACTATTCCCCTATTCTACTTTCATTGTAGGCCCATAATTATGGATGACTTTATAGTTGAGCCCATTATCCTTTACTTGGATGAATAAGTTAAAGAAATAATGAAAAAGGTAGTATCCTAGATTACCTCAAAAGGTTTAGGGGTTTCAATAGGGAGTTATATTGAAAAATAGTGTACTCTTGGAAGAGGGGTACTATGAAATTTGGAGAGTTGGAATTTGACATTTCTATCCCTCTGACTGTAGAAGTTACTAGGCTAACCTTGGATGGTCAATGTTTAAAAAAGTAGAAGCATTCCCTTGTAAAATAGAAGAACCATTTTTTGGATGATGATGAGGAGGTGGAAAAAGTTCAAAATGGTTATTATCAGACTTCATTGAAAGTTACTTGGGATAGAGTGGTCCTAGTTTTCACTAACTACTTCACCTTGGATAGAAATAGGGAAATTCTTATAATTTTTCACTTGGATTTCTTGAACCATTTGTGTCATAGGAGATAGTTAAAAATTCCTACATTTTTATTAAAGTCCTTGGAGAAATCAATAATAAATTTCAAACATGGAGACTCATTTTACCCCTTGCATCAAGTTCTGACTAAGCTTATATATGAACATATGCTTAAGAAAAGTGATAATATGGGAATTTCAAAGTTTTTTGTGGACTATTCGATTTATTCCCACTCAAAGGAGGATTCCTTAAATTCTCTTCATTATCATTTGTTCAAATCTCACCTTAATATTGATTAGAATATCAAGTTTTACACCCCAAGTGCTAGGATGGAGGAGGTTATGTAGGATCAAGGTACACCTAGTGGTATCCCATGTGGATTCAAAGGAACTAAGAAGAGGTCCAGGTGGTCCAAGCACCTCTCCTTTAAGGCTATAAAAAAGGATAATATCCTTTTGTGCATTGAGGACTTAGATTGGGAGGATTCTAGTTTAATTAGGAAGAAGAACAAACCCTTAGGAGGTCCTTTAAGAATGAAGAATTTTAAGTCTTAGGAGGCTCCCAATTGTCCAAAATCTAGAATTGTAAGGAAGATGGAGTTTGAAGCTCCTAATTATCCAAACTATAGAATTGTAAGGAATATGGAGTTTGTGAGATACCTAATTAGCACTCTCAATATGGCTATCTCTTACACTAAATAAATCATGGCTATGTTGAAATGGGACCATCAGGAGGTAAAAATATCTAAAACGTGTAAAGGCTTTGAGGGGGACAAAAACCTATTCTGATCACCTTCCTAATGGTTTTTGTGTGGTTGGTAGTTTTATATCATGGGTTTTTGTATTGAGATGCTTATTTTGGTGAGTGTTCAGACCCCTTTGTTCGCTAGTTCTTCCTAATATATTTTTACTTGGAGTTATTGTTTCAGTTGTTTGTAGAGCCATCAATTTGAAGTAGTTTTTTATTGGTTTGTTCCAAGTCCCCCTTTTGGTTGTAGAGTCTTATATTATGTAAAATGTTAAAGGAACATTTCAAAACCCCTTCCTTCATATAATAAAAAAATATGTAGAAATATGAATGTAAATAGCATGATAATTCATGTACTATGCATGAAATATAACTTACAATATTAATTGCTCAAAATGTATACAAGCTTTGTTAATCCTCTTTCTCTTACAAACTGACAATGATATATATGACTTGTATGTGATATTTTTGTCTATGGAGCATTATCTCCGTAATATAACTATAGTGATATGACTCTTCAAGTACTATACTATTGCTCTTCATATGCCAAGTCTCATGACTCTTGGCTTGACTACTTGACACTTGCATACTTGATGAGCACTAGACTTTATAACATATGCACACCTATACATGGCTCTTACACTTCTATTTGCACTCTCTAATTTAAGACAATTGTGCACATATGTACATTACATATTTGCACTCTTACATATAAGGCACTTGTGTACATAGAATCAACTTACACTTGCACTCTAACTCAAGTGTCACTTGTGCATTTCCTACACATTAAAACTATACATGATACTTATGCATTTCTTGCACATTCACACTTACATAAAAAGAGAAACATAAATCACACTCTAAACTATGACTCAACCCTAATTTATTATTTACAAATGTACCATGAAGGTACCATGGGGGTACATTATATTATTTGGTCATTGAAGACTTTAGCCTTCAATTATAGTCTTCATATTTTCTTCAATCTTCAAGTGACCTTGAAATGCATATGATTTTCTACTTGAGATCCATTGGTACATATTCTTGTTTGACTTCTACTTTGAGTTCATATTTAGTTTCATGTTCTTCTTTGTCATCATTTTCAAGATTATTTGATTCTTTAATATTTACGTCTAGATCACAAACTTCTTGAGCTTCATCTTTGACCTCAGGTTCAATAGCTTGAATAGCTTAAATTTTTATTTATCCTTTGATATATGATTCATTTCTAATTAATTTTAAAGACAAGTTTGGAACATATTTTATCCATTTTCTTTTCTTTATTTTCAAAATTTTTTATCATAAAATGTTTCTTCTTCTTGTATTTTAGAAATTGAACACTTGGATCCATTGTTAGAAGATGCTTTAGAAATAAGTATTTGAAAAATATTGCCTAGTCTAAATAGAAGTACTCTTTCAAATATTTTACAATACTTTTCTTTGTACCAACAGAATACTAATGAATGAGTTTTTCTTCCATAATACTTACATGGATAAAGGTTCCAACATTTATATTTTTCATGACCAATTTTATTACAATAGATGCACCTTAAATATATTCTCTTTATTTTATTTTTCCTTCTTAGTTATTAAAGTTATTTTGTTTTCTTGATAAAATAAGATAACCATTGATGTACTACCAAGGCTACTCTTTCTTTATTTTCCATGTAGATAAGTTGCAGACTAAGATAATCTTCAATAGTTTTAGTATTTATAGATTTTTCGATGGAATACATTATAGATGAGCTACTAGAATAAGATTTTGTAGTAACAAGATCCAATTTTGAGTCCTCAAGAGTATTTTGTGATCTTTTTATTTTCTTCTCTCTATCAAGATCATCTATCATTCTTTGAAAATAAAGTTTTAACTTATTTTTTATCTTCATTATATTCATTGAATGCATTTTTAATAATTTCTTCCATGATATGCAATTCAATGTTATGATTTATTTCCTTTGAAGTAGACAACCTTATAACTCCTAGGTTTAAATAATTCAAGTTCACTAATTTAATTCCTATGGAGTAGTAAACCTTATATCTCCCTAGTTTAGAAACTAAAAATAAATTTTACAAATTTTAAGTTTTCCTAATTCTTTGATGTTGAAAACCATTTATCTCCAAAGTATTTAAATTTACAAATATTCAAGAATATTTCAATTTTTTATTTTTTCATAAATAGAACACAAATTAAAAATTTGTCAAAAACTTCTAACTTTAAAAACTTGTAAAACGTTTTTAAAAAAATAGACTAGTTGAATTCCTTATCACTCCAAAAAACATTTGATAATCCTGAATAACTTATCACTACAAAATTTTAATAAATAAATAGATGAAATACTTTAGAATAATTTTAATTAATACTTATAACTCCTAAGTCAAAATACATTTAAACTTTAGCTCTAAAAACCCTAAATTTCCAACTAACCTTTGAAAGAACTTCTACTACTTTTGCTTTGAATTTTCACACATCCCTTCTTCATTGTTTTGTAGTTATTCTCCTTTATTTCTCATGTGGATAGCTCTTCATATGTGCTAGACACTTTATATGTGGTTGATTACATGGTGTAACATTCATGGAATGTTTCACTTCCACTCCAAATGTAGCACTTGAGTATTACTTCTAGTGAATTGATTCTCTAATTTTCTTTGGTGCTTTTGCTTTAAAAATGCCACAAAACACTTCTCCTTATCTTTGTCTTCCTCACCAAATCATTTTTTTATATTACAAACAATCCAAAATTTTCTCTATAAACTCGCTCAGGTTTCTACTATGTTAGCTCACTATGGCGGTGTGTTGAAATATCTTTCATTCAGCTTTCTTGCTATAATATCTCTCTATAGTTACTCTTGCTACACTTAATATCTCACTATAGTTTTTTTAGATTTTTCTTTACTCAATTCTAAACATTATCATATTAATATTAATTATTGTTTGCAAGTTCAAGCTCCAAATATAACTATTATTGCATTGTGATTAAGATATTCTAATTGTTGTTCTTATTTGAATCTCAAACTTACATTCAATTTATTACTTTATATTACTTTCTACTAAAACAAAATTTTATTCTTTCAATTTTTTGAGTGCAATAATAATATATATTATGCTTTATCAAAAGTTTATGATCCTTCTTCTCTTTTTAACATCTCTATGATGTAATCCGCTTGATACCTCTATGATGTCTTCTTTTCTTGACATATTTATGATGTCTTCTATTATGTATTCATTGTGATGTCTTTATTATGTGTTCACTATGATACCTCTATTATGTATTTTTCTGAATCAAATGCTTGTTTGGTCCACTCCTTTGAACATTGTATGTTGAATCCTTGCTCTTTTACTTTCCTCTGAATCTATACAAATCCTTTATTGCTCTTTTTCAAAAATATATGTAAATATGTAGTGCAATATAGCTTCTATATCTTCAATAGTTCTTCTTGATTCAAAATAACTTTAATTTTTTTTATATAAACGAGCCTCTTTCTCTATTTTTGGTATGAAACCATATCTCTTATCTATACCTAACTCTTTCTCTATATATTATTTTCTCTTTAATGGTTGCTATAATTTTCAATGTTGGCTTCTCAAGCCTTCTCAAGCCAATGTCAAGGTCAATCCTTATTGTGACCCAAATCCTTTTTCTTATGCCAAGGTCAATTTCTATGACTTTATTTACGTCTATGTGTAAATATTTTCTATGTTTAGGAGGATGGATTTGCTTGACTCCAAGCACATGCAACTAGACCCATTGGTTGATGAGATCATGGCTTCCTGTTGGTTAATTTCTTGAGGAAATTTAATTGGAATGACCCTAATATTTTGAAATATTTCATTCAAATTTGGGATAGTGGCATAGTGTCCCTGAAGGGATTCACCTTTGCTGTTACCATTGAATTGCTGGATGAAATTATAGAACTTCCTAATGATGGGGAGATTAACTATGGGGATAAACATTCAATGGTAGTTGAGTTGGTTTATTTTCATGACAAAGGGAATTTTATATTAAAAAATAACAATGGGTTCATCTAGGAGGACCTCCCTCCACCCTAGAATTGGGCCCTAGTGCCAATTATGTAGTACCCAACTATGTATAAACCGCCCTCTCCTCTTTGTAGCTTCTACATGGTGTTCCTAAATTTTTTTAAGGATGTCAAGTAGATCAACATATCAGAGTATGTATTTTAGTCGATGGAATTTTTTTTTGATAGTTTCCAAAAATGGAAGTCTACTTACACTAAGAAACAAGGTCTCCACTTGATCATTTACAACTATATTAGCCAAAATCTAGACCAAAGGATCATTGAAGCTAGTAGGTCGATCAATATCCATGATACCGTATCAATTTCACCTTTGGTGTTGGTGGAAGTTACCCCTGAAGGTTAAATAATTAATGTTGATAATGGTACCCCCAGTAGGGTGGAAAAATAAAGAATATTACCTCTAGTAGGGACATCATCAACTCCTACAATATGCTTGGTACACATTAAAAATGCAAGCGAGAAATATAAAAACATTAACAGTACCTCCACTGCTCATAAAATGTATAAGACCACATCAAGTCCATCTTTGGGATCTCGTTACATTTAGCAAATGGGAGAAATTGACCAAATCACTGACCTCGAATAGATTATTACTTTAGCAATGTTGACGCTCTTGAGAGCAAAACAATTATTAATCAGATGAATGTGTAGAAAGTCGATCACCCTAGGGAGGATGACCCCAAAGAAATTAAGGACAAATATTATTTCCAAAAATTATGTGGTACCCTTGGACCCTGGTAGTCTATCTAATTTTTTTTGCAGTATGTTTCCTATGTTCCTTTCATGCCTATGGGCTGTAATTTCTAAGTATCTATTTGGTTTAGTCATTTGGTCACAAGTGGTGGCCCATTTTGTCTTTCACCATATTGAGTTGAACATTCAAGGTATCCTTTATATGGCTTGTATAGAAGGTTTTGGGTCCCTTTCAAAACCCATTATAAATTAAAAAAAATCTCTATGACCTGAATTTTTCTTAATACCTTGTAAAATATTCAACCAATATAGATTCTAATCCAATGCATGAATCTATATAAATCAAGCTATGCTCCTTTTTGTCTTTATTTAAGACTGGTATATTAGAGATTGATATATATATCTTCTTCATTAGTTTTTCTTTCTTATTTTCTTAGGAAGCTTTGAATGCTTCTTAATTTATTGTTATCTTTTTTTTTTTATGCATTGAAGCTAAAACTCTTATCTATATTTTTTAGGTAGCTTCTCACACTTTTGTAGCTCAATATTTATTGCAACTCTTTCTCTAAAATTTATAATGTCTTAGGTCACACCTAAGAACTCAATATGATTCTCCTCCTTACTAGATAATCCAATATAATTTCAAGGTGACTTTGAATGTCCCTTAATATTTAATGTCTAGGGTTGGCTATGTCCCTAAATTATCAACTATCTCAAATTTGATTAACCTCTTAATTCTTAATCTATAAATCAATAATATCAATATCAATATCAATATTAGGGTTGGCTATATCCCTAATGATCAAATTTATCAAAATTGATTCACCTTTCAATACTTGATCTGTAAAAATAAATTTATTTTAGGATTGGATTTATCCTTGAATGATCAAATAATCTTGAATTGGTATGCCTATCAATATAGCTAAGTCCTTATCTTCACTGGTTATTATTCAACCTAGTGGATAGACCCTAGCCTTTCTACTCAATATGACCTTAAAAAAGAGTTTTAGTATTACTACCTTTAAAGTATAAAAAATCTTAATTGAATTTATCAAATGTGGATAAAATCAATTTATAATAATAGCTAAAATGAACTTTATCAATATAGATAGAGTCTAGTGGTATCTTTGATACCACTGATGGATTTTTAAGCCTTAATACCACCACAAAATATCACAGGTTATATATCATAGGATCAAATATAAAATATCCATAATATAATAAGATCAAGATAATGATATGATTCAGGGTTATGCGTAAGGGGTCAGCCCCAAAATGTATTTATAAAAATTTAGTGAATTAGTTTCAAAATCTAGGAGAATAGCATTGAAACACAAGGTTAACTATTATTAGGGGTAATTTTGGAAATTTAAACTTAAAATGGTCAAATTATTATTAAATTGGGGCAAATCGATCCCCCCCAAAAAAATTGCACCCAAAAATTTTTGGCTAATGGGCCTTTGTCAAGGGTCCCAAATATTAGCCAATTTCAAATTTCAAAAATCCTAATTTTAGCCAATTGGCTATAAATAGCCGCTATGCATAACCCTGATATGAGTAGAATAATATGAGCAAATTAATATGTATATCAAGGATTATAATAACTCAAATAACATTCAATAATATGTAGAAATATGAATGTAAATAGCCTTAATCATTCATGTACTATGCATGAAATATAACTTACAATATTAATTGCTCAAAATGTATACAAGCTTTATTACTCCTCTTTCTATTACAATATAAAAATGAGATATATGACTTGTATGTGATATATTTGTCTATGGAGAATTTTCTCCATAATATATCCATAGTGATATGACTCTTCAAGTACTATACTATCGCTCTCCATATACCAAGTCTCATGAATCTTGACTTGACTAGATGAACACTTGACTGTGTAACATATGCACACCTATACATGAATCTTACAATTCTATTTGAACTCTCTAATATAAGACACTTGTGCACATGGACTCAAATTAAACTTGCACACTAACTCACATGATGCTTGTGTATTTCTTGCACATTCACACTTACATAAAAGGGGAAATATAAATCACACTCTCAATTATGACTCAACCCTAATCTACTATTTGCAAATGTACCATGAAGGTACCATGGAGGTACATTAGCATGTACCAAATAATTTAATATACTCCAAAAATATCTATACTTCTCAGTACTATACTTATATACCCTTGGAATCTTATACTACTTCTCAATCTCTATAGGAAAATTTGATGCTTCTTGATCTACTAGAATCTTACTCTAATTTTTGAAATATTTCATCAATATCTTAGGTCACTACTAAGAATAAAAATATGATTCTTCTCTTTTCTAGAGAATCTAATATTGATATTAGGATGACTATATGATGGTGATCCACAAATAACTCACAACAGATTCTTAATTCACATTCATTACAGTTGGAATTGATTTACAATAATGGCAGCAGTCTGCCATTTAAAACTCCTTCACTCTGAAAGATAGTTATTTTCTTTTCCTCTTACAACATCTTCCGCCCAGGAAGAATAACCGTCTGAACTGGTCCAGAATCGCCCTCTTGCCTTCACGTCTGCAACTATGGCTCCGCAGTTCTTCGACCCTTGTGCATGCCTTCGCTTCCCCTTTTAACATCTCTGGCATGACTCTTCGTTTCCCTTTTCTGACCCTTCGTTTCAATTCTCGTGCCTCTTCGTTGTCTGCGCTTTCGAGCGCCTTCCTTTCCGACCCTTGATCTTCGTCTGCTTTCACTGCACCTCGGTGCCATGTGTTTTTCAGTGCTACCACTGTAAGCTCGGTCCACCTGTCAACCATTGATGACGTTCGGTATACCACCGCTCGACCGTTTCCTCTGTAACGGCTCCTATAACCGCCTACGCTTTCTTTTCTTTTGTTTGGTCACGAAAATGCGACATGTCGCGATATCGCGACACTTTCGGCTTCCCTGCCTTCCTACCCTCTTCGAGTCACAAAAATGCGACATGTCACGATATCGTGACACTTTTGGCTTCTCCGCCTTCCTGTCCTCTTCGAGTCACAAAAATGCGACATGTCATGATATCGTGACACTTTTGGCTTCTCCGCCTTCCTGTCCTCTTTGAGTCATGAAAATGCGACATGTCATGATATCATGACACTTTTGGCTCCTCTGCCTTCCTGTTCTCTTCGAGTCACAAAAATGCGACATGTCGCGATATCGTGACACTTTTGGCTCCTCTGCCTTCCTACTCTCTTTGAGTCACAAAAATGCGACATGTCACGATATCATGACACTTTTGGCTTCTCTGCCTTCCTGTCCTGTTCGAGTCACGAAAATGCGACATGTCACGATATCGTGACACTTTTGCTTTTCGGCCTTCCTACCTTTCTCGAGTCATGAAAATGCGACATGTCGTGATATCATGACACTTCTCTCTCTTGCGCCTCCCATCGTCTTCTGGTCATGAAAATGCGACATGTCGTGATATCGTGACACTTCTTCTCCTTTGCGCCTTCTTTCGTCCTTTCGTCATGAAAATGCGACATGTCATGATATCATGACACTTCTCCTTTGCACCTTCTTTCATCCTTGGGTCATGAAAATGCGACATGTCATGATATCATGACACTTTTCTCCTTTGCGCTTTCTCTCGTCCTTTGGTCACGATAATGCGACATGTCACGATATCGTGACATCTTTTCCTTCCGGCTCTTCTTTCTCTTTTTTGGTCATGAAATCGTGACATGTCGTGATATCGTGACATCTTTCCTTTCTGGCTCCTCCTCGCCTCTCGGGTCATGAAATCATGACATGTCACGATATCGCGACAGTTTCCTCCCTTGCTTCTTTTCTGCTTCTTCGGTCGTGATTTCACGACATGTCGTGAAATCATGACATTTTCTCCTCTGGCCCTTTCCTGTCTTCTTTCGGTCACGATTTCGTGACATGTCACGAAATCATGACATTTTTGCTCCATGCCTTCTCTCTCCTTCTTGAGTCACGAAAATGCGACATGTCACGATATCGCGACACTTTTCTCTGTCGCGATATCGCGACATCAAGGCAAACACTTAGAAATTTTTTTTGTCGATGCAAGATTGCTCTTCTGCCACCGGATGCTCCTGCATCAGACACCCGGGTAGATTGAGAAGTGTCCTTCACTTCTATACTATTGGAGGAAGACCCAGGCGGTCGACCTCTATTTTTGACAACCAAGTTGCATCTTCGATAGGTCTGCCCTTCCACTTGACCAGATATTCAGAATACTACCTGTTCCTGGTACTTCTGCCTGCTCGAGTGTCTAGTATTTCCTCGATCTCGTCTGTTGCTGAAGTAGATGTTGGAATACTCCATAATTCTGTACTTGGTGTCTCGCTACTGCCTCCTTCATGATACTCTACCAAATCTGCAATGTTAAAAATAGGTGATATGTTAAGGCCACTTGGCAATTCCACTTCATACGCATTGCCTGAATCTCGTTTTCCCAAAATTTGGCATGGTCCAAACTTCTTCATCTTCAGCTTGTTATAGGTTTTAGTAGGAAACCTCTCTTTTCTCAAATGAACCATGACTTCATCACCCACTACGAATTCCTTAAACCGTCACTTCTGGTCTGCCTTTGTCTTATATTGGTTGTTCATGTTAGTAATGTGCTTCTTCACTTCTTCATGCACACTCTTCAGATGCTCTGCAAAGTCCTCAGCCTCGGCACTGCACCTTTCCCCTATAGCCATCTTCCTCAACTCAGAAGCACTCCTTGGACTGCTCCCATATATTATCTAAAATGGAGATTTGTTAGTACTCCTGTTGATAGAATTGTTGTATGCAAATTTTGCCTGTGGCAAAACCAAATCCCATCCCGTGGGCTTATCTCCTATCAAGCATCTCAATAGATTTCCCAGACTTCTATTCACCACCTCCGTTTGGCCATCAGTCTATGGGTGATATGCAGAACTGAATTTCAAATCTGTCTTCAATTTCTTCCATAAAGTCCTCCAGAAATGCCCAACAAACTTGGTATCTCTATCAAAAATGATACTCTTTGGTAGACCATGAAGTCGTACCACCTCTTTGAAAAATAAACCTGCAATGTGAACTGCGTCACTAGTTTTCTGGCAAGGGATAAAATGTGCCATCTTCGAAAACCTGTCAACCACCACAAATATGGAATCATTTCCCCACTGCGTCCTTGGTAGACCAAGAATGAAATCCATACTGACGTCCTCCCAGGGTCTCTCTGGTACAGGTAATGGCTGGTATAATCCAGTGTTCTGGCTCACACCCTTCGCCATCTGGCATACTCTACAACTTTGTACAAACCTCTTCACATCTTGCTATAGTTGTGGCCAATAGTAGTTCTCACTAACCAGGGCAATGGTCTTGTCCCGACCAAAATGTCCAGCCAACCCTCCACTGTGTTTCTCCTTGACTAGATTTTCCCTCATTGAACTCCTTGGAATGCATAATTGACTTCCTCTAAACAACATTCCATCTTGGATCAAAAAATCCAACCACTTGGTCCTGTCCAAAGTGACAGGTGCCAAGCAAGCCTTCCAGGCTTCTACAAAATCAGGATCTTCAGGGTACAAACCCTTCAGTTCATCAAATCCTACCACTTCCACCTTCATTTCTGTCAACAAACACTGCCTTCTACTTAAGGCATCTGCAACTCTGTTTGATTTTCTGCTCTTGTGCTTCAACACAAAGGTATAACTCTATAGAAACTCAACCCATTTTAGGTGCCTCTGATTTAGTTTCCCTTGGCTATTGATATACTGCAAGGCCTGATGATCAGTATATAGAACAAACTCTTTTGGCAGCAAGTAATGCCGCCACTTCTTTAGAGCCTGAACTATAGCATAAAACTCTTGATCATAAATTGAATACTTCTTCCTAGCATCATTGAGTTTCTCACTAAAGTAAGCAACAAGTTTACCTTCTTGACTCAAAATAGCTCCTATGGCACTACCACTAGCATCACAATCTACCTGGAATACCTTATTAAAATCTGGAAGTGCCAAAATAGGTTGCTCTGTAACCTTCTTCTTCATCATACCAAAACTCCTATCTGCTCCTAAGGTCCACTTGAATTCCTTCTTATCCCCTCTCATTGTTTCTGTAATGGGTGCACAAATACTGCTAAAATTTCTAATGAATTTCTTGTAAAAACTTGCTAGACCATGGAATGATCTTACCTCAGTCGTGCTTCTCGGAGTAGGCCATTCAATGATAGCTCTCACCTTTTCTGGGTCCATTTTTAGACCTTCGGCTGAGATGACAAATCCTAGGTACACTAACTCTTTCTTCACGAAATTACACTTCTTCAGATTTATTAACAACTGCTCCTCCCGCAGCTTCTCAAAAACCCTTCTGACCTGCATCAGATGCTCTTCCAGGGTTCTGCTAAATATTAAAATATCATCCAAATAGACAATGATGAATTTGCCTAAAAATTCTTTCAATACCTCATTCATCAACCGCATGAATGTGCTTGGTGCATTGGTTAGCCCAAATGGCATGACCAACCATTCATACAAACCTTCTCTGGTCTTGAAGGTTGTCTTCCATTCATCTCCTTCTCTGACATGAATCTGATGATAACCACTCTTCAGATCAATCTTTGTGAAGTACTTGGCTCCACTCAAACAGTCCATAATGTCATCCATCCTTGGCAATGGAAATCTGTACTTTATGGTGATCTTGTTAATGGCTCGAGAGTCTGTACACATTCTCCATTCTCCATATTTCTTTGGTGCTAGTACTGTAGGTACTGCACATGGACTCAAGCTCTCCCGAATCAGTCCCTTTTTTAGCAACTCTTGGACTTGCCTGTTCAGCTCTTCAGTTTCTGTAGGAGTCATTCTATGTGCTGCCTTATTGGGTAAACTAGATCCTGGTATCAAATCTATATGGTGACTGATCTTCCTCACTGGTGGTAAACCTTCAGGCACATTATCAGATACAATGTCTAGAAATTCTTCTAACAGTCCTAAGACTTCTACAGGGGTATCCTTGCATTCTTCCTTCCTAACTCTAGGAATTAATGCATAGCACATATGCTCATGCTTTAAACTATCCAAAAATCTTCCCCCTTCAACTAAATAGATTCTAGCGCTGCTACATACCTTTTCACCCACCTCCTGCAAGGGCTTCAACTTATGGCGCACTCCATTCTTTGTCACTGAGTAAGTGTTGGCGTGACCATCATGCATTGCACACCGATCAAACTGCCATGGCCTTCCCAACAGCAAATGGCAAGCATCCATAGGTAGGATGTCACACAGGACCTCATCACAGTACTTCCCAATATTAAATTTCATCGAGCATTGCTCACTGACCAAAGCCCTATGGTCCTTCTGTAACCATGCAATCCGATATGGATGCGGGTGTGCCTTTCTCTTTAACTGTAACTTGGTAACCATTTCTTCTGAGACCAAGTTATCAATACTGCCATTATCTATAATGATGTTACAGACCTTACCTAAACTTCTGCACCTTGTGCAGAATAGGCTCCTTCTCTGGTCTGATCCTTTCTCCTCATTCAACAGGGTCCTCCTTGTAACCATAACTTCTCCTCCCTCTGCCTCCTCAGAATGTTCTGATTCAGCACCTTCATCGGCTACAGCAGCTCTGGCAGGACCCTCAGGTCTCTCATTTGTCCCTTCTCGGTGTTGTGGACACTCGTATGCTCGATGTCCTTCTTCGCCATAGTGGAAATAGGTTCCACGAAATCCTCCCCTTCCAAATCCATGTCTAGATCTACCTCTTCCCCTTGGGTAACCATTGTTCTGATTACGGGGTTGGTAGGTGTTCCTATCTTCTTGATCTTGGGTATTACTGGTTTCACCAACCTTCTTCTGATCCTTATATCTTTCTCCACTGGTCCTTCCACCAGTTCTTCCCCCATGACCTCTTCCTCTTTGCTTTCCCTCAAACCGTCTGTTCAGCTTCTCTTCGACCTTGAGGGCAAACTGGTAAGCATCCTCAATGGTGCTCATCTTAACCAGAATCAACTCTTCTTGAATACTGGTTCTCAACCCATTGATGTAACGGGCCACCTTCTCCTTGTTAGCCTCTGCATGGCCAGTTCTGATTGAGATCAGGTAGAACTCCTCTGTATATTCTTTGACAAATCTGTTTGACTGTCTCAAACTCTGCATTCTTCTCAATAGGTCCAATTCGTAATCTACAGGAATAAACTGTCTCTTCAACTTCTCTACCATTCGATCCCATCTGGTTATCTTTTCCTTTCCTCCTCTATTTCTTTCTAGCTGCACTTCTTTCCACCATATGCAAGCATGGCCTTTCAACTTTGTTTTGGCAAACTTGATCCGATCTAGATCTACAACCTCCTCATACTCAAAATATTCCTCCATATCATTGATCCAGTCAATTAACTCCTCTGAATTGAGACTCCCAGAATACGTGGAGACCTCGAACTTCGCCTTCTTCTCGATCCGAGATATGGCCTTAATTAATCTAGCTTCTGCAGGATCCGTTGCTTCTTCTTCAACCGATGGATCATCAACCTCCCAAGCTTCATCTTCACTATGGTCTTCTCTCCTTGGTTCAACCCCTCTTCGCAATTCCTCTTGCAGGGCTTGCACTTGCCTCTGCAAAGCTCTGAAATCTTCTTCAGGTACCACATTCCTTCCACCACCATGGTTTCTTCGTGGAGGCATTCTTCCTCACTCTCTTCTCACAATCCTTCCACAGATCCTGGTGCAAACTACCTCACTTTCGATGATCTGCTCACACACTCAGGAACTCCCGCTCTGATACCACTTGATGGTGATCCACAAATAACTCACAATAGATTCTTAATTCACATTCATTACAGTTGGAATTGATTTACAATAATGGCAACAGTCTGCCATTTAAAACTCCTTCACTCTGAAAGATAGTTATTTTCTTTTCCTCTTACAACATCTTCCACCCAGGAAGAATAACAGTCTAAACTGGTCCAGAATCGCCCTCTTGCCTTCACGTCTGCAACTATGGCTTCGTAGTTCTCCAACCCTTGTGCATGCCTTCGCTTCCCCTTTTAACATCTCTGGCATGACTCTTCGTTTCCCTTTTTTGACCCTTCATTTCAATTCTCGTGCCTCTTCGTTGTCTGCACTTTCGAGCACCTTCCTTTTCGACCCTTGATCTTCGTCTGCTTTCACTGCACCTCGGTGCCACGTGCTGTTCAGTGCTACCACTGTAAGCTCGGTCCACCTGTCAACCATTGATGACGTTCGGTATACCACCGCTCGACCGTTTCCTCTGTAATGGCTCCTATAATCGCCTGCACTTTCTTTTCTTTTGTTTGGTCACGAAAATGTGACATGTCACGATATCACGACACTTTCGGCTTCCCTGCCTTCCTGCCCTCTTCGAGTCATGAAAATGCGACATGTCACGATATCGTGACACTTTTGGCTTCTCCGCCTTCCTGTCCTCTTTGAGTCACAAAAATGCGACATGTCACGATATCGCGACACTTTTGGCTTCTCCACCTTCCTGTCCTCTTTGAGTCACGAAAATGTGACATGTCGCGATATCGCGACACTTTTGGCTCCTCTGCCTTCCTGTCCTCTTCGAGTCGTAAAAATGCGACATGTCACGATATCGCGACACTTTCGGCTCCTCTGCCTTCCTGCTCTCTTCGAGTCATAAAAATGCGACATGTCACGATATCGTGACACTTTTGGCTCCTCTGCCTTCCTGTTCTCTTCGAGTCACGAAAATGCGACATGTCACGATATCGCGACACTTTTGGCTTCTCTGCCTTCCTGTCCTGTTCGAGTCACGAAAATGCGACATGTCGCGATATCGTGACACTTTTGCTTTTTGGCCTTCCTACCTTTCTCGAGTCGCGAAAATGCGACATGTCACGATATCGTGACACTTCTCTCTCTTGCGCCTCCCATCGTCTTCTGGTCACGAAAATGCGACATGTCGCGATATCGCGACACTTCTTCTCCCTTGCGCCTTCTTTCGTCCTTTCGTCATGAAAATGTGACATGTCGCGATATCGCGACACTTCTTCTCCTTTGCGCCTTCTTTCGTCCTTGGGTCACAAAAATGCGACATGTCGCGATATCGCGACACTTTTCTCCTTTGCGCTTTCTCTCGTCCTTTGGTCGCGATAATGCGACATGTCGCGATATCGCGACATCTTTTCCTTTCGGCTCTTCTTTCTCTTTTTCGGTCACGAAATCGCGACATGTCGCGATATCATGACATCTTTCCTTTCTGGCTCCTCCTCGCCTCTCGGGTCACGAAATCGTGACATGTCATGATATCGCGACAGTTTCCTCCCTTGCTTCTTTTCTGCTTCTTCGGTCGCGATTTCGTGACATGTCACGAAATCGTGACATTTTCTCCTCTGCGCCTTTCCTGTCTTCTTTCGGTCACGATTTCGTGACATGTCACGAAATCGTGACATTTTTGCTCCATGCCTTCTCTCTCCTTCTTGAGTCACGAAAACGTGACATGTCGCGATATCGTGACACTTTTCTCTGT
Organism: Wollemia nobilis; assembly: GCA_028583015.1. NCBI lineage: Eukaryota > Viridiplantae > Streptophyta > Pinopsida > Araucariales > Araucariaceae > Wollemia > Wollemia nobilis. Next base: position 10,174,860 of record JAQPPZ010002832.1, on the reverse strand, counting down.
CGCGATATCGCGACATCAAGGCAAACACTTAGAAATTTTTTTTGTCGATGCAAGATTGCTCTTCTACCACCGGATGCTCCTACATCACTATAAATGTCCTTGCACATTCAACAACCTCTTGATTTGGTTCTCTTAATCATTTCTATTTGAATCACATCCAACTATCTTCTAATTTGGCCCTTAATCAATCATAGCTAAGTCCTAGTATTCTCTAGTTTTCCTTGAATGAAGTGGAAAGACCTTAGAATCCAAATTAGGGTGACTAATATTTTTTCCATCAATATCTACTCAATCATACCTTCAAAAACTAAATTCCAAGTCTTCACTACTTTCAAAGTGGATAGACTCTAATATAACATTAACAAGAATGGACAAAGTTAAATGATGGTGGGTCATAAAATAATTCTATCAAAAATGGATAGATTTAAGTGATAACTCTAATACCACTATTGGATTTTAAGCCTTACTACCACAAAATATCATAGGTCTAAATATAAATAATCCACAATATTAAAGGTCAAAATATCTATAATCAAGAGTAGAATTATATATTTGAGCAATCAAATGTATATCTAGGCTAATATAATATTTTAATAACATTCACTTATAATATTAAACATGAATATCAGTTTGAAAAGACTCATTTTCCTAATACTAGTACTCACCACCAAAAAAATGTTTTTAGCTTCGATTCAAATCATCACAAGCATACGTGGAAATCAAATTCCAAATAGCATGGGAAGAAGAGCAAGTACAACAATAATATGTGGTAATCCAGTTCCATGAATAATTATTTTGAAAGGGGGTTCTTCTATCCCCATAAGCATACATAGAAATATAATTCCAAGTGATGAGCACCAAAAATGCTCATATTTTGTACATATTTCTTTGATAAATATGTGACTGTATAATAAGGATTGTGTACTTTTATGAATTATTATATAGATATTTGATATAATTATGTGTGTTATCTAATTTGTGTGCTTTTAGTATGTTTTGTGGAATTGCAGTTGATTTAGTTAGATTTGGAATGGTCAAGGTCTTTTGATGGACCTGGAACTTTATTTCAATGGGGGTCAATGTAGAGAACATAGGTGCCTCCTTGCAACTGGAAGGCACCAAGGGAACAAGCACCTCCCTTCAATAAAAAGGCACCAAACCAAAGATGAGTGCCTCCATGCAGTCGAAAGGCACCAATTGAATACGAGTGCCTCCCTAGAGTCGAAAGGTGCCAACTGAATGCGAGTGCCTCCCTACAACCGAAAAGCACCAACCAAAGACAAGTGCCTCCCCACAGTTGGAAGGTGCCAACAGAAGGCAAGCACCTCCCCACAGTCAAAATATGCTAATAGAAGGCAAGCACCTCCCCATAGCCAAAAGGCACTAATAGAAGGCAAGTGCCTCCCTACAACCAAAAGGTGCCATGATAACAAGGTACCTTCCTCATAAGGAAGGCACCACTGATTCTTTGCCCATTGACCAGATTTGAATGATGTGGATGGCAATGGCTAGTGTAGTTCTAGCTCTACATCATGCAGAGCTAAATTGGAGATAGCACCAACGTATCAAAACATCTTACTAATGCCAATAAAAGCACAAACCAAAACAAACATGCTGCCATCAGAATAGAATGCCAGACATCGATTGCATTTGCCAGACTGTTCTAATTTAGTCTAGGAAGAATCAACTGTTGTAACCACTTCTATAATAGAATTTCTATGGGTGTGTTATATAAACACACGTAGATCGTTCTGAAAGATATATAGAAATAATTAATAAATATCCATTTAGAGTTACAGAAGATAGATTGTAAAACATTGATAAACATATTACAGTTCCAGAAGTTCTAAAGTGTGTGTTCGATCAGGAAGAAGCTGTTGGAGCCTGGGCCCACTCCAAGCTAGTATCTCTTCCCCATTTCATTTTTGTTTATTTATTTTAATTAGTTTATTGCTTTCATAAGAACATTCATTAGTTTGCTAGTTCCAGTATTTGTAGTAGATTTATTTTCAAGAATGTGTACATGATTTATTTCTATAGATTTAATTATGTTCTTCTTACGTAATTTATTGAGGAGTGTGGGAATGATTGAAAACCATTTCAAGAACACCCCCCAAACATAGGATTAGTAGATTCACCTCCAGTGGTATTGTAGTAACCTAATTTTGACTCTTCACAAGTTTATGAAGCTCCCTGGGTTGATAATTAAATGCATGGGCATGTGACAAAAATAGGAAACCATTCACCTTGTTTGGCCCACAACATTTTGGCACCATTTCCGAGGAAGCGTCTTAATTAGATTACTTACAATACCCTAAAACCTTCCATCTAACCTTGTATGAGTTCTTTGAGAAGAAGAGGACCTAACAGTTGCTTTATAAGAACTAATCCATCAGGACCTGAGTCAACAGAGCATTTTGGATTTGAGTTAGACTCGCATGACCTACCAGTAGTCCATTGGAGTGACGAACCACACTTTGTGCAAAGTGTCGCCTCATCCCATCAACAAGGGGATGAAAAAATCATCATAAATCCCCTATTTAATTGGACTCCTATAGAAGAAGCCCTATTGTGGAAGGTTGTGGAGGATCAGACGATCTCGCCAAACAACCTTAGAGCATTGACTCGAAAAGTTTTAAATGATCAGAAGGCCATAAACGCTGCATTAGAAACCACATTTCATGAAAAATGGTAGATGATGATGAAGTATCATTTGGATTTATTTTCCCAATATAGGAGGGAGTAGGAGATACCAAAATGAAAAACATATCCCCTGCTCACCTTTCGTCCTTCATAGGACACCCGACTGAGGACCCTGACCTATTTTTATTCAAGTTTGATGTTTTGTGTAGGTCTATGGATTACAAATAAAACATGCAAAAGTTGAAATTATTTCCTTCTACATTAGACGATGCAGCTCTGTGATGGTTCATCGGTCTGGGAGACAAACACATCACCACCTAGGACTAAATGAAGAAGCTCTTTCTAGAGCAATATCAAGATTTTGGGAGAGCAAGAGACTCCAGGGAGGAGGTCCTGAGCATGACACAAAGGGAATATGAGTCTCTCGAGGAGTATTGGGAGAGATTAAGCTTTAATCTTCAATGGTCCCCTCACTCGAGCTATCTGATAAGTCCCTCAAAAGCATCTTCTTGAGGGGACTTACCAATGAGTCACTGGAGGCTCTCAACATGATCTCTGGAGGTGATGTCTATCAGCATGCTATGGATGACATTTGGCAATTATGTCGAAACTACTCGAGAAGGTGAGGCAAAATCACCACCAAGACCATGAAGGCGATTGCTTTAGTCACCAAAACAGAAATAGGCAACATGCTAGAGGATTTGAAGAGCAAAATGCTCTCATATCTAGCATTGTAGATGGATACGCTACTGTTAGAAAAGAAGAAACAAGAAAATGACATAGCATTAGCCTATTTTTGCCCAAAATGTAGAGGAAGGCACACAAAGAATGCATGTCCAAAAAACAAGGTCAAAGTATGTGTAGTTTGCAGGTTGAATCATAAAACTTGATTGTGCCCACAACTGCCCAGTAACCAGGAAGCGGTTGAGAGCACGGAGGGCTACTTCATAGGCAATAGGAAGAGTTGGCCACAACCCCTTGTAGGTAATATACCAACCGAAATGCCATCATTTGGGGTAGGGTCATACATGCACCAAGGACCCCCTTAACCACCTAATATGGGGTGGTGGGGACCATCACCCTGGACTAATGCACCCCCAACAGCATTTTTGAATCAACAACCATGGATGCCATATCCATATCCTAGGCAATAGTGGAGAGGCCACAATATGTGGAATCAGACTCCACAGAGTGCAGTGCCTACTCACATCCAATAGAACTTACCAGCATTGCCAACAGTGAGACCTACACAGCTACCAGCACAACCAACAACAAACCCAAACAATAGAGTAAATCAATCGGCATACAATGTAGAAGGTGAGATGTATCATATGTACAATATTTAGCTTAGATCAGGTAGGAAACTAGAAGTAGAGACACCACCTCTGGTAGAAGAGGAGTAAGAAATAGTAGAGACACCTCCACTGGTAGAAGAGGAGGAAGAAATAGAGGAGACACCTCTGGTAGAAGAGGGAAAAGCAATTGAGAGAGCGGAGGCTCCATTTCCTAGCCGGTTGTAGGAACAAAGAAAAACAACATAGCCAAAATTCGACATCTTATCGAGCTTGAAGAATCTCATAGTGACAATCCCATTATTTCAAGCAATTCGAGATGTCCCCATTTACACCAAGGCAATTAGAGAAATGTGTCTAAGGAGACCGGGATGAAAAGCTACCCAGACTATCAACATCATGGGTAAACTGGCAGATCTAATGATGGGTGGAACACATCATCCAAAGTATGTAGATCCAGGTAGCCCAATGCTGACTATAAAAATTGGAGGATATCAAACATCAACAGTAGGTTGATGCCCACACAACTAGAAAAATTGGAAGAGCTTCTGGTAAAACACCAGCAAGCATTTGAATGTGACTACGTAGATATGCACGACATCAGCCCAAAAATATGTACCCATCGGATTTATTTAGATGACCAGGCAACTCCTAGTCGATAGCCACAAAGAAGGATGAACCCAATAATGAAAGACATTTTCAGAGAAGAACCACACAAACTTCTAGCTGCCAAATTCATATATCCAATTTTTGATAGTGAATGGGTATCACCATTAGTGGTGGTCCCCAAAAAGAATGGGAAATGGTAGATCTGCATGGACTACCAGGCATTGAACAAGGTGACTAAGAAAGACCACTTCCCACTCCTATTCATTGATCAGGTCTTGGACACACTCTTAGGAAGAAAATACTTCTCCTTTTTGGATGATTTTAGTGGTTACAACCAGATCCAGATAGGGGAAGAAGATCAAGATAAAACAATGTTCACCTGTCCATGGGGAACATTTGCCTATAAGGTATTGCCTTTTGGACTGTGCAATGCACCGACCACGTTTCAAAGGGCAGTGCTTAGAATATTCTCTGATATGATAGGATATGGGGTGGAAGTATACATGGATGACTTCACCGCCTATGGAGAAACCTTCGAGGAGGCAATGACAAATCTGGAAAGACTGCTCGATAGGAGCAAGGAAAATCATTTGTCCCTAAGTAATGAAAAATGTTTTATGATGATGCAGGAAGGCATCATGTTGGGACACCACCTCTCTGCAGAAGGAATAAAAGTAGACAAGAGGAAGATTGAGGTCATCAAAGACCTACCTAGCCCTAGAACACAGAAGGAGGTAAGAAGTTTCCTTGGATCAGTCGAGTACTACCGACGATTTATCGCCAAATTTAGTAAGATTGCCAAACCACTACACACCCTACTTTCTAAGGATGTAGAGTTCAATTGGATGGGATATTGCGAAGAAGTGTTCCAATTGCTGAAAGAAAAATTGATATCTACATCGGTCTTGAGAGGACCAAATTGGGCCATACCGTTCCATATTTACTGCGATGCATCTAACGATGCGATCGAAGTAGTCCTCGGGCAGAAATACGATGAAGAATTTTATGCCATCTATTATGTCAATAAAAACTTGGCGGGAGCAGAGCTCAACTATACAGTGACAAAAAAAGAATTCCTCACAGTTGTCCATGCAATAAACAAATTTTGCCACTATATAATGGGATACAAGGTCTTCATCCATATGAACCACGTGGCTATCAGGTATCTGATGAGCAAGCTGGCCATTGGTGGTAGAATTATCAGATGGCTATTGCTATTGCAAGAATTTGACATCACTATAGTCGATAAACCAGGCAATGACAATTTCGTGGAATATTTTCTTTCCAGATTGATACCAACAGATCATCAAGTAGTGGAAGATCAGTTTTTGGACAAACATCTGTTCACTATTAGTGAACAAACTCCGTGGTATGCAGACATAGCCAATTAATTGGCCATCGGAAGGACCTCACCTGCTCTCTCCTACCAAGAAAAGCATGCGGTCATAGAGAAGAGTGCATCATTCCTTTGGATGGATGGTCTCCTATTTAAAATAGGACGGGACCAAATTATAAGAAGATGTGTAGCAGAACAAGAGATTTCAGAAGTGCTCAAGGCATGTCACGATGAGCCATGGGAAGGACACTTTGTAGGGAAATGAACTGCCTACAAAATCCTACAGGCTGGGTATTTTTGGCCCACTCTGTTCAAGGATGCAACAACGTATACCAGCAAGTATGATGAATGCCAGAGGATGGGTAGACCAACCCATCGAGATGAAATGCCCCTGCAGCCCTAGGTACACCTAGAACCTTTTGATAAATGGGGCATGGACTTCGTGGGACCATTTAATCCACCTTCGATGGGAAGGAGGTTTATTATGGTCTGCATGGATTACATCACCAAATGGGTGGAAGTGCAGGCATTAAGGGACTCAAAGGAAAAAACAGTTGTCGATTTCTTATTTGCCCATATTTTCACATGATTTGGGGTTCCTTGGGAGATAACAATAGACCAAGGGCCCCAATTCACCTCCAAATTGATTGAGGAGCTGATGGAGCAGTATAGAGTTTGGCACAATAAAACCACGCCCTACCATCCACAGGCGAACGGGCAAGTAGAAGTGACAAACAGGGAGATAGAAAACATCCTGACCAAAACCGTGCAGCAACACAAGAAAGATTGGGCCACATGGTTGTCGAAGGTAGTTTGGGCATACAACACCACGTGGAAATCCACCATAGGATGCACGCATTTCCAACTGGTCTATGGAAAAAATGTGATGATGCCCATCAAGTTCAAAATCAAAACTCTAAGGACGGCTTCAGAATTAAATTTGAGCTTGGATGAAGCTCAAAAATAGAGGATTCGCCAGCTAGATCAGCTGGACGAAATCTGACTGGATGCTTTGTAGAGGACAAAGATTATATAGAAGCAAAGAAAGAAGTGGCATGATAACCACATCAAGCTGAAGAAGTTCCAGGTAGGGGAATGGGTACTGTTGTACAATTCTCGGTTCCAAGAAAGGAAGGGCAAACTTATGCAGAGGTGGATGGGGTCGTATGAGGTGGTAGATCTCATTAGGAACGGGGCGGTGTGCATTAAGACAATTGATGACAACAACACCATGTTCACAGTCAATGGCCACCGACTACACCCCTATAATACATCCAAAATGTTACAGGTGGAATCTAGAGTAGGCATGGGGGAGACCCCATCTTGCTAGATCTGGACTGAAATCTCACAGGTGAAATGGTGGGTATGAAAGTCTCACCCAAAATTTTTTAGTTAATATAGTTTTTTTTTGTAATGTGTGTTTTTGCAAGGATGACGCCTACATGCAAGCTATAGGCATCCTAATCCAGGGCCTAATAGGCATATAACACATCTAACTGCCTTTATTTTCCTTTCTTTTTTGGTTGCTTTTTGTAGGTTGAGGACCTGACAGCACGAGGGATAGGTATCTTGGAAACCAGGCCTGATTCGGCTCAGCATTTCGACACCGGCTCATAGGTAGAATCTGGGTAGCATGAAAAACCAGGAAGGCTTGATCACCCTTTTTTCGATCAAATTTCCATCTAGAAGAAGGCACCAAGTCCACAAGAAGGCACCTTACTACACCCAAAAAGTTCCCATCTAGAAGAAGGCACCTTACTACATCCAGAAGGCGCCAAATCTAGAAGAATGCACCTTACTACACCCGAAAGGCACCTATCCAGAAGTAGGCACCTTACTGCATCTGGAAGGCATCGAATCAAAATACAACGCCTTCCATCCATTCAAAAGTTAAAAAAAACAAATATATATATATATACATATGTAGGCACCTTCCGTGATAGGAAGGCACAAAATAAAAAAATATATATATATACATATGTGGGCGCCTTCCGTGATAGGAAGGCACCAAATCAAAAAAAAAAATGAGCCTAGACGCATTCCAACATCAATAAGGCACTGTCATCCAGCCAAGATGCCTTCCAACATTAGGAAGGTGCAGTCATCCAGCCAAGATGCCTTCCAAAATCAGGAAGGTGCAGTCATCCAGCCAAGATGCCTTCCAACATTAGGAAGGCGCATTCATCCAGACAAATGCCTTCCAACGTCAGGAAGGCATGAACCAGAAGGAGGTGCCTCCCACATTGGGAAGATGCTTGTAGACAAAAGCACCTTCCACTACCAGACGATAGCCAATCAGAGGCACTTCCTAGCACCAGAAGGCACATTCGTTCGAAGAAGAACGCCAACAATGTTGGAAAGGCGCTACAAGGACACCATCCACATGGGAAAGGTACCAAAGAACACCTCCCACATGCAACATTTACATCTATCGAATGCCTCGAGCGGAATGAAGCATCGCATGAATGAGCAACATCAAAGGACCATACCCCTCCCTCGTGTCACAATTCAGCAAATCAACGGCTACCACGACAACTAGAACGACAAATCAGGTATGCGCATACTAAATAAAATTGTTTATATAATTATTTATAAATACGTAGTACCAAAAAAGATATCGCTATCATAGAGATCATATCCCCCATAGCCGAAATCACGTGCCAATGATAGGGCATATTCCATAACTACTAGGGTTAGGAATATTTTCTATAATAAGGTGCCTTCCTGAAGAAGGAAGGATAGAAAAAAAATACACAATAGTAGAAGGCACCATGGGAGGAAGGTCCAAGAACCATGCAATCAAGAAGAATGAACCCAGTGATACTGATGGGATCAGAGGGGCAGTGAAGACCCAATTCAAAGCTGAGGGGTGGCTCCAATACTGCACCCTAGTCAGTCAGGGCCAGGACATGGAGGTAGCTAGAGAATTTGCCACCTCTTTGAGGGGTGATGTAGCCCAAGTACGAGGGGTGGAAATTCCAATCACCCTTGAGTTCATCTCACAAGCGACTGGATTGCCTCTCACGGGGGAATGTACATACAATGGCGGAGTGTCAAAATTGTATGTCGAAATGCTGCTGCTAGGAGGAAATGTGTAGATAGACAGGGAGGGGTTACTCAAAAATAGTCTCCCCATGAATATGAAGAAGATGTTCAAGCAGATTGCTTGATTCTTCACATGCATAGGGAAGTTTACCCATCTGCACATTAATCATGTGCACTTCCTCAATCACCTAGTGCATGGGATGAAATTAAATATACCTTTCTACTTTGTGAATGCTTTAAAAGATGAAGCAGCTTGGTACCAGAATGGGACACCGTCCACCTTAGCCCACCATGGGCTGATATCGGCATTGGTCCGCCATGCAGAAGCACAAGGATAGAACCACGATGCAGAGGGAGATGGTAGCCAAATAGAGCAACACAATGCGGTTGCCAAATTAGGGCAAGACGAAGCATCCCATACAGAGGAGATAACAAACATCAGGCAATTGGCATTGCACTATTTTCCAGGAGGAGCAGAGCAGTCACCGGTGCTCGAAGACATGGAGGACAGAGGGCATTCCATAGTTCCTGAGTATGAGGAGGAAGGAGTGCCACTCATTGGAGGTGAGGACAAACCAATCCCTAGGAGGAAACATCTATGATGATTCCTCTCGATAGAGGAAGGATAGAGTGACTTGAAGATAGATGTTGCCACCCAAACCCTTCAGGAATTAATGAACCAGATTCCATGGAATGAAGGAACTTTTGAGAGTAATGACCAGATTGATGCGGCATTGGAGGAGGTGCTCGAATGGCAAACCGATTGTTGGATGGCACAATAGATTCTGGAAGATTGCCAGAACCAACATAAAAGGGAATTAGAGGAAATAGATAGGTGAATTACTCAGCTCGAGTAGTTGGTCCGATAGTTGTAGGAGGAAAACCAAATACTTTAGGACAGAGGAATAACAAGACAGGAGGCGTCCACTCAGACTAATTGGGCAAAAGAAGTGTCGATGAACTCTCCCACATTCGTCGAACGAGTATCCTCTTCAGGGGATATTCGATCAGATGCTCGACAAAGCAACTCAAAGGTAGGGGAGGATTCCTCTATTTTTAGGGGTGAAAAGGAAAGAAGTCCTACGATGCCCCCTATCATTTTCCTAAGTGACACAGAGCAGGACGAAGGTCTCCAGCAATGGGAAAGACCAGAGGATAAGGAGGACCTCCCCAGGCCTAAAGAAGGAGAAGATCCTGAGGGGTCGACACCAGGTAGACAGGAGAATGAAGGATCACCCCTAGAGATAGTAGCAAAGCCGATCCTTTGGAGTAAAGAGAAGTCCCCAAAGGAGAAAGAAGAGACCCCGGTCCGAGCCGCCACATTTTCTATAGATGCCAAGGCAAAGAAGCCTAGGACGGATCTATAGAAGGTGAAAGTGACCTTCACTAACTCCGAAGAGGATGAATGGGACATGCAGCCATTCACCAAAAGGCAAAAATATTTTGAGCAGTGGCGCAACAAAATGAAAGTAGCCAAGGAGGCTAGGAATGCATCCTCGAGGGTAAAAGGATATTCTGGCATCTGCGTCAATATGGTAGAAGATAGCTAGTTTTGGGACATCTATGGTTCATCCCGAGGGCGGCCTTCCATGATGAGGAAGTGCTTGGAATAGTGGGGAGTATATGGCCCACAATTGGAGGCCGCTACAATTGCAAAGGAGAATGCAGGGCTTACCCCTGAAGTGGTTGGATTATACAAGGCCAAAGTAGTGCCTTCCAGAGGGGATAACTCGGATATCCCTCTGGAAATGGTCAAACCTCTAGACATCGACCTCTAGCAAGCTGTTGAAGCTACATTTAAATTGGCAGGAACAACACTGGCTAGACCACCAATAGTAGCGGCAAGAACAAGAAGAGGACAATTGACAGCCACAATTTCCCATAGGCAAAGGTGAACCACACCTTCAAATATCAACACAAAAAGATAGACTCAGGATGCAGGGGCAGCCGAATCCTCCAAGAGATGACGACAATGAAAATTTAGAGGGCTACCTACAGTTTGGATGCCATGAGGGCGTGGCATATTTTAGGCATGGGGGAATGATGAGCACCAAAAATGCTCATATTTTGTACATATTTCTTTGATCAATATGCGGTTGTATAATAAGGATTGTGTAATTTTATGAATGATTATATAGATATTTGATATAATTATGCGTGTTATCTAATTTGTGTGCTTTTAGTATGTTTTGTGGAATTGTAGTTGATTTAGTTAGATTTGGAATGGTCGAGGTATTTTGATGGACCTGGCACTTTATTTCATCGAGGGTCAATGTAGAGAACATAGGCACCTCCCTGCAATCGAAAGGTGCCAAGGGAACAAGTGCCTCCCTATAATCAAAAGGCACCAAACCAAAGACGAGTGCCTCCCTGTAGTCGAAAGGTGCCAACTGAATACGAGCACCTCCCTACAGTCGAAAGGCACCAATTGAATGCGAGCACTTCCCTGCAACCAAAAGGTGCCAACCAAATACAAGCATCTCCCCATAGTCAAAAGGTGCCAATAGAAGGCAAGCTCCTCCCCACAGTTGGAAGGCACTAATAGAAGGCAAGTGCCTCCCCACAGCCGAAAGGTGCTAATAGAAGGCAAGCACCTCCCTACAACCAGAAGGCACCGTGATAACAAGGTACCTTCCTCATAAGGAAGGCACCACTAATTCTTTGCCCGTTGACTAGATTTGAACAATGTGGATGGCAGTGGCTGGTGCAGTTCTAGCTCTACATCATGTAGAGCTAAATTGGAGATAGCACCAACATATCAAAACATCTTACTGATGCTAGGCAAAGCATGAACCGAAACAAACATGCCGCCATCAAAATAGAATGCCAGACGTCGATTGCATTCGCCAGACTGTTCTAATTTAGTCTAGGAAGAATTGACTATTGTAACCACTTCTATAATAGAATTTCTACGGGTGTGTTATATAAACACACGCAGATCATTCTAAAATATATATAGAAATAATTAATAAAGATCCATTTAGAGTTACAGAAGATAGATTGTAATACGTTGATAAATATATTATAGTTCCAAAAGTTCTAAAGTGCGTGTTCGATCGGGAAGAAGCTGCTGGAGCCTGGGCCCACTCCAAGATAGTATCTCTTACCTATTTCCTTTTTGTTTATTTATTTTAATTAGTTTATTATTTTTATAAGAACATTCATTAGTTTGCTAGTTCCAGTATTTGCAGTAGATTTATTTTTAGGAATGTGTACATGATTTATTTCTATAGATTTAATTATGTTCTTCTTATGTAATTTATTGAGGAGTGTGGGAATGATTGACAACCATTTCAAGAACACCCCCCAAATGTAGGATTAATATATTCACCTCCAGTGGCATTGTAGTAACCTAATTCTGACTCTTCGCAAGTTTACGAAGCTCCCTGGGTTGATAATTAAATGCACGGGCATGTGACAAAAATAGGAAACCATTCACCTTGTTTGGCCCACAAAACAAAGAAACATGGAAAGTGGAGAAAATGGTTCAAGCATACATGGCAATCCCAACCAAAGCAACATGTCAAGTAAAGAAAGTAGAGTTAGCACAGATGGCAATTCAGTTCCATGAAAATTTTTATTGAAATTTGGTCCTTATGTGTGAGCAATCATTTCTAAAAGTATGAATGGACCATTTCTTCCAATTATCCAATATCTGGAACCACTTACCAAAAGTATACTTCTAGCTTTAAGAAGGATTGTTTCAAAACTTGAGCATCTCGTGTTAGTAACCATGTCTAAATCAATGAAGAGACTAAATGCACCATCTTCCTTGATATCATTTATAACCATGAGATATTGTATTTAAAATGTATCTCAATAATCATTGGTCATGATAATCCCAATTCTAACTTGGTTCATGTGCCAAAGATCACCTAGTACCATCAATGTCCTTAGAGCAATGAGTTCTTTAAAATTGGTGGTATGTGATTCTGTTATATTCTAGTATTTTTGGCTTTCTAAATTCATGTAAAATTGAACATGCATAAGAGTGATGGCTATAGTAATTTATCCCCATATCCATTTGTAAAATTTTATAGTGTTGCAATGGCACTATTGAGCCAAAATATCTACAAATGGATGCTAATGTTGGGTAAATTTTGAAGAACCACAGATTCATGATCTTTCTAAAAAATTCTACAGGAGTGACCCTAAATTATCCCTTGAATTCACTAATTCTTGGGATAAATTTCATGACTATATCTAAGGGCTTAGATTAAAAGTGAATACATGGTTTCTTACTAAGGTAGCAAGTCTCCCCAATGATAGGTAAATCATTCATTGTGATAGACACTCTTTGGAATGGGAACTATATTATTTCAAAAAAAGGACAAGAAGCTAGAAAAAGAGAAGGGAGGGATTATAAAAGAGGGGATTTTTGTATCATAGAATAGGGTTATGATATAGATTATGTATTATTTCACCATATATGAAACCAATGTCCCTCTCAAAATATTTCACCTAGATTTCATGAATCACTTGAGGGACAGTAAATATATCAATGTTCCTAAATACTTTCTAAGATCAATGAAAATATTAGTGGAGAGCATCAGATATAGTTCTTTGATCCAGCCAAAGCACTAGGGACTTCATATAATTTTGCACAAACATACCTTATAAAAAGAGGTCCAAAAGGCTACCATCACTACTGTTGGTAATCTTAGTAATCCGCCCACCTTTGGTCCCAGTCAAGATAGTCATCCAAAGATCACTTTGAGTGATGAAGAAATTAATGAGAAGGCATGCATTAACATCAGTAAATCAAAAGTAAAAGTGGTTCTAAGCTCCAAATTGCATTCTATTAAAACAAAATATAGGCATCACTTTTCTATATTCAAGGGATCAACTATCAAATGGGTTAAGCATTATCGGGTATCTTCTAATGATGATTCTCCCATCAAACTCAAAAAAAAATATTGAAGGAGGTCTCATTGGGGCTCTTTCCCTAAAGGAGGATGATACCCATATGAAGGCCAAATATAATCCATCATTCATCTTGAAAAATATTTTGGATAATATGTCCATGGCTTTGAACACAACTTGGACCATACTTCAACAAGCTATAAATATGGCCAATGCAATCAATATGAATAAGAAGGGAGAATGCTAAGTTAATTGATGATGTCTTTGCAATTTCTAGTGATCAAAATCATATTGAGATATTTGAGTAATTGGTGACTTCTAGCTACTCCTATTTTGTAGTCCTTTAAGGACTCTTCATCCTCGATTATTATCTGTCCTATAATCTCTCTTTAGTTTTTCCCAAAGAAGGTATTTAGAGTTGTGGGTTTTCTACTTGGAAGACTATCTTGCATTGGGTTTTGAAGGTGATCTCATAGAGGCATCCTCTTTTTTACTAGTATTGTAAAAGGTTTAGGGTACCTTTCAAAATCATTTTCTATCAATAAAAAAAATATCAAATATGAATTTAAAATGGCCAAAAATCATTCATGTACAAGCATGAAAAGTATTTACAATATGAATTGCTCAAAACTTTTATGCAAGCTTTGCTATGTGATGATCGTTTATAGACCATTTTTCCAATACATTTTATGAATATTTGTATCCATAATATAGAGATAGAAGATGAATCTTCATGTACTTTACTATTGCTCTCCATATGACAACTCCCATGACCTTTGAATCTTGATTCTCTTCTTACATGCATACTTGACTCTATGACACTTTAAAACTTCTACATGACTCTTACTCTCCCACATGCAAACCTAATATAATACATTTGTGCATATCCCCACTTTACATATTTGTACACTTATACACAAGACAGTTGTACACATTCTCTCAATACACACTTGCACTCTTACTTACATGACACTTGTGCATTATTTACACATTGACACTTACATGAAAGGGAAATATAAATACTCATCTAAACTATATCTCAACCCTAATCGATTACATATTTACATTTGTAACAAGAATGTACCATAGTGGTACATTTGCATGTACCAAATAATATAATATTCTCCAACACTATTTTATTTTTGTTCATTCTTTTATGATTTGTATATAATATTTGAATTGATGGATTGTTTCTATTAATTTTTGGTATCTATTGTGAATTCCAACAAAATATAGTTTATATTTTTCTTTAAACCAATGGACATCATTCATTATTTTATCCCTAATTTCTAAATTGGACAATATAATGAGGGAAAATAATTTTAAAAAATAGTCATGGAGTAATTTGAATTCAATGCACACTTTCACTTGATCTTATTTTATTTCTTTGAAAAACCTAAAATTTATCCATGGAGCTTGCATATTAACCCTATCATGCTCCATCATCTCATCCTTAATAATAACTTTTGGTGTAGTATCTAGTACTTGGATGGTGTTTTCCATAAATTAAATCTTCTTATTGCTAACTAAGTCATACATACTTCCAACTAGAGCATCCTTACTTCTAGTTGAAGCATCTTTACTAGTAAGGACTTTCAAAAGTGACTTTCCTACCATGTTACCTAAAAAAATCACATAAATCCTTTACTTTTTGAGTTTCTTCTAAGATCTAGAATAATAAGAAGTGGCACTTGCACCTTGCTTGCATTTTACTTATTGCATACACTTGCTTCCTACTCACACCCATAATATTTGCTTGCTTTATATATATATATATATATATATATATATATATATATATATATATATATATATATATATATATATATAAATTAGGCTCACTCCTAGCTTGCACTTGCACTTGGATCACTTGTGTGATAAAATGTTTACTTTAGCTAATATATTTGTATAATTTCAAACTAATTTTATTATTATTAGTTATTTCAAATAATAAAATTATATACTATCCTTTTAATATGAATATGTTTAACTCAATATTAAAATATTAGACAATTTTCAATAATATATATGATGTAAAAATTAAGTAATATCAATAATGATATAAAAATATCTATAACACAATACCTTGATGTGAAATATTACATTTTGTGACTTTCCTAATTGTAAAAATATATATTGAAATTATTGTAATATTTTATCAAATACTTTTATAATATTGCATTGATAGATTAGTATTAAATGTAAAGGGTAAATTAGTTTTTAATGTCCACAAGGATATGGGCCATACTGGAGAGGCCACATAGAAAATGTTTAACTATTGTTTACTTATCCTATCATGATCCTATTACTGGACCATGGTATACAACCCTAACCACTTTTAGATTTTAAACTTGGACCTCTATTTGAAGTTCCAAATCCTTCATCATTAAGCCCATTCAAGTTGTATTATATAAAATTAAGGATAATCACATTTTTGCCATTGGTAAATAAGATAAAATACTTAAAATTGAGGTATATTTATTTTAATATATATACACACTATAGTTGATTTTTTAATTATAAATTTTAATTACAAATATAAAATCATATTTATATTATCATGACTTCATAAATAATAATTAAAATGATTCAAACATATAACAAATGTTTATATTCCTTTGTTATGAAAAGTAAATAATTTTATTTTTTTTGTTGGTTTAGATTAGATTTATATAGGTTTATCTATATTCAACATCATCTTTATCACAATTTCCTCATATTTCATCCTTTCCCACTCAACCAATCCCTCCACAATTTTCCTTTCCATAATATTTCCCATAAGAATTTCCTCCACAACCACTTCCATATTCTTCTTTCCAAACTATATATCCACCTCAAAAAATAATCCTCCCTTTTTCAATCCTCTTCATAATGATGTTACCATTTCCACAACACATCCATGTTATGCTTTTCGATCCACATATAATTCTTCTCCACCATTACTGCAATCACAACCATTTCAACATTCTTCTTTCAACACAACACATTCATTTCAAAAAGGAAATACTTCTTCTTCTAATCCTACCATGCACTCACACCATACTTCACAACCTACCTATCATAATTCTACTCACAATCAAGAAGAAAGGGATAATGAACCATTATGGTTAAATTCTTAAGAGATGATCAAATGTCATCAAAAACCTTCACCACATAAATTTACAAAACTCAAACAACCATTAACCATAATCCTCAAACATTTTCTAGATACAAACATGATTGAGTTACCACCCATAAGACAACCTGATACCACAACAGATTGGTATAAGCCTGAGCTACATTGTGAATATCATAGAGTGGATGGGCATATGACACAAACATGAAAGAATTTGAAATATGAGATTCAAGACTTTATTTATGGAAATCATTTTGTTTTAGAGGATTTTAAACCTATTCTTTATCATAATCCTCCAACAAGCAATCAAATATTACATCTAGATTTTGGTAAATTCCTAATAGAAATGATCAAAGTTCCTCAAAAACCTTCTTCATGTAAATTTACCAAGCTTAATCAACCAATGGCCATAATTCTCAAATAATTGCTTATTACAAATAGTATTGAGTTACCTCTTGTAAGGCAACCTAATACCACAACAAATTGGTATAAGCTTGAGCTACATTTTGAATATCATAGAGTGGATGGACATATGACACAAACATGCAAAAAGTTGAAATGTATAATTCAATAATTGATTGATGAGGGTATTTTCACTATAGAGTAGTTGAAATCTACTATTGATTATAAATATCCAGTAAATAATTGGCTTCCTACACAACAAGTATCCATAAATTGAAGACATGGAGATTTCTCAAAAATCCCTATTCAATCATCAACAATAGGAAATCAATCAAATCTTACATCTTAATGCGTACCATCACAATGATATCAATAATAATGTAATAAAAACTACAAGTTAGCAACCTCAAGTTCAATCAAATCAATTTAATAAACAAGAAATAAATTCTTCATCCAACCAACCTTCTAGACCTCTCTTATCTTTGAAGAATAATCAGGAAGATAATATAAGCGTAGAAAACCCATATTTAGTGTTGAAGTCTCAACCTAAAGTCTCCTTCAATATTAAACAACAATGGGATAATCATCCAAATAAGATATCACTTTTGGAACCTTTTTTAACCTCTCTTATTCATGGGGAATATTTGTTCTTTATTCTCTCTTTCTTTATCGTCACTACAACAAGTTCTCTATTCTTTTCCTCTTTATCAACATTGTCATATTTTGTCCATCACCTTTTGTCCTTCATTATATTTTTCTTTATCATTATCACATCAAGTTATTAATTATTTTCCTCTTTATTATCATTGTTTTCTTATGTCCATCACTTTTCTTCATCTACATCTACTCATCATTCTTCATCACAATAATCTCAACCACCAACAAATCAGATTCAATCACCTTCACTACAAACAAATTGTCCTTCAAAACCTCCTTTGATTTTGAAGACACCTTATAAATTTTATGAATGAATTTATTTGTATAGTGTATATAGATAATCTTGTATATACCACCAATTCCATCATCAAAAAAAATAAATAAATGAAAAATCAAACAAATCAAGAAAATAAAAATCAAATAAAAAAGAGAAACAATCAAATCAAGCCAAACAAAAGTTATACATAAGTATTACATACTCATCTAGTTTAAATTTTAATATTTAAATTTCCATCATTGTATTTACTCATGCTATTTTATATCTTATGACTTGGAAAAATATTTATTACTCATATCTCCCCAATGCGAGGGATATAGTTCATATTTCGCTTCATTGACCTTGATTTACGTATTTTAATGTACAACCCTATTGAATAGTACTTGCTTTAGCAATATAATTCTCATCATATTAGAATACCATAGTGGATAGCTTCATGGGCATGAGCAAGGGGCAGCCTCCATTCGACCATTTTCAAGCACACATCCCAACGGGTATATCTCTCTTCTATTCTTGGCTATTATCAAGTGCTACACTCATAGCGAGTTCAACACATATAATTTTATTTGGCCTTTGGATTTTTGTTAATTATTCACCTATGCATGTCATTTAGGTTTACATATAGCTTATTTGGCACAACTATCATCTCCACATTGCATTACATAAACCATAAATCATCTCTCATTTAGTCATTATTATCCTATATTTCTCAAATAAAATTTTGATTTCAATTACATATGCCATATGGTCACATCTAGTTGTTATCCTACTTTAATATTAGATCGATATCATCAAAATTCATAGTCAATTTTTGTTTCTTTTGGGATAAATTCAAATATTATCTTGAAAAACTCATAAAATTCACATTTTAATAAAATATTGATTTTTGATATTGATTGTAAATGTCTCTTGAACCAAAAACACTACTACTTCATGAAATAAATTTTGAATTTTTGGAAACTGATCTTGCCACTTTTGAACCAAAACACACTTACACATATTAAAAATAATTTTTTACAAGGGAATATGATGCTACATAGTAGTCCTAGCTCCTTACGTGAAAATTTTCCCTTTCTGTCCTATTATGTGCATGGTCTAGAATACTGAGAATTGGCAAATGGACAATCTCCCCCCTACACAAATAAAATTACTTGCTCCTCTGCAAAATGAGCAAGTACCCCAAAAATAAAAAGCAAAAAAGTAAAACAAAAGAAAATCAAAAGAAAGAAAAAAAATAAAAAGTAGCTTTATTACAAAGCAAATAAGAATCCCCTTGTTAAAAAAAAAAAATGAACAAGAATACTTACTCAAAGAAATCAAAATAAAATAAGGGGGTAATGAGCTTGAATCCCTGAAATTCCTCAATTATTTTAACACCATGGGGTTATCCTCATTACAGGTTGGGTGGCATCAAGCCTTCTTGGCAATGGCGGTATCCTTACGCATGGCAATATGTCTATCACATTAGTGATCTAATTTTGTACTGACCAATGTCATCTTGTGTATTAGCTAGCTTTTTATATCTTGTATTAAATAGTAGTTAAGTCTAACTGAATGTATACAATCATGGTAAATGAATACATCATTTGCACACACATTGTTTTTTAAATTCGGTTCGCATCATTACCTTAAAATTGGTAAATGAATTTCATAAGCACACATGTTTGATCCTTGAGATATTTTGTATCATAATTAAGGTCAAGATGGAAAATGAATACATGAATCACACACTGGTTCTTGATAAATTTTACTTCATCCTAGAAATAACCAAAATTATCCTTGAATATTGATCAACAAACGTCATTATTTCATCATGGATTTGTATGAATGTTAACATATGCAATTGATCCTAAAAAAAAAAATCAATATTTATTTTTCATACTTAGCATAAATATGTCAATTTTATTATATTTCATGATTACTTATCATTCATCAAAAACTTGCACTTTGACCATATATAATCACTCTGTCATATCAACTATACATTGACTTCGCAATGATGGCATGAGACCACCCTAATAAAATCTCTTTAGGAATATTATGCCTAGCGTAAGTCCTTTATCCAAAGTTATTATGTTTGATTACTATCATTGCACAATCCCTTTCTTTTAATATTAAAACAAAATTAATCTTAAAACCACACATTACTTATCATCAACTACATCACTTTCAATCAAAAAATCTCAAACTACTTTTGGATCATAACCCTTCGAGGTTAGCAATATAACAAAACCTCACACAGGATCTGCTTCATGACCAAAGTGAGTGACAACCTCCATAAATAGTCATACACAAGCACACATCCTTGAGGTATTATTGTTGATTGATCAAAATTGTAAGGGTATGTTTCCCAACACACTTTTTCTATAAAATATCAACTACATTTCAAACTACTTTTGGATCATAATCCTTTGATATAAGCATAACAAAACCTCACATAGGATCTGCTTCATGACCAAATCCAGTGGCAACCTCCATATATAGTCATACACAAACACACATCCTTGAGGTATTATTGCTGATTAATCAAAATTGCAAGGGTACATTTCCTCAAACAAACTTTCTTCTACAAACAATCCAATCACATTATATTACAAAATATCAATTTCATTAAAATCACACTTCACTTTTCTACAACAATATATTTATTAAGCATGATAAAAAGTACATTAAAAATAAAACATGACTAAAAGCATGATTATGTATATCATCAGAAACAACAAAAATATTTTACATTACGCATAACACATAAAATAAAAACCTAAAAAAAAACAAACACAGTAGTATATATGCAATCATCATATATTTATATCATTCAAAACATGCATCAAAATCAACATGCAATACCATTTAGATCATTTACAACATACATCAAGAAGCAAAAATTTGTACACTTAAAGCAATTTACCCCTTATCTAGATCCTTCCAGCTACTTTATCATTGTCTCTCCATACAAATTCCACTCAATGGATAACAAGTTCCATTTCTTTTTAATATTTCACCATTCTATTCTATCTCCATAATTATCTATTTGTCATTCATTTCGAGTTCCATTAGGAATATTGCATTCCTCATGAAACTCGAGGGATATCCTAGATAGTAAATTAGTAATTATTTTACTAAAATATCAATTCTACATGAATTATTAATTCTAAGCCATCTACTCATTTTTTTTTACCCATTTCAATTTGTACGGCCCTGAGAAGCAACACACCTAATCTACTTGAAACATTATATCAAAATAAAAGATCATGAAAGCATAAATAACACGGAAGTAACAATTGCAATAAATATTTTTTATTCATGTCAATTTCAATTACATATTGGTACCTCTTAGGGATACCCATTTTGATACAATGAAATACAAGTAGAAGTAATGGTGCCCCCCATAAGGGGATGATGCACTTTTTAGGCCTCCTAATGTCGCACATGAACTTGTATGAGGGCTTACTGATGCCTCCTCCTTCGGTTTCCTGGAAGGATCTAAAAATTTAAATGCTTTGACTTGGTCTTTGAACCTATAACCTGTATACAAGAAACAACAAAAAATAATTAGTAGCACCTGTTGCCTCTTAGGATTAGGCATTATTAATGGATCTGCAAAGAATGATGTAAAAACAATATTACAACATATTGAAGCAAAAATAAATAAGAATGCATTGATAAATTATAAATCCACATGGATATGCATTAATGAAACTATATCTATGCTAAAAATAATCAACAAAGCAAAAATCAATGACATATCTAAGCTAAAACTTGGAAAATAATGTCTAAAACCCTAGACTATGCCTACAGGCTGCTATTAAGGACAACAACTACAAAATGAAATATTATTTAACATGAACTAGGGTGTTGTAGGATTATATTCCTCGTCTAAATTGATGTCCAAGGGTTTCCTTTGTGTTCATACATTGATTGGTAGTGATGAACATTCAATTTGAATGGTTGTATGGCTAGAAATCATTGCTAAATTGGGTAAATATTCGCTACTCCTCAACAGGGTATGAAATATCTCTCCAATTTGCTAGAGCTTCGCTACACAAATTTTTGATATTTGTTGATGCTTTATTTTTCTTGGGAGGGTCCATATGTAGACCTCCAATATTTAGATCTAGATCTAGATCTTGGCTTTCTAGAGAAGCCAAGATCCATATCTGCATGCAACTGACCATCCTAGGGGGAAGGATCAGTCATAAATTTACATTAAAGGGGTATTCAAGAGGATCTCTAGGATATCCACACCAAAAACTACCTTTAAATAGTGCAAGTGCAGTATACTGCATGATATGGGCCCATATTCATGGCTAGACTGTGTTTTGGTTCTAGTCACTATCTAGAGCAACGACTAGATCTTACCTCTCTCAACTTCAACAACCAGTGTTGGAGGTCACTCTAATTTATTGTGGCTAAGTTTGAATGGGCTAGAAATACCCCTTGTGAGTGGTTAGGACCACTTTTGGCTCTTAGAAAGATCCAATATCAGTCATATGGTCTCTGAATGTGTCAATATGAGTAGTCTCCTAAACATGATGCATTTTAGGTGTCTACAGATACCCCTTTTTGGGATGCATTATGGAAAAAAATAATGCTAAGAAAAAGTAGACCACCTAGGGCCACATTGTAGGGTGTGTGATGATCATTGATATGATCAACATTAGATTCCCCTACTATGAGAAAGGTACACATCCTAGAATCATTGTTTTCAATAGGATGAAAGGCTTAAATTTGCAAAATATTTCACAAGTCTAGCGGCGATCGGGTAGCCTTGGTGCTACGACTGATCTGATAGGAATAAATTTACAAGATTAATTGTTATATTTGCTTTTTTCCCCAATAAAGGATAAGCTTATGATAGTTGTTGAAAATAATTTGTAAGACAAATACAATTTTATATGATCGAGTGATACTTTGTTGATTTTAATTATGATTGTTGATATTATGACTACCCCCTCAAATGATGAGTCGATGAGGGAAGGACAATGAATAAAGAAATGAGTCACTTGACCAAGATGAATGATTTGGATATTTTTAGAGGTTTTATTATTGTTATAGGGTAGGTCCCATTGTAGATGTGATTTCAACATTTTATAGTAATTGTATATCTCTATCCCACGAAGCGGTCTGACCGCAATGGCCTTCTTAGAGAATCAAGATGATAGAAATTCTATTTAAGCCTATGTTGGATCACTACATTCGATGATTTGCTAAAAATGTCATAGAAAATTTGAGATAAATCCTCATTCCTGTGGGGCATTCCAACCATCATGGCCTTCTTCAAGATTGAAGTTAAGCATTTCAATTTAACCATAACTACTTAACCCAAATTGCCTTATGGTGACTTACTCATCTTTCCAGATTACATGGATTGCCAGTCACTGCAACCACCAAGTGTATAGAATATACAACTAGATATGAGGTGCATTCAATATTTTGTTGTTATTTGATTTTTTTTTTATTTTGTGTTTATAATGTTTTTGGCTTTTGATTTATACAATAGTTTTGATTATTTTACAATTTTTGATTATTTTGGACTAATAGATGTGCTTATTTGTCCAATTTGAGGCACCTTGTGGTGATAGATTTAGTGCATTTATTATTTTTTTTCCAACCACTCTTAGCAGCAGTGGCCAAATTATGACCACTATCTCGAGCAGTGGCTAGAAAATGTGGGCCACTAATGCTAGCAACGGCTAAGGCAAAACTTAAAAATATAATAGAAATTAGAGGTTTTGACTTTAATTATTTGCTAACTATCAATTTGAACTTTTTAAACTTTGAGGTGAGAGAGTGATTGTGATCCAGGTTGCTACTAAATTCAGGCACCATGGTAGAGCACAGTGAGGCATCGACAAGTGGAGGAGCCGATGACTCACAGGTATCTCTCAAACCCTAGCTTTGTTTGTTTAATTAACCAATAAAATAAACCTCATTAATTAATTGGTAAAGGAACCAAACTAAACCCATTGGAAATGAACCAAACCAGTAAATAGGCTTAGCTTAGGGTTTTATTAGGTGGGTCTAGCTTAGTTTTTTATTTTTTACAATTTTTTTTGTGTTTTTGGACAAGGGTGGATGTCATTTGCATGTTGCCTCATGGCCTCTGATTCTCAGAGTAGTACCTAATTGGCAAAGATGGGCTTCTATCACCATCATCGGCTAGTCTAAATGCCAATAGTTAAAAATTTAACCATTTTTGGCTAGCCACTTTCGGTGTAAGCAACCGTAGCACTTTAGGAAATTTAATAAATTTTTATTTTTTTTATAAGTAAATAGAATTTTATATACAAATTAGGTTTTTTAAGAGGATCCCAAAACCTTATAAAAAAAAGGGCCGTAGCATCGAGATTTAAAAAAATTCCTTAGTACATGAAAATAAACACAAACTATAAGAGAAAGGGCCAAAAACAACCCTTGAACTAGTAGAAAGACTAGATTCTAGTACCAAATAGTGAGGCCCACTTTACAAAAATATCATCCTCCCATTATTGGCACACTAGGATCCTCCCAGTGGTGGATGGAGTAGTCTGGAATCCTCCCAGGGATAGATACAATAGTCTGGGATCCTCCCAGGGATGGATACAATAGTTTGGGATCCACCCAGGGGTGGATACAATAGTTTGGGATCCTCCTAAGGGTGGATATAGTGCACCTACATAGACCTACGTAGGGAGAGCAGAAAGGCCAAAAATAGCCTACAACCAAAAATCCTGCCCGAAATTCAAAAGTAGGGAATTATAAGAAAACTAGAGAGGATCCTCGCCCAGGTATGGCTCGGGATGCAACCCAGGATGTAGCGAGGCAGCAAGCAGTTGTGCGAGCAAAGCAACAAGCAACATCGGGATACAGGCCAGGGATAAGCAGTGGGACACCCTAGTAAATGGCTTTAGGGTCCTCAAAGAAAAAAATAGGAAGCCTCCACATGAGCCTGAAAAGTGGAACATCACTACTAGGGATATATATAGGCCAAGATATCCCTACACACAGCAAGGAGAAATATGAGGAATCTAGAAGGATCTAGGGAAAAAAAAAGTGCAAAGATAGGATCCCAGAAGCCAAAATTGAAGTAGGAAGAAGGGGCCATAGCTGCAAATACACCAATCTCCCCCAAATCAGATAATACAAAAGGAAGCCCCCACCACTCTAGCAGAAAGTACCAAGAACCACCATCCTTACTCATGAAAAAATATAGGGAACTAGGACCAGGAGCCCCTAAACAGTAGTTGAAACAAACAACCTAAGGACCCCATGTAGGAAGCAATAATAGACACAAATATGGGATCCTCATAACCCTAACTTGGGGAACCAGGGTCTGGATACACTGATCATAGGTCCCCTTCCCAAGATCCAGATATGCAATAGAAACCTTGAGAACCCCATAATAAGGGAAAAATATCCCCCATCCATGCTCATGGAAAACTTTAGGGAACTATGACTAGTACTGAGAACAACATGGGTAGAGGAAGAGGACCACCTCGAAGGCCAACCAATGCCTTGGGTGTCCACCAAATCATAGATCCAACAAGAAAAAACCTTCGAACAAGAAATTGAAAATGGCCCTACCCAATGGGATGGGACCAGCAACAACCATAGGCATCCCAGAGAGGATTCACTAGGAAAAGAGGAAACTGGACCCCCTAGACCAACCCCAAAGTAGAGAGGACCTCATGGGATGCACCAAGAAGCAATCAAACTCCCAAAATACCACCACCATCGACCAAGGAAGCCCTAGGAATCGAATCCACAAAAAACCCTAGGGGAAAGCCTAAGGGATAACGGGGAAGGGATCCCAGAAACATGCAGGAAACCCTAGGAGACCCCTGGGATGCACCAGACCATGGGCTCAAGTAGGGAAACCCTGAAACTATTGGGAAAGGATCAAAAAGTGGAGAAGGATCTTCCCTAAGGGATATCATTTACTAAAAATCATTTCCAAAGTGGGACCCAGGATGAGCTAGGTACTGGGAAAGAACCAGGTGAGGGGGAGCAAGGAGAGGGAGCAACAAAAAAATATTTTTTTGATTTTTAAGTAAATTAATTATTATTTTTGCATTTTTGAAGTGTGCATTTTGATTTTTTTGTGTGTTTAGGTGCATTTAGTCATTTTTTTCATAGCCTTAGGCTTATCTTAGATTAATTTTGCATCATTTTACATTTTATTGCTCTTTTTTCTTTTAAGTGCAATTAATTTAGGTATTTTTAATTGGCACTTTTAGCTTCTATCTACACGGGCTCGGGACCCTAGCTTGCTTGTGCAACTTTTACCCCTAATAGATGGTGTAGATTGGGCCTAGTTCGATGATCATGGTCTTCAATATGTCATGTGTCTACCGATGATTATGTCATATTAGGCCTACCTTATTGCCCTTGCTCATAGGTGGGATTATTGTACTAACACCTTCCATCTCCCTACTGGAAATATGACTATCACTCTAAAGGAAGTATACAAGATCTTTAGGATACTTTTTGATAGAGCGCCCATCATTTCCTCTCCTTATAATGATATAGATGTTGTCTTCGCAAGGATAATTAGATCACATGCAACTACAACATTTGGTGACTATCATCATTGTGGGATCTCCATGGCTCGATGGTACTAGGAGGATGTCTTCACACAGTGGTAGACCATCTTGATGCATGTTATATGTAATAATATTTTTCTCAATTTTTTTAGAATGAGGTTCTCATGGAACCTCTTGGCTATGGTTCAGGACCTGATTGATAGTGAGGCATCCATTATTATGGCATGAGGGAGTGCACTTCTAGCTCAGTGTTATGATGAGCTCTATAAGATTTAGCATTGCAAACAAGCTAGCATTGCTTGCAACCTATCATTTATATTTGGGGATGGGAGCACATCAATGTGGGCCACCCAGTAGGATTTCCTATCAATATTACCACCATATCTGAGGTATCCCAATGCTACATATTCAAGTAGCCTCAAGAGTGAGACGAGTGCCAGAGCCAACATCATGCAACTACCCTAACTTTCTTGTAGGCGAGGGATATTATATGGAGGCCTTATCATGAGTTCCCTACATAGCTAGATATGGATAGATTTTTTGCTTGGAATAGGTGTGATGGATGGGTTATTCGTCATAAGGTAGGGATCAAAGAGTTCTTCCATTACTCCTGAGTGATCTGCCAGTTTGGCATCCAATAGAATATTCTTTTAAATCTAGGTTTTTACAAGTGGGTCACTGTGGATAGGGATATTCCACCACCTTGAGTTGCAGTAGTGTTAGATGAGGAGGACCCTCCTGTAGTTGATGTTGGTATAGCATATGTTGAGGTTCCTTGAGGTGTATACCCAATGGTGGGTTACATAGCTATGGCATGGTGGCAGCAACTTAGGTCAATATAGGTATGAGGTAGTTCTTGAGGAGGATCCTGAGGGGAACCGAGTGCAAGCTTAGACAGAGGACTAGGGGTAGGCTATAGAGCAGTAGGTAGTAAATCAGTAGGTTCCAAAGGAGGATGAGGAGTTAGCTCCAGATGAGTGGGAGTCTCCTTTCTAGGGTAAGTTGCAAAACATAGAGGCTGAGATCTAGGTAGCTCAAATTTAGATCTTACAATGGGACTCTACTATTGCTACACTCCAGTCTTAGATTAGTGTTTTTTATGAGGAGAGGACCACTCTCTAGGCATATATTGATTTATCATATCTTATGATAAATGAGCTTACTATCGATAGGGATTCCACCCAAGGATAGGTTGCTCCTCTTATGCCAATGCCTTAGAGACTGAGTGGTCTAGATGTAGATGCAAATATTAGACATCTGCATGGACTCCTATCAAATGACTTGACTCAGCACACATGAGATAATGCTTATATCCTTGCACTTGATAATGAGGTTAGGATTCGAAAAGGTTATCTACCAGATAGGTCTACAGTAGGGGGGTCATAGAGGAGTCAAAGTGAGTCCAATAATTCCTTAGTTTTATTGAGCCATAGGGCAAGGGACCACTCAGAGATATCTACAATGATAAACTCTAGACATACTCATTGAGGCAGAGTTGAGGATGGAGGTGATCCTGGGGGTAGAGGCCTCATCTGATTATTATGATGGATCTTCCATTATTTTTGAGTGTAAGTCCTGAGGACCTACACTATGTATCTTGTGGGCATTTTTGTACCTCCATGTACTTACTTTGACACACATTATATATATTGCATTCTATTTTTATTATGGCTCATTATGTATATCAGTTTATTATTATTTTTCTTATGATGTTTATGAGATGCATATGTATGCCATGTCTATGATATTATTCTATATGATGTGATGTATTGATGACATGTTGTAGCTAGGTTATGGATGTATGATTTAGATGATGTGATCTAGATGTGTATATGGACTACTTATGATGTATGCATATATGGATGCAGTGTTATTGTTAAATGCATGCTTAATTTTTTATCTAATTGTATGCATTTATTTTATTTGATATGATATGATATGTGATGTGGGATGTAATGCATTAATTACATGATGATGATCTAATGTAAATGAACCTGTATGCTTTAATCACTTAAAACATAAGGAATGCATGTGATATAAGTTCAAAAATATAATGGATGACACCACATAATGTATAATCATGATGAATGTAAATAGTAACTCTTACCATCAGAATTAGTCATTTAAGCATTCAAATGTGAGATGAGATGATGTGATATGTATGTGCTTTCTTTATAAGCTTTTGTAAATTAAAAGAACTACACAAAATAGTCAGTAGCCATCTAAATACATTACTGATATTTATCTGGTATCTGTCCTATTCATGCACACTATTTAATGAAAAAAATCTCCTAAATAAAGTTGATGATTTAATTAATGACATGTTTTTTTTCTATTTGGGGATTTTTGAGGTTTTCCATGAGACTCAAACACCCTAGTTACTTCATCAAAAGTTGTATACTGAAAGATAAGGTTTTTGTTATGAAGACCTAGATACTCATTATCCATGTGTGTGCAAATGAATATACTAGATAGAACATATGCATACCCCAGTGCCAAGTAGGATTTATGCAACCCATTACTGTATTAGGGATCCTCAAATGTTTATCCTAATCCTAAGTTGGGCTCAATTGGATTAGACCACTAGGTGATATATGACACCTAAAGCTAGCCCTTTTTTTCAAATTATTTAGAGCTTAAACTAATGCCAGGTGGGATTCATGCAGCCCATTCATATATTAGGGATCACTCAATGACTTGTGGATATTGACCATTATAGGTATTCAAGATCTTAACCCCCTTATTTTCTTCACATTTATTTGGGATACTTGCTCATGTTTAGTGATGAAAATCACTATTTATTTTAAATTTTTGTTTTTCTTTGAGAAAGAGATTTATGTAGTGATGATAATCACTATTTATTTTTATTTTGAATTTTGCTTTATCCAATTATTTTACTTGTTTTGATGAAATCAAGGGATTTATTTGGGTAGGGGGAGCTTGTCTTTTTTCCAATGATCAAAATCCTAGACCGTGCACATCGCAAGGTGAGCAAGTAAAAACCTTTTGCTTAGGATGCCTAGTACCACTTTGTAGCATTCATATTTATCTTGTTCCAACTAGGATTTTAGTGTTTTTGATTAGTGATAGGATTATGAAATATACCAGGTGCTATCAAAACCAAACCTCATCTATAAAAAACAATGATAGATTTCTATAAAATTTGAGAAAATCACTAGGTATGGTTGAGTGACTAGAAAACCCTAGTATATTTCTTATAGCTACAAGAGGATTGTGTTGAAAAACATAGTTTCACTCATGGGTTATGGATGATGATGGATTTTGAAGATAAATTATTGAGGTACAAACATGGTGTCATTTGTAAGATTGCAAACAAAAATCTATCTAATGCAAATGTAATGGATGCAATGTGCCTAATGCAATGCAACTAATGGATGCAAATGCCAAATGCAAATATTTTTGTATTTTTAATATTTTCAATTGTTTTTGAGTTTTGATTATTTTAAATGTTTTTTGGACTTTTTGACTTTAAACTATTTTTGTGCTTTTGTGTTTTGTTTTGACCAAAGGGCTTTAATATGCCTTTGGGTTTTTTTTTGTGTTATGACCAAAGGGATTCAAGATGCCTTTGGGG
This sequence comes from Wollemia nobilis, assembly GCA_028583015.1. Lineage (NCBI taxonomy): Eukaryota > Viridiplantae > Streptophyta > Pinopsida > Araucariales > Araucariaceae > Wollemia > Wollemia nobilis. Next base: position 10,144,504 of record JAQPPZ010002832.1, on the reverse strand, counting down.
ATTTTTGTGATATGACCAAAGGGCTTTAATATGACTTTGAGGATTTTTGTGATTTAACCAAAGGGCTTTAAGATGCCTTTCGGGCCTTTTGTGATTTGACCAAAGTGCTTTAAGATGCTTTTGGAGCCTTTTTTTGATGTGACCAAAGGGATTTAATATTCCTTTGGGGATTTTTGTGATTTGACCAAAGAGCTTTAAGATGCATTTAGGGATTTTTGTGATATGACAAAAGGGATTTAAGATGCCTTTGGATCCTTTTGATTTTGAAGTTTTCTTTTGTTTTTGTAATTTTGAAAATTTTGAATATTTTTGATATTTTTGACATTTATTTGAATGTTTTTGTGTTTTGTTGTGCTTATGTGTGAAATGCTTTGAGATGAAGAATTTTGAGAGGATCAGGCTATTCAAAACCTTATAATGATTCTAGGTAATCTTCTTGAGGCCCAATATTCTCTGAGATGATATAGGGACCTATCCAATTGGCCACAAATTTGTCTTGTAGATGCAATGGTAGATTTGAGTTATGTTGGTTCTCTTTAAGCACAAGATACCCAACCTTAAAGTCTCTTAGGTGGAATTTATTTTTATAAGATCATGTTAAATAATATTGGTAAACATAAAGATTCTCAAGAGCATTGATGCAGTGTTCATCAAGAAGGGCCAAATGATCAAGTCAAGCTTACCACGTAGTATCATCATTGATGAACTCTTTCAATGCAATACATAATGTTGGAATTTCCAACTCTAATGGCATGATGGCCTCAGCACCATATACAAGCAAAAATGGTGTTTCCCTAGTTGGAATCCATACACTAATCCTGTAAGCCCATAATCTAAGAGGTAATTGTAGATGCCAATCCTTATGATTTTCTTTCACCATCTTCTTTAAGATGGGTACTATTGTCTTGTTTGAGGCCTTTGCTTGCCCATTTGTCTACAAATAATATGGTATCACAAAACTATTTTGAATTTTGTATTTGAATGTTAAATCCCACACATTTTTATTATTGAATGATAGACCATTATCCAAGATTATCTTGAAGGGGACCTCAAAGCGATAGATGATATTGTGAAGTATAAACTTCATAATTCATGGTCCTATTTTTGAAATTAAGGGGACCACTTCCACCCATTTGGTTAAGTACTCAGTGGCCATTAGGATAAATATGTGTTGGTCCAATTATGGGAGAGAAATATTTTTTATTAGATCGAAACCCCATTGATAAAATGGCCAAGCCACCTAAATGGGCTATAAGACCTATGATGGCAAGTGCATTAGATTTACATGATGTTGATATTTAACGTATTTCCTGGCATACTCACAATAATCCTTCTCTATTGTGGTCCACTAATAACCTATTTTAAGGATTCACTTGATGATAACCATACCACTAAAGTGGCCATCACATGTACCATTGAGAGCTTGCAAAATTGCCCAAGTTGATTCTTGGGGCTCTAGGCAACAAAGGAGGAATCCATCATAGATTCAATGATATAATATACCTCCTAGAAAGATATATCTTATCACTTTTTATTTGAATTCTTGTATATTAGTATGTGTTAGTCTATGTGGAACAATCCCAAGTTTCAAGAAATATTGTATTTGGGATAGACAATCCTTATAAGCTACAACCTCAACAAATAAGATGGTTTGTTTCTCCTATGATTTGATGTGTACAAATGCATATTAAAAAATAACCTTGTGGTGAATAATGGTACCATTCACCATAGGACCCTACAAGATCAAGGACCCCCAAGGTGCCTTCTTTAGAAAGTATCTAGATTTATAGAACCACTCATGGTATGGTTCTATATGAATAATGTTGACTGATTATTTGTTATAAAAATCATCACATTGCATTGTTGAGTGCGAGAGAATTTTCACATGAATGGTAGTGAAATTAGCAGATGGATTCTGAGGGATCAAGGATCCCAAAGATGTAAATGTTTACAAATCTATTTGACATGTGAGGGATTACCTCGATGTCATACCATTCTATTTGGGCTAGATAGGTGTCAAAAAGCTCCTTATAAGCTTTCAAGATTGGATCCCTGCATTAGAATAATCCCTTAACTTGGTTGATTGTGAGAAGGGAGTCACCAAAGATGTTTATCCTTTTTATTTTCATAGTTATGGTTGTTTGGAGACCCAATATTAGGGTCTCATATTTGGTGTTTTTATTTGTGCAAGGGAAGTCTAGCTTAAATTAAAATGGCATTAGAGCACCTTATGGCATGAAAAACATAATCCTTGCACCACCTCATTGCTCACACTTCAAACCATCAAAGAACAAAGTCATATCAGCTTTGTTTTTAGGTTCTTTGGGTTTGGTGCTTCTAATGATGTAAATACTACATCATCAAGAAGTTCTATGGTGAGAGGCCTACTATTATGAAGAGGCAACTATACCAGTTGATCAGTTATGACTTGTCCCTTTATGGAATTTTGGATTATGAATTCCAAATCAAATTCTATCAACAACATGATCCACTTTGCAGTACGTGTATTATGATATGTCTTGCTCATCATATACTACAAAGGATTTTGTTTGGATATTACATATGTCGTATGGCTCAACATGTAGTGGCATAATTTATTGGTTGCAAAGACCATTGCTAAGCACAAATTTTCTATGTATGAATACCTTATCTCATAGCTCACCAAGGTGTGGTTGATGTAATATATCGCTTGTTCTTTATCTTGCACATTCTTTTGAGCCAACATGATGCCCAAAGTAAAATTAGTAATGAATATATATAGTAGTAATGGCACGTCTAGCCTTGGTGGAGCCAATACTGGTGGCATTACGAGGTACTTCTTGATTTCATCAAAGGCTTACTAAAATTCTTCATCCCAATGGAATGGGACCCCCTTGTGTAGAAATTGATTCATGGGTCAACATTTTTTTGATAGTTGTGTGATGAATCATTTTTTGGATGCTACTTTGACCTATAAGCTTCTTAGCTCTTTGATGTTAGTGGGAAAGGCCATTTACAAGATATCATTTACCTTTGCTGAGGCTACTTCAATGCCTCATTTAGAAATGATGAATCCCAATACTTTTCTAGAAGTTACACCAAAGATGTATTTCTTGGGATTCAACCTGACATTGTGCTCAATCAAGTGATCGAAGACCTTTGTGAGGATCTTAGCATGCTCTTCACATAGCAATGACTTGGCCAGTAAGTCATTGATATAGTCTTATAAGATCTTATGCATGTAGTCATGGAAAATTTATGTCATAGCCTGTTGATATGTGGCACCAACATTTTTAATACCAAATAGCATTACTTTATAGAAAAATATCCCCCATGGAGTGGTGAACGTGATATTATATTGGTATTTAGGTTTAATACAAATCTGATTGTAACCAGAAAACCCATCCATGAGGAAGAGCATCTCATGACCAGCAGTTGCATCTACAAGAGCATCTATGTTAGGTAACAAGAATGAATCTTGTTTTTGCCTTATTGAGATCCCTAAAATCCATGCAAATATGAATTTTTCCATCAAGTTTTCCTATGGGTATCATGTTTGATACCCATTCTGAATAGTTGATGGGAACAATAAAGACTACATACAACAATTCCAACAACTCATTCTTTACCATCAAAATGATGGTTGAATGCATATTTCTAAACTTTTTCTTGGCCAATTTATTTTTAGGATCTAGTGAAAGGTTGTGGACAACTAGTTTCAGATGCAGTCCTGGCATATCTTTGTAGGTCCAAGCAAAGAGACTAGGTTTCTCTTTCAATAGAGGAATAATGATGGTCTATTCTTCTGGAGATAATATTTCTCTAAACTTGACTTTATTTGGATGAGAAGGATCATCATTGATGTCCACTTTGAAAGTCTTATCTATTGCCATATGTGACCCCTCCTCAAGCTAGTGAGGAGTGGGTATTAAGTGGATGTAATATACTATATTTAAAGGTCCAACTGAATCAGGGTCAATACCAGAATGATAGACATTATGTGCGTAACCTGGCGAAAAATGGAATGGTTGTAGCATCTCTTCATTAGGGAAGAAATATTCAGGCTCTAAGGGTGAATCAACATGATCCCATTAAATAACATCTAAATTAAGACATAATGGTTTTGAAGGATCTACTAGGTTGTGGAGTGGAGTGGTAAAATCAATGGAGATCATGTTGATGGATGGGATGAAATATCAAGGACCACATGGGTGAAAATCTACATTGGTGATATACCTTCCATACCCAATATAAGGCTCTAGGGGTATGGGGATCTCAGGATATGGTATATGGATAGATGATATGATGGGATAATTAGGTTGAAGTAGCTCTCTAAATATAGGCAGATCAGGAAAAACCATGTGATATATTTCATTAGAATTGAGTGGTCTTCCCATGAAGCAAGGGCTAGGATATATTTTGTGGAGTATCTCTTCTCTTTCAACAAGTATATTGACCTGACATAAGTGGTGAGGCCCAATATAATCCATTTTGATATTGTCCTCATAGTCACTATCATATATGAAGAAACTCTCATTCTTTCCCACTAGAATTGGGCATTGACCTGAATTTTGATGCCTAAAATAGGCCATTTTAGTCTCATATTCATAGTCATTATCATCTATGAAGAATCTATTGTCTATTTCCACTAGTCCCATGATGTGATGTGCATGTATAGGCCCAACACAGGCCATCGTAGTTGAATTTTCTAACTCATATCCACTCTCATTCGAGATGTATCCGATCTTTGTGTTACCTACCCAAGCAAGGTGTTGTATATATTGAGGCCCATGGTAGGCCAATATGGCTTCATACTTAGATTCACTAGTGACATACTCATTCTCTTATTTCTCATAACCATGACTTGGTTCATCGTCCCACAGAATGATTCTTTATGGTCTTGCTTTGAGAGATAAATCAAGGTGATACTCATCGGGTGGTCTGATATTAACCATAGACACCCATTCATCACCCAAGTAGTTTTATTTTAAGGGTTGATAGGGATTCCAGTCGATATCTTCCCCACACCCTAATATTAGCCTATCTAGATATGCTACCAATGAATCATCATGGCTCTATATATGATATCCTAACCCAAACCTATTAATATGCAACTAGTATTATGGTTGGAATAGAATTCGACACCCTTACTTGTACATACCTAAGCCATAGCCATGTTAATGGTATATTTAAAAGTACCTTAGAGCAAACTTAGGATTTGATAAGTAATGAACATTCATGGTGAATGGTTCATATTCATCCTCTTCAATATCAAAATTATTATGGGCATAGTCTAAACCAACATATATGAAGTTGGTTTGGTTAGGGGGAATCCCTAATGGAACCACTATCCCTATTGGTAAATTTGGGACTCTTGGCCATCCCATGTCTTGTGCAGACTCAATAATAGGTGTGAAAGTCACGTTCTGCATAATATATTCACCTATCCCTATGTTGACTAAGTGAACTATCACATGCGATGCAAATGACATTGTTGATGAAGGAGGCAAGGTAGGTTGAGGTACCTTCTTGGCTATATCTTGGGGATCTTCCTCCTCAATAGGATTCATAATTTCCATAGCTGCTATAGTAATAATTTCTTTAGGTCCTTCCTCCACTAGGGATACTTTTAGCTTCTGAGATTCCTTTGCCTTGGACATTGTGTGTTTCTCAAAAGTGCTAGTAGCTTTAGATGCAAGAGGTGGTGTCGATGCAGATGGATTACCTCACACTGATTTAGAATTATTTTTTGTCTATGTGGTGGGGTATGAAGACCTTATGTACAGGTGTGTTTATGTAAGGACAAATTCATCCAACAATTCAACCTGATGCATGCATATAAATGGTTCTTCATTCAATAGAACCACATGTACTTGTCCCTTATACACATATTGATGCATTGGTGCAAGATTGAGGGAATGCACTACATTTACCTTATCCAGGGATGCCTTAGGGGGATGTTGTACTACATTACCCCTTCCAATACATAGAACATCACAAATATGGTATTATAACCTACCTTTATAGGTATTACAACTATACCCACTATGGAGTACAATGCATCATTGAAATCTTTCAATGTATAGGAGGTTGGGATAATGTTGGACCTAGGGATTTTTAGGTGCACTATATTTTTTTTTGTGATAATGTTAATCGATGAGACTATGCAAATTAGAACTAAATTGAATATTATGTCATTAATTGATACGATGATATGTAGAGGTGGGTCTGCTATGGTAGTAGGAACTACCTTGATTTCATGATCATAGAAATGGATCACAGACTCTTGACACTACTAGACCTACCCCACAAAGTTTGTGAAGGCATTAGGGTTCTAGGGCTGAATCTCAATTGATATTAGAATTTCCATTAAAGTATCCACATGTCTTGGGGACTATTGAATGAGCTCATAGATTGATAAATTTATCAATTTCATTTGGAGATTTTGCACAAGTTTGCTATGAATAGTTACCATAGGTCACACTGGAAGACCTAGAGGATTATTTTGCACCTGTATGTATCAAGGTTTAGCTAGGATATGAATAGGAGCTATTGGAGGCTCTAGTTGGTTGTACCATTGACTCCTTGTGGCCAGGTTGACTATTTAAACCATTTTGATGCATACCTGCATGGGGGGTTCAACTCAAACTTGGTTTACTTTATAAGCTCAATTGATATTAGGATTTCCATTAAAGTCTCCCTAGGTCTTGGGGACTATTGAATGACCTCACAGATTGATAACTTTATTGATGTTATTTGGATATTTTACACAAGTTTACTCTAGATAGTTACCATAGGTTGCACTGGAATACCTAGAGGATTATTTTGCACCTACCTCTATCAAGGTGTATCCATGATATGAATAGGAGTCGTTGGAGGCTCTATTTGGTTGTATCATTGACTCCTTATGGCCAAGTTGACTATTTCAACTATTTTGATGCATCCCTACATGGGAGGTTCAACTCAAACTTGGTTTACTTTAGCACCTTTCTCTTTGGAGGCCTCATGATTAGGAAACAAGTTTTTGAATATGCCTATGTCTCTATTATTAGGTGCTAATGGGTTGTCAACTTTTAGCTCACCCTTCTCGATCATGTTTTGCACAACATTCTTGAATTTGATACATGTTTCAATGTCATGCCCCTGTATTCTATGATATGGGTAATATTGATCTTCCATATATCCCTTGGGCTTGGGATGGTTAGGACCAAGAAGTTACATCTCAGGTAGCCTAAGTCTTTGTGCCTCACTTAGCTAGTTGAATATCGATTACATCGACTCTGATAAAGGCATGAAATAGTGATATGACCAATGCTCCTTATTTTAACATTGGTTATTCTTTGGGTTGTAATTGGTTGGTGGGGGCTGAGCATAATAGTTCTATGGTTGTTGTCTATTGCCTCCCTATGGTGTGTTTAATACAACCTGGTTGACTTGAGCAGGTTTGGCCAGTTTTTTTTAATTCTTGCTATTACAGTTGTTATTATTCCAATACTTTTTGTTTCAAAGCTTAAGGTCTCCTTCGTCAACCTTGATGTCTTCTATTAGCTTAGCTTGAGCCAAGTATTTCTCAGATGTTTTATGCTATTGTAGTTGTAGTAGCAACAAGATGTGATTTATGCAAATCTTGGTAAACATTTGAGTGAGCTCTATAGTGGGAATAGAAAATGGTAGTTTTACCATCACCTTCCTCCATATGTTTCGATAGTCCATAATTGGCTCATTTTCATATTAATTCAGGTTTTCTAGATCATACAAGTTTAATTTCTTCTTGATGCCAAATTAAAATAATTTAAGAAATACATTCACTAGTTGCTCAAATTTGATGATGCTATGCTTAGGTATTTGGTTGAACCATTCGATTGTTGTGCTTGATAATGTCATGTTGAACGTTCTTAGAATTATGTTGTTATTATGTTCAAGTTGGAAGCACACATTCATAAAATTTATGACATGTTATTGCACCTATTTCTCTCCTTTGAACTTGTCTAGCCTAGGCATATCAAACTTCCTAGGATACATAGGACTTAATAATGAAGGGCAGAATGGTTGGTTGTATATTTTACTTAGGGTTGGATTCTACTCAACCACATCCTATTTCTCAAGATATTTGACTCTCTCAGTGAGTATTTTTTATGCCTTCAAAGAAATCATCTCCTATTCTTTAAGTTTTACTCATAATGGTGTAGGAGGTAATCCTATGTATACCCAATTTGAGTGTTTGTATTCATCCCCCATGACCATGAATGGAGGTTCAGGATATATCTACTTTTGATATTCCATCTCTACCTATTCTTCATTAAGTTGTGTCTTCTCTGGATCCAAGAATTATTGATGCTTTGAGGTATGGTGGGAGCATTCATATATTTTTCTAGTGCATCTCTCATGCTAAAAATTGGCATGTATATCATCTTGGTATTGTTCACCACCTATGTGTAAGTCAGCTCAAGCTGACCTATCTACTTGCTCTTCATGCTCTATTTGTTCCTCCCTCAAGCACTACTTGTGTAGGTACAAACACTTTTTTCTTCATGCTTCTTTATCAAGGGTTTCTAAGCGTTCTTGCTCTATGCATACTTCTTTTAACATATGTATGCAATTAGACTGATCTACTATTGAACGTTTATGCTCTTGAAACTCTATGTGATGAGTCTTAATGGATAAGCCTCTTGGAGAGGCTCCTATTATGCTCTTTCCCTTGTTTATTAGGTTGATATACTCTATGTAGAGTGATATATGTTCTATATCCCCATGGTCAGAGGTAGTGCACATGCTTTGGGGATGCTTTGAATATTCCCCTAGATCTTTGGTGTACCTTGTAGTTAGGCTATGTGAAATTCCTAAAAGAAAATATGTGGTAAAAATGCTTCTTTGAGCTAGTATCGAGAGAACATGATCAAACTCATCAAGCTATATGGTCTTCCATGGATGATATCATGGAGTCCCATTAGCAGGAATGATATTATGATCTAGGGTTATCCTCCCATATTTAGGAAGGCTAGGAGGTAATATAGGTCTGTATCTAGGTGTAGACCTTGCATTTTATCCCTTAGTGGGTTGATCTAACCTAAGCATACCCTATGAATATTGGGACCTTACAACCCCTTCATGTCTATGTGAGGATTGGGGCCTTTAAGCCCCATCATACCTATGCGAGGATTGAGGCCTTGAAGCATCCTCATAGCTATGATATAATTGAGGCCTTGAGGCCTCCTCAAGTCTACATGAATATTGGGGCCTTGAATCCCCATCATGTTTATGTGATGATGGAGAACTTGAGGCATCCTCATGTTTATGTGAATATGGAGACCTTGAGGCCTCCTCATGTTTATGTGATGAGGGATACCTTGAGTCCTCCTCATGTCTATGTGATGAGGGAGGTCTTGAGGCTTCTTCATTTCTATGTGATGATTGGGGCCTTGATGCCCCCTCATGTCTACCATGAGAGAAAACAAGATATGGCTCTCTAGCTAGGGTTTCTTGAGGAGTCCCCCCATAGGTTGAGGTATCACCCCTAAGGCTCGTTGAACTTCATCCAATGACATGGTGTGTAGGTGGATCAATGTCATTGTGATTGTGAGTGTGCAGAGCATCATTTTCCATATTAGTACTTGACCGAGGGTAGTTGCTTCATGTGTAGACCATGAAAGTTGTGAATTATATTTTTATGTAGATTTTATAACACATAAAAAAAGTAAATAAGTGTTCTATATTTTTAAATTTTTCTTGGTGTTCCTAGATTGGTTTGGTGTATTTTCAGATTTTTTGATAGATACAATATTACTCTCATCGTATTGTGCATTTTGTTTATGATATACTCAGATTGTTAAAGGGATTTCACCTATATACTTGCACAATCCAAATATGATAGTGAAGTCCATATTCAATGAGGTAGCATAGGTACTACCAACCCTCACCCAACACACCATGCATAGTTATACACCATTTCAAAGAGGAGTGTGTGCTATTTTTCATGGATATGACAATTATTGGGTTAGACTTGGCCAAGAGTAGGTCTCAATGATACTATTTAAAGTGAGCCAACTAAGTGGTAATGACATCTAGTATTGGTCTCCATCAATGGGTTGTATGTGAGCCCAATGCCATTGATATTAAAAATAAGATATGATGTGTGAGATTATTTTTAGATTTGTGCATAAAGGAAAATAATGCATCAATAAGAACTCATGATTATTTCCCTATATGCCTAAGAGGAATGTTCTATGCATGTCTAACTATTTCAATTATTTTCAGAGAATGCATTTTACTACTTCATGAAATAATGACCACTAGTTGGGCCCCATGCAAGCAAGCTTAAAAAAAAAAAACCTAGACCACTGGAGACTATGGTAGACCTTGAAAATAAATGTTCTTTGTTACTATCCATGATTGGAAGAAAACTAAGAAAACTAAAAAGCTTCAATGCATTTTTATTTTAGTATTTTTCTATGTTTTCTTAATTAAATAAAAAATTTCCTACTGTATTCTAACAAAAAACATGGAAAGAGAAAGTAAAAATACCAGAGAGTTGTTCCAACCTAAAATCCACATCCGATGAAGCATAGGCTAACCTCTGTTGTTGATTTTATGCTGGCCACTTTCGACCGAAGCGGATGATTCTAGCTGCTATCTTCAAAAGTGGTTTCTATTTATTAGTCACTATCGACCAAAGTGGCTAGACCTACACATAGGAAAAACATAAAAATGTTAGAAAAATATCTAAAAATAGAAATCCAGGTGGAAATCCTACCATGATCACCATCTTTACAACCCCAGGAAGCATGCACCTAGTCTACTTATAAAATTATATCAAAAGAAAATACCATGAAAGCATAAATAACATGAAAGTAAAAAATATAAATTTCTTTTATTTATTCATGTGGATTTTAGTTACATATCGGTCCCTCTTATGGATACCTAGTTTGATACAATGAAATACAAGTAGAAGTAATGGTGTCCCCCGCAAGGGGATGGTGTGTTTTGTAGTCCTCCCGATGTCGCACATGAACTTGTATGAGGGCTTACTGATGCCTCCTTCTCCTTCACTTGCCTAGAGGGATATAATGCTTTAAATGCTTTGAATTGGTCTTGGAACCTGTAACCTACATACAAGAAATTCTAGAAAATTATCAGTAGCACCTACTACCTTTTAGGATGAGGTGTTATTAATGGATCTACAAAGAATGATGTAAAAGCAATATAACAGTATATTGAAGCAAAACTAAATAAGAATATGTTGATAACTCAAAAATCATTGTGGATATGCATTAAGGAAACTATCTCAATGCTAAAAATAATTAACAAATCATAAAGCAATGACATATCTAAGATAAAACTTGGAAAATAATGTCTAAATCCCTAGGTTGTGCCTGTAGGCCACTATCAAGGATAGTGGCCGCAAAATGAAATATTCTTTCTCATGGACTATGGTGTTGTACCACTATATTCCTCATCTAAATTTATGTCCAAGGGCTTCCTCTGTGTTCGTACACTAATTGATAGTGAAGAATTTTTTATTTGAATGGTTGTATGGCTAGAAATCATTGCTAAATCAGGTAGAGCTCCGCTACTCCTTAATGGGGTATGAAATCTCTCTCCAATTTTGTTTCAATAAATTTATTTGAAAAATTATGGTTAGGTTGATTACCCCAACAACAAAGAAACACACAAAGTAGACAATATGATTATATCTTTTAAGGATTAAATGTGTGTCCTAATAACTTGTTTTGTGTGTTTATATTTGTTATTGATATTTCTTTCTTGTTCGTGTTTTAGAATTATAATGAGGTAAATCAACCATAATGGTGACTAGGAACACCAGTGCCAAACATGATTTCTCAAAAGAGTCTACGGTACACTGCTTAAAACCTAGTGGAGGGTTCTCCTAGCTCTTCCACTCTGAATAAATAATTGCTCCAATAGTGGGAGACAGTTTGAAAACAAGTGACCTACACCAACTTAAAGGAGTTCCCTATTCTGTCTAAGGATATCTAGGGGCTAGGGGGCAAGTCGATGGAAGGAGGTGAATTCCAATGTCATAGGTCTGAATTGGAGTTTGGTGATGAAATTCAACCTTACCAATATTATTATGATACGTGCAAGTGTGTGGGGTTATTTTTAACCTTGCATGTAAATAAAATGCATCACCAAGCAAGCATGATATTTCCTATATGTGTAAGATAAAAGACATTTTATTTAATAAAGATGCATGTATTCAACTTATATGATCTTCAAAGGATACATTCTATTTTATGAATTAATGGCCACTAGTTGGGTCGCATGCAAGAAAAATAAACACACAAAGGCTTAGCATGCTCGAGACTAGGGTAGACCTTACAAGCAGAGGCCTCTTGTTCCTAGCAGCACCTAGATAAAACTAAAGAAAATCCTAAGAAACATCAAATGCATTTTATTTTTCCATTTTTATTTATATTTTCCTAATTAAATGTAAATTTTCCCTACTATATTTTGACAGAAAAACATAGACATAGAAATACAAAAAAGTAGAGAGTTACCCCAACCTGAAATCCATGTTTGATGAAGCCTAGGCTGACCTTTGTGGCAGTTTTCTCTTGGTCATTGTTGACTACAGAAACTGTTGTTGGCCACTGACTTCAAAAGAGATTTTTGACTGCTAGCTATTGTTGACTAGAGTAGATTCTATTGGATATTGACTATAGGAGCAACTAAGCTCTATTAGTCACTGTCAACTAGAGAAACAAAACCTACATAGAAAAATGCCTGAAATATTAGTAAAATGACCAAAAATAAACTTGGTGGGGGTCCCACAATGATCGCCATTTGTGCAACCCTTGGAAGTGTGCACCACAACTGACCTAACTTGCAATGTATTTATATAAAATAAAATAAAGAAACACATACGCACATATAACTCAAAAATAAATAAAAAAAAGAGATTATTTTATTAATGCTTCCAGATATTGGTTACATGTACATCCCTTTGAGGGATACCCATTTTGATACAACAAATTACAAGTAAGGATAACAGTGAATGTATCCCCCACAAGGGGATGGTGCACCTTTGTAGGCCTTCTGATCTTGCACACCAAAATGTTTGAGGGATTAATGATACCTCCTTCTCTTGATATTTTCTTGGAGGGATCTCATGCTTTATATTCTTGGAACAGATCTTGTGAACCTATATTTGCTTGCATGGAAATAACAAAGCACAATAAGTAGAAAAATTAGCCTTCCCAAATGAGGCCTTTTGTTAACAAATACGATAATCTGGATAAATAAGCATAATGTGCATTGAAATATATCAGATCTAAGCAATATGCATATAAAAATAAGAAATATTAATCTAAATGCAATGCAATATTTAGTTCTATGCTAAAGCCATGTAAATGTAATAATGATAAATAAATATCTATTACTTAGAACAAAGTAATCAAGCATTTTAAAATCTAGCTATGACTATGAGCCGCTATCAAAGATAGCAGCATCTAGATTAAAGGTTACCTCAGGTATTATGGGTTGTGGCAATCAATCCCTTACTCGAATTGATGTCCAAGGGTCATCAAGTGTGTCTCCTACACTGATTGGTGGTTGGGAATGATGGATTTGAATATTGATGCATGGATGTAACTCAATTGTATGGCACTTCAATTATCCTCAAAGGGGCATATATTTGATCTCCATTTCAATAGGGCTTTGCTACACACAATTTGAAATCTCTATCTCTAGTGAGGGCTTCACTACACAAGATTTGAATATTCATGGCCCATTTTATCTTTGTGAGAGAGTCCATATGTAGACTTCCATCTATTCCAAATTTGGAACTTGGCTTCTTGGAGAAGCTTCAATCCAAATCTCATGCGACTGACCATATTGGGTGGAAAGAATCAATCACAAATTAGCAGTTGAAGGGGCATTTAGGAGGAACTTAGGGAGTTCCTCACTAAAATATGCCTATAAAAAATGCAAAGGTGTAGTTAGACTGTATGATCTTGGCCTATATTCATGGCTAGACTATGCATGGTGCTAACCACTATCAATTTTAGTGGCTAGGTATGGTCACTATAGTCTTCAATGGCCAGATGTGGCAACTGCTCTACTTGAGAGTGGACAGGCCTGAATGGGCTAGAACTACCATTTTTTAGTGTTTAGGACCACTGCTTGCTCTTGGAGGGATCCAAGAGGATTCATGTGGTCTGCGAATGTGTCCATATGGGTATTCTCCTAAAAATGATGCATTTTAGGTGTCTACAACAAGATGGGGTAAAATTCATTGGCATAATAAGTGATAATGATTATCATCTAAATGAGATGATTCCAAAGGCAAGGTGATCCCTCTAGTTAGAGATGCACATTCAATTCAAGAGATTGTGTTATTGATTTCATCATGTGTTCAAATGAGTCACCTAGCATTTGAATGCCACTATAGTGTTAATTTATAGGAGAATAGGTTAACTATCATATTTGTGTATAAGAAAAAATGTAGCAGATTTTGGGAACTCAAAAAGGGGCACTATAGAGATCCCAATAAAATTGATATGCATTATCTTCTCTTCCATAATTATTACAAGCAATGTAATATCAAAGGTTTATGCATATATACATATTCTTATTCCTACATATTCAATGTCTTCATTGTTAGATATCATATTATAATTGTTTAATTCTTTTTCTTCTAAAGGTTCTTCCCTAGGAGATATATGATAATTTTTTTAGATCCCTTGACAATTTTGATACTTTCTTTACGCATTATTTGTTGTAGTGGTATCTTATTATTCTCTTTAGAATCTACACTCTCATTTGTATTTGACCTTGTAATGCTCTTGTTATCTAGGCATATTTTTGGATGACTTCAAATTACCTCAATGGGATATTTGACTCAATTATTTTACCAATATATTGGCCTTTATAACCAATTATCTTCATCAAACTAGAGTAAATACCTCTTGTTTATTTTTTAAAACATATAAGTTATTATTTTTATTTCTTACCATGGTATTTTTAGTAATGGTGCAAGCGTCCTTGTTGGAAATATTTTCTTTTTATTTTATTTTCTCATATATTTGTTATATTTAGTCTAATAAATTCCCCATGATTGATAATTTATCTTGCCTTTGATTCACTTCTTGTAGGTATTTTCCTTCTACTTATGTTATGAGTTCACAAACAAGGTTATCTAATTGCATGTTTTTATTAATGTACCTTACAAATTTTATTTTCAACCATATCCAAAATATCATATTGATCTTTATATTTCATTTGCATCCCTTCATTTATATTTTATAACTTAGAAATATCCTTGGTTTAAATTCATTTTTCTCTTTTTGGAACTTGAGTTGGCCACTTTTGTTAGATTTTTCCATGTCAAAACCATGGTATGCTAACCATAAACCAATAAAATCTTGGTACGATACCAATATTATATATATTCCATAAATAAAATATTAAACATATAATTTTTAAAACTTAAAGTGATCCTTTAGTTGGTTTTACTTAAATAGTTAACACTTGTCAGTAGGCACTAGTGAAACACTCTATTTTGGCATTACATATTCTCTTATATCCTTGAAAATACTCCTAAAAAAAAATAACATAGTAAATAAATTCCATAAATAACTTGATGTAATATAATTAAATCTAAAAATCAACTACAAATCCAACCATTTACTAATATGTCATACAAACTTGCTAGTTTATAAGAATAAAAGCTAGCTCAAACTATGAAAATTCTATAAAATAAATTGAGAGACAAATAAAATTATAATATGATTTAAAAATACATTTAATAGATAGATACGATTGTTTTAAGTGGTGAAAAACTTATTAGGGAAGAAAACCCATCCATTAATGTATTCCTTGTAAAATTGATATATTATGATAGTTCTTTACCATTAGAATGGTCCTTGTTAAGACGTACAATGACTATGCTCTAATTTATATCCTCATATAGTTGATATTATTGGTTAGTTTATCTCTTATCACAAGAAACATGTTTTCCCATATTATTGGCTTTTTGAAAATCATTCTCCTTCCTTGTATTGGTCCGAATAAGCCTCATATTTTCCTTCTATTTCAAATATAGGATTTCACTGGATATTTTTCTATTATTAAGGTTATTGCAAATGTGGAATTATATTAAGTTGATGTGTTATGCTTCCCCTTGTATATATTCCTCTTAATTCTTGACCAATTTAATTTTAGGAGACATTACATATTATAATCAAATACATTTCTAGCATCTAGTTGGTTATATTATACTTTGATCTTGTAGAGATCCAATTGATTGATTTTTTGAGGTAAATTTTGTGAACATTACATAAATTTTCTCATTTTGAGCTCACATGAGAGGCAAAGAAGGAATATATAGTACACTAAAAATAATATATTTTGAAGGGTCAAACAAGTGTATCTTAGGCTATAATAAATGCTAGTGTGATTCTCCAAGTTCTCTTTCACTTGAAAAAGAATCATTCAAATTGGGCATCATTTGGTTGGCTTATCCCCAAGACATAGCTTATTGATCTTGATTATTTTTTAATCTATTTTAGGTGCCAAGTGATAGATATTTTAGACCAAATTAATTTTTAGAATTTTTTCTAATACAATAATATTTCTCTAAATTTTTATTTAAATTTGACTTTATTCCTGACATCATATTTTCATGATTCCATGTTATTCATTATGGATCCACATGGATTAGCACCACACATTATCATATTTAAAATAATAGGGGCAACATCATTAATATATATATATATATATATATATATATATATATATATATATATATATATATATATATATAATTCAATGTTTCCATCCTAACTAAATCTTTTTTGAAATAAAGATGACACAATATCTTTTAAATAATTAAGCTTGCATAAAATTTTGTCATTGCAAATTGGATTTTACAATGTGCATTAATGACATTGCCTACAACACAAGATATCCATAAATTGATTTTAGAATCTAGACTTTGGATAACAATTCAAATACCTTATGTGATAAGGGGGAAATATTGTGAAGGGCCTCTTAGGGGATCCACCACATCTCTCCCTCTTATCACTTTGATACTAGGGGATTTTGTGAATTAAGGTCAATTTGTTGGGGTGATTGAAGAATGCCTACATTTCCTAAGAAACTATGTTTCTCCTAAGATTCCTCTTTAGCTAAGCCTAACCTTAATATAGCCCTAAATGCAATAATGAGAATCCAACATACAAGACATACAACTAAAATGCCTTTTTTATTTTAGGACAAATTAAATAACATTCATTTCTTTGAAGAGCAAGGATACAAGATATATGTAATAGAAAAAGTATAGCCTAATATGTAGTCTTTGTACAATTTCAATTTAATGCCTAAGCCAAAAATATTAGATTATCCCTTTTATGATTAAGATAAACTATTTTATTATTTCTATTTGATTAACTTAATGATAAATAGAAAAAAAAAAACTAATCAAATAACATAGAAAATATATTATAAGATCTAAGTTTTGAAAATATAGATATTAAGGGAAGAATAACTTGCTTTTGCCATAGTGACAAAAATGTTGTGTGCTCACAAAAATACCCTTAATGCTATTTAAAATCACTAAAACTATTATCAAAACCTATAAATTTAATGAAAATATATGGTAGTAAGTGTAGAGGGACCTATTTGATGTGATAGAAGACAATTATCTTCCTTGACACAATGATTAATCCTTTGTTCAAATGAAATAGAAATGATAAATTGCTAGAGATTCTAAAATAAAATCTAGGATGGCAAAAGAAATGCTACACAATAGTGCCACCAGTGCTATTATTGGGGACCAAATATGGTACTTACACTTTGAGCATCATGCCCCCCTTAATACAAAAATTATTGGGTGCATCCAATATCTACACCATGCATAGAGTGCCAGTTTGAGAATTTTAGGGAGTTTATGGTGTGTCTTATTTAGATGACCTCCAAGGATTTTACCAAGGTTGATTTCTTGTTCAAATGTGATCTTTGGTACTTTGCTAACTTCCTAAGCTAGCCTACTCTAATAGGTTACTACCTAGGAAAAGGGGTAGAGAGAAAAATAGTAAGTGGTAAAAAATAACTAATAGGTAAAATAAAATCTATCCTAACTAGCCTAACCTAAAGGTGGAGATGTGCCAAAGGTCTAAAAAATATTTGCACCATTGTGGGCTGAATTAACACATGCATCATAGTCAATAGCACATAAGGAATATGATTTCTCAAAATATGGATAGCATAGAATATCCATACAATAATAAAGACAAAAATACTAGAGTAGTCACAAATTCTTATATATATGAATGTCAAGTTACATGTATGCCAAAGAAAGAGGCTCAAAACTAATCTACCAAAATAATTCAAGGATTGTGCTAGGCCATGATATAGTAAATAATGAAGGAAAACCCCATACAAGGTTAGATACTAGGCATGGGTATGACTGGATTTTGATATTTATAATGAAGAAAAAATAGGTATTTATAAGAATTTGGGAAAATTTCCCCCCAAAACATGCAATAATAAAAAAATTTTGGTTCAAAATATTGCTCGAGCTAGTCAAAATCAACAATAAATGATCTTTGAGACCTTAGGGATCTACAAACATAATTTTTTTTGGCAAGGGCTTGATAAACCTCATTGTTCCATTGAGATATTTCATGCTAGAAATCCTCATGAGTAGACCTTTGGGACACTTCATCATTAAATCCTTGGATTTTATGTTACCTCTTAGGTTGTTTGCCATGTTGTTGATTCCATTTTCTAGCTATCATTTGTAAAAATGCACTAGTTATGGTGGGTTTCCAAGAACAAAACCAAATCATCATCTCTTCCCTCATGTTTTGCCTCTATGGGTTGGGTCAGTGGTTCTAGTGGTAATTGTAACTTGGCCACTTTTATATCCTCAATAGGTTCATTAATAAAATATTATGTTTGTGTGTCACCTTTTGTGTTATTCTTATTTTTCTCCTTAATACTCCCTATCATAAGTCATGGGGAGGACTTTGGGGAGTTAACATACCTAAAATTTTGAGGATGATGTTATAGCTAAAGAACTTTTGAGCTCATCTATTCTTACCTATCATTTTTGTATTAAGCTCATATTTGGGGAGTTAAGTGGCTTGAATTGTTATCCCCTTACTTGGAAGCCACAAATATCACTTCTCCTCATATGAGGAACGGACCCTAGTCCCCAAGATTCATTGGTGGTATCAACTTTGAAGTGCACCAGGGATTAGGAAAAATCCTCAAATGTGGGAAGGATCCAAAACCATGGTCTTTGTATTTTGGTAAAAATAAGAGGATGTAAGAACTAAGTGAAGCAAGGTTTGTTAAGGATGGGTTCCCTTTAGTCATCACCAAAATGGCTAAAGGATTTCAAGGATTCCAAGTATTTAACCTTTTCTAGCTAGATTGTGTGGCATGGGGAGTTTTAGGATCAATGTTAGTTAGAAATGGGGGTTCCTCCTAAGTTATACCTTGTATGGTATTATAGATTCAATGAATTCATAACTAGTAAGATATTTGGGCTCCTTCATCTTGACTTCAATGGGTAATCTTTATAAAAAATACCTTTTGTCGTAGTATTTTTCTAGTGTAGTGAATTTTCACTATATCTTTGGTGACTCATAGGGAAAATATTGCTATAAGGATTCATGGAACATAGATAAAAAGGGGATTTTCTATTGGATGTAGAGTTTAAATGGGGATAAATTCTAAATCTTATATAGTAGGGATGGACATTAGTGAAGGATGGTATTAGAGGTAAATCTTCTTGAGACCTTTTAAATATAAGAATGAGGTTTGTGCCTCATATTATAGACCTCATCACTTGGGTTGATCCTAAGGTTTGTTATTTATTGTGATGATCTATTGAAAATAGGTGGATATGAAAGGACTCATCCCCTCATTCTTGGGTAGTGGTGGGCATCATCACACTTCAAGCCTCCTTATGTCTGAATATGAAAATTGTTATTTTTATGACCAAAAGGTGTTCATTGTATCTCCTAAGAAGGATAGTATATATGTCCTAACCCTAACAACCTTATTATACAAAAATATGGGATATAAATCCTTATACTATGATTTTGAAGTCACTTATGTCCTACACTGAATTGATAAATGTGAAATAATTTATTATTATTATAAATATAAGGACCTAAAGGTCTAGGATTTGGTTCTTTTCATCGGATGGCTACCCTATGTTGGAATATATTATATTATTTAGTACTTGATAATGTACCATCATGGGTACATGTTTAGATTAGGATCTTATCTTAGATTAGGATTTAAGTATTTTCTTAAAGTAATGTAATAAATGCACAAGTATCATTAGAATGTGCAATGATGTAAATGTGCATGTAGTCCACATATGAATATGGAGGGCAAAGAATCATGTATCACTATAAAAAGGTCTTATTAGATTATAATAGAGAGTGTCTTTTGGAGTGCATAGGTTAGAGTTGTATTAGATACAATATAGAGTTTTTTTGCAAATATGGAGTGTTAGAGACCTCCATTGCATAACATTGTATGTTTTTGTGAGCTTTCATTAATGGATATTACATGAGTATTTTATAAAGTTTATTATCATATTTTCATTCCTATTAGTTAGCCATTATCATATTTATAACATTTCTTGCTTATTTCATTACTTGTGGTTGCATTTCCTTTAATTTTATAGCATCAAAAGCTAATAGTGGTATTAGAGCACTAGGTAGATCAATAGGAAATAGAGAGAGCCACAAGAGATATTGAGAGTAGATATAAAATCTCAGTTTTAGAATTTTTTAAATTGCTATTTGGCTAGAGTCTTTCCATAGAGTTGCAAAAAAACTCATGAATACTAGGACTCATCATTGATTCCACTATATTGATAAATCAACTAGTGAAGATTCATTATATCTAGATTTAGATATTTATCTATTACAATTTTTTCTAATACTTTGTTGCAGAAAAAAAAGTATATTCAAATAAATTTGAGAAGCTTCCTACAAGATCTAGGAAGAGTATCTTCTTTGGAATCAATATAGTACCTAAAGCAACAATTTGGAGATTGAAGATTTCAAGGCCTGAGGGAAAATATCCCATTGCAGTATTTGTAGATTTAAGACTCCATGTTGGATATTAAGAAGAGATCTAGTGGCCAAGGAAGACACATTGAAGACTACAAATCAAGGAGGAAGTCCTAGAAAGAATACACCATTGAAGGACGAAGACACTCAAGGAAAATATTCATGAAGAATATTAGATATTGGAGATCTCCATTGAATATTGAAGACTTCAAATTGAAGAAGAAGACCCAAAGGAGGTCTCATTGAAGAAATTTCATATTTGGAATATTAAAGATAGATAAGGACTAGAAAAGGTCCTATTGTAGATTTTAGAAGTAGTAGAAAGATATCTCGGTGCAAAAATTCCATAGTTGAAGATTTAAGATATCAAGGAAGATCTCATTGAAGTTTTGAGAAGAAGAGAAGCTGTAGAATTTGAATGCCCTAGGAGAAGGCCTCAAGATACTTGGGAGAAGATAGAAGGAGAAGGCTAGAAAATCCTTATTGAAGGAGACATGAAGAATTCCATTGGAGAAAATTTGAGGAGAACTCAAGGATAAGTTCTTGATAAAAAATAATTTGGGATAATTATCGCCATCCAACAACAAGTCCAAAAAAAAGAAATATTTTTCAAGAAGTTTGCCAAATTCTGAAAAGGATTTCCAAAGACCTCAATACTTTCATATTATTGAGAAGAATGCCATAAAATAGGACAATATTAAAGTTATATTTCAACAAGGAAAAGGAACTAGAAGAAACCACCAAACCTAAGAGGTTTGAAGATTACCTTTGAAGGATTTGAAGGCTTACTTGAAGAAGGAAGTTTTCTGATTTTACAGCAGAAAATTGAATGTTTCTTGAAGAAAATTCTCATCTACAATTTGGAGTAATTTCCTACCAAATTTTTGAGATTCAAGGACATCATATAGGAGGATAAATAGACTACTTTGCAATCTGAAATTTTCATATTTAAGGACAGCAAGAAAGCAGCATTTTGGGAAGCATTAATATCTGCTAAGTTTCATATTTTAGTGTATATCCTCAAGGAGAGTTAAAGCCACCAAACTAAATTTTTTGAAATAAAGTTGGAAGAGTTTCAAAGCTGAAAATATGTGGGTTAAAGAGCTGTTTTGGACAGCAAGGAAGATCTGCAAATTCATCCAAAAAATGGGAGCATTTAGGTTATCCAAGTGACCAAGACATCCATCTACAAAAAAAGGTTAAAAAGATATGAAACTAACATGTAAAAGGTTAATTACTTGAACTCTTATATTTGGTCCATTATTAAGTTTATTAAGCACCAAGTTCAAGGTGTAAAAGTTGCATAAAAAAGGCTTCAAATTAAAAAAATTCAAGGTAGTGTAGAAGTTAATTTCTACAAGGTTAAAACCTGAACATAAAAATAGGAGTTAGATATATCTCAAGAGAAGGAAAAATATCATCATCCTACTAGATTTTGAAATTAAATAAAACTCTATTCTAAATTATAGGTTTGCATATACTATAGTGCAAACCATTATAATTGAAAATATTGGAATAATAATTTAAAAGTAACCAAGCAAGGAGAGATTTGCAAAATATTAGAAAACAATATTGAATCCAACATTATAACATCTTGCAAAGAACATAGAATCCACCATTTCATGAAGGCAAGGAAGTAAATTTAAAGTACAGGGAGGTAAGCATTTAAATCAATTCATCTTAAGGTTTCAAGAGCACCATATTATATCCATTAAACAGAGCTATACGGTTTAGTATCTACAAGGTGAAAAGGAGACATCTTGGACATCATAAACCTACACATTTACATACAAGAAATCATATATTGGTTAGAGAAGAAGTCTTAAAAAAAGAGAAAGCAAAATATTACTTTAGATATATTATAAATATGTATTTGTCTAAGGACTATGAAGCTAAAATTAAAAAAACACAATAGCAAGACTAAAAGCATTCAAAATAATTTGGTGAAGGTAGGGTAAGGTATGCCTAGCATTCAAGAGCCTTTGGTGAAGGTAAGGAAATGTATCACAATAAGGTTTATCCAAGAAATGTAGTCAAAGGTTGCAACACATTAGAGAAAGTATTGTTGGGCACTAACATAGTATCTCCATTCTACCCATATAAAATTAGTGACTCGCATCAAGGAGAGCATCCTTATTTAGCCCATGTAATAGTGTTGAATACAATTACAAGATTGCAAGTTATGTTGGACATTTTGAATCCTTAGAGTTAAAGTTGTCATTGATGTCAAGAAATGAAGTCATCATTAAATATCAAGGAATTTGTCAAGAAACAAGTTATCAAAGTTGTCATTGATATTCTGGAAGAATCTTCTAACAAAGTCAAGATCAAAAGGAACAATGCAAAAGTTAAAGGTAAAGGGCTCCATAATATTTTTTAAATATTATGTGGAAGCATAAGTTAAAAGGTTTTTATTTAAAACCAATGGTGGAAAAAATAAAAGGTTTTTCTTTAAAACCATAGGGTTTAAAGAATTAATTTATAAAATTTAAATTCAAAAGAATTTAAATATTTTGTAAATTAAATAAAGTTTCAAAGGAAAATTGAGCACCGAAATTGAAAATAAATCAAGCACTGATGTCATGCATGGAGGAATATATTCAGTATAAAAGCTAATGCCTTGGAGGCATTTCAATTTATCATTTTACTTGATGATAAAAATGTACAATTTTTTTTAAGTCTATAAGGAAGAAAGAGTAGCAAAAATCTTGTTTATGCACTAGCAAATGTAGCCAAGGTATGGCTAGAGATAGCAAATATATCCAAGGAGTGGTACAAGGCAATGAACATAGCCAAGGTGTGGCTAGAGATATCAGACATAGACAAGAAGTGGTGTAAGGCAATGAGCATAGCCAAGGTGTAGCTAGAGACAACAGATGTAGCCTAGGTGTGGATCAAGGCAACAATCATAGCTAATGTGTGGCTTGTGGTAGCAAACGTAGCAAGGCATGTCCTGAAGCATACAAAGGTGTAAGGTGTGGATGCTCCAAGGGAGAACACAACTCCATGGTGGTGACAACCAAGAGGAAGGTTCTTTGAAGAAGAAGTGCTTCAGGCGTTAATAAAATTGGTAAAATTTTTGTGATTTTTAATTTTAATTTAGGCTAATATTGAATAAAGGAGAAATAAGGTTGTAATTAATTTGATGAATGTCTAAATTAAAAGGGAGAATTTATTATAAAGTATTGAGGTGAAAATATTTACTTGTGGGTAAAATAATTTTACCTTAGAAAAGGGAAAAATAAATTGCATTATCTTATTAAAAGAATTATATTTAATGCAATAATAAGTTTAGGGAGTTATAAGTATAAATAGCTTTGGTTTTTGAAAAACAAAAGTAACTTATGCTTGAGATATTGGCAAAGAAATAGTGTGTTATTATGACAGATTCTTGAAGGTCATATTTATCAAGAAAAATGTATGGGCATATTTTTTCTAAGTTTAAGTTGATTGGTTGTTTTCTGTAAAATAAGTTTAGAGTGAAAAGGACTTGATTAGGGTTTCCATTTAAGTGTATTTGAGTGATTTCTATAAGGTTTCTGGAATAAAGAAGATTTTTTTATGAGCATTTTTGTTGAAGTGAGTTGTTGAGCAAAGAAATTGAACTAAAATAACATGAGTATCATTGTTATGTGAGGATTGTTGTTGAGAATTGTTAGAAATATTTTGAGTTGATGTTTACATGCTTGGAATAGGGTTTGTGATCAAGGGTTGTTTCTTTGAGTTATTGGTTGAGTAGAGTTGGTTGAGCCTAGTCAAGTGAGTGTGTGAAGTGATTTTTCAAGTTCCATAAAAGAAACTATTCTATATTATGATTTGAGTTGAGAAAGTGATTGGGAATTGAGTATAGAATATATTGGATCTCTTACAATTATCTTTATGTTTCTATGAGATTGTACAAGTTCTAGTGTGGACTTGTTGAGAATATTTAACGCATGTCTTTGAGAGGACTTGTGGACATATTTGAGTAATTTTTTGTGAAATATTACAATACAGATCGAGAGCAAATTTGGATAAGTTCTTGAGAGGACTTATTGAGCAGTTTGGACAAGTTCTTGAGAGGACTTATTGAGCATATTGGACAAGTTCTGAGTGGACTTGTTGAGAATATTTGAGGAATTTATGTGTGGACTTATTGAGCATATTTGAGAAAGTTCTTAATGAAATTTTTGAGCATATTTTAGCAAGTTTTGAGTGGACTTGTTGAGCAGAATTGAGCAAGTTATATGTGGACTTTTTGAGTAGATTTGTGCTAGACCAAAGGACTGTGTTTAGTGTATATTTAAAAAAGAGCTTTGGAGGTGACAAAGTAGATAGGACAATAGTATCCAGTGGATAGATATCCATAATCTAGGGCAGTGAGGATAGGTCTTTTGAGTGGGGAAAAGAGTCTTCAGTGGAGAGAGAGATCCATAAGCCAGTACAGTGGAGGCAATAGTCTTCTAGAGGAGCACTAGCTAGAGTATATGAGAAGGAGTTCTCCTATGGATAGAGATCCATGAACTTGATTTAGGGTATCAACATCTCCTTTGGATAGAGGTCCATAAACATTGTGGGGAAAGTATTACTAAGAGAATTTATTTGAGAAAAAATTATAAGAAATATTTTCTTCATGGAGTAGCCTGCATTGGGTGAACCACATAAAATCATATCTCTCATATGTGTGATGCTTTGTGTGATGTTTACTGCTTTAATATTTTTGATGTTATTATTTGGATTAAAAAGTAATTTTTTTTATCTTATATTGTTCACCCCCCCTCTCAGTATAAGCACATGTTATTAAATTGGTAGTAGAGAATGTCTCTCCATAAAAATACTAAAATATTGGAGGAGGATCCATCAATAGCACACATGAATTCTAAAAATGAATAAGAGACTATGTTTGACATAATAGAAGAATTCTTTGTTGCTCTTAAAAAATTGGAAAGACCTAGAGAGAAGAATTCAAGCTTGAAGAAACAAGTTCAAGAAGATGAAGAAGCAAGGATAAATTCTACAAAATCTCATAGAACTCAAGATTAGGATGGAAGAAGGAAATAATATTGAGCAAGAAATGATAGATCTATTGATATATAGGGAAATAAAATGTGAAATATTGGAAGTAGAAATCGTTCATCTAAGGAATAGAGTTGAGAGGACCAATGTTCTACAAGATGTATAATATGAGAAACAAAAAGAGGAATCAAGTCATCAGAAAGTAGAAACCTCAAACTAGGATAATAAAGTAAAGAAGAACCTTGTATAAGAGTTAATAACAATAGGAGGATGAATTATCCACAAATTTAAAGACACCCAATAGGTTACATAATTTCTTCCATGGTCATTGCTTTTCTTGTAATAAATATGGTCATAGATTTGTACACTGTATTCATCATGAAAGATACAATAGAAATTACAATTCCTTTGCACCTCTCATGGATGATGATGTTACATGTTACAAATGTAATAATTTTGGGCACAAGGATAGATGGTGTAAAATGATACTTCCTGAGTCTATAAAACAATTTCAAAAACTAGAAAATATGAAAAAGAAAATATTAAGGGTATATCAATGTTAGTAAAAAAATCTCTTCATGCTCAGGATAAAGAAGAACAGTGGTATATTGATAGTGGTTGCTCTAGTCACATGACAAGAGACAAAGACAATTCATTGTACTAAATGAAACAAATAGAGGATCAATAATTTTTGGTGATAATGGATCAACAAGGATTGGTGTAAAAGAAACTTTAAATTTAGATAATGGGAAAACAAAAACTGAGAATTTTTTGTATATTAAAGGGTTAAATAACAATACGCTAAGTATAATCCAACTTTTTGATAAAGGATACATAGTTACTTTCCATCCAGATAGATGTGAGATAACGAAATCAGAAACTAGAAAAATAATTTCCAATGCAAGAAGAACCCCAAACAACTTATACATGCTCAATGAGATCAAAGGGGAAAAGTACTTTCTATCACAAGAAGATGAGATTTGGTTATGGAATAGAATATTGGGTCACTTGAATTTTTACAACATAGTCAACATAAGCAATAAATAGGCAGTTAGAGATTTACCCAAAATAAGAAGACCTCAAAACACAATCCATACACCCTATCAACATGGAAAGCAAACTAGGACAACATTCAAGTCAAAAGGATATATGTCATCTGAGCCATTGATCCTAATAAATACTAATCTATATGGTCCTACCAGGACATAAAGAATTCGGGGTGAGAGCTACTTTATACTACTTATATATGATTATTCCAGAATGATTTGGGTAGCCTTCCTAAAAGAGAAGTCAGAGGCCTTTGAAAAAATCAAAGTATTTAAGGAATTTTTTGAAAATGAAATTGACAAAAGTATTAAGTGTCTAAGATATGATAGAGGAGGATAATTTACTTCGAATGAATTTGTGGAGTTTTACAGACAACATGGGATCAAGAGAGAGTATTCAGTAGCAATAATTTCTCAACAAAATGGGGTACTTCACTCAGGCAAGTGAGGATGAATTTTGGATTAAGATTATGAATGAAGAATTGGATCAGATAGAGAAGAGAAAAACTTGAAAACTTGTTCCACGACCAAAAGACAAAATGTGATTTGCACAAAATAAATTTTTAGAAATAAATTAAATGAATACGGACAAGTGATCAAAAATAAAGTAAGGTTAGTATGCAAAGGTTATGCACAGGTGGAAGGAATTGAATTTGATGAGAAATTTTCTCTAGTTGCATGGATTGAAGTTATAAGGATGTTTTTAGCCTTCTCAAGTTTTAAGAACTTCAAGTTATATCAAATGGATGTCAAGTCAACATTTCTAAATGGGGTTCTATAAGAAGAGGTTTATATTGTACAACTAGAGGGATTCATACTAGCAGATAAACTAGATCAGGTATGCAAATTGAAAAAGGTATTGTATGGTTTTAAGTAGACTCTAAGAGCATGGTACTCAATATTGGACAAGTATCTTCAAGAACAGGGTTTTAGAAAAGGAATAACAGACAGTAATATATATATATATATATGTAAATGAAGAGAGTAATCTATTAATAGTGGTTGTTTATGTTGATGACATAATATTTGGGAGAAACAATGACAAGATGTGTAAAGAATTTTCTAAGAACATGCAAAATAAATTTGAGATATCTATGCTTGGAGAATTTTCCTTCTTTCTTAGACTTCAGTTTTCACAATTATAAATGTTGTTTCTCTCACAAACCAAGTATATAAAAGAAATGTTAAATAAATTTATGTTAGAAAATTGTAAACCGATAAGTACTCCCATGGTTAAAGGATGCAAGTTGAGTAAGGATGATTAATCTCCAGAGGTAGATCATATATTATATAGATCTATGATTGGTAGCTTATTGTATGTTACATCTACAATACCAAACATTGTACAGTTAGTGGGATTAGTGGCAAGGTTTTAGGGAGCCTAAGGAAACACATGTGGAAATAGTAAAAAGAATTTTTAGGTATCTCAAAAGGACTATGGAATTTAGGATTTGGTATCCCAAAAGTGATAGTTTCACACTAACAACATATATAGATGCAGATTGGGTTGGTAGCATTTATGATAGAAAAAGCACAAGTGGAGGAGCATTCTTTCTTGGAGAATGTGTAGTATCTTGGTTAAGTAAGAAGTAGGTTTCAGTATCTTTATCTACAATAGAAGCAAAATACATTGCAGTAGTATCCAGTTGTACATAGGTGTTATGGATGAGTAAAACTCTATAATATTTCAAAATAAATCATGATCATATCATTCCTATACTATGTGATAATACTAGTGCTATAAGTATCTCAAAAAATCTAGTAATGCACTCCAACACAAAGCATATTATGATTAAGTACCATTTTCTAAGATATCAGGTGATAAAAAATAGGTTAGATTAGAATATGTCACTACAAAAGAACAGATAGAAGACATTTTTACCAAGCCACTTTCAAAGGAAAATTTTGAGTATCTTCGAGGAAAATTAGGAGTGAGACTCTCACCCTAAAATTAACCACCTCAAGAGGATGTGGGGGAGGGACTAAGATAAGAGGCTCATTCTTATCCCCAAGCCCCAAAGGTGACCCTTTTCCATTGATTTCAAAAGGGGAGAGACTTGGTAATTGAAGAGAGAATTGAGCTAGGGAGAGCAATGTCCCAAGGGGAGAAACACAAAAGAAGAATTCAAGTTTTCGGTAAAAAGTTTTTGAGTTGCCATAAATGAAAAAGGGGGAGATTTTTGGATATTTTGAGTCCTTAAAGTTAAATTTGTCATTGATTTCAAGAAATTAAGTCAACATTAAATATTAAGAAATTTATCAAGAAAAAAGTTATCAAAGTTGTCATTGATATTCTGGATGAAGCTTCTAATAAATTCAAGATCAAAAGGAACAATGCAAAATTTAAAGGTAAAGTGCTCCATAATATTTTTTGTGTCGATGGTGATGGACTTTTAAAATGGGAACACAGTGTCCAGAGTGAAGTAGAGGAGCTTATTCAACAAGAATGCCATTAATGATAGTCAAATTTACCAATAGGGAAGGCACTATAAGTTCGAAGGCTAGGAGTATTCCCGTATCTTTTTTGAATTGGAATCACAATAAAAATTATCTAAGCTATTAGTCTTCATGGATGCTTCTTGGAAATACCACAAAGACTAATGGGGACAGTCACATGTTAGATAACATGGCTCCTAGTCATCTTAGTAATTTGAGGTTGGTTGATAATCATAGGGAAGGAAAGAAACGATAATATAAGACTTTGAACCAAAGTCACGTGGACCACAAGATAACCACCACCATAAATCTAGCCATCATGTTCACTTCTCGAAGGCTGATTTGCCAAGATAGTATGTGGTACCAAAGCATGTCATATATGGAAGAAAGCAATTACCAAAGAATTATTAAGAGTAACTATCAATACAGAGCTTGTGGGACTTTTTTCAGTACTCTGCTATGTGTTTCTATAGCTTTTTGTTTCTCCATTGTCTCAAGGAAAGGATTCGTGTCTATTTATTTTTTGTAATTAGATGCATGTGTGTTTTCTCGAGGTATACCCAAAATGTTGTATGGGAAGTTTATTTTTGATAACATACTATGTGCCTTACCGGATGTAATGGCTTTGGTGGCATGTATATTTTACATATATAGGATCCTTAGTAAGGATATATTCATCAAAAGCCTTGGGCTAATTTTTGTAAAAGATTTTGGGTCAACCTATAAAACCTAGTATTAATGCTATAGTATCTTATCTACCAAAAAAATAAAATAAAATGTTTTTTTTTAAAACCAATGGTGGAAAAAATAAAAGGTTTTTATTTAAAACCATAGGGTTTAAATAATTAATTTATAAAATTTAAATTCAAAAGAATTTAAATATTTTATAAATTAATAAAGTTTCAAAGGAAAATCAAGTACAAAAATTGAGAATAAATCGAGTGTCGACGTCATGCATGGAGGAAGAGATTCAATATAAAAGCTAATGCCTTGGAGGCATTTCAATTTATCATTTTGTTCAATGATAAAAATGTGTAATTTTTTTTAATTCTATAAAGAAGAAAGAGCAGCAAAAATCTTGTTTATGCACCAAAAAACATAGCCAAGGTGTGTCTAGAGACAACAAATATAGCCAAGACGTGGCACAAAGCAACTAACATAGACAAGGTGTGGCTAGAGACAATAGATATAGCAAAGGAGTGGCATAAGGCAATGAGCATAGATAAGGTGCGGCTAGAGATAATAGACATAGCAAAGGAGTGGTGCAAGGCAATGAGCGTAGCCAAGGTGTGGCTCAAGGTAGCAAATGTAACCAAGGTGTGGCTTGAGGTAGTGAATGTAGCAAGGTGTGGCTTGAAGTAGGCAAAGGCATAAGGTGTGGAGACTACAAGGGATAACACAAATCCATGGTGGTGACAGCAAAGAGGAAGGCACTTGGAAGAAGAAGCGCTTCAAGCATTAATAAAACCGGTAACATTTTTGTGATCTTTAATTTTAATTTAGGCTAAGATTGAATAAAGGAGAAATAAGGTTGTAATTAATTTGATGAATGCCTAAATTAAAAGGGAGTAGTTATTATAAAGTATTGACGTGAAAATATTTACTTGTGGATAAAATACTTTTACCTTAGAAAATGGAAAGATAAATTGCATTATCTTATTAAAAGAATTATCTTTAATTCAATAATAAGTTTAGGGAGTTATAAGTAGAAATAGCTTTGGGTTTTGAAAAGAAAAAGTGACTTATGCTTGAGAGATTGACAAAGAAATATTGTGTTATTGTGGAAGATTCTTGAAGGTCGTATTTATAAAGAAAAAGGTATGGGTATATTTTTTCTAAGTTTAATTTGATTGGTTGTTTACTGGAAAATAAGTTTGGAGTGAAAAGGACTTGATTAGGGTTTCCTTTTAAGTGTGTTTGAGTGATTGCTACAAGGTTTTCTAGAATAAAGAAGATTATTTTATGAGCATTGTTGTTGAAGTGAGTTGTTGAGAAAAGAACTTGAACTAAAAGAACATGAGTATCATTGTTATGTGAGGATTGTTGTTGAGCATTATTGGAAATATTTTGAGTTGATGTTTACATGCTTGGACTAGGGTTTGTGAGCAAGGGTTGTTTCTTTGAGTGATTGGTTGAGTTGATTTGGTTGAGCCTAGTCAAGTGAGTGTGTGAAGTGATTTTTCAAGTTCCATAAAATAAACTATTCTATATTCTAATTTGAGTTGAGAAGGTGATTGGGAATTGAGTATAGAACGTATTGGGTCTCTAACAATTCTCTTTATATTTCTATGAGATTGGACAAGTTCTAGTGTGGACTTGTTGAGAAGATTTGAGGTAAGTCTTTGAGAGTACTTGTGGACACATTTGAGTAAGCTTTTGTGAAATCTTACAATATAGATTGAGAGCAAATTTGGATAAGTTCTTGAGAGGACTTATTGAGAAGTTTGGACAAGTTCTTGAGAGGATTTATTAAGAATATTGGAAAAGTTCTGAGTGGACTTGTTGAGAATATTTGAGCAAGTTCTATGTGGAATTTTTTAGCATATTTGAGCAAGTTTTGAGTGGACTTGTTGAGCAGATTTTAGCAAGTTTTGAGTGGGCTTGTTGAGTAGAATTGAGGAATTTTTGTGTAGACTTGTTGAGAAGATTTGTGCTAGACCGAAGGACTCTATTTAGTGTAGATTTGAGAAAAATATTTGGATTTGATAAAGTAGATATGATAGTAGTCTCCAGTGGATAGAGATACATCATCCAGGGCAGTGAGGATAGGTCTTATGAGTGGGGAAAAGATTCTTCAGTGGAGAGAGAGATCCATAAGCTAGTATAGTGGAGGCATCAATATTCAATAGGAGCACCATCTAGAGTAAAGGATAAGGAGTTCTCCTATGGATAGAGATACACAAAATTGATTTAGGGTATCAACATCTCCTTTGTATAGAGGTCCATAAAAATTATAGGTAAAGGATTCCCAAGAGAATTTATTTAAGAAAAATTTATAAGAAATATTTTCTCCGTGGAGTAGACCACATTGGTTGAACCACGTAAAATCATGTCTCTCATATTTGTGATGTTTACTAATTTAATATTTCTAAT
This sequence comes from Wollemia nobilis, assembly GCA_028583015.1. Taxonomy (NCBI): domain Eukaryota; kingdom Viridiplantae; phylum Streptophyta; class Pinopsida; order Araucariales; family Araucariaceae; genus Wollemia; species Wollemia nobilis. The sequence continues at coordinate 10,111,896 of JAQPPZ010002832.1, read as the reverse complement.
GTTATTATTTGGATTAAAAAACAAAAAGTTTTATCTTATATTGTTCACCCCCCCCTCAGTATAAGCACATGTTCTTCAAGTTAATCCAGCAAGTTTTCACTAGTCAAGTAAGAAGAAGGAGAGTTACTCACTGCTAAGATCCATGCTATATATTTGGTACCTAAAAGAAGAATTGAAATTAGAGGATATTTGCATCCTATAATTCCATCAAGAACCTAGAAGGATTACCACCAAATTAGTGAATCCTCTACCATAGAAGGAAACAAAGATATTTGTGAGCATTAAGGAATTACAAGAAGTGTAGTGAGATGCTTCGAAGGAAAAAATTGAGATGAGATTAGGGCATGTGAAGAGAAGGCCAAGTGTTTGAAGAGCATTCACCATGTGGAGAAGATGTTACATGCCATTAGAGAGTGTGTCATCATCGATAGTGAAGAGGCTACACTCAAGTAAAATAATGCTCTCAAGAAGTGTTAGGCAAGGAGAATACCTCAAATGATGTTGAATAAAGAAGTGAAGACCTTGGTTCCACTTGGCATAGGTATTGTAAAACTAAAAGGTATTGCAGGATACATTAAAAATGAGTAGAAGACTCTTAACACCACTTGGTATTATCCACCTTACATGTCAGTTAGAATAAAGAAGGAGAAGCATGTACACAGGATGATTATATAGTGTGCACATTATAAGGGAAAGGAAAAATATGATTATATCAAGGAGAAGTGCATAAATATACTATGTAGATAAATGAGGACTTAAAGACCAGAGTGTATTGAGGAGTTATTGCAGTCAAAGACCATTAATACATAGAGACTAATTTGTAGGTAATTTGAGCTCAGAACACATTAATAGTGCACATAGTTTTTTGGTGCTTAGAAGGTAATATTTATCCTCGTTATATTTGCAAAGCATTAAGAAGTAATAAGACATATACTAAAGTTGGAATCATTTTAGTTTTTATTCTCTAGGTTTATTCAAAAATTGGAGTAATAAGGTCTTCAACAATATTCTAGAAAGTATATTGAATTACTTAAGAAATTAGTAGAAAATAGAAGCATTAAACCATTACTATTATTGCTTCAAATATTTGCAAATCATAAAAATATGAGAATAACAAACTGAAGTGAAGTTTAATTTACAAATACATAATTTTTCTAAATTTCTAAACTAGGGAGATATAAAAAATCCTACATCAAATTGAAATTATAGAAATTTAGAAACTACTTTATTCAAAGGGTGAAAGAAGCCAATTTTGAAATTGATTAAAAGTTGGAAGATTATTTTTATTAGTCTCATTTACAAATTAAAGGGACATAGAGAACCCAATTTAAATTTTTTAAATATATTGAGTCTTTCCATTGAAATTGCATATTTAAGATTTCTACAAGGGGAAATAAAACATTTATTTAAGAAGATAGGAGTTGAACATTATATTAAACTTAGGGAGACAGAATGAATTCAACTCAAATCAAAACCCAAAAATCTAAGTCTACTATCAAAAAATGTATTCAAAATAGTTGGAAAATATAAGATATTATACAAACTCTCAAAATTGAAAAGATATACACAAAAAACTAGGGATTCATAAGGTAGTCCACAAGTTTTTTCACCATGACATCAAATAAGTTCATCCTTACAAAATCACAGCTACTCAAAGGACTCAATTACTCTTCATGGAAAAACAAAGTAAGGGCAATATTTATAGTTGAAAATCTTTGGGATATTGTTAAAGGAACTAAAACCAAACCTACTACAGATGAGAGTGAGATTCAAAAGTTTGAAAAAAAAATGAATCAAAAGCACTAATGATTATAAATTTTGTAATCATAGATGAAATACAACCATATATTAGTTTAGGAACAACATCTATAGATGCTTGGAAAACCTTAGCCAATATTTTTGAAGGAAATAATAATACCACTATTTTGAATCTTCAAACTCAATTGAATTCTCTAAAATATAATCATGGTGAGAGTATAGAACTATTTTTAAGTAAATTATATGATATAAAAGGAAAATTACTAACCCTAGGAGAAAATGACACTTAGTTCAGGAGATCCAGGAAATTCAAGAATTGGAAGAACCTACAAATGAACATGAAACTAAAGCTCTCTCAACAAAAATAGTATTTTTTGAAGATACTAACTATTTAATTTACTAGGATATAGATAGGAAAAAAAATGAAGAAATAAAGATAGAAGAGCTCAAATTCTAGAACCAGGAAGAAGATCCATATTGAAGACTAAAGTCTTCAATACCCAAATAATATGATATAGGGAGGTGTTGGAATATATTACATTATTTGGTACTTGCTAATGTACCATCATGGGTATATGTTTAGATTAGGAACTTATATTATATTAGGATTTAAGTATTTGCTTAAAGAAATGTAATAAATGCACAAGTATCATTAGAATGTGGAATGATGTAAATGAGTCCTAAGAATAGAATAGTGAGGTGTCATAGGAATATGGAAGGCAAAGATTCATATCTCACTGTAAAAATGTCTTCTTAAAGTAAAAGAGAGAGAGGATTTTGGAGTGCATAGGTTAGAGTAGTAGTAGATACAATGTAGAGCATTTTTGTAAATATGAAGTGTTAGAGACATCCATTGCCTAGCATTATAGATTTTTCATGAGATTTCATTAATGGCTATTGCATGAGTATTTTCTAAAGTTTCTTATCATATTTTCATGCTTATTAGTTAGTAATTATCATAGTTATAATATTTTTTGCTTATTTCATTACTTGTGGTTGCTTTTCCTTTAATTTTATATAATCAAAAGATAACATTCCATATCAATGTAGTCTAAGGTCCTCTTAGAATTAGGGTCTCAAATTTTTATAATTTAGCACTTCCTTCTATGGATTGGGTGTGATTTATCGTAGATTTGGGCCTTCCTACCTTTATTCACTAGTTATTTTGATGGTAGTTGCTCCTTGCATTCATACTAGGTTGCACTTTGAAGGAGGTTTTTGGTTGTGTTCTCTATCCACTAGACCTTTCATGCTTACTTGGTTATCTAATATATTTCTAGATCTAGGCCTAGGCATAATGGAATATAGTCTTTGGATGGTATAGGGAGGTTGACCACTAGGTTAGACCTTTTTTTTGGTAATCCTACTTATTTCCCAGATAGCCATTGGAAACTTTTAATGCATCTACCATTGCTTTTAGTAATATGGAGACAAGCATAGGATCAATTAGATAGCTTTAGGCCAGCCTTACCCCATACGTTAGGGGTGGAAAAAATTCTCTACTATGAATTGTGTCAAAATATCTACTTCATATTTCATTTATCTACCTAGGTCTCCTTTGAATCCTATTTTGATAGGGATTTTTATTATGGATGAGGCCCAAGTTTCTCCTTTGCTAAATTATAAAATTCTATAGGAAATTGGATGTTAACACTAATTTCCATCAAAGGATTGGATGTTTGGAGTTCTAGAATGCTACTGATGGTCGATGACCTGATTGGTCTAGTCATCCCATTTTATTAAAAACTCGTGGTAGCTCTAAATATAATTACACTATCAGAGTTTGGTGCGCTTTGATATTATCTAAGCAATTTGCCATCTATTTGGTTGTTTGTTGTAGATGCTTTGATTTCGTCCCATGTGACCTTAATTATCTCCATGGGGATGATTTCCAAGGATTAGGTGGCTTTATGGTAGGTCAATTGGTGTTGGGTTTGTGCATGGTTTTTTCTTTTCTTAGCATTCCTACCAGATATTGAAAACTTTAACAAGGTTAATGACAAAGACATATTCTAGGATCTAGTTGGCTATGTGCAATTAGATATCTCTAAAGGGAAGGCCCCATAACTAATAATAAATGAAATCCATATTGTCTCATTGATTTTACCTTCCCCATAATTTCATCAATTTATAATTCATATAAGGAAATTGGGGTTGGATGATATGGGGGAGGGAAAATTGAATTTGATGAGAACATGAGGTAAGAGGTATGGAATCCTTGGATAGTAGTGTTGGGTATATGTTCTAGGTAAATAAAGGCATTAGGGGTATTGGGGGTAGCCTACCTATTTGAATGAGATCATTTTATATGTAGATGGCTATTTGGTTGGCTACTGGGAAGGAGTTCCCTCCCTAGATCTTTATCATCATGGAAATATTTGAATTGAAAGAATTAAGATAAAAATTGACTGTCATATTTGGGAGATTTGATATCATATAGTATTATATACAAGGTTTTTTAGAGCTGGGTATTAAAATACTCCATTGCTTCCATGGGATTTTACTTTATATGTATTCTATGTTCTAGAAATAAATATGTTTTTGCCTTCCCTCCAAATCTATCCACTAACTAAGTGGCTAGCTAGTCCCAATCTCTTATTGAATGTGTAGGAAGATATTTTTGGGCACCATGACCCCATACAATGTAGTTATTATTTGGTGCATTTAGTTCCCATGCCACACTTGGACCACTATTTTGAGAAGTCTATGGAGCATTGGTGTAAACTCAACTATAAGAGACCAACAAAATGGACTCTAATCACATAACACAAATGCAATAATGGAAGAAAACTGCCAATTGATATTCTTATCATTCCTAAATTCAAACCCCTTCTACAAAATATTACAATCCATAATATAGCAACCGAAAACCAAATAAATGCTAAAGAAACCCTAAAAATGTCTTTTTTCTAAAACTACTAAAAATAGATATTTTTCCTAAAAACTGCTAAAAATAGAAATGAGTCGGATTGCACCCAAATTTTGTGCACACATCCCTCTTACAATAATGAAACTTAATTTAAAATATTATGTCTCAACTTAAGGTATAACAAAATATAATAAACATCTAATAGCCAAAAAAACCTAAAAAACCCGGGAACCTATTCTAAAAGCTAATTTTGGGGCACTAGATGTCGGAGTTAAGTCTCAAAAATATGATTTTTGGAGGATCAAGAGTATCAAAGATCATAATAATACAAAACATGCATGTGGAAACACCTATTATATTTTAAGGCAAACGGGCGTACAGTTCACAAGTTATAGCTCCGATAAGGTGCATCATTTTCCTCTGGTGAAAAAGAACTCAACTCCTACGAGTTTAGCTTAATTGAAATCCTATAGCTTTTGGTTATAAATTTTATTTAGCTCTGACTCTAAAACCCAAGTGTTATCTAATTGTGGTAATCCTTCCTATTGAACTAGGAATTTGTTGTAGTTCCCATGTGTGGTGGTGATCACCTTCTTATCGAGCACCTATGCAACTCTATATTTTTTCTTCTTAGGTATCTGTCATGCACAATTTAATTTCTCCTATAATTCACCATACTTGGTAGTATCAGGATACTAAAATAAATCAAAAACATTAAAAATGGGTGAAATATCAAATTCATCAGGTGACTCCACTTTATAGGCATTATCATTGATCTTCTTCAAAATCCTACATGGCCCATTTTTCTTAAGTTTTATTTTGGTCTACGTCCCCTTAGGAAATATTTATTTCCTAAGATGAACTAGGATCATATCACCCTCTTCAAACACTTTCACCCTTCTATATGCATCAACAAACTCTCTATAGTGAGCATTACTACTCTATAATTTTTCCCTCACTCACTCTTGCATTTTCTGGATATGCTCAGGAAATGCTTCTACATCATCACTAAATTGTTACCCAATTGGTAACTCAACCAAATCTAATACACATCTAGGATTTTGACCATAAATAATTTGAAAATGAGATTTACCTATTGACCTATTCATTGAACTGTTGTACGTAAATTTGGCTTGTGACAAGGCTAAACCCATTGTTTTGACTTTCTCCAACTATGCATCATAAGAGGTTTCTAAAGCTTCTATTCACTACATTTTTTTACCAATCGGTATGTGTGTGGTAAGCACTACTAAACTCCAACCTGGTATTCAAATTTTTCCATAATGTCCTCCAAAAGTGACTCAAGAACTTAGTATCCCAATCAGAAGTAATAGTCTTTGGAACACCATGCAACCACACAATCTCATAAAAGAATAATACTGCAGTCCTAGTTGCATCATTATTTTTTTTACAAGCAATGAAATGCACCTTTTTTGAAAATATATCTACCACAACAAAAATTGAATCCTTACCCCTATGTGTCTTGGGTAATCCCAACACGAAATCCATACTCAGATCGGTCCATGATCCTTTAGGAATTGGCAGTGGCATATACAACCCTATATTTTGTGCATGGAATTTAGCCATTTGACATACTCTACATCTAGAGACAAACTTGATTATATCTCTCTTCATTTTTGGCCAATAGTACTTCTCCTCTACAAGAGTGGTAGTTTTGGCGACTCCAAAATGACCAGCCAAACCCCCACTATGTAATTTCCTCAATATGTTCTCTCTCATATAGCCATTGGGAATGCATAATTGATTACCCTTAAAAAATTAACCATTCTATAAAAAATACTCTTCAAAAATAGTATGGGACTCACCCCCTACTGCACTTTTACACTATTGCACAATATTCCCAAAATTTGTATCAGATTCATACAGATCTTTAATCCCATCAAATACTACCACTTCATTCTCTATAGTGGTCAACAACAAGACTCCCCTACTTAATCCATAAACAACCTTATTCTATTTTATTGACTTGTGTTTTAGGACAAATGTATACTATTGCAAAAAAGAAATCCATTTGGCATGCCTGCTATTTAAATTTTTATAAGAATTGACATACCTCAATGCTTCATGATCAGTAAACAACACAAACTCCTTTGAGATTAAGTAGTGCCTCGAATGTTGTAATGCTTACACAATTGCATAAAATTCCACATCATATGTAGAATAATTCTTCCCTGTATCATTTAGCTTCTCACTTAAAAATACTACAGGTTGGCCCTCTTGAATTAAGACACCACCAATTCCAAAAAAATGAGGCATCACAATCAACCTCAAACACCTTACTAAAATTTGGTAACACTAGAACAGGGCCTTCTGACACCTTCTTCTTCAAGAGTTCAAAACTCTTTGTTGTTGTCGTAGTCCATACAAACTCTTTTCCCTTTGTGCACTCAGTTATAGGGGCAGCTATACTACTGAAATTCCTAATGAAATTCCTGTAAAAGGTAGCTAGTCCATGAAAGCTCCTCACTTCTATTATAGATCGTGGAATAGGCCATTTTAGAATCATCTTCACTTTCTCATCATCCATCCTCATGCCATCTCTCGAGATTATAAATCCCAAAAACACTAAACTATCTTGAAGAAATCTACATTTCTTTAGGTTGAAATACAATTTCTCCTTCCTAAGCACGTCTAAGACTAATTTTAGGTGTAACAAATGGTCTTCTTCACTTTTACTATAAATAAAAATATCATCAAAATAAACAACCACAAAATTATCATTATATTCTTGTAGTACTATGTTCATCAACCACATAAATGTATTGGGTGCATTAGACAACCCAAATGGCATCACCATCCACTCGTACAATCCATATTTTGTCTTAAAAGTTGTCTTCCATTCATCCCCTTCTTGAATTTTGATCTGGTAGTAGCCACTCCATAGATCAATTTTACTAAAGTATTTAGCTCTAGCCAATCCATCCATCATGTCATCCACTCTCGACATAGGATATTGATACTTTATTATGATTTTTTTTATGGCTCTACTGTCTACACACATTCACCAGTCACCATATTTCTTTGGGGTTAGAAATGCTGGAGTCGCACATGGACTCATACTCTCCCTAACTAATCCCTTCTTTATCAACTCTGTCACTTGCCTACTCAACTCTACATTATGTGTTGGGTTCAATTGATAAGCTGCTTGATTTGGGAGCATTGATCCTAGAATCAAATCCATGTGATGTTGGATATCTTTTTTTGGTGGTAGCCCATCTAGTAACTCCTCTGGTGTGATATCTTTATATTCACTTAGCAACTTAGCTGCTACTATAGGAATAACCACTTCCTCTATTTCTAGCTTCATATATGTTAAAGAATAACAGAAACTAGCATCCTTGATATCTGCAAGAAACTCCTTCATTGTCAACAAGCTCTCAATCGACCCATCCTCCTTCAAAGGTACAAGAACTACCTTTACACCATCCTTCCATAATGTGTAAGTATTATTTCTTCCATTATGGTTAGTATCCCTATCATACTGCCAAGGTCTTCCCAATAGAATGTGACATGCATCCATAGAGATCACATCACACCACACTTCATCCTTGTAAGTGCTCCTAATTTAAAATTTAATTAAACAACTCTAATCTACTTTTACCTCATTCCCCTTCTTAACCCATGAGATGCGATATGGATAAAGATATTTTTCACATTTTAGGTGCATTTTATCAACCATGATATTTGACACCATATTCTCATAGCTACCACCATAAATGACAATGTTACATACCTTCCCTACTAATGTACACATTGTTCAGAATATGTTCGTTCACAGCTACGAATATTCACCATCTATGGTCTGCCCATTTTATTTGCTTTGCACCATCTATTTCTTAGGGGAAATCAACATCCTCCTTATCATAAGTGCTTCCCCCATGTCAGCAACAACTTCATCCTCATCCTACTCTTCCATCTCAACCATATTGACCCTTCCTTTTCTTTCTTGACCCCTTTCTTGGACATCACATTTGGGACACTCAAATGCTTTGTGCCCCTCCTCACCACATCCATAATAGGTATTCAACCTCCTTAGATAATTCCCATTTCGTCCACCATCGTAGCCTCTACTTCGTTGGTATCCTCTTCCTCTTAGATTATGCCCATATTCTTCTTGTTTAGTAGGTATTGAGGATTATCCCTTGAGAAAATTAGATCCACTTTGACCCTAACTTGAAGAGCATGTGAATCCCTTATTACCTCTTATATTAATCCTTTTCAATTTCTCCTTTTCCTTGAGGGCCATTTGATATGCATCCTCCACTGTAAGAGTGTGATGCATGCTCATCTCATCTTGAACAACAAAACTTAGGCCATTTGCATACCTAGTAGTCTTTTGGTCCTCCGTATCATTGTGCTCCACTCAAATGGATAGCTTGTAGAATTCATTAGTATAGTCCTCAATTACTTGATCCTTCTATAAGAGATTCTAAAATCTATGAAATAGGGTTTGGGAGTAGTCTACAGGTATAAATTTTTTGTGTAACTTCTTCTTCATCTTTTTCCAATCCTTGATATTTTCCTTTTCATTCCTCTATCGTGTAGTCTGTAAATGATCCCACAAAATTAATACATGTCCCTTCAAATTTGTACATATGAGCTTAACCTTCTTCTCTTCAGCAAGGTTACTCCATTCAAAATATTTTTCTAGGCTATTGATCCAATCGATCAACTCCTTTGGTTTCAACCCACCAGCATACTAGAGAACCTCAATCTTGATGCCATATCGATTCTCCTTAAGCCCCTCTAGTAGTTGTATTAGTCAATTTTCAAAACCATGCATTTCTTCCTCTGGGCCCTCTGGTTCTACTTCTACGTGGACCTTAGATCCATGTTCCTCAGGTATATTTTCATCATCAGATCATTGATCTGCATATGCCCTGGGATGTATCTCTCCCATGTGATCAATCACACCAGTAAGTTGTGCTATTTCTACATTTAGATCCTTGATCTACCTATTAATATAGGCATATCTTCTAGGTGGCATCTTCCCTTCACTAACGAGGTCATACCTACTCTGATACCAAATGGTGTAAACTTATCTACAAGAGACCAACAAAATGGACTCCAATCACATAACACAAATGCAATAATGGAAGAAAACTACCAATTGATATTATTCTCATTCTTAAATTCACACCCATTCTACAAAATATTACAATCCATCATATAGCAACCGAAAACCAAATAAACCCTAAAAATATATTTTTTCTAAAATTGCTAAAAATAGAAATGAGTCAAATTGCTCCCAAATTCGGTGCACAAATCCCTCTTACAATAATTAATATTAATTTAAAATATTAGGTCTCAAATTAAGGTATAACAAAATATAATAAACTTCTAACAACAAAAAAAACCCAAAAAACCTAGGAACCTGTTCTAAAAGCTAATTTTGGAGCACTAGATGTCAGAGTTAAGTCCTGAAAACAAGATTTTTTGAGATTCAAGAGGATCAAAGATCATCCTAATACAGAACACGCACATTGAACAACCTATTAAATTTTAAGGCAAACGGGTGTACGGTTCACAAGTTATGGCTCCGACAAGGTGCATCAAGCATGAGATGTAGTTCCTTTAGATGACCTCTAGGGTTTTTTACCAAGGTTCACTCATTCAAATGTGATTTTTGATACTTCGTTACATTCCTAAGCTAGCCTAATCTAATGGGTTCTTATCAAGGAAAAGGGGTATATGGAAAAGTAGTAAGTGGAAAAAACAAGTAATAAGTAAATTAAAAGCTAACTATCCTAACTAGCCTAGCTTAAAGGTGGTGATGTACCAAAGGTCCAAAAACTCTCTAAAACATGGTTGGTTGAATGAATACATTCATAATAGTTGATGGTGAAAAAGAAACATGATTTCTCAAAACATGCATCATACAAAAAACCCACACAAGAACCAATATAGAAATATCATAATAGTCATAACTTATTATATATATGAATGTCAATATACATACATGCTAAATAAAGAGTCTCAAAAAACAATTCGCTAGAATAATGTAAGGCTTAGGCTAGGCCATGATATAGTAGAGAATGATGGAAAACACAATATGAGTCTAGATACTAGGCATGAGTATGGATGGATTTTGATATTTAAAATGAGGAAGAAAGAGGTATTTATAAGAAACGAGGAATTTTTTCCCCAAAACCTATAGGAATTCAAAATTTTTCAATTCAAAATTTTTTCTAGGCTACTCAGCATCAACAATAAATAAATTTTGAGATCTCAAGGATTTGTAGACATAAATGTTATTGGTAGGGGCTTGATAACACTCATCATATCATTGATCTAATTCATGATAGAAGCTCTCATGATTAGATCTTTGGGATCCTTCATTATCAATGACTTGGATTTGGTGTTACCTCCCGGGTTGTTTATCATTTCACCACTACAATGATCCAGTTGTTACCTATTGAACTAAGCCTAGTTGCAATGGGTTGCCAAGACTAGAATTGGATCACCATATCTTATCTCTAATTCGATTGTTATGGGTTGGTCTGGAGGTTTTTTGGGTAACAAACACTTGGCCTCCTATATGTCCTTGATAGGTTCCTTTAGCATAAATTGTGTTTGCATGTCATATTTAGAGTATTTATTGTCACCTTTTATTCTCTTCTTATTATACTCCTTAATAGCGCTCTTCCACCATGAATCATAATGAGGCCTTAGCACATTTTATTCTCAACAAGATTATTGTCTTTGCAAAAGAAAAACTTAGCACCTTAGTGGATGAGAACCACTCAATTCCTCCCCAAGAAAAAACAATTAGCTCAGGCCTTAGGTATTGAGGACAAACCTTCCATTCCTTTGCCCAATCCCAAAAATAGAATTTCTTGGAAGCCACCCCCCCAAGGTTGGTTTAAACTAAATTTTGGTGGTGTAGCCAAGGCGAACCCAGGAAGAGCTGGAGTTGGAGGAATAATCAGGGATCATCAAGGAAATCTAGTCAAGGCCTTCACTGAACCATTTGGAATCAGAACTAATAACGAAGCAGAAGCTAGAGCCCTTTGGAGAGGGTTGCAAGTAGCCCAAGAAACTCAAGGTAACTTGATGATTGAATGTAATTCTATGAACATCATCAACCTATTAACCAATGGAAAAAAACCTCCATGGAGAATCGAGGGAGTCATCCATGAAGTGAGGATCCTTTTTGTGGCAAGATAGAACAGGAGGGCTCATCACATGTACCGTGAGGCCAACAGGTCAGCTAAAAAATTAGCCAACATAGGAGTTGATGTTGGTAGTTTGGTGACATGGACACAAGGTGTGCCACGTGAAGTGGTAAACATTATTATTCATGAAAATAAACCTACCTGTTAAGGAGAAAGATGAATGGGTGTTCTTTCCCCATGGAGCTGGTAATAACTATGGGGTTTCCCTCTAAATCATACCAAATTGGAAATGAAGGTAACAGGGTGTAAGCCTTGGAAGATTCTGACAAAGAATAGGAAATGGGCAAGCAATAGGTTTCACAAGTGCAAAGTTCCAAACTTCAATTTCTTGTCAATGTAAGTAATGTTTATAGTTATGTTTAGGTATGGGTGTGCCTTGTTAGTAAGGTGTTGTAGGGGATTCAAAACAAGTTCTGGTAAGAAAGTTTCAAGGATGACTAGGATCTACAATCTCAGAAGAAGGCTGGATATTGTAATAGGTTTTGGTTTAACCTACAAAACTCAGTAATTAATGAATACTTTTATTTACCAAAAAAAAATAATGAGGCCTTTGTAAATTCAACAATATTGATAGTTTGCAAAAGATGTTATAGACAAAGAAAATTTGGGTTGCTCTATTCTTCCCTATCCTTCAAGTATTAAGCTTCTCTTGGGTAGGGGAGAGGCTTGCTTTCTACCTCCATACTTAACCACATTAGCTCTCCCTTCTACTTATAATATAAATGGATCCTAGTACCCAGGATTCAATGGTGGTGTCAACTTGGAATTGCATTGGGGATTAGGTAACACCCTTAGACATGATAAGGGACTAGACCTATAGCCTTTATCATTGGGGGAGAAGAAGAGGTTATAGAATATGAGTGAAGTAAGGTCTTGTTAATGATGGATCCCCTTTAGCCACAATTGGAATGGATCAATGATTCCAAGTATTAATTTAACCTAATTTAGCCATCATTGAAAAGGCTCTTAAATGTTTTCTCACTTTTGGTTTGGTGGGTTAGCTATATTGCATGGAATGGGGATTTTTAGTTTTATTATTAGTTGGTATTGGGAGTTCCTCCTTGGATGCAACTTGGATGATCTTATAGATTCAATGGATCTATAATTAGTAGGATATTTCGGCTCATTCATCTCATATTTAGTCAAAAATATTGATCAAAATTACCTTTTATGGTAATATTTACCTGATGTAGTAAATTTCCACAACAACTATCACTGATTGTGCTTCTACTTTGTACAAAGCAAAGAATAATAACACCATCAAATTGTAATATGTAGTAGTACTAATTTTATAAGTAAAATAACAATATTAAATGAAAATTATATTAATATTGCGATAACAATGATGAAGGTTCTAACTTAGGAATAGAAAGGCCTTGTTAAATAACAAAAAAAAAGATTTACTTGCTTAAGATGAATACTAAATGACAAAAATGAAAGACTAGCTAGATATAAGTGCAAAATGTAAAGATTAGTTCTAAATACAATAAGATAAAGCTCAAAGATACAATAATAAGAAGTATCTAATAAATAAGGATATGGAGAAGGAGCACAACCCAATATACTAGGTTGATTTTGCCTTGTTGAAAGCTTGTAAAAAATTGATAGCTTTCTTGTTTATGCAACTCAAATGCTTGAGCTTGAAGGCTTGATTTTTGATGATTAATGACTGATTATTATTGGAGAGCTTGTAGACTTGTAGAATTTATTATTTTGAGAATTCTTGGATACTTTATGCATACAAGAAATAAATGCTCAAATTTTTGCAAGGATGATAACTTGAAATCTTGAAATATGAGACCTAAGTGCTTACAATATTATGACATGATTATCTCATGTAAAATATTGAAATTACTATGATTCTAAGGATATTTTGGTATTTTTTTGTGCTTGAAAAACTTGATGGAATGATCACTCCAAATTTTGGTTTGATTGGAAGTCATGGATCCTTAGGGGAGAAGATGAATTGAACATTACATGATGGACATATGATTGAAGAAGGTGAGAATTTGAAAAGAGGATCAAAATGTAATAAATGGAAGATCAATAGAGTGAAAAATCTAGGATTTGGGATCTAATGTAAGGGCTATGGATACAATTTTATGGGATTTGGTTCATTAATGGTAGGTGGCTTGACAGGGACAAGAAGTCAAGTTTCTTAATTTTAGCACATGATAGTCAAAAGTGTTAGGAGGAAATAGCATCATTGGTTCTACCACAATGACACTAACACTTTATGATAGTTGGAGGTCAAAATGGGTAAGAATGGATAAATTTGAAATATTTAGTAAAACCACTAGCAAGTCACAATAACATCATTGAAGATATTTTTCATACCCCAAGTCTGTCACTTTTAGGAAAATAAATGTTCCAATTATTGTCGATGATGCTAGATGAGTAAATACAAAGAATATTTTCTTAGACATGATTTTAAAAATTTTGTCAGACAACATTAAATGTTGTCATTCCCTAGTTTTCCCCCTCAATTTTTAGAGGGAAAATCAAGTTGGATTGATAAAATGCAATCATGGTCCACACTAGTGTAGTGATGAAATATTGTGATAGATGTTTGATTTAGATAGATGCTATTAATTATTAATGATTAAGGTCATATGATTAGATATATGACTAGACAATTAGAGGATTAGATATGAAAATATATTGATTAATTTTTAAAATGGGTTTATGAATTATATTATGGGGGTTTGATTTAGATTAGATGTGCATGGATTGTTTTTAAAGTCTTGATTAATAATAATTGAGTAAAATATGTTAAAGATGAAATATTAGATGATGAGAGAGGAAAGATGAAATGGGAGAAATAGATGAAAAGAGACTCCACCAAGTTGAAATAGGGCATAAAAGTGCTATTTTTTTATACATAATATGTACAACTATATATAATATATGTACATTTGTATATTGTTAGGACCCATCCTAAAACTATGATGCAATAACCCTTGTTGAATAGGGGGACACCCATGATAATATTTTGTAAAATTTTGTATTAGTTGTGGCTCTAGAAGCACCTAGAAAAGTGATGCCATTGCATGTAACTATTATAAAAAATGTAATTGTTTTGTAGATAGGAGATTCTAGCCAGGGTGGCATTTTGCATGTAAGCTAACCTTGAGAGTTAGGTGGTAGATGAAGTCTTTAAAACTATGAGGGGTAGAAATGAATGTATCTTTTTACATAATTGAATGAAAGTATTGAAGGATTTTTCCCCCTTAAAGTGGCCTACAATTTTGTGTTACTTTGTGAGATTGTTTCATTTTTGTACTTATATTTCGTATTGAAATAGTTTGTGTTTTAAGCATTTATTTTTATTTGCAATATTTGTGTGAATGTGTTATTTTTAATGAGAATATTTGTAATACATACATACATACATATATACATACATACATACATATATATATATATATATATATATATATATATATATATATATATATATATATATATATATATATATATATATATGTATGTATATGGATAGGTTCTCATAATCTTGCATTGGTTAGCTTCAAATTTGTCATAGATTTTGTTTAAATTTGTTGTATTAGGAGGCCCACGTACACTCCAACACTCTATTTTTGGTTAAAAAAGATCCTTCTTTCAATTTTTGGTTCAATTCAAATGTTGATACAATGGCATTTTAGTGAAATAATTCCTTGTTGTCTTTGTATTCTACATTAGGAGCTATGTTTGCTTACACCAATTTTTTCTCTTCCCTCAATCCAGGTACATCTGTATTATCCTTGCATCATTTTATCTTTGAAAAGGAAAGTTTTGTTTTATAATATGGTAATTGTGAATATCCTCCAATTTCCAAAATAGACCTTTACAAAGGAAGTAGTTCTAAATCTAGTATGCTAAAATATATTAGATGGTCTGATTTGAATTTGCAATTTAAAGGGATCATGTTTCAACATGTGTTTTTATCTTTTATTTTAGACAAAGAAGTAATAAAATATAAGCAAGTAGGTTTTTCCATGTTCACATTGCACAATTAGATATCATTGTATACCCATAATTTAACTATGACATAGGAGCCAAATAATTAGCCATTTTTGTTTATTTTCATCATACCAACTGGGACAATGCAGTGATAGCTTTGTTTAGGGGAAAATTGCACAAGAATGGATTTTTTTTTGTCCAACCAAAAATTTACTCTATCTTTAGATAATAAAAATATAAAAATTGCTCTTATGTTGTGTCTAGAGTTAAAAGGGGTGGATTTGATTCCTAGATTAGTCTACTACACTATCGAGGAAAGATGTGTCTTTAGAATGATTGATATTATGTTCCTCTAACAAAGATAATATGTGGTTTTTAGTACCCTATTATTTCCAAAAAATTATTAGAAATTGTCAGCCATGTTAATACAAAGGAATATTAAGTGTCTACCATGAATGGTAGCAGAGGTTTGAAATAGTTTGCAATTAGAATTCTAGTATAGGTTAGCAAAAAATTCTTACTCATATTTTGTCTATATAAATTATTCTATTTATAATATTTTTTTAGGAAACCCATTCATGTATACTATGATATCATAAACAATTGGTCATTAATGTTTAGTTTTGATCATTGAAAACACAAAATTCATAGTACCAAGAATTTATTCTATATTTTATGGTAAAAAACTTAAAGGCACAATGGACTAATCCTTCTATTTCATAGATAATTAAACATGAATATATATTGTCTTAATAAAAATCACATCATGCTTTCTTATCACAATTTTCCTCATTTCAATGCTAAATTACTCGTACTCAACTACAAGATTCAAAAGAAGCAATTATAAAACATTTTGTGGAGCATCCACTTGAAAAATGGGATGTGGATTTCCCTAAATCTAGAATACGAAATTAGTTGTTGATTAAAGGTAGGAAAATTATGCTAAAAAAATAGAATCAAGGAAATAAATTGATGATTTATGTAAAAAAATATTGATTAGGCCATCATCTTTAGCCTATGCTTGTTCATGCTTCATTATTAGAAAGTATTATGAAATAAAAATGTGAAAACATAGAATGGTATTTAACCATTTACTATTAAATGATGTAACTCAGTCAATCAATTAGCCACTACTAGACAAATCTCAACTTATTTAGAGGTATGCTAGAGGAAAGATCTTTTCCAAATTTGACTGCATATAGTTATTTTATATAAAATAAAATATTCTTTCACAAAACATAATTTAATTCCCTAGTTGGACTATTTGAATGGTTAGTTATACCATTTGGTCTAAAAAATGCTTTTGTCCAATTCTAAATGAGAACATAATAGATATTTCATTCTTATTATGATTTTGTAGCAAATTGTATAGATGAATTTTTGGTGTACTATGATTAATTATAGGAACATCTGGAACATTTGAAGGTATTTTAGAAACTAATCATATATCATGGCATTGGTTTGTCTATAGACTCCAAAAATTTTGTATTTATAGTAAATGAGGTTGATTTTCTAGGAGTTACTTTAAAAAATGGGCAAATAAACATGCAACTACATGTAGTAGAAATGTTTTGTAAATTTCATAATAAGTTACAATCACTTGAACAAATTTAGAGGATTTTAGGGTGCATCAATTATGTACACTAGTTTATTCACTACATCAAAAAAGTATTTTAAGGGCGTCTAAAAGATGACAATTTTTTATGGTGGTAAAAAACCACCCAAACAGACCCTAAGAGGGTAGTTTAAAATCACCCTTAAAACACTACATGAAAAAAGGCTTTTAAGAACAGCTAAAAGACAATGGTTTTTTATGGTGGTAAAAAATTGTTCTAATAGACCCTAAGAGGGTAGTTTATAACTACCCTTAAAACACTACACCAAAAAATAATTTTAAGTGCAACTAAAAGGAAACGGTTTTTTATGGTGATAAAAAACCACCCTAATAGATGCTAAGAGCATGGTTTAAATTTTTCCTTCTATATATATAAAGGATTTGTGAAACTTTTGGTGCAAAAATTTTGGTTGGCTTACCTTCTTGCATATTCCTTTGGAGAGTTCAATATCAGGCCTTGAGAGTTAACCTTGTAAGGATATGAGAGAGTGATATGAGACATCAAACCCACTTTCCTTGTGAGGAAAAATAGTTTCAAAAAAAAATCTTACCCTAGCAACCAAAAATAGAGTCTTGGTCAAGCCCTGGAAATCTTCTTGCATTCCAAAAATGTTATTTTTCAAGGATATTTGGGACTATAAAAGATAGTTGTGGAAGTGGCATAAGGCTTGGGAGTGTTGAGGTAGCAAGAAGTTAGTTGTAGGTCATATATATATTTTTTACATATTTTAATTAGATTCTTCTTTACTCACTGCCCTGAGTTATCTCTGATTTCTTGAATAAAATTATTTTTAAACTAGAAATGAAGAAAAGGGTAATTGTATACCCCATTTATCTTTTATTTCTTGAATGAAATTGCTTATAAGTGTTAAAATGTTACCTTAAAAACTCTCCTCCATGTTTCATGGAATAATTAGGGTATTTAACCCCTGAACCATATAAAAGAACTCCTCTTTTGGGCAAGTGCTCATTTTTGCTTTGGTCTATTAGAGTTTGAGGGAAGAGGTGGGATTTTCGCATTGAAAGACTCTCTGCCTTCCATCTAAGTGTGGACTAAGTGTTGATAGACAATATATAGATAAAAATTTAATATTTTGGATCCTACCAAACTAATTATTTCTTGGTTTTTCAAGGAAAGTAAGGGGATGTTTGCAAGCCTTCACAAAAGTCCATTTAATGGTAGCAATGTTAGCACTATTTGCTTATGTGGAAGGCATAGAGAATATTTTGGATTTTTCTTTGAATTTTTTGTGAAATCTCCAAGTCATGTTTCATTTCTTTTGTAATATGAAAAGTTTATAGTGATTTTGTTGCAGAATTCATTTTCTTAAAACCCTTGCAAATAGTTCTTTTTGTTTCAAACTTATGGAATTGTAATAAAACATGGTATTTCATGATGGGTTTTTATTGTGGTAAAGGAAATCATAGTGGGTCTCGATGTTTGCTGAGATATTATAAAAGTCTATTACTTGCCAAAAGAGGTTCAAAATAAATATATAAGTTACAGTTGGAGTAGGGGAAAATCTAAGAGAAATTTTCCAACAATTGGCTGATTTTTTACTCTTTTTTCTAAATTTAGATCTGTAATATTATAAAATTTAGCAAAGACATTAGTCAATTACACACAAACACAAATAACCTGATGATATATACCAAATGTTACAAGTATTAAGAGTAATTTCTATTTTCCTTTGTTTTTCCCCAAAATTTTAACATATGTTTCTTATATTATGAGATGGAAATATTTGGCAACTATATTATAAGAAGTTTCCATCAAAATTTGTTACAAGAACATCCTATGTTAAAATTTTGTAATTGCTAAAATAAGTTGATAGAATTGACCAATTATATCAATATAATTTTATAAAGGTTCTCCTCATATATAACAACCTCCCTTTCTTTACCTATAACCTGTACAAATGTAACAAATCATCCCCTGGTATTGTATTCTAGGAAATTAGACCTTCATGCTTCTTAAGTTGCATTTAACTAGGGCCTTCCTAGAGTAGGCCAAACCTCCTGGTATGTTTTGATGTTGGAATACTTGCCAAAAGAGGTTCAAACTAACTATATAAGTTATATTTGAAGCAAGGGAAAATCTAAGCAAAATTTTCCAATAAATCGCTGATTTTTTACTCTTTTTTCTAAATTTAGATCTGACATTAGTCAATTACACACAAACATAAATAACTTGACAATATATACCAAATGTTACAAGTATTAAGAGTAATTTATATTTTTTTTTCAAATATTAACATATGTTTCTTATGTGATGAGATGGAAATATTTGGCAACTATATTATAAGAAGTTTTCTATTCCTTAGGTAGTCATGTTGACTGAAGCCATGAGTGTAGATGTTTGAGCATGCTATGTTGCTCTGTTGTGTTGTGTTGATGTAATGGGAATAAACAACATAATAATGCCATTACTTGCATATAGTTGTTAGGTACCTAAGTATATGAATGTTTGGATATAATATTACTAAGAAAGTAATGGCTACATCATTACTAATAACTCTACTTACAACAAAATAATGGTTACATCATAATCAACCATACCACTTGGCACCCATATTCTTATCCCTAAGTATCTAACAATAGTTGTTAAGATTATTTGGAGGTATATTAATTTTGTTGTTGAAAGTGGGTAGTTACATGGGTGCAATGAACTATGGTAGCCCTTAAATGGCTCACTCAAATAGATATTTTTCCAACAATAATTTCAAAACACAAGATATGCTTTGCTTATTTGACTTGCAACAATGGAGAAAAGAGTTGAAACTTGCTCATAAAACATAACAACAGAATAAAAAAGCATTGGGTAATAGGAATAAATATCACATAATAGGAGGAACACAAAGACTTATATGGGAAACCCTCTAGGGGAAGAAAACCCACATGAAAATTATGCTCATGGCTTATATTTCTCAAACACAATGAGAGTACAACATGTATGACCAAAAAATAAAGTCTCCCAACCATTGAGAGCATAGAACAACTCAGACAACCCAAGTCTCTCAAATTCCTATAGGCCACCAATAGATCAACAAAACCAATCAAATGTGGCACCACCTTAGTGGGTTACAAATGCATTTTACTATTGTACATAAGTAGTTTGTCAAGTTTTGTTAGTATGTTGATCAATGTGTTGATTAATGGCTTGTAACATGCATTGACCAAGTATTGTCATTTTGCACACATCACATGAACATGAATAAGACAATGTATTATCTTTGTGATTAGTTTTTAAGTAGTTGATAGTTTAGTATGAGAGGGTGATGGTTGGGTTGTAACCATCTAAACCCTCTTTTATTTTTTTTATATTCCATATCTGAGTAGTGGAATGGTTCCGTTAGATACATGTGATATATCCATTGTGGGTTGTTGTTAAAAACAAAAGACATATCATAGTGTTGTGAAAAAGATCATATATTAATTACACATAATGAAATGGTTTTATTCCTATAATTATTGTTGTTGTTCATTACTTTTTGCTTGTTCCATTTGCTCTATTTGCTCTCATTATTGGTAATAAAATCTATATTACTAATCCTACCTTTTCAAATGGTTATAAAATATAATAGCATCATTTATTTATGCTTCTCTATCAATAAGTAATGAAAGAGAAAATGTTAAAAATCATGTCTTTAACTCCAATTTCTCCTCCAATGATCATTTTTCAATGGTTTTTCAAACCTAAAAATTGGCTTGTCTACTTGACTGGGTCTTCAACCTAGATCATTACTCCTCTCTAGGAGGCTTTTTGTTCCTAAAAATTTCAAAATTTCAACAAGTAAGGAAACTTGTTTCCACTAGATTTTTGGTGCACCACTTTTCTTTTCTCACTAGCTACACCTTGGGTCCCACTTGCCAATACTTTTGTTGTCTTTGGCATGTAGAACATACCTACTTTTGCATGTAACTTCATCCAAATGAACATATATGCTTGAAACTATATCTTCAAGTATTGATGAAACTTTCCTTATTTCTCTTGAATAAGCATAGAGGGATAAAACAACTTTAAGTTCTCCAAATTCACCATAGAGTACATATTTATGAAAGGTGGGAGATTTCACCTCAAAATCATTGCTCTTGAAGAAAATGAACTTATACTGAGAGGGGGGGTGAACAGTATAAGACTTAACCATTTAATAATTTTAATTTTAGATAGCAGTGGCATCAACACAATATTAAACAAGACAGAAAACATCACACATTGAAGACCCATTTTTAATGTGGTTCACCCAGAATGGCTGGGCTATGTCCACAAAACTTTTCTCTAAAATTTTATCTCAAATTCCTTGGGAAACCTTCCCAATTACAAAGTTTATGAGCCTCAGCTCAAATGAGATACCTTCCCCTAACTTTGTTCTGGTTGGTGATCCTCTAGAAGACCTCTGCCTCTTCTGCCCTTAGCAAGTGGAACTCTATCCATAGAAGACACCTGTATTCCCTACTCTGGCTAGAGACCTCTATCCTCAACTCTATCACCTCAAAGCTGGTCCTTGAATTTGCACCAAAACACAGTCCTTCGGTCTGGCACAAGTTTGTCCTCTTCCTCTTTCTCTGGTCTACACCAAACACTATCCTCAATAGGTCTCTTTGCTCTATCACAGCCACACTTGGTCGAAACCAACTTTTGCACTATCTGTGCAAACATAGCAGCACTTAACACTCTGTGATTGAACTTCTCACTCTGTGCATCAACTCACCACTTCTACACTATCTACACTATTATGGATGCATCTCGCACACCTCACTCAAATCGACTCGACTCGGTCTCTGTGCACCGTGGACTTCACTTGCACAAGTTTGATACACACATTCAATCAAAAAAATAAGCTCTCCAAGTAGCCCTCCTTTTATACTAACAATCTCAAGATTAAAACCTTGATCTTAGTCGACTGCACAACCCTAGATTACGTCGACTGCAAACCCTAATCTTCATTGGCCCAAAGTTAACTCTGTTGGCTTTAACCGCCTCTGGTTCTGAATATTTCTTGCAAAACTACAACATGTCATGATATCGCGACACCTTTGCCTACCGTACACCTTATTTTGCCTGTTATCATGATATCATGACACTTTTGCCTGCCGTACACCTTCTTTTGCCTGTTGTCGTGAAATTGCGACACTACAACCTTTGTCAACCTCCTTTCTACTTATGTCACAAAATCATGACATTTTTTACTCCGTACATTCTCTCTCCCCTTTGAGTCATGAAACTATGACATGTCACAAAATTGAACATCTTCCTCCACTGGACTCTGCACTTGCCTTCTGGTCACAAAACTGTGACATGTCACGAAATCGTGACATCTTCCTCCACTGGCATCTACACTTGCCTTCTGGTCATGAAACTATGACATGTCACAAAATCATGACATCTTCCTCCTACTGGCTTCTTCACTTTTTCTTGTCGCAAAATCGTGACACTTCCTACATCCGTACGCTATATTTTCTGCCTGTTGTGAAATCATGACACTTCCTGCATTTGTACATTATCTTTTCTGCCTATCGCAAAATCATGACACTTTCAGCTTCTGAAAGCTTTCTTTGCATCCTGTCACGAAATCACGACGCTTCTCCTTTCAGACTCTTCCCTTTGCTGCATGTCACGAAATCACAATAGTTCTCATTTTGAGCTTTTTAGCATGTTGCAAAATTGTGACAATCCTCACTTCATCTTTTGTAGCATGTCGTGAAATCACAACATTTTTCATGTTACTTTCTCTCTTTTCGAACTTGTGAAATCGTGACAGTTCATACTGCGGACTCTCTCTTCAGCATCATGTCGTGAAATCGTGACACTTTTTCGTCTGTACAACCTTCTTTGCAGAATGTCACGAAATCGTGACACTTTTTCTTCTCTGCCTTTATGCACTTTTTGAGTCATGAAAATGCTCCATGTCGTGAAATCATGACACTTTCCATCTTGCTCTCCTTCTCTGCCAACCTGTCATGAAATCATGACAGTTTTTCAACTTGTCTTTTTCTCTACCAACATGTCACAAAATAGTGATAGTTTTGCTAGCTTCTTCTCTTTCTTCCAACATGTCACGAAATCATGACAGTTTTGCCAAAAATTTCTCTCTCCTCAAACATGTCATGAAATCACGACAAATTTTCCAGCCGCCTGCATACTTTTTCTTACTTGTCTTTTTCTTGAACTTTTGCAACTGGGCTACTCTGATCTTCTTGGAAAATAATTGTCCATGCTGAAACCTTCATCAAAACAAATTCCTTGACATCAAATCAAATTGCTTCAAGAACTTCTTGACATCAATGACAACATCTATACTTGAGCAAAGGCAATGTACCCAAGGTACCCAAAATTGCCAACAATCTCCCCCTTTGTCATTGATGGCAAACTTTTACTGAAAACATATCTCAAGAGCCAAAATTGAACCCAACTGTGCTATCAACTGAGAATCTACCTTTGAAGTTTTTGCTCCCCCTGACTTGAATCTCTTCTCTTCAATTGAAGCTCTCCCCCTTACTCATATCTCTCCCACTTTGTCATCAATGGCAAAGGGTCACCTTTGGGGCTTGGGACTAAGAAAGAGCCTCTTGGCTTGGTCCCTCCCCCACCTCCTGATGAGGTGATTAATTCTGAGGTGAGAGTACAACTCCCAATTTCTCCCTTAGATACTCAAACATATCTCTTGGAAGAGGTTTGGTGAAGATATCTGCAATCTGCTCTTTAGTAGGCACATACTCTAGCTTGACCTGCTTCTCTTGCACTTTTTCCCTTAGAAAATGATATTTGATGGAAATGTGCTTCGTCCTTGAGTGCATTATTGGATTTTTGGAAATACTTATGGCACTTGTATTATCACAAAGAATGTAGATGGGTTTTTCACGCTTGAATTTGAAATCCTCCAAGGTGGTTTTCATCCATAAAACCTGTGTGCACCCAGCCATTGCTGCTATGTATTTAGCCTCTATTGTAGATAAGGAAATTGAAGGTTGTTTCTTACTTAGCCAAGAAACAAAACTATTTCCCAGAAAGAATGCTCCACCACTGGTGCTTTTCCTATCATAAATATTGCCTGCCCAATCTGCATCTGTATAGGCTATGAGGGTGAAATCATCACCTTTGGGATACCAAAGCCCAAAGTCCATAGTGCCCTTCAAATATCTGAATATCCTCTTAACTGCTATAACATGAGATTCTTTTGGAGCTGCCTGAAATCTTGCTACTAATCCAACGGCCTACATGATATTCGGTGTCAGTAGTCGTATCTGTATAGTAAACTGCCAATCATAGATCTGTACAACTTCTGATCTGCCATTGGAGATTCATCATATTTACTCAGATTGCACCCTGTAATCATTGGAGTACACACGGGTTTGCTATCCATCATCCCAAATTTCTTCAACATTTCTTTGATATACTTTTCTTGAGAGAGAAATATGCCATATTTTGATTGCGCAATCTGTAGTCCTAAAAAGAATGATAGCTCTCCAATCATAGACATATCGAATTCCTTTTGCATGGTGTTAGAAAAAACTTTGCACATCTGAGTATTATTTCCCCCAAAAATAATATCATCAACATAGACAACTATAATCAACATATCATCATATTCATTTTTAATATACAGGTTGTTATATGCCATGCCTTTCCTGAAGCCTTGCTCATGAAGATAACTGTCAATTCTTGAGTACCACGCCCTTGGTGCTTGCTTTAACCCATATAAGGCTTTTTTTAGTTTACACACATAGTCTGACTATTCTGTGAGAGACACTCCTTCTAGTTTTTCTATGTAAACTTCTTCTACCAACACCCCATTTAGAAAAGCTGATTTTATATCCATTTGATATACCTTGAATGATTTGAAGCTTGAAAGGGCCAAAAACATTCTGATAGCTTCAATACGAGCAACAAGCGCAAACGTCTCTTTGAAATCAACACCTTCTACTTGAGCATACCATTTACAGACTAACCTAGGTTTGTTTCTGACAATATTTCCATCCTCATTGAGTTTATTTCTAAATATCCATTTTGTGCCAATGACATTCTTGTCCTTAGGTCTTGGAACCAAATCCTAGGTTTCACTTTTCTCTATTTGATTTAGCTCTTCATCCATTGCTTTTACCCAAAACTCATCTGTACATGCTTCACTAAAATTTTTTGGCTCAATCTGAGATAACAATGAAACATTCACAAAATCATGTGAAGGAATGACTCTTCTTCTTGTTTGCCTACTATTTGGATCACCAATGATCAGGTCTTTGGGATGATGTTTATGACCATACCATGAAGGAGTTTTGGGAAGCAGTTGTTGTCTTTCCTCTTCTTCATATGAAACCTCTTTGAATTCTTCTTGATAGACTTCATCACTAAGTTCCTTGACTGGTTCTTTTATCCCTGTATTTTCATCTACTATTACATTTATGCTCTCTACAACTGTATGATTTCTTTTGTTGAAGCATCTGTAGGCCTTGCTTCTGCGGGAATATCCAAGAAAAATTCCCTCATCACACCTAGAATCAAACTTACCCAAATTATGATCTTGCTATCTCTTCTTCCTAACATTGTTGCTTAAGAACAAAATTCTCTTCCCTAAGTTTCTCAAGCTTTCTCAAAGCCAAGAAGAATTCACTTTTGAGATCGAACTCAACCTCTTTATTTGTATGTTCCTCTAATAGATCCTTCTCCAAGCTGTTAGGCTCTTTCTAGAGTGATCGGCTCTGATACCAATTGAATAACATGAACTTATACTAAGAGAGGGGGTGAATAGTATAAGACTTAACCATTTAATAATTTTAATTTCAGATAGCAGTGGCATCAACACAATATTAAACAAGACAAAAAAAATCACACATTGAAGACCCATTTTTAACGTGGTTCACCTAGAATGGCTGGGCTACGTCCACAAAACTTTTCTCTAAAATTTTATCTCAAATTCCTTGGGAAACCTTCCCAATTACAAAGTTTATGAGCCTCGGCTCAAAGGAGATACCTTCCCCTAACTTTGCTCTGGCCGGTGATCCTCTAGAAGACCTCTACCTCTTTTTCCCTTAACAAGTGGAACTCTATCCACATAAGACACCTATCTTCCCTGCTCTGGATGGAGACCTCTGTCCTCAACTCTATCACCTCAAAGCTGGTCCTCTAATTTGCACCAAAACATAGTCCTTCGGTCTGGCACAAGTCTATCCTCTTCCTCTTTCTCTGGTCTACACCAAACACTATCCTCAATAGGTCTCTCTACTCTGTCATAGCTGCACTTGGTCGAAACCAACTTTTGCACTATCTGTGCAAACATAGTAGCACTTAACACTCTATGATCAAACTTCTCACTCTGCGCATCAACTCACCACTTCTGCGCTATCTATGCTATTATGGCTGCATCTCACACACCTCACTCGAATCGACTCGACTCGGTCTTTGCGCATCGTGGACTTCGCTTGTGCAAGTTTGATACACACATTCAATCAAAAAAAATAAACTCTCCAAGAAGCCCTCCTTTTATACTAATAATATCAAGATTAAAACCTTAATCTTAGTTGGTTGCACAACCCTAGATTACGTCGACTGCAAACCCTAATCTTCATCGGCCCAAAGTTAACTCTGTTAGCTTCAAACACCTCTGGTTCTGTAGCTTTCCCATGAAATTACAACATGTCATGATATCGTGACACCTTTGCTTGTTGTACACCTTCTTTTGCCTACTATTGCAATATTGTGACACTTTTGCCTACTGTACACCTTCTTTTGCCTGTTGTTGCAAAATTGTGACACTACAGCCTTTGTCGACATCCTTTCTGCTTATGTCATGAAATTGCAACATTTTTGACTGTGTACATTCTCTCTCCCCTTTGAGTCATGAAACTGCGACATGTCATGAAATCATGACATCTTCCTCTGCTAGAGTCTGCACTTTCCTTCTGGTCGTGAAACTGTGACATATCATAAAATTGTGACATTTTCCTCCATTGGCATCTGCACTTGCCTTCTGGTCATGAAACTGCGACATGTCACAAAATCATGACATCTTCCTCCTACTGGCTTCTTCACTTCTGCCTATCGCAAAATTATGACACTTCCTATATTCGTACGCTATATTTTCTACCTGTCACAAAATCACGACACTTCTTGCATCCGTACGCTATATTTTCTACCTGTCACGAAATCATGACACTTTCAACTTTCAAAATATTTCTTTGTAGCCTGTCATGAAATCGTGACACTTCTCCTTTCAGACTCTTCCCTTTGCTACATGTCATGAAATCATGACAGTTATCATTTCAAGCTTTTCAGCATGTCGTGAAATCATGACAGTCCTCACTTCGTCTTTTGCAGCATGTCATGAAATCATGACATTTTTCATGTTACTTTCTCTCTCTTTGGACTTGTCACAAAATCATGACAGTTCATACTACGGACTCTCTCTTTAGCATCATGTCACGAAATCGTGACACTTTTTCGTCCATACAACCTTCTTTGCATAATGTCGTGAAATTATGACACTTTTCCTTCTCTGCCTTCCTACACTTTTTGAGTCACAAAAATGTGCCATGTCACAAAATCGTGATACTTTCCATCTTGCTCTCCTTCTCTGCCAACCTGTCACAAAATTGCGACAGTTTTTCAACTTGTCTTTTTCTCTGCCAACATGTTGTGAAATCATGATAGTTTTGCCAACTTCTTCTCTTTCTTCCAGCATGTCATGAAATTACTATAGTTTTGCCAAAACTTTCTCTCTCCTCAAACATGTCGTGAAATTGCGATAGTTTTTCCATCCGCCTGCATTCTTTTTCTTACTTGTATTTTTCTTGAACTTTTGCAACTGGGCTACTCTGATCTTCTTGGAAACTAACTGTCCATGCTGAAACCTTCATCAAAACAAATTCCTTGAAATCAAATCAAATTTCTTCAAGAACTTCTTGACATCAATGACAACATCTATACTTGAGGAAAGGCAATGTACCCAAGGTACCCAAAATTGCCAACAACTCTCTACTCCTTAGAAAATATATAAAGAAACATGTTGAATGAGTTTTAACCCTTTAACAACCTAATGAATTTGATATTTCCCAAGTCCAACCATACCAAATATCCAATTGGAAAAGTATGGTCAAACCTATGCTTGTCATTCCTAGAATTGTAATTAGCTTAGATTTCCTTCAAACTATCTTGAATCCTTTATTGAATAAACTATGGATATTAATTTTTTTTGGAAAGATTTAGAAAAATGTTTGAAACTATGGACATATTGACTTATAATTGAGCAACAATATAAACCACAAGATCATATTGTATAATGAAAGATATATTCTTTGTTGTAGATTGTGTCTCAAAATTTGAGGTAACATTTAGGGCAACACTAGTCCCCATGGTCTAGAGTGCTAAAAGGATTCAAGGATTTTGAAAATGTTGTTATCTGACATAAGATATTAAAATCATGTACTTAATTCCTAGCCTTAACCTCAAATATGCAACATCTAACATCTTGTTGGATTGAATATATGTTATACTTCCATACTATCTTATTTATCAATGTTGATATGTGCTTGTAGTTGGAAATTACTAGCTTGATAAGTTGGACACCATTCTTAAATTATTTTCTTTGAATTCCTATATGGGAACTGGTTGTTGTGTAAAATTTCTATACTTAATGGATGAGTTTAGGGTGTTTCATTAGTATTTTATAGTTTCATATGCATATTATTTTATTGTGGTTTATCTATGTCTATTTTGGTTTTATGATATGTCTGTATAATATTTAGAGTGGAAATATGTCCAAAACAAACACCAAGAAAGAAACTATATATAGCTGAGGTTGTCACAATAAATCAATAGCCAGTGAAAAAGGCCTTGCACACTAGTAAGTACTTGAAATTTGATAGTGTTGTTCAATAGTGTTTGACCTAGGCATATTAGAATTGATCATGGTTTAACATTGACTATGTTGAATTGTAGAAACTAGTAGAAGATACCAACTATGGAGTTCCATGAATGAGGAAGATAAAGAGGTGACCCAAACATAAATGAATCCAATGGAAAGAATACATGAAATAATGCTAATGATGCTCTAGCTAATGAATAAGGTATGTAGACAACATAAGAAATTTTCTTGTGATGATGGTTACTCGTTGTTGTCATACTATATGGCATAATGATGTTTGGATGATGCTCAATATATAAGTGTTGATACCAAGTCATCACATACTTCAAACACTAAATATCATATAAAGAGAGCTCCAACAAGATGTGTAGTAGATTCAAGGAACACATATAAGGTGGAGATCATTTTCAATCCAAAAAAACAACCCATAGGAGAAAATTCTACTAAGTTTTTATCTTACTTGGGGATTATTACGAGGCATATTGTCCCTATAACCCATATAAATTGGAGAGAAATCCTAGTGAAAGTTATAAACTAGTTATGGACACTCATTATGGTAACTTTCCACCAATGGAGTTCATATTTTACATTATTGATTACTTGTATAAATGTTGCATCTAATAAGATATTGGTATGATGAAACAAAAATATATCATTTTAGATGTAATTAAGAAATGGGTCTTTGTGACCATGGATAAGAAATGGAATGATCATAAGCATTGACTTGTGAAAAATCACTATGATAAGTATGATAATAATGCAGATAGAATTGCTAATCCTCCATCTCGTGTATCACAAAATGATTGGGAAGCCTTTGTGAATGGTAGAAGCAATGTTGATTTTAAGGCAAGTACTATCTAGTCAACTATGGTAGTTCATATCATTGTTATGTTCATGTGAATTTTGTGGAACTTGCTCTCCCTAATGAATTTATATATTATTTTCTTCATTGCATTGTAGGTGGCGAGGTAAAGGAATAAAAAAAACAAAACTCACTAATCCATTTTTCAAACTTGAAATCAAAGAGGATATGATTGACTGAAGCATTAAATGGTATTCTATCATACCCGTCCATTATATATGATAAACATAATCTCTCCAACTATATATCATATAGAGGAAAATCCAACCAAATGTGAAAAATCTACTACCAAGGGTAACTATTTGGATGGTAGCTCATAAAAAGAAGGATGGGGATCTTGTTTCACCAAAAGTTGCAGAGACAATCATAAGTGACATTCCTTGGAAATAACAATATGTTGAACTTCAAACCATTGTTATATCATTTGTTTTTTAACATGTTCCTAATAACTATGCATGTGATGTTTCTAGTAAAAATTAGATAATGCAATGTCATCTACAAGATTTTTAAATCAATATATTAAGGATTATTTCCTCACCAAGATTTTAGGACCTAAAATACCAGGTTGGTTTCAAGGTGTCTGCAAAGGAGTATCATAAACTTCTCTATTTTCTAGATAGGGTTACATATAGAAGTTGCACAATATGCAAGAGAATATGGTAGAGAAAAAGCAAATTTTGGAAGAGAGGGTTGCAAAGAATAAAAAAATTGGAAAAGAATATTGTAGATAAAGATAAAAATATTGAAGATATTTTGACATGAATTTCATAGATAGAGATGTATTAGTTTGATCATTATTTCATTTTTGAAATGCTTACACATTGCATCCCTGAAGTTGTAATGGTGCAATTCCATAGGCAACATTATTGCATTCTACCCCTACAATTGGACACAACATTGATGGTGATGTTCAAGGTAAAAGAAATATCTCAATATCATATAGGCTATAGTCATCAGTGGTATGATCATTATTTCAAATATAAAATAGTTGACTTAGTTTGTAGTGTATGCTATGTAGTGAATTTATCTAGGTTTTTAATTTTCCATGTAGGGATTAAAAATTAAATTGATCATGCAAATTGAGAGAAGGGAATGCTACTTGAATAAAATACATAATGATAACATAGTGGTCGAAGGCATGTTGATCAGTGTTAACCTTGAAGACCTTGTACATGGTGAAAATTTGGGTGAAGGTTACTAGAAATTCAATGTGCATGTCATCCATAAAGAGAAAACAATATTGTTTAGAAGAAATGATGAGATGGCCACAATGAAGGATGTTGTGGGCTCCTTCATTACCTAGCCTATATCGAACATTATTTACAATTATGAATGGAAATCACTTTAGGGCATAAATATTGTTAAAGTATTGTTAATGGCAATGTTTCCACCATGTATTGCATTTAAGTAGTTATTTGTCATAACTCTATGGATGCTTAGAGAGATTTGTTTTCTATTGAAA
Source organism: Wollemia nobilis (assembly GCA_028583015.1). NCBI lineage: Eukaryota > Viridiplantae > Streptophyta > Pinopsida > Araucariales > Araucariaceae > Wollemia > Wollemia nobilis. The sequence goes on along the minus strand of JAQPPZ010002832.1, from coordinate 10,080,313 downwards.
ATATGTCATATTTTATGTGTATACATGTATGCCTAGAATTGTTTTGTTCATGCTACTCTGCTCTCAAGATTGCTAAAATGGGACTGTTGTTATCAAAACCTTATCCAAAAAAGTTGACAGTTGTCTTCATAGTATGGAAGCTTTGCTTTTTTTGGTATGCTCAGTATTTTGCATAGGATAATAAGAGTGGTCCTATTTCTCACATATGAACCCTACAAATAGTTTTGATATGAGCCTGGCTAGTCTAAAGCATAATGTTGAGACTCTGTCGAATTCTGTGAGTACTAGTGAGTCTACCTAATGATTTTATCTATCAATGATACTATTTCTGGCTGAGTCTTACTAGGTGTGTGATGGCATACTTGGATCACTATTTATTTTCCTTGGATGCTTGGACCAATGTTTGTATGTTTTAGGTTGACATCAAAATTATTACTATTGGTTGATGCTTACTAGCATCTCTAAGACAATTACATATTCAAAATGCAAATGCAAATTTATAAAGAGGTTACATATTCAAATTGATGAAGAGGTTACATATTCAAAATGGGATATTCTAGAATTACCAGAATTTCCACTAGGATTAGAAATGTTAGTTGAATACTTGAAGAAGCTACTCATCGTGAAATATGTTTCACTTGTTTAAGTGAAAGGTCTGGGTGGTAGTTGCAAGAACACATTGGCAGTATCCCTATGTAGGGACCTTGCAGTAAAAGGTGAGGATATTTATATCATATTAATTTTGAATTCTCTTAGCAGTATGTGGTATCATGATAATATTTTATATTTTATGGTGTTATCTGGTCTAGAATTTTTGTTGCTAGATTTCCTAATTCCATGAAATCAACTAATTAAAATAGTTTTTGAATTCAATGCATGGTTTATATCCATAGTTTTTGAATTGATATTTTACTATGAAATATATCTTAAAGATATTATGATATACCCATTTTAGGGGGAAATCATCCAAACAAGTCAAAGTTTTTTACAAATAGGATCTCATTCTCAAATTTCCTCATTAAATGAATGTTGTTCTTCTTTCTATAAGTTGTTGTTTCTAGTGGTATATTCCTATAATAGATTTTTGTTCCAATTTAATACCTAGTACCTACATATCTAATAGAATATCCAAAGCAATAGGATTCACAAGAAACAAATTGGAACCATTATCTTTGATTATGCTTTTAAACAATTCTCAAAAATCTTTTGTAGACACCCAAAAGTCCCACATTTCTAATTTTGCATATCAATAGGTGATTGTAGACATACCTAGGCTATTGTAGGCTATCATAGTCATGTGTAGATTGTTGTAGTCATGCATAGTCATACGTAGATGGTTGTAGTCATGTGTAGATTGCCATAGATTGTCATAGCATCGTGTAGACTCCCATATACTACTTCACTGGATTTTAGGTCCTAAACCCTCATAAGCTTTCCATATCACATTTGACACACTGTGATATCATTCTACAGTATATTCACACGCAATTGAGTCCCCTATGGGGTAGTAGTTGACCAAAACAATTAATAATTCAATACCTAAAATCTAATTTAATGTTGACTTCACTTAAGTCACCTTTTTAGGGCAAATTTTATTAAAAGAACCCTTAATATTTATTAGCACTAATTACATCCTCCCACATGTGTGAAATTAAGGTTTGTTGAGATATTTCCTTAATAATTTCCTAAATTGACTTAAAAACCTCCTAATCAGGATTATCCCTAATCCATCCTCACACATAAGGAATGTGATGTTGGCACATTGCATTTATTAACCTAACCCTAGTTAGAATAAAACCTAAGTTTAGTCTATCTAAACCCCCATGCACCTTGTATTTGCCTATAAATAATGGGTCTCAAACCCTTAATTAAGCCTGATTCATAAATTCAACAAAGCATAGTTACTCTACTGAAATGGAAAGCCAATATTGAATAGTTAGTTTCTAGCACAAACAGTCATATTTCAATGATACATAGAGGCACCCTAGCTACCTAGAAATTGACCCACTAGAAGGATTTTGTAGAAGAGGCATCATAGCTCAGATAGTCCCTTGCCTTGCAAAATTGATCTCAATTCACCCCTCGGGTGGTGAATTGGGTCTATAGGCTCCAAATCACTTTGTATTTGGGTGGTAAACTCTGTTTTTACCATATTATTACTTTATGCATAGTTTATTTCATGTTTTATTATGATTTTATAGTCATTTCATATTTATAAACATGGGGCCTGACTAAGGCAATCCCTTCATCGTACTAACCCCATTTTGTAGGTTAATCATAGGTTATGCAGAAAATATGAAGAGGGAAAGCAACGTCAAACCAATAGCAACCTGATGGTGGCCCACATATAAAGAAGCCCACTACATTGAGGGACATCAGAAGAAGGCATCAAGCCTATAGTGTATTCATGAAAGGAAAAAGAGGAATTTGCCCTATTTGTAACCTATATCAAATTTATCATGAATAAAGAATATATTTCTAAATGACTTATGTTATTAATTGTTTTTAGATCAAATGTCAACTTATGGTCATTTTATTATGGCATGCCCGATGGGACCCCCATAATGGATAGTGCTAGATTCATTTTCTTTGTAAATCTGACATTATCCTCTATTTTTGTGCCTTACAGGTACCAAATTTATTTTCCATAGAGACCTCCAAAGCCCTAGAAACCATCCTAGTCCATTAGATTTCTGATTTGAAGCCTCTGAACTAGATTCACCCCCTGCCTTGTGAACCAGTCCTAATTCGCCCCTCGGGTCATGATTTGGGTCAAATTCACCCCTTGGATCATGATTTGAACACAAAAGCCTCAAAAACCCCCAAATCAGCTAGGGTGATCTTTTTAGGGGCCAAGGAAACCTCCATTATCATTATAATGCATGTATGCTCACATTTTCTACCTCTATTGCAAATTTTTGAAACAAAAATCTCATTAACTAGTTAAATTAATCATTGCTAGACGTAGTTTTGTTTTTATTATAAAGATGTCGAATCCTTAGGGTTTCTATAATTTTTAGGACCTGCAAATTTCCAGCAAGTGTAAAAAATTTATTTCTCAAATAAACTTGCATTTGTATTTTATTTTTGCATGTGGCATAAGCCTAAGTTGTTCTTCCTTCATTCATAGCTTCCATTGCTAAAAGGAACTTTACATTCTAAAGTAACATTAGGGTTTCTAATTCCCTCTTACATTTCTAAAAGAATTTTGCATTCTAAAAGTTCAAGTTAGGATTTCATAATACCCTTTATTCCAAACATATTTGGATTTTATATTTATATGTTTTGCAAAGTAGATTAGTTTGCTTCATAGAGGCACTTAGGCTAGACCATTTTTTTACAAAGAATACAACTATCTAATAATTTTTTTTTGAAAAGTTATTAGGATTAGTTTTCTTTTGAAAAGGTAATTAGTTAGTTTCTTACCTTGCAAACACTTTTAGAAAAACATAAACCCACACACACTCACGTGGTATTTAAAAAAGTGGTGATATTGGACTTCAACCCCAATACATCACTCAAGACTGGTGTGGATCGAGTTGCACTCTCCATAAGCTCACCCCCTAGACACTTAGCAGTCCCAAAGGAGTGGTTTTTTGGATTTCATCACCAAAAAATCCCCCACTTTTGTGACTAGACCCTGGATTTCATCACCAACGGTTACCTGCGAAGTGGGATAGGATTAGCGCCTTCATCCACAAGGTTCATATAATTTGTGGATACGCTAACTGTTACTATTGACTAAGCCCAATCAAGGTTGAAGTGAATACATGGGGTTTTTGACCATGCCTAGCATGTCATAGACATTACCACCTCTTTTCGTGAGAGGATATTGTGAACTCACTTTAGCATAGTGAGTTCCACCCCTTTAGGACATCATTTTACTACACCTTCCATACATGTCACCATTCACACATTGCAGTACCATTCTATCATGTGCATCTTTGGGTTTTGTAGGAGGTTTGATATTGATGGCTTTCCTAATTTTCTAGAGTATTCACTCCACTACCTATAATTATACATAGGTAGTATCAAAATTACAACACACAAAATGAACATAACACTTTTATTTAGCAATTAGAATTGATTCTGTTCTATCATTGTTTGCATGATCACAGATTGGTATCAACACACTGCACGATATATTATTTTGCTACACATAGCACGTCACTTACTTCACACTCACATTAGACATAGTTGAGTCTACTTCACACTGGGTTTATTCTTAATAATTCCTTTTACACATGCTACTATGCCTATGGTCACCTGTAGTAGAGTGCATGAGCAATCATGCTCTATGGAGGAATGGCCTCCCCATTTCTCTAATCAGTCCAATATTACTCCTTTGATCATGAAGGAGAGGATTATAGACACATATGATTCATGCATAGAATCCAATGTACAATTCACACACATGATGCCTCATGAGGAGATGTCAACTTTGAGTGAAATCCTCGCTACTTCACTCGTAGAAGATTACCCGCTCCTTTCAGCCCCATCCTCACCTAATCCATCGACCATGTTCTATGACCGTATGATCTACATAGCACCAAGATAATCACCCCCATACTTCACCATAGATGATGAGGTCATACCTACTTCACCCACTTTTGCACATCCCTTCTTCTAGAATCTATCTCAATCCCTGATTGAGAATGATTCCTCCCTTCTAAACCATACTCATCCTGAGTTCACATCATTTTCCCCTATCGAAGGAATGGTTTTTGACCCATACTCATCCATTGTAGAAATCCAAAATCCATCCTTATAAATTGCACAATAGATCCCTACCCAATAGAAACCATAATCATTTCCTCAAACCTCATGCCCTTACTATTCACAAGAGTACCAACCACCATCTTCCCAAGAGCCATTCTTCACCATATTTGAGGGTACCTCCAAGGAGACTCTCTAGGAGCAAGATGTGCAAGCCCAAGTAAGAGTGTACATATACACTTGACCATCAACCCAAGTTCCTACCTCAACAACTTATCCCACTTTTTTGGCAACTTTCCTACCTATCTCCCAGGTATTCGAAGAACCCTTAGAGTCATATTTGCCTATAATGACTTTTAGCATACTACCACCTATTAATATTTAGGCTCCCACTACCCATATCCATCCTACCTATGGACCAACATAAAAAACTTATCCACCCACTAAACCAAATTATTCCACACCATTTGGTTTCCCTACTTCCTACCCTCTAGGGAAGAGATAGATCTCATATTTTTATACCTTGTCTCGATCACCCCTAAAACCCATGGCATCGACACCTACACTACCACCAAATGCACCTAGATTCTTTATTCCTCCTCTAGTTTGGTCATCACCTCCCATGGCTCAAATAGTACAATAGGATCCAAACCAAAAAGTACCCATACCACAACCACATGTTGCCCAGTCACAGTACTATTATCCTCAACAAAAACCTACCCCAAAACCTAGTGTGTTCATAGACACGACAACACATGTCATCTAGTACCTGCCTTATCATGATAAAAAACAATAGTATTCCCCATAATAATGTGAAGAATAACAATACCAATATCCACCAGATCCACAAGGTCAACCTACCATAGCCCAACCCTAAACTCCTATGACACCTGAACTTCAACTCTTGCAAGATGAAGTTAAAATGTTGAACCTACACACCTCTAGCTACGAGCTACAAAATCATTGCCATGATGAACTATGCAATTAACCAGTTCATCCATCAGTCCCTATTTCTCATTATCCCTATTACTTCAAAATACCAAAATTTGACAAGTATAGAGGTAAGGAAGATCCTAGAGAATATGTGAGCAACTATAGCTCGTCCTGCTACTAGATTCATAGTAGTAACCCCCTTATGTTGCGTACCTTCTCCCTGACCCTTGATGGACTACCATTGGATTGGTACAATATGCTACCACTCCATAGCCTGTATACATTTGAGCAGCTAGCCAATTCCTTCTTAGAGCAATTTTCCATCAACATCAAGAAAAATACCACATTTTTTGATGTTTATGCCTTATGACAGACAGATAATGAACTAATTACAAAGTTTTTTTCTATATGAAGAGTGATTATCCATGACCTCCACCATAGCCTCCCCACCTTCGAGATTGTGACACTCTTTTCCAAGAGTTGCCACAAATACATTTCCACATCCCTCCAACTTCACCAAAGTTGTAATTTTGAAGATGCTATCTCACAAGAAAAAGTGATCAAAGATATTAAGGTCCAGTCTGGGAATATTAAGTTGAGAGCCAAATCCAACCATAACTCAAACTTTCACTTCAATAGACCCACACCAAATAAATCTTACCCACGACCACCACAAACCAACCAAGTCACAACTACTACCCTAGAACTAGTACCGACTCCTCCATCCTATACACCACAACCACAATCACTCCAAGCTAATGCTCCTACCCCATCTCGACCATAGCAATATTGAAGTATGCACCCATAGGGTCCACCATGCAACTTTACACATTTATCTGAACTATTACCAACCCTGTTCTATAGATTATATGAGGGCAACCATCTCATTCTACCTAAAATCTATCCATTGGATCTAAATTAACCTAAGACTCATGACTATAATGAGCAGATCTTCTATCCCTTTCATAGGTAGCATGGCCATAATATCAATTCATGTCACTCCTTTTGGGGGTAAGTTCAAGACCTAATCGATAAGGGCACTATTTAGGTAGCAAACCCTCTAGCCCCATAGAACCAAAACCTAGGGATTTTCCAAAACCCTCTACCAGATCATAGAGGATCCAATCCCTCTAAATCTCCAAATAATCCTCCAGTGCCACCTTGCCAAGTCAATAATGTCCAACGTGATCCTCCATCACATGGAGTAGTAGGTATGATCAACCTTACTACGAGAAACCAATGATACCTGTCATGGCAGACAACACCTATTTTTCTCCCCCTATATAGTTTACATCCCTACAAACACCTGAAATGCCTAATACAGTACCACAACCACCTTAAAATGTGCTTACCATCCATGGTAGTCTAACCCATCAAATATGCAATGCCCCCACATGACTATCCATCTTCGATCTCCTACAGTAGTCTCAACCCCATTGTGAGGTGTTGAATGACATCCTACATTCCATTGAATTAGAGACACATGACACAAATGATTTTGTCAATTTCATAAGGAATATCCCATGATGCCTTCAATCTTAAATTAGTTTCCATGACCATGACATAATGGAACTCATTGGTGAGGGAGTTGATCCTCCCCTTCACATACAAGATAATATCAACAATATTACCTACAAGTGAGTACTCATTAACATGGGCTCATCTATTAGCATCATATCCATAGTAGAACTACATCACCTACACCTCCCTCCAACACATTTTGCCACACCTTCCCTGGAACTATGTGCTTTTAATGGTTCCATGAGACCTACCATAGGATCCATAGTTTTTCTCATTCACGTAGGCATCCGTACGATCCCCATCCTCTTTCACATCATCCAAGGAGAAATGCAATACAATATTCTCCTTAGTTTCCCTTGGATTAGAGACATGTAGTGTGTCCCATCTACTTTGTACCATTGTCTTAAGTACATCCACAACAAACTTGTTCACTATGTCCTATCCAATGGAGACCCATTTAAGTTTTATAATATCGTAGACCTTCCCCCTGCACCTTCATTCTCATCTTTCCAAATGTTCCTTGTATTTTCTCACTAGTTAGTAGGAGCATTAGTATCCTCCCAAATTTCCACCCCAACATCCTAGTGTTCATCGACATAACACAAGCCTCGATATCTACACCATTAGCATCATATTTATAGGGACATATAATTGATACCATACCTTCCTCACCATTGTTCTTATGGCCTCAAAAATCCTACCAACCTTTACCATTCCAATTTCCACCCATGGTGTTGCAACCACCATTGCCACCCATCATACAACTGACTACATTACCTCCTCAACCCTTGCATATGGAAGCCCCTATCCTTCCTACACCACAAACACCATATCTTCCCTTCCAACCAAAACCTAAGACATTCACATCTCCATGTATCCCTACACTTGCACTACTACCATCCCCTACATAGAAAAAATAGCCTGTTCAAGCCACAACAACCAAACATCATGAACCCAGACAACCAACACCTAGCTTAGATGAATCTCCACACCCTTCAGCTACCATCATTAGGGAATCCTAACTTTCTCCTTCATCATCTAATTTGGATACGCCACCCCAATTTCCAGAGTGTGCCACACCAACTTTGACTATAAAAATTATCATATAGTTAGGAAGTCCTAAAAACCACACTAACTTTGTGTATGCAGGAGCTGCTAACCTCTCACTCAAGGAGCTCATCACCTTCAATAAATTCTTATGCAAGTATATAAAATTGTTTGCATGGTATTATAAATACATGTCGGGACTTGACCCTGTCGTAGTAGTGCATAATATTATACTATATCCCAATGCCAAACTAGTAAGATAGAAGTTGTGACGTATGTATCTAACTATCGCATTGATAGTAAAATATGAGCTCTAAAAGTTCCTAGATGTTGATTTCATAGTACCCATCAACTATCCCAAGTGGGTATCTAGCATGCTACCTATCCCCAAACCATCCGGTGATGTTCACATTTGCACAAATTTTTGTGACCTAAACAAAGCTTATCCCAAAGACAACTTCCATTTACCCAACATAGACTCTCTCATTGACTCCATCGTAGGTCAGGAAAAGATTTCCCTCATGGATGGATTTTTTGGATATAATCAAATTGGGATCAACGTAGCCGATCAACACAAAAATTCCTTCACAACACTCTAGGGGACCTTTTGCCATAAGGTCATGACATTTGGAATTAAAAATGCTAGTGCAACATATCAACGAGCCATGACCTACATATTTCATGATATAATGTACAAAAATGTGGAATACTATGTAGATGACCTCATAGCCAAATCAAAGAAACGTGTCGACCATATCAAATGTATTCATCATATTTTTGATTGACTACTAGAACACAACGTGCATCTCAATCCAAAAAAGTGTGTTTTCGGTGTTACATCAAGAAAAATACTAGGATTCATTGTCTCCTAATGAGGCATTGAAGTACATCCTAGTAAGGTGAAATCCATCATCAAGATGCCTCCTCCTACCATCCTAAAGCAATTGTGCAGCCTCCAGGGCAAGATTACTTCCATTCACAGATTTATAGCACAATTATTAGACAAATGCCAACCATTCAATCATATTCTACAAAAAGGAGTACACTTCAAATGGGATGATAACTACCAAGATACATTTGATGCTATCAAAACTTACCTTACATTGTCGTTGGTCATGTCACCACCACACCCACAATTACCACTGACTCTATACATCTTAGCCACATATCTTGCATTAGGTACACTCCTAGCTCAAAATAATACTTTCAAGAAATATCAGACTATCTTCTACATCAATCGCACATTTGTTAGTTACAAAATAAGATACAGATACATGGAGAAGTTATGCCTAGTAGTAGTATTTTCTACCTAGAAGTTAAGACACTACATGTTAAACCACACAACTTTTGTCATCACTTGAGATAATCCCCTTCGGTACATGATGAATAAGAGTTATCACAATTCATGCATAGCCAAATGGATCATGCTCCTAACCGAGTTTGACCTAGAATTTGTATCTCAAAATTCTATCAAAGGGCAAGTCATCACTGACCAACTGGTTGAAGCCCCTGTAAGTGGCAATCAACCCCTACTCATTGAAGTCCTTGATTATTCCATATTCCACATAACTGAAGATGAGGAATACGTCAAACAAAAATTTGTGGCTGACCTCACCATGTTCTTTGACAGTTCTAGATGTCTCCATGTTAGGGGTGGAGGCATTATCTTCTTTAAACCTAAAGGATAACCACTCTTATTTTCATTCAAACTTGATTTCCCTTGTACCAATAACAATGTAGAGTACGAAGCCCTAATCCTAGGACTAAAAAAAGCACAATCTATTCACATAAAATGCCTCCACATCATAGGTGATTCACTTTTGATAGTCAATCAAGTGCAGGACCTTTGGCTATGCAATTGACCAGTTCTCGAACAATACAAGAAAATCACCCAACAACTCCTATCCCAATTTGAATGGTATTACCTCAAATTTGCTCCATGATCATCAAACCATTTTTTATACACTATGGCCTCCTTAGGGTCCCTCATCCCTCAAAAACTAATGTTCAACACAACATCATTATCCATTCATACACTTATGCAATCTGCTATATCACCCAAGCCGCCTATAGACGATGGTGGTGTGTGTCGTAAACATTGAACCTCATGACCCATGGTTCTCATAGATCAAAGAGTACATCAAACTAGGTTTCCTACCATGTGATTTTCCCCATGCCCAATGTCAAAAATTTAAACAAATAGTGATACACTACACCTTTTTGGGGGACATCCTTTACCTCTGCAACTATGACGACATACTCTTGTATTGCCTAGAACCACAAGAATCACAACGGGTTGTACAAGAAACCCATGATGGTACTTGTGGTGGCCATTTCAGTGGCATGGTGATTACCAAACACATCCTCTTTATGGGCTACTACTGGCCTAAAATAGAGCAAGACTAATATGAGTATGTCAAACATTGCATCAAAGGCCAACAACATGCCAACCTAACACATTTACCATCCTAAGAACTTCAACCAATCCAGTCCATGTGCCCCTTCTCCCAATGGGGCCTAATATAATTTTAAAAATTACACTGGAATCCTCTAGAAATCATAAATTTATCATCATAGCAACAAAAAATTTAACCAAGTGGGTCGAAGCCATCCCACCGATCCAAACTACAGGAGCCAAAATTGCAGCATTCATCATGGAGCATATCATATGTCACTTTGGAATTCCTTCCTAAATTATTTTAGATAATGGGAAATATTTTTAAAACAAGATTGTCCAAGCCCTGTGTGACATATTTCACATACACCATACATTTTTGATCCCATATTACCCTTAAGGAAATGGACATGCAGAAGCCATGAACAAAACCATATGTTCTATTCTCCGTAAAACTATAGCAGAGTCTCACTGGAACTGGCATAATAAAATAAGCCTAGACTTATGGGAATATCATATGAGTATTCATAATCCTACTAGGGCAACACATTTTTCACTTGTCTATGGGGCAGAAGCTATCATACCCTTGGAGATTGAGATACCCTATTTATAGATATCTATGAAAGAATTCATTGATGATGACACTGCTCACCAAGATCATCTAGATCAAGTAACACTCCTCAATGAACGTCACATCCATTCCATCGAGCATACACAAATTTATCAAGATCATATTTGCTATGCCTACAAAAGTAAGGTACATCAGTACGAGTTTAATATTTGTGACTTGGTTCTCAAAGAGAACCAACAAATCACAAGTCAACCTCACGAGTAGTGTGATAAATTTGCCCCAAACTGGTTGGTCCCATTTATTATCACACAAAAATATAGTTTAGGAGCATATCATCTGGCCAATCTTGAAGGACTTAATGATAATGAACCCATAAACATATTGCACATTCATGCATTCAATGCATGATGCATAAACACAATCACCATCATGAGTGTCACATAGGATTAGAAGTAAATCACTAAACACATCACTAGGTGAATCTATTATTTTTGCTCTATTATTTATTTATACATGTACATTTCACATTTTTGCCATTTTTATTCTTGGGGTATTTGTTTTTCCTTTTGCATGAATTACATTATCAGTAGGAGAGCTCTACAATGGCCTCACCTACCACCATATAGGACCATCCACAACCACAACAAAAACCCATTACATCGGTCGATCTCGCCCGACCACCAACCGCCCTTCATACTAGGTGCTCCTCACATTCATCCCATTTAGGTCATCATACCTCACCTCGATACCATTCCCCTCACCAATGAGGTTCATCCTATTTGCCACACTCTAGTGACAACCAAATCACCATTTCCTCTTTTGATGATAAATAGGAATCCACCAAACTCCAAGCACATGAATCACCCTCCCATTCATCTGATGATCTCAAACATCACTATTCACCTACAAATCACCACCATCATCCCATAGGATCCTACCACCTACCTAATAGGGAGTATACACTTCATCTAGCTCGCCCCACATTTCTACCAACTCTCCTTCCCAATAGCGAGTCTACCTATACCCAAGCTTTACAAGCCTGCGTGGCCCAAGCTACTCAAGCTAGTCACACAAACATCCCTCATTCCCATTCATGTCGCTTCGTAGGGCCATCACCCATGCCATCATTACTCAATACACAACCTTCGCCACTGTGAAGCATATCATTCTAGCAAATGCTTGCAATCACCACAATCATTCCACTCTGTTGCATCATCATCCTAGCCATACCCATTTTCTACCATGCATTGGGCCATTCCATTCACATTGTAATATTGATAACCCCATTTTCAAATACCATCACCACCACACCATGATATATATCTCATCTCTTGTATCAAAGCTCTAGAGTTGCATATGAGCCACTGTCATTGCCACGTTCACCCATGATAGTCTCCCATGACCTGTCTATCCTCACCATCACATAGAACCCTTCCCCAACCTCAGACTTGACCCATGCTAGAACCTAGACCCATGCCTCCATTACAAAATATTCTTTTAGCCAGACCTCACTCACCTCCAGTAGACCCATACATCTATCCTATGCCTATCCCATACATATTGTTCTCTAAAATGTTCCATCATATCATGCATCAGGGTCTTATCGACCTACTCAATATTTGACCCATTGATCCTTCTTGTCCTAAACCACACAACTACAATGAGAACAATTTTTGCATTTACCATCACCAACAAAGTTTACGATATTAAAGAGTGTAGATCATTCGAAACCCTAGTGCATAATATGTTGCACGATGAGCATACCCCATCACCAAAGCATTCTCTCCCATTTAGTTGACTTGTCAGTCCTCTACACCGCACCACTTCTAGGACTTTGCCATCCCATAGTACCCTAGCAACACCCACCTTCTACATTCATAACATTTCCAACTATGGTTCTAGTCACAATCCTAGCCACGTCATCACTTCACCATCCTGATCCCACCTAGATCTACATCATTTCACCTGATAGTAGTCTTAGTTACTCTTCTGATTCTATCTCATTCTTCTACTTCTTACATACGTTGATTCATTTCTTCTATTTTATATTTGTTGGCTTTTGGTGATCCTCTTTCCTTGATTGGTTACCAATATCCACTTCTTCTAACTTCTTCCACCTATACATTCCACTCTCACATCTTCCTTCTTTTTGGTGACTAATACATACACTTATACAAGTCACAACTTATATATCTACTACAAAAACACTCCACACACTAGGGCAACCATGATCCTAGCATCGTGCTTTTTATCATCATTACACACTTTACTCATCTATAAATAGGTTCTTCTAAATTTCCTCCTTCTACACAGTTGTATCGCTCCAAATTTTTCACACCCTTACCTTCAGGCTATAGGATCCATTCTCGAAAGGGGGATGTGAAAAGGATGTTGCAGTACCTCAGACTGAGAGGCCTTGCGAAGGTCCCGCCTCTCAAGGGAGGTGTATATTGGTGATTTTTCAAGGGATGGTGGGTTCACCAGGAAAAATTCAATGGCAGTTTCCACACCTAGGTTGGGAATGTGTTTTATGTGTTCATTTTTAACCTTAAGCATTCATATCCTAGGTTTGGCCAAGATGCGTCTAAGATATTCTATATGCAGATGCAAATTCAATGAGTATAGAAAACAGATTTAAAGACAAAAAAATAGAGAAATTATAGAATATAAATGAGGAATACCTGATCCGGATGTCTGATGATGATTTTGATTCTTGAAGCAGTCAAGATCACCTTTGATTTGATAGGATCATCTGAGATCAGACAAGATCGTCTGATATCTGATGAATTCATTAGACGAATTCGTCAGAGACCTACAAACAGAGAAATAGGTGCAAAATATAGAAGATACAACAATGATAATAGAAGGAAATAGTATAAAATGATAGTAGCACTATCAAACTAAAACTTAACAAAAAAAACAGGAATGAATTATGCTAATTAGATAATAATTATGATTTAATCATGCATTTTATCTAGATGGGTGAACTCCAAAATGCAGAATAGTATAAAATACTGAATAAACTAAGCTAATTACAAAATAAAACAGCAAAAAAAGGGTAGAGAAATGCAAACTTTAGGCACTGATTGCCTCAATGTTGACTGCAGTCAAAATCGTCTCACATTGGTACGAAATCATCTCTGATTCGATAGGTTCACCTCCGATCTAAATAGGTTCGTCGACAATGATGTAAGCTTGCTCCGACTAAAAAATAGTAATGTACCTGCAACAAAATTGATATAGAACTAATGCAAATGAAAACTTAGGATGTTTTAACATGTATGCAGTAGGGTTATAGGGAATTTCAGCCAGGGGGGTGCTAAGGTAAGGGCTTAGGTTTAAATAGACTTAGGAGGGAGGTTAGGAGGTTGGAGATCATCCCTATTTGGGAGATCTCCAACGGTAATGGCGCAGACACGCTTCTGCCCGAATTAGAGACCCGTTGGAACAAAAGCTAATTGTGCAAAATCAGTTTTGAGACAAGATCATCTAGACATCCTAACCCAGACGAAATCGTCAGATCTGGGGTGATATCGTCTGATTGGGGACGATATCATCAAACAGTCAAAACAACCTCTAAAAATGGTGCAAAAAAGGGGGAAATGGATAACCTGGCGGTTAACGGGCGGTTTGGGAGGTTAAAATTTGAATTTAAATTATTTACTAGGATGAATATAATTATTACAATTTCACTACACCAATTTTAGGGTGCTACATTTTGCCCTCTCTTTAGCAGATTTTTTGAAGAAAATGCGTTAAAGATGAGTTCTTCTCGATCTACGAGAAAGCAAAAATTATTCCCATTTTTAGGCGACGATTCTTGGTCAAATCGTACGACAACTTACTATGGTGCCCCCTCCGTTTTTTTACCCAAATCGAACGTTTGAGGTAAAAACGCGAAAAAGCAAAATTATTTTTGAATAAAATTAAGAAAAATAGGGTAAAACCCTAATTCATTTTTACTGTTCACTTTATTGGTTTTAGAGCTCTAGAAGCAAAAATGGTGGAGACAACGCACAAATCAACAAAGGTCCAGTGCGGGCTATGGGTAAGAGTCTAGACTTAGTTTAGAATGTTTTAATTTGAATTTATATGCTTTTTAGGTAAATTTTAATCAATTTTTGAGCATCGCGGCAGTTTTTGGTCCGTCGATGTCGTCAGGACGAAATCGTCCCGATTTTGATGAAATCGTCCCGATTTTGATGAAATCGTCTCAATTTCGCGAATTTCATCCAAGGGCAAAATTGACGAAAGGGGGACAATTTTGTCAAATTAGGGATGATTTCGACCTGCGAAATCAGAAACGATTATGCTCAAATTTGGGACGATATCGTCCAATAGTGGACGATATCATCAATTGCATAAAATTGAACTTATTTTACTTGCATTTTTAAATACTTGAATGTGTTATTAATGATTGTTTGTTGTTTTGTTGTTTATGTTGCAGAGAGGTTTGCTAAAAAGTAGGGAATGGAAGTATGGAGGTTTGAGAGATGATTTTGCCGGTCTTACATAGGCAGAGTGGGATCAGTTGGCACAAGCCAACTTATAGCATGTGGCAGAGATGCCATAAGTGTCTATGGATATGGGGCTACTGACAGCCCTAGCAGAGAGATGGTATCCAGGTTCTTCCTATTTTTGGCTACGTACAAGGGAGATGACTCCCACTTTGGAGGATGTATGGAGGATTCTAAGAATCCCCATACAAGGATGATTGATCACTCCTGCGGCCAATCAGGGCCATGCTATGGGGCGATTGTGTGGTGACCCAAGCTTCACCCTGGAGAAGGGTAGAGTTAACATCGAGGCACTACGTCAGATGCCTGGGGCATCTAGACTCAGATGGGTTCTAGCTAGAGTAGTTGGTGGAATTTTTCTGTGCCACCAGAGCAGGTGTAGGGTGCCATGGATGCTAGCATATGTGATCTATTATATGCGAGACCATGGCTACAGGTTTTCTTGGGGCAACTATATGCTATGTCGACTATAGAGGATCTTGCATGGGGTCGTGTACAAGGGCGATCGATGTTTGGTGATGACATCGCTCCTATAGGTTTGGTGTTAGGATCACATTGCAGTGCAGAGGCCGATAGGGCTTCCTATGATAGGGATTGATGGGGAGAGGCCCCGAGTTTTCTACTGGTGGCTCCGAAGAGGGTCATAGTGGCGGATCAACCTTTCGATGTCTCGAAGACTGCAAGATGACCTAGTCCTAGACCAGATCACCTAGAGGCCATGGCGAGGGCACCCAGGGTGGGCCAAGGATGGACAGGAGTTAGCTCACATCAGGTGAGTGTGTTGGCTTCAGATGGAGAGGGGAGAGGTGGAGCTCCACTGCTATGATCAAGTTTTGCGATAGTTCAGTCTATAGCAGGGGATCCCATCTCTCAAGGATTATTATTTTTTTTGGACTGTCTGGTATAACACTACAGTGAGCGAGGCTCCAAACATGCAGCGTTTTAGGAGTTAGGACTCGAACGATGCCCCCATTCAGCCAGTGGATGGGGATGACGTAGGGGTAGCCGATGGCTATGATGCCTGGTACGTAGGCATCCGCCCTCCTCGGATGATGAGGGCTCAGGGTTTGATACACACAATTGTGCATCAAATAGGGAGGCGGTGCCAGGAAGCTATGGAGGTAGCCCAGGGTCATGATGGGAGAGAGCTGAGGAGGCCATAGGCATAGGAGATGCCATGACAGAGGGAGAGGAGGGAGGCGAGACCCCCTTCTCCATAGAGAGAGAGGCCACCATTACCTGATAAGGGAAAGGGTGTCGACACAAGGGAGAGTAGTGAGATGGCTACTCTCTAGGCGAATAATATCCGTCTCTAGGCACAGGTGCAGACTCTATAGGATGAGGTTGCACGCCATCGAGCTGAGTCTACACAGCTCAGAGATGAGATTGCATGCCCCAAGGCATGGGGCAGAGGGGCGAGCACTGGGGAGCTGACATGGGCTATTGTCCAAATTAATTTCTACCAGACTTTGTACTATCAGCTGGTGCCAGAGGAGGATAGACTACCCCTGCAAGCCAACATCACAGATCCAATCAGGATCGGGTCATCGAGGACATCGTCCCGATTGACAACTAGGACTCGTAGTACTACACATACTACGATGGGGCCACCTCGTCCACCTCAGGGTGGGGGAGGAGATGAGGAAGAGAGCTCGAGGGGTTCTCGAGGCTAGAGCACTGCATGGCTTTGTACATATTGAGACATAGAGCATGTATTATTATTTTTTTGTTGATAGAGGATTGAGTATGCCGAGGTACAGATTGTGGCATACCAATCCAGTTTTGATGATATATATATACTGTTGATATATATATGATATGTTTTTGATCATATGACTTGTGTTATGTGTATGTTTGATGATTCTTTTATGTTTGATTGATTAATTTGATGATTGGATTGAGGATTCATGAAATTGTCATATTGAAAATTTATAATTTTGATGTCATGCTATAATATTTTAAATGAAATAATCTGATGTAACAAATTGATTGTTTGTGATGTAATGTGATAAAAAAAAAATTAAAAGAGACTTCTAACAATAATTTCAAAGGACATTGTCGCTATTATAGACCATTTCATGGAGTCACTGCTCACTCGGTCGTCAAGCTAATCCTAGTATAAAAATATTGTTAAAAGTAAAAGAGTGCTTAAGAGACTATCTTAAGACTTTGGTGCAATGGTGAAAATGATGGTGATGATGGTTTGTTTTTTAGATTTTCATAAAAATAGTATGTATGAAATAATGTTTTTTTTCTAGGCATAAACTCCTAAGTGTGATAATTTTTTGATAATTCCTTAGGAATTATACCATCTTTGCAAAATTTGAAGGTTAACATAATGACATGAAATAATGAAAATGTGCATGCTTAAAAGCATAATTTGTGTAACATAATGAATTAAGTCATATGGTTTTCATGATTTTTAAATAAATGGGGAATAAAAATTGTTACAATGATTTGCGCTAGGCATAGAATATGTAGGTATAGACTTATACCATCATCGTGAAAATAAAAAAGAGATAGTTTTATTGCATGGTTGATTTTTAATAAACAAAAAATATGAAGATGAGGACTTGCGCTAGGCATAAAATTCCAATTTTGGTTTTGGAACTATACCATCGTCGTGAAAGTCAACTAGATATATATTTTTTGATTGTATATTTTTGAAAGAACATTTTTATTTTTCTATTATATAGTTGTCTTTATGGTAAACAACTGTACTTGAATTATTCCAAACAAGTTGCAAAAATAATATTTCAAAGTATTTTGAAGACAAAAGTTAGATTTATAAGGAATCCCATGTGCATATGTGAATTCATTTCTGATCTTGATTTATCATAATGATACACAAAATCTCTCAAATACAAATGTGTGTGCAATTGCTTTGTGCATTTACCAGTTTTGAGCAAGATAATATAATATAAGTGATTTGAAGAAACCAAATAAGTGTTCATTAACCATGATGTAGATGCATATAACCATACTAGACTACTATGTAGGTCGGATTATCAAGAGCTAGCTAATCCATAAGCAGACATAGGTTCGTACAAAAGAAGGTCGCTAATGTGATAGACATATCACCATGCTAGGAGTTACCCAAGGCCAAGCGAGGTTGGGCACAAACCACCTGTTATGGGGCTTACCTCACAGTTTTCGAATAATTGAGAATTCCATGGATTCAAGCTCATCAACCCTTATTTTCTTTTCAAAGGGTAGGGAGAGAGATTTTATTGCTTTTGCTTTTGCTTTCTTTTGCTTTTATTTTGTATTTCTTTTTTATTTTTGCTTGATTTTGAGATAATGCTTGAAACATTGTTGTAATGATATAAAATAACATTTTTCTTTTCTCTTTTTTCTTGAACTTTTCTTTTCTTTTTCTTTCCTAGGGATACTTGCTCGGATTAGCTGTAGAGCAAGGGATTTTTATTCTGGGTAGGGGTGAGCTTGTCCATTTGCCAATTCTCAAAGATTATAGACCATGTGCATGATAGGATAGCAGGGGAAACTTTTCGCTCAAGAAATCACTTCTACTATGTAGCAAAACATAGAAATTTACAAATATAATCATTTTATTGTGAAAATATGTGCTTGGTTTAAGTAAATAAAAAGATCAATTATCTATGCTCAAACTTTATTTAATTGAAATTTGTGAACTTTGATATAAGAGAGATTAGTAATCATGCCAGATAAAAACAAGATATTTATTTTTGTGAGTGTGCAAGTGAGGGATTCCAAATAAATGCTAATTTATCAAAAATAATTTGAAACATATAACTACAACATTTGTAAAAATATATATAAATACTTTTTGAGAAGTTTTGATAATACTGACTCTCTCTTTCTTCTTTATATTGTTTTAGTTTCAAAAGAGTCAAGCATATTGCTGTTTTTATATTTTTATCATTATTTTGTTTTTTGGTTTTATTTTTGTTTTTGAACAAAAAATTTAACAAGTGCCATAAATAAATACAACAAATAGTTTTGAAGATTTTGATGATTATGAATGTTTTTGGTGTTTTTGAATTTATAAATTTGAAAGAAATACAAGATAGTGATTTTGAACAAATATATACATGGATGAAGTGACCAAATTTATACATAGTAACATTTAAGATGCAAAATATTCATGGGTTCTTTAAGTTCTTTACCATCTAAGGTAGACAATTTGTATGCTCCTGATTCGAATTTAGCAGTAATAATGTATGGTCCAAGCTAGTTGGGCTCAAATTTACCTTTAAGGTCCTTAGTTGTATTAGTATTTTTTTTATTTTCTTTTAAAACAAGGTCACCGATCTCAAAGGATCGATGATGAAATTTTTTAGCATATGATATTTTAAGCTTGTTTTGGTAGGCACGGAGATGCTCCAAAGAATTGATGCATTTTTCATCTAGGAGTTCCAGTGACTGAGTCTGCCAGCATGATATTCATCTCCTACTTCGGTATCTTGAAGTAGTAGAGCTAAAGAAGGAACATCTAATTCAAAGGGAAAAACTACTTCAGCACCATAAACCAAAAAAAATGGTGAAGTTCCCATGGGGGTTCAAAAACTAGTTCGATAGGCCCACAAGGCTGGAATAACTGAATGTGCTAGTCACAGCTAGTTTTATTGACCAATATTTTGAGGATTTTGATTAAGGTTTTGTTAGATGCTTCTGCTTGACCATTACCCTGAGGATAATAGGGAGTGGACCAGCGATGTTGAATCTTATATTTTTGGTATAATTTTTTTAACATATTTATTTTGAAACAAGTTCCATTATCAGAGATGAGATTTGCAGGAATTACGAACCTACAAATGATTTGATTAAAAATAAATTTAGAGACTTGTGTGCCAGTGCAGGAAGCTAAATGCATAGCTTCGACCCACTTCATGAAATACTCAGTGGTGGTTATGATGAATTTGTGTCCATCAAATGACATAGGATTGATTTTTCCAATAATATCTAAGCCCCATTTTGAAAAGGGCCAAGGAGAGGAAATAGCCTGCAGCTCTTGTGCAAGCGCATGGACAAGGTCAGCATGTTTCTGGCACTTGTCGCAATGGCGCACATAATCATGTGCATCCTTTTCCATGGTAGGCCAAAAGTATCCTATCCTAAGGAGATTTTTAGCAATGACACTACCACTAAAGTTTCCTCCACAAGATCCATTGTGGGCTTCACTTAAGGCTGATTTGGACTCTTCTAAGTTTAAACATCTTAATAGGATACCTTCAAAAGATCTCCTATATAAAGTATTACCAATTATTACAAATTGACTTGCTTGTCTACGTAATAACCGATGCTGGTTTCTATTAGAATTGGCAGGGAAAGTCCCATTTTGGAGAAAATCAAATGTCTGTATACCAAGGTTCTAGAGTAGTTTCATTGATTAGAAACACATCCAAAGGCTCTAAGCATGATTTATTTGAATCGGGTTCCTAGAGCCGACGAATAATGATAGTGGCATATTCATCATCTAACTCCAAGGGTAGGAGAGATGTAGCTATGGCCATAGCATCAACTGCACGGTTGCAAGTTTGAGGAATAGCTTCCAAGGTAACTTGATCAAATAGGGAAATTAATTGTAAAACATAGGCCTTATATGGGCGCATTTTATCATCTCTGGTCTGATAAACTTCATTGATTTGGTTTATAACCAGTTGAGAATCACCAAAAATTAAAAGGTGTTTAATTTTTAGCACCAAGGTAGCTTGTAATCCAAGGATTAGAGCTTCATACTTAGCAGTATTGTTGGTGCAAGCAAATGTCAATTTGAAGGATAGAGGAATAAGATGTTTTTGTGAGGATATTAAAATAATACCCACACCAGCCCCACTCATGCATCGGGCTCCATCAAAGTATAAGGACCATTGTTCAGTATGGTCTGCCTCTAATTGAAGGCATTCATCTGAAAACTCAATGATGAGGGGATGGGTAGACGCTAAGGGTGCATCAGCTAATTGATCTGCTATGATTTGACCCTTAACAGATTTTTGTCCTATGAATGTGAGATCAAACTCGCTTAGAGCAAGAACCCACTTGGCTATGCGACCCGATAAATAAGTTCGACTCATGAGATACCTTAAGGGATCGTATTTGGCAATGACATAAGTTTTTTGACTAAGCATATAGTGTCATAATTTTTGTGTAGCAAAAATGACTGCTAGACATAGTTTTTATAATGCTATGTAGCGGGTTTCATAACTGATGAAGTTTTGCCTAATATAATAATTAGCATGTTCTCTCTTTTCATCATCAAGCTGAGCTAACATAGTTCCTAAGGCAGAATCTGAAGCTGAAATATATAGGAGAAATGGGCGATCAGGTTTAGATGGTGAAAGCACAGGTGGATTAAGGAGGTATTATTTGAGAAGTTCAAAAGCTTCTCTACATTCAGTTTCCCAATTAAAAGGGACATCCTTCTTAAGGAGTTTAAGAAAGGGATTGGTTTTGTTCGCTAGCTTATCAATGAAGCGACGGATAGCTTGAAGTTTACCTTGTAAACTTTGTAACTTAGATATATTAGTAGGTGCGAGCATATCAGTGATGGCCGCAATGTTGAGAGGGTCGATTTAAATACCACAGAAAGAAACTAAAACCCCTAATAGTTTGCCAGAATTAACTCTGAATATGCATTTTGCTAGATTTAATTGAATGAGATATTCTCGTAATCGATTAAAACTTTTCTCAAATCATCTAAATGATTATCTTCAATAATAGAGCGAGCTATAATATCATCTACATAATCATGTAGGATATCATGCATCATATCATGAAAAATATAGGTCATAGCTCGTTGATAGGTTGCACCTGCGTTCTTTAAGCCAAATGGCATCACTTTCCAATAAAAAGTACCCCAGGAGGTAATAAAGGCTATTTTAGCCTAATATTCAAGAGCTATTCGGATTTTATTATAACCGAAGAATCCATCCATTAAGGACATCATCCCACTCCCGGCAGTAAAGTCAATGATTTGATCCATGTTTGGAAGAGGAAAGTCATCTTTATGGCATGCGGCGTTAATATCTCTAAAATCTGTGCAAACCCTAACTTTGGTAGCTTCTTTCTTGGTAACTTGGAACTACGTTTGAGATCCATTCAGCATAATCAATAGCTTGTATAAAAACAACATTCAGGAGTTTTTCTAACTCCCCTTTGAATAGCAGAGCCACTTTGGGATGCATTTTTCTAAGTTTTTGTTTAACAGGTTTAGCATCCAGATGGACCACTAGATGATGCATGACTATGGAAAGGTCTAGACCTGGCATATCTTCATATGTCTAAGCAAAGACATATTCATACTCTTTAAGGAAAGCAATGTATTGTTCTTGTTTTTCTTGACTTAATTTTGATCCAATATTGATTATGTGGGGATTATCTTCCGTTCCAATATTAATTTTAATGACGTTTTCTACCTCCATGTGTAGATCTCTTTCAAAATTAGGCGGGGCGGGTGAAACACCCAATTCTTGTAATTCTTGTAAGGTTAATTTAGATAATTCATCTTGAGGATTAGTGGCCTCAAGTTGGGCTATAGTTGGTATGGAACCATAAAAATAAAATCCATTGTGTAACATATCTTCAACAGAGACATCATGCAAGATTTCTCCTTACAACTCTTCATTGGGGTCAACAATCATTTCAGGGTAAGCTATCGATAGAATGTTACATGTAAATGATTGATTTTTAAGAGGCAAATCCTCACACCTATCCAAATAATCTTGATAACATATGAGATGATCATCATCATCAAAAGGAAAGGGTTGACCCTTACTAGGAAATAGGCCCACACCACAGCGGGAAGGCCATGGTTCTACCTTGAAAGGTTATTTCATGCCATTTTGGAAAAGTCCCAAGCCTTTCCCTTTATATCCCATTTTAAGCATCATGGGTTTAGCTTTAATATAATCATTGGTAAAATAACATCGAGCGTATCCCTCATGATAAGTTTTGATATTCCAAGGGATTCTTCTCTAGTCATATCCTTTATAAATGAAGGCACAACTTCCGACTTGGTAAGTACTTCCCATAGGTTGTGGGAGGCCTAAAGTACGAGGAGATGGAGATAAGTTATTTAAAAGAATTGAATCTCGCATGAAAGCATTTGTCTTTTTTGATATTAAGGTTGTGGATAAATCTGGTAAAAGTTCATCGGAAAGGGCATAATATGTAGAAGGATTATTCCCTATATCTTGAGATGTGGAAGGTATGATAGTTGTTTCTGTGGGTTTCAAAATTATAGGGATAGAACTTGAAGGATTGGTTGTAGATTTAAGATCTTTTTGAGGTTCTAGAGTGATTTGTTTAGAATATTGTTGATCTATATAGGAGGATGAAATTAATGGAGGGGAAATAGGTGAAGTTATGGGTGTGTGTTTCATAGTTTTAGATGAAAAATAAGAACTAGGATGTGTGGATGACAGAGCAGGGCAAAATTGCACTCCAACAAGTTCTGCCAAAGCACACATATCAAAGGGTCTAGGGTCACCATGGATAGTGACCAACTGATTTTTAAATTCAAATTTAACACATTGGTGTAAAGTTGATGGGATAGCCCGCATTGCATTGATCCAAGGGCGACCCAAGAGTATATTGTACGATGCTGGGCAATGTACAATAAACACGGTTGTTTCTAGGGTTCTAGGACCAACTTGCAAGGGGATGGTAATAACTCCACACATTTCTTGTGTTTTGTCATTGAAAGCTTTGATAATCATATCAGTTTTCTTTATTTCATGACTTCTAAAGCCAAATATTTGGTAGAAGTCAAAAGTGCAAATGTTTAGAGATGAGCCATTATCAATCAAGACTCGTTTGATAGCTACATCCCCAATTACAGCAATAATATATAAGGGATTGTCCTTATGTAAACTGTGTTGTGGGATATATTTATCCCGAAAGTCAATACAATCAACCTCTCGAGTGATGATAGTATTGGCCATAGCTTCAGGTTGGATGTTTTGAGGTACCATCATTTGGCTCAATGTAAACATCAACTCATCCCTATGGGTGGGAGAGGATCTTAATAAATCCAAAAGGGAAATTTTGGCTGTAGTATTGGACAATTGCTCATTAATATTGTAAGGGGGTTTAGGTTGAATAGTAGGAGCATGATTCCCTTTATTAGGATTTTTCAAAACGAATGGAGCCGATCCATTATTCTGATTTGATTCTTGTTGAGAATTTTGAGCCTGTTGTTGGGTAACGACTCCAATGGTACCTACAATGTTATATTGAGGATGTTGAACTAGTCTCGGTCTAGCATTTATGGCTTGTTCATTCAGGAGGAATTGATTAGAAGAAGGTCGAGTAGTAACTCTTCTAGGAAATGGTTCTTCTGGAACCATGGCATCTATGATGGGTTGAATAGGATCTGATTCATTTTTAGAACTATTCAATTGGTTTGAAGTAATGTCTAGTTCACTTTCAGTATCTGATTCTACATCACTAGAATCAAAAGTTTGAAAATTATGTAAGGGCCTGGTCGTAACTAGGGATAAGGTTGTGTCAAATATTTGAGGATCCTGAACAGGTAATTTTCCACTAATGGTACCTACATATTGGGTAGGAGGGGGAACATTATGATGTTCTATTTGATTGGCTACCTCTTTACCATGTATTGGTAAAGGGTGTTGGAATATGTCTAATGTTTGATTAGCATTTTGATTTTAATTTTGGGGAATGGTCTTTTGAGTATTATTAGGAGGGTTTTGTTTAGGTTGGAAGGCTTGCACTTCCATTTCATTATTATCAATAAAATCTTGTATTTTATGTTTCAACCTTTTACAAGCATTGGTAGAGTGTCCAGGTCTTCTATGGAAATCATAGTGTAAGTCAACTCTGTATCCGGGTATAGTTGGATCCGGTTCTCGGATAGCTGGTAATTGGATCAAACCTCTTTCAAGTAATTGAGGTAAAATAGTTGATAAGGGTTGATTTAATCTAGTAAATTCTCGAGGAGGCTTATCAGGAGGTTCAAATATAAATTTTTCTGTTGTCTTTGTTGCATTGACATTAGCAACATTTTTGCTGTCAGTGACTCCATCACCGATGACTTGTTTGTTTTTATATTGATTTTTGGATGTTTTCTCATCATCCTTCTTCCTAAGTTGGCCTCTCCTAATGAGGGCATCTTCTACTCTTCGAGCTAAATCTATAGCTTGATCGAAGGTAGTTAAAGTAGCAGTTGATAGCTCATAAGATATTTGTTCTTGTAAATTATTGATAAAAATATCCAACATTTCCCTATAAGGTAGCACAAACTGTAGTTTTCCTGTCAATTGCCTCCATCTAGCTAAGAAATCGGCAAAGCATTCATCTTTGTCTTATTTTAAGTTGTATAGATCTTTAATGGTTACATGCCTCTCGATGTAGGCACTAAATTGATGGACAAATGATTCAGCTATTTCTTCAAAGTTTCTCAAATAATGAGTGGGCAATTGATAGTACCACTCTAATGCCATTCCACCTAAACTTTTTGGGAACATTTTTAGTAATAGCAAGTCATCATGTGATATATCATGACATGTTATCCTAAACATGCGAAGATGCTATATGGGATCTTCGGTTCCTTTATATATAGGCAATATGGGCATGGGAAAATGCTTAGGGTACGGTTGAGCTACAACTATGGGATCCAAAGGTTGACTATAGATCTCTCGATAATTGTACGAGGGACGATAGGGATCTATCTGGTCCATACACAAAGCTAACTGTTTCACCATGGCTTCCAAATTACTAGTTTGCCCCCCATATTGGTTTGGTAGGGCATTGACATGGGTTTTATGGGCATATTATGGAGGGACATGAATATTAGATGCCATGTTACTATTGTGTAAATTATTGGTAGGAAAAGTGTTATGAAGGAACTTTGAAGTTGTATTATGATGTATTCCAGATTGTTGAAAATTGGTGTTTGGCTTCGTTTTAGGTTTTTGTTTACTTGAAGCATATTGCTCAATAGTTTGGCAGAATAAAGTAGTGAAGGAAGTTTTATTTTGTGTGGGAATGATTTTAGGTTGAATAACAGGTTCCTTAGGAGGTTGGATAACCTATTGTTTTGACATGTTTTGCATCATAGTGACCATGTCTATATTGGATGGCCCAGCCTTATCACTTTCTTGATCAATGAAAGACAAGGGATTAGTGTGCACATCATACATATGTTCCATGGCTGCCTGAGTGTCACTAATTTGCCCTTTATCAATACGAACTGCCACATTAAGGGCATCAATGTTATCATTGAGAAATTTCTTGAAATGATCTATGTTGTCAAAAGCAATAGTTCCATCTGGAGCTACTCTAGGGGATGAGGGTCCATCCTCTTTAACACTTCCTTCTTGTTCATTGTCTTCACCTAGGTCATGTTCTGGTTGATCTAGAGTTTTTCCTTCCGGAATTGGATCTTCAGGAAGGACATTTGGGTCTCTAGTTCCATCTTGTAACCAATCTTCTTCTTCTCCTAAAGTTTCTTTACCATTCCTAAGTTTAGGCATGGTGCTTTAATTTTGATTTCAGAAAATATATATATATATATATATATATATATATATATATATATATATATATATATAAATATGCAACAAGTTTAAGAGGTATATATTAATTATATACCTACTACAATATTTGAAATGAAATGTTTAAGTTTTTGCTATGTTTTTTTAGTTTTTAGTTTTTTTGGTTTTTGAAATAATATTGTAAAAATGACAAACAATACAATAAATGCAAGAAATAATAAGACTGAAAGTAATGATCTAGTTTTCTATAAACAATTTATAAATATCATTAATGGGCTCTAATTCTTCAGGAGTCATGAAGTGTTCTTCTTCAAATTGAAAGTTTTCTTTTAAAAATTTAATGAAAAGAGCTATAGTGATATTATCTGTCTCAGATGCTGGTTGATAGAAGTAAAGCTCGTGGCAATACTCTCGATATAACACAGCTCGAGGAACTCTATTCCATATTTCCCTATCTGTAAGAACAACCTCTTGGTCTTCTACACAACCTAGGAACTGGTGTACAATGGCTGTGTTCTCGAGGTATTCCTCGAAGGTGAACAATTTTGAAGATACAAGAGCTCTCCTATAAGCTAACCATCTATGGCAGGCTCTTTGAAGTTCATGATAAAAAATAAGTTGATGAGGATCCATGATTCTTTCTAGGATAAGCCTCTTGATCTGTTTAAGTTGTGTTGACCTAGATGAGATGACACTAAGTATTCTATTAAGTTCATCCCACAAGAGTTGATTTCTATCTGTTTTAGGCACACTAAGTACAAAATTGACTTCTATGGCTGCCAATTGGTTTTCTACATTTATAGTAACTGCTAATATTTTCTTAGGAGCTACCATCTAAACATGATATTAAACTTAAATGATCTAAAATGCATCTATGTCTTAGTTGTTCTATTTTTTTTTTCAAAAGGTTATGATGCATTCACGTCGGGTTCACCAAAATGTATCACTCCAAATTTTTCACACCCTTACCTTCAGGCTATAGGATCCGTGCCCGGAAGGGGGATGTGAAAAGGATGTCACGATACCTCAGACTAAGAGGACTTGCGAAGGTCCTACCTCTTAAGGGAGGTGTATATTGGTGATTTTTCGATGGATGGTGGGTTCACCAAGAAACATTCAATGGCAGTTTCCATGCCTAGGTTGGGAATGTGTTTTATGTGTTCATTTTTAACCTTAAGCATTCATATCCTAGATTTGGCCAAGATGCGTCTAAGCTATTCTATATGCAGATGCAAATTCAATGAGTACAAAAAATAGATTTAAAGATAGAAAATAGAGAAATTACAGAATATAAATGAGGAATACCTAATCCGGATGTCTGATGATGATTTTGATTCTTGAAGTACTCAGGATCGCCTCTGATTTTATAGGATCATCTGAGATCGGACAAGATCATCTGATATCTGACGAATTCGTTAGACAAATTCGTCAGAGACTTGCAAACAAAGAAATAGGTGCAAAATACAGAAGATACAACAATTATAACAGAAGGAAATAGTATAAAATGATAGTAGCACTATCAAACTAAAACTTAACAACAAAAACAAGAATGAATTATGCTAATTAGATAATAATTATGATTTAATCATGCATTTGATCTAGATGGGTGAACTCCAAAATGCAGAATAGTATAAAATACTGAATAAACTAAGCTAAGTGCAGAATAAGACACCAAAAAAAGGGTAGAGAAATGCAAACTTTAGGCATTGATTGCCTCAATGTTGACTACTGTTTAAATCGTCTCGCATTGATAAGAAATCGTCTCTGATTCGACAAGTTCACCTTCGATCTGAACAGGTTCGTCGACGATGATGTAAGCTTGATTCGGCTAAAAAATAGTAATGTACCTGCAACAAAATTGATATAGAACTAATGCAAATGAAAAATTCGGATGTTTTAACATGTATGTAGTTGGGTTACAGGGAATTTCAGCCAGGGGGGTTCTAAGGGAAGGGCTTAGGATTAAATAGGCTTAGGAGGGAGGTTAGGAGGTTGGATATCATCCCTATTTGGGAGATATCCAATGGGGGAGGGTCTCTAACAGTGCAGACATGTTTCTGCCTAGATTAGAGACCCGTTGGAACAGAAGCTAATTGTGCAAAATTAGTTTTGAGACAAGATCGTCTGGACGTCCTAGCCCAGACGAAATCGTCAGATCTGGGGCGATATTGTTTGATCAACGACGATATCGTAAAACGATCAAAACAACCTCTAAAAATGGCTTAGAAAAGGGGGAAATGGATTACCCGGTGGTTAACATGTGGTTTGGGAGGTTAAAATTTGAATTTAAATTATTTACTAGGATGAATGTAATTATTATAATTTCACTGCGCCAATTTTAGGGTGCTACAACAGTGTAACTTTTCTCTTGTAAATATCATATTCCTCCACTTGCATAATTTACATTTACATCCATTGCACATATTCATATGATTTATAGTTAGAATTTTAATTCATGTTTGTACATTCTCCCTCAAAATGTGCCTTAACAGGAATAATACATGCATTTTTTAGCATCACCACCTAGATGTTCATCCCCTATTTTCAATATCAGGGTATGCATTGGTGTCGTGTTTAATTTTGACTACTTTATAGTTTAGGAAATCAAGTGTCACCATAGCCTGCCTACCAGTAGAATAGTCTTACAGGTGACAACACGTATCTCACATTAGCATCTCGCTTTTATAGAGATCACTATTGTGGACAGATGAGTTAGATAGTTTGGTATCGTCTACAACGGGTTAATCTCCCTCAAAATGGATAACTGAACCTTACACATTCACACACATAGGTCCAAGATAGACTTTGAACTAGCCCAATTATATTATAAGTTGCCACAAAACTTGTATAGCTAAGTATTTGAGTTTTAATTATCATAACTATGTTAGTCAAAACCATTACACATGCCTTACATTATCCACCATCCTTGAAATATTGGAATGGATCACATACATACAGGTATATGCCATGTTACAAGTGCTTCCTTAGCACATTTTAGTAAGTCCATACATGTATTCATGCATCTATGTCATATACACCTAGTTTACATTACGAACATGCATTCATCCTATATGCATTTAAATATCAAATTGTATTCTTACATTTTATTTCACATAAATATCAACATAAAATTACATCATTGCATTCACCCTACATACATATACAACAACATCACATTCGATATCACATCACACTACATTTGAAACATAATCATGCATAATATTCTACAATTCATCCATATGAAAGAACAATAATAGATTTAAACCATTCACACATTGTATATATTAATCATGCATACCAATGAACTATATTGTTCTATATATGCAAATATAAACTCAATACATTGCAAATAATCAAAATCACAAATCATATATAATAGCCAAAGTCATGGTATATATATATGTCATCATCCAAAAATACTCAAAGGCTACAACCTGGGACCATGCCCATCACATATAATAGCCAAAATTCTCACATGCTACAACCAAATATATAACTCCTAAATATCATCATGAGTCTCCCCATGCACCTCATGGATCGCATACCTCTCTACCACCTGGTTTGACTCTACAATGACCTCTAGAACTAGATCTACCATAGGCCGCTCCATAGCAAGAAGATCCTGTACCTCAACTCTAGCACCATTATCTACTATCAAAGCAACACTGCACTAACTCTGATGAGAGGGTGCCTCCACTCATGACTGTGTTCCAGACTATGACACCACTTGTGTATAGTCAAGGAGAGGAATCCCGTGCACCAATAGGGAAGTCTTGCACAATAACTTCTTGGTAGTCTTCATGCTCAGCTGACTAGTTAGGCTCATAATCGTTTGAGCATACCTCATCACTATGACCCTTAGTTGCTTTGTATCAATCCCTTACATTACCATATCAGCCATCAGCCGCTCTACCTAAGCCTCCAACTAATAGACTCTATCCCATAACACCCATGGCTCATCCACTACATCCCCCTAATGGGGATATCAACAAGAATTTGCTATGCTACATCCATGAATACACCAATATCAATGGTGTCATCCACATCACCCATAATAGTACCAACACCTCCCTATGCCTCAAACCCAAAATCCTATCCCATACCAGTATCTACATCCACCTGCACCTCCTCCAACTCAACATCCCCGAGCACCTACTCCACCCTCACATATTGGGTGCTCACTCCATCGCCCAAGCGACATCATGAGCATCATAAAGAAACCACCCCTGCATCGACAACCACATACTTGACCCAAGCTATCCTACCCATCCTCCCAATCGATGGAGGTACCCCAACATTAGGCACCATCTACTAATCAATAACTTCCTTTCTAGGCACCCAAATCTACCAAGCCCACCATGCATCCAATGCTAAAGTCATCCCAGCATCCCCTACAGCTAGGATATCCATAGGAGGATCCATCTCTCCAACCCATGGTGGTATCATAGGCCACTCTCCTCTATATCTCGATCACCTGAAGTAAGTTACAAGAGTCCCAGGGACATCTTGCTATAAACCAAACTACCTCCTCACTCAGTCATATTGAAAGTACTTAGTATACTAAGCATACCTTCGTACCAACCATCTACTCTATTTGATGGCTCATAACTACTCATTCTCATCATAACTCAATCCACCCAACCAAATTCTCCACCTAATATCATAAGGATTAGCATCCTCAAACTTACCCCTCAAAAATAGTGGGTCACCCTCATGCAACCTCTTAATACCCTACTCAGTTGTTGTGCTTCACCTTAAAGCATAGGGCAAATACTCCCTGTCCTCCATATGCATAGTGTGAGGCAATAGAGATGACCTCTCAATAACTATGTGCTCCCATTCCCATACCTATAGTAAGAGAATCACACTCAACCCCATCCTCATATCACAGACAACATCATGTAACTCTTGATATACTCAGGTTAACAGAGTAGGTGCCCAATCAAAAACAAACCTATGCTCCACAATATCACTAGCCAAGTATAACATATTCCAAGTAAAAAAACCCAAAACTATCAGGTGTCTCATATGTGGAGATCATCATCATGGCTACACACTGTTGATCAAATATCTTCTTCTACAAATAAAACCACTCATAGTCCATCTTTGAGATATCTATCGATCTTCACTCTGCCCCAAATAATTTCTCCAACATCTCATCCTTACTCTCATCAACAACCTCCCTCACAGGTACTCCCTCAATTGATAGCTTATAGATGCAGTACACATATTCCAATGTAATAGTAATCTCCCTAGTGGGAAAATGAAAGGTATTCCTATCAGCATCCCATTGTTCACACAATGTAGATATATATGACCTATTGGTGTGTATACTGGTGCACTCCCATACACCTTAGAACCATATATCATCTAACCACTTAAGCTCCTCTTCCTGGTTCATCACCTTGTCAAATACATCCTTCATATTTTGCACTTGATGGTAGGGCTCAAGCATATTCACCTGTCCAAAACACAAAAAACCACACATCAATAACTCACATAACAATACAATCAAATGAAATCGCATAAATCAAAATTTGCAAATTAAATATATTTAATTTAACACGCACTTCGATGTTAGACAATGCACAAAACATAGGACAACAAACATCAACATAACAGTCACACATTTGGACACCCATTTTGACATTTCATGGCAAAAGTTCAAAATGACATGACAAATAGCATCATTTGGACTCCCAACAACCCAATTCAGATTTACAACTACCTATTAATTGACACGTAAATCAAATATAAGCAAAATAATAACATTTACAAAAACAAATATCATTTTTGGATACCCATTTGCCCATTTATCAGTAAATGTGTCGACAACATTCAAAAACAACATACCAATCTACATAGATCTAAAAATCAAATTTATCATACATACACCAAAATCGAACACACATCAATAGACATAATTCAAAAATAATAGTCATATTTTTGGATACCCATTTATCCACTCAGCGATGAAATTTCAAATAAACGTTGAGTATAGTCTAAATCGGGCTCTCTATAGCTAATTTTCAATTTAACACTAATATGCACCTTGGCACGCAAATCAAAGGTAAGCCAAACAAAGTCATTCATCAAAAAAAATAACATTTTTGGACACCCATTTCGCCCTTCTACAGTGAAAGTTTTATCGGTTTTCCAAAATTTTATGCCTAACATGTCAAATCGAACAGCCTAGGTTTGATAAATTACTCCTAAAAGTGATAAATTCAAAAATCACATCAAATGATGCCAAAAAAATATAACAGTCACAAAATAGGATACCCATTTCGTTCTTTAGTAGATAAAATCAGTACACCATTACTTCCAAAACTGATGGTCAAATATTACACCTAATCTACCCTTCACTCGGTCAAATCAATGTCAAAACAAGTCTAATTCAAAAACCGATTGCGCTTTTGGATACTCATTTGGATTATTTGTTACTTTGTGTTTAAATTTTAATTAAAAATTGCAAAAAAAATTAAATCAGGATGGAAACCTCCTCCCTCTTCATTCACATTTTCTTGGAAAAATAAATAAAAAATAAAAAAAGGCAAAAGGATATTTACTAGTGGATCCCCACACCTATTTCCAGCTTCTTTGCATCCTTTCATCATCGTCGCCCTCGCAATCATCACCCGTGCTCCTCTCGTGTCATTGAATGCCCTCACAAATTGCTTTCCACCATTATGCACCATCAAAATGAGCCCTCCACATGCAAATTAAGGCTTAAAAATACCTTATCCACCAATTTGTCCCCCGAGGGACAAACCGCAACCCAATTCACCCCCTAGGTGGTGATTTAGGTCAAAATCACCCCTCGGGTGGAAAATTCAACTAAAAAACCTCAAAATGCACCCAAAACCCTAGGAAAGCATGTATTCATCCCCTAAAACCCTAGGAACCTTTCAAACTTGTCTTTTAACTTCATTTTCAATCATAATCATCATGCATTGGTATTTTATCGATCATTGTATCACCATCTCACCACACTTCATTCGCCTCATTGCTTATTCCTTGTTTGAGGGGGTATTCATATCTAAAGTCAGCTTTGCATGAAACCACAACATCAAAAATCCAAAAGCACGTTTAGCACATTTGTCTATGAAATTTTTTGCTAAATATTATCATACAAAATAATCTCAATCACAATCAAACATGGGTTACATCAAGAGAGCTATGAGTGACAATGGAGAATTAAATCTAGCATTCTTGTACGTCAAGTACATAACGGATGATACGTTTGGTATGATCCTGGCACAACATTTAGAGTATTTATATTTGACATTCATGGAACATCATGAATGAAATGTTTGAATAAGCCAAATGTTAACTTAGTTCAAATGGTTTGACACTTGTCACAATATTCTCATCAATCAATCAATAACAAAGATTTAGTTAGGCTTTTGTCCTAATCATACCTTTGGACCATGCTGATCTGGTAGTAAAAGCAAAGCAGTCAAAAGTTGTCATTCTCAAGAAACTAGTATGGCATCGTAAACATCATATAGACTCAGAAAAATCACATCATTGCATTCACAATCATTCATTTTTATTTACCAGCATTGTTTTTATCTCTTTCCTCTTTTCCTTCTTTCCTTCTTCTCTTCTTCCCCCGTGGACATCAAGTTGATGTTGTATGGTCATGCTTCAAGCAGCTACATACCTTCAATTAGATTCCATTATTTTTCTTCTTTTCTCTAGATACCTGATTAATTGGTATGGTTATGCTTTGAGTGGCTACATACCCTTTTATTGGACTCCATTTCCCTTCTATCCCTTTTTCTTCTGCACAAACCCTTCACATTTTTGTATTAAACTGTGTTCTACACAGTATAATACAGAAAGGGGTAAATTTAGACACCCAAAAGTCACACATTGCTACTTATCCATATCCATAGGTGATTCCAGACGTCCCTAGGCTATTGTAGGCTATAATAGTTTGGTGTAGTCATGCGTAGATTGTTGTAGTCATGCGTAGTCATACGTAGATGGTTGTAGTAATGCGTAGTCATGCGTAGATCACCATAGATTCTCATAGCATCGTGTAGGCTCCCATATACTACTTCATTGGATTTTAGGTTCTAAACCCTCATAAGCTTTCAAGATCACATTCAATGCATTGGGATATCATTTGACGGTCTATCCACACATAATTGAGGTCCCCATGGGGTATTAGTTGACCAAAACAATTAATAAGTCAATACCTAAAATATAATTTAATGTTGAATTCACTTAAGTTACCTTTTTAGGGAAAATTTGATTAAAAGAACCCTTAATCTTTATTAGCACTAATTATGTCCTCCCACATGTGTGAGATTAGGTTTCATTGAGATATTTCTTTAATCATGTCCTAAATTGACTTAAGCACCTCCTAGTCAGGATTAGCCCTAATCCATCCTCACACATGTGTGAGGATGAGATATTTCTCATAAGGAATGTTATGTTGCCACATTGCATTTATTAACCTAACCCTAGTTATAATCAAACTTAGGTTTAGTCTATCTAACCCCATCCCTTATACCTTGCCTTTGCCTATAAATAATGGGTCCCAAACCCCTAATTAAGCCTGATTCACAAATTCAACAAAGCATAGTTACTCTACTGAAATGGAAATCCAATATTGAACAGTCAATTTTCGATGCACACATTTGGATTTCAATGATACATAGAGGCACCCCAACTGCCTAGGAATCAAACCACTAGAAGGATTTTGCAGAAGAGGCATCACAACTCAGATTGCCCCTTGCCCCATGAATCCGTCCTCAATTCACCCCCCGGGTGGCGAATTGGGTCTACAGGCCCCAAATCAATTCATATTTGGGTGGTAAGCTCCCTTTTACCATATTATTATTTTCTACATAGTTTATTTCATGTTTTGTTATGATTTTATAGTCACTTCATCTTTATAAACATGGGTTCTGACTAAGGCAAGCCCCCCATCATACTGACCCCATTTTATAGGTTAATCACCGATTATGCAGTAAATATGAAGAGGGAAAGCAACATCAAAAGAACAACCCGGTGGTGGCTAACATACAAAGAAGCCCACCTACACTGAGGGACATCAGAAGAAGGCATCAATCCTATAGTGTATTCATGAAAGGAAAAAGGGTAATTCACCCTATTTGTAACCTATATCAAATTTATCATGAGTAAAGCATATATTTTGAATGACTTGTGTTATTACTTGTTGTTAGATCAAATATCAACTTCTGGTCATTTCATATTCATCAAGGACTTTAAGTAGTTTTATTTTTATCTAGTATTAGTTTTTGCACTGAGATCATGAAGAGAATCATGCACCAAACCAATTAAGGTCTTCATTTTATAATATGGTTGAGGATGCTTTCTATTATCATATTGTGTGGGGGTGTCACATTTCTACTTATGCATATTACAACTATGTGTCACATACCTACAAGGGTTAGTGTATAAGGGATTTGAAGCACCCATTTCACATGTAGATGGCTTTCTAGTTTTCTATCATAATTGCCTCCTGAACATAGAAATTGATACCTCAAAGTTTTAGTAGAACCCAAAATGGTATAAAAGGCCTTAGCATTGGATTTTTTGAATCAGAGGTATTAGCATATAACAAAACACAACTAAGAAAACTCATAATAGAATTAGAAACAAAAATAGAAGCTTGATTGGAAATAAATAAAAATTTGGAATACAAAATTGCAATTGAAGGCCATGACACCTCATGGTTCTCCATGATTCCTAAAGAGATATTTTTCCTATAATTTAGATAAGCATTGAACTGAAAACACTTGGTAATTTCACCTTCAAATCACATATTCATCTTGAATATACTATCAAAATTAATGAGGGATATTCAAGCGAGAGGACTGATAACATTTGTCCTAAGTTTTGCATAGCATGTTTAAATAAAATTTGAAGTCCCCCTTAGAAAGGATGACCTTGATATTGTTAAAATAATTAACTCCTCACTAACACAAATTCCTTGGAGGTTTGAAAAATGATAACACCCTCTGTTTCTAATCAATCACTGATCAATTGGCCTCCCTAAAATAATAGTCAGGGGAGATATGCTCAAATGTGGAGAATAAAAATCTTGGCTTCATCTATTATTGTCTTGGGTCTTCAGGAAGTCAAAATTCTATTAGTCATTCCTAATATTCTGATCATAGAGTATTGTTTGAATTTTAGTGTCTTGATACCTCTATTGAATTCTATGCTGGAACCTTTTTAGGACCCCTAGTCTGTCATAAAGTATCATTGAGTTGCCTACGAAGATCTATGACCATAGGTTTATCTTGGACTTAGATATCTTGGAAAATTATGACATAGGTTTTATCGTGGACTTAGAAATGATGACCATAGGTTTACCTTAGTGTTATAAAAGTGAATTCCAAGAGCTTAAAATTTTCTTGATTACTGGAAAATTTCAAATAGAATAAAAATTTAGATTCTTCATTATAGATGATATACATTTGAAACCATACTCAAACATCCTAGAAGTATGCATTTACCATATAAATTTGAGTATATGTCTTGGATGAACAAATATTTTAAGTTTATGATAAATGTAATTGCACTAAGATTAATATGAACCCATTTCAACTTGAAATTCTTAGTGGCAAATTTTCTAACTTGACTATGGTTGACCTATTTAAGGATCAAATTTACTAGAAATAGCCTAATTATTTATGACCTATACACCCTAAAAATTTATATCTTAATTCATGCAATTATAAGCTCATTCTATGGTTGCCATTTTAAATACCTTATTACCACTTCAACATAATATGAAATTCAAGGAGAAAATTGGAATTTTAGGTTTTCGTCTCTTCCTCTCTTCTATACTTCAATTCACATCTAAAATCCTATATCTCTGTGTTGATATTTTTCTTGATGTCAATACCTTCTCTTTATATTATCAGTTTTTTACCTCTTAGTTTTTATTTGGAATTTATTGATACGATGAGAGATTGGAAGTATTAATACAAGATATTGTACTTAATTGGGATGGAATTTCCACAATACCGTAGGGCATAAAGTTGGTAGGACCCCCATGTTATCTAACATAGTGATGTCTTTTCTTTTGCTTTTTTTAGAACTAGTGAATTAAGACCATATATCTTTACAATATATTTTCCAGATAGTGGAATCTTATCAATTTGAGTGCTTTATTTTTAGTCCTTAAGATTTCCACTCACTACTTAAGAGTCTACATATTCCTATTGTGAATTCAAAATGGGGCATCATTTATTTGCTATTGAACCTCTTGATAACATTGGAAAATCTCTGTATTTCATTTATTTTTATTAATATAAGCTTGTGAGAAAGGTGATGCTTGTGTGCAATTTTTTGTTAATCATTTTAGTCCATGTGTTGAGTATTTAGGAAAAAAACCTCCCACAAGGTTTCTTCATGTTCATCTCTAAAGAAACTCTACTAACACTCTATCATTTTTCTTTGAAGGACAAGATTTTGCAAGCTTGCATTTACTAACTTCAAATCTATCATAGATTTTGTTTGAATTTTTTGTGTTAGTAGGCCTATCCACACTCCATCACTCCATTTTTGGTATTAGATTCCTATTTAAATTTTTGGTTCAATTTGATGCTTATATATATAAGCATCATGCCTAAATAACTTTTGATTTAATATTTTCATCTAATTAAACCCTCATATTGAAAGGACTTTAATTTAATATTGACCTTTAATCAAAGCCTCATGCTTAAAGGATTTTTGATATAGCCTTATTTGTTAGCCTTAGGATCTTTTTTTTTTTTGCTTTTCTCATTATCCTTAGGGTATTTTGATTTATTTTTTACCATTAACCTTAAGGCATTTTTATTTGAGATTTATACTCAAGCAAATGCTCATTTATCTAGCATTTAAACAAATGATTAAAGGACTTTTGATTACATTTATTTGAGACTTACCTTTACGTATATGCATGTATGCCTAGCATTTAGAAAATTTGTTAAATGAATTTTGCTAAAGCCTCATATGTTAGCCTTAGGAAATTTTGATTTTAGATTTACCTTTAAGTAGATGCATGTTTGTTTGGCATTTAGACAAATGATTAAAGAAATTTTAATCTAGCCTTGTTTGTTAGCCTTAGAATGTTCTAATTTAATTTTCCCATTAAACTTAGGCCATTTTGATTTGTATTTACTAATTAGACTTAGGAAATATTGATTTGAGATTTACCTATAAGGAAATACCTATTTGCCTAGCATTTAGACAAATTATTAAAGGATTTTATTAGATTGATTTAAGAATTACCTTTAAGTAGATTCCTATTTGTCTAGCCTTTGGAAAAATTCTTAAAGAAATTTTTATTTAGCCTCATTCATTATCCTTATGACATTATAATTTTAGATTTACCTTTAATTAAATGCTTTATTTTCTAGTTTTTAGATAAAATCTTAAAGGACTTTTGATTTAGCCTCATCTATTAGTCTTAGGATATTTTGATTTGATTTTTCCATTAGCCTTAGGGAATTTTTATTTGGATTTTACCATTATCCTTATGTAATTTTGATTTGAGATGTACCTTTAAGCAAATGAATATATGCTTACCCTTTAGATAAATGCTTAAACAAATTTTTACTAGATTGTTTTTAGACTTACCTTTAAGCAAATGCCTATTTGCTTGGCATTTATACAAATGCTTAAATTTATCTTCATTAGATTAATTTTTATTGTAGAGAAGTGTCATAGAGAACTTATGATTTTTTGGTGTTGTAGCAAATGATGCCCCTAGTTGAGTTTGTTGTCGAAGAGTTTCCCACATGATAAATGTTATATGAAAAGCAACAAATGATGAGATTGATAGGGCTATCAAAACCCACAAAGTATAATACTATTCATCATGTAGCCATTGATGAGATATCAGAATTTTATTTTATTATACCATCAAAACCTATTATCCTTATAGTAATCATCATGCAACAAGGGAATTCTACTTCAAAATACTTGATAGATATGATTTGAGACACATCAAATCGAGCTAGATGATGGTATACGATATCATTAAATGAATTGTGGTATAAGATATCACAAATGAGTTTCATTAAATGAATGATGGTATACGATATCACAAATGAGTATCATTAAATGAATGGTGCTATAAGATATCATAAATTATGACATACCAACAAGAATGTTGCTTAAGATTCTTGCACTCATTGTAGTTTAAATTTTCATGAAACATACCATACCAAAGGAAGAAAAGATACCCTTATACCAAGGAATAATAGAAGGATATATTTCCATAGAAAAGACTCTTAGAAAAGGATGGATAGACTCTAAGGTTGACGGATCCCTAATTTTTTTTAAATATGATCATGGCTTCTTTGTCACCCAACTATAAGGGGATAAGGGATGTAGCCACTACCATAGTATTGGCATGCAAATTACTAGACCTAGGGATGACTTAAATGGTGATTTTTTGAAATTATACATGATATTAACAATGTGTATTGTATAATTAATATTTTTATTTGATAAACACCATTGACCTGGTTGAGTTCAACTAAGGTATATCAAAAAATTTAACATACAAGGCTAAGGCTACGTGAAGCCCTAAGATAAGAGTTTCATACTCAACAATGTTGTTGTTATAGTAAAACATGTGCTTAAATTACAATGAATAAGCCATACTAAGGGATTCACACTCAATTATAGTCAATACTTTGACTAGCTTAAGTACTTTAGGATTTTTAGTAGTTTTAATATCAATATCCATATTTTTCTCAATCAAACTACAAGACTCATCTTACAATTGATGGGGAGCAAGCAACACTCCTAGGCTCTCAAAATATTTAGGATCTAAAGATGGTTGAGTATGATCGATTGGCTATGAGATAGAAACATTCACAATTTGGAGAAAAGATTCACCTAAATATGGGTTATTTTGGCTTAGATAGTCAGAGGGACCATATTGAGGAGAATTTATTAGGATGCCCTTTATCTCACAGTTATATT
This sequence comes from Wollemia nobilis, assembly GCA_028583015.1. Classification (NCBI taxonomy): domain Eukaryota; kingdom Viridiplantae; phylum Streptophyta; class Pinopsida; order Araucariales; family Araucariaceae; genus Wollemia; species Wollemia nobilis. Next base: position 10,039,147 of record JAQPPZ010002832.1, on the reverse strand, counting down.
CATTAGAAATTAGGTTAGAATAGGCTAAGTTTAGAATATTTACATGAGCAAATAATTTAAATTGAAAGTATGAGGAGTGATGGCCCATTGCCATCCTCCTTATCCCAATCCTATCCATTTAAAGAAACAATGTCATCATGGAACCTTCTATTAGGAAGGAAATCTTCATATTAGCTATTAGACAAAGAGGAAGGGGGAATATGATGACTGAAGAACATAAACTTATACTGAGAAGGGGGTGAACAGTATAAGATAAAAAAATTCTCTTTTCTTTCCAAAGCAACAACTTCAAATATTAATGCAATAATGAAACAATGCACAAATCACCACACACATAAGAGACAAATATTTTTATGTGGAAACACCCTTTTGGGAGAAAACCATGGTAAAAGATTGCTTATATATTCTTCAACAAGTTTTATGGGCACCAACCCACATGAGACACCAATCCCCTAGTACAAGTTTGTGGGCAACAACCCATAGGAGACACTAATACCATCAGCAATTTTATTGGAACCAACCCATAGGAGACACCAATACCATCAACAAGTTCATGGGCACCAACCCACAAGAGACACCAATCCCCTCAAAAAGTTTTACTCCAAAAATTATTACAAATACTGCTCAAATCTGCTCTCAGATCTTACTTTCACTTCTTTATATTTCCATGGTATGAAGCACTTCTCAAGCTCTTCAAATTTTGAATTTCAACCTTCTATGCTTTCCAGGCCCTTGCCAAAAGATGCATGAAAAATATCCAATATTTTTTGATATTAATTAATCTATAAAACTTTAGATTAATTAAATCAAACCCTTTAAAATAAATATCAATGCTCCTTATTCCTCCTCACTTTATAAAGCCAAATATTTACCTCAAATAATTAAAATCATCTTATCTCTCCAAAACAATGTAAATATATTTACTTTTAATAAACACTTAATTTACTTTCATACTTATCTTTTGGATTTTTGTCATTGGCTTATCCTGCACTGCGGTTCTCTATTATCTTATACAATGATCAATGATGGCTTGAGAAAAAACAAACTATCCCATACTAATTTGTTGCTTCGATGAGCATTTCAAATATTGGTGAGGTCCAACATATTTTAAAATTCTTGATTCTGCATCTCCAATATTGTTTGCACTACTTCTGTTTGGATATTGGACAACATAAATTCACAAGCCCAATCAAAGATCTCACGAGATCTATTTGCTCATAGTGATGCTGGATTCTTCAATGCTCGATATTAATTTGAAACTCCTCTAGATTTCAAATATTTTGTAGCTACAACCAACCACTTGTGCCACACCATATATTGAAGATTTTTTAAAATAAAATCTCACACTTCTTATGACCGAATCACTATTAATCCCTTTGCTCATTCACTCTTTATATGAAACTCATAGTTTTATTGTGACGAAACTTTTGCCACTAAAAATCAATTGCACCTAGCGTGATAGCACTTCTATTGCTACCAAAACTCAATTTCTCCCAACATGATAGCACTTATTTTTGTATCCAGCGTTGCTTGTGTGAATCAAAACCAATCACTCAATGTTCTCCAAAATGAACTCTGCCTGGTCTTGTCCTCCACATATTATATTGTGATGGTGATCTCCTTTGGCTCATGCATCTATGTCTCTTTGGCTCCTCAAAATACAATGATCACCATTATCGAGTCTCCTCAAAACATAATGATCACCATTACTGAGTCTCCTCAATTATCGTTTGCTCCTTATTTCTTGGTTCCTAAAAGGTCAACACTATCACTTTCTACATGCATAGGTTCATCATACTTCATTGCATCATTTTAGAGATGCTCAAAACCTCCACATGAAATGTTTTACCTATTCACCTTGCACAAGTTCGTATCTAGTGCTCTAATCTGTCTACATGGTCTTAAAACTCCTATCTACCATGCATCACAAATCACGAAGACCTTTCATCCACTACGTTCAATATTATCCATTTTTCCACTGCTCTTTGATTCCTCCTCACTGTCATTGCTCAGATATATCAAAGGTATTCACCAAAATCATTTTTCAATTTAAATTTTACCTTTGTATTTATATAAAATATTTCAAGATAATATATGCCCAATAATTCAAATTTTTTCATATTGATATTCAAACCTTTGATATTTTAAATATTTAAATCTTTAATTAAATATTTCAACCTTTGATATTGAAAATATTTAAATCTTTATTTAAATATTTCAACCTTTGATATTGGAAATATTTAAATCTTTAATTAAATATTTCAACCTTTGATATCACCCAAACTCATAAGCATACTTAATTAAATCACCCTTCCAAGTCTGCCTTTAACATAAATGACAACTCAATACTTCTAAAAATCTCCCCCTTTGTCATTGATTTCAAACCTACAAATAAATTATCCTTTACTACAACAGGATGACAAACTACTCCCCCTGACAAGCTGCTCTCCTTTACTAAAATTATGCCCCTTTGACATCAATGGTAAAGGCTCCTCGAGGCTAAAATATAAGACACTTGACAATGCCCCATTTATACCTGATTTTATTGAGACTTCAATGATGATATGGGAGTGAAACTACCCCCAAATATCCTTTAAGATACTCAAAAGGCTCATTTGGAAGTGGCTTGGTAAAGTTATCAGTAATATGTTCCTTTTTAGCAACATATTCCAACTTAACGTAATGATCAATTACTTGTTCTCTCAAAAAATGATACTTGATTGAAATGTTCTTTGTCCTTGAATGCATCACTAGATTATTCAAAATATTTATGGCACTTGTATTATCACAAAGTATGGAGATAGGATGATCATGCTATATTTTGAAATCACTTATTTATTTCATCCATAAAACCTGTGTGCAGCAAAAAAGTACTACAATGTACTATGTATTTGCAGTAGATAAGGATACTGGATTTATTACTTAGCCAAGAGATGAAACAATCTCCAAGAAAAAATGCTCCTCTACTTGTAATTTTCCTATAATCAACACTTCCTGCCAAATCTGCATATGTATATGCAGTGAGAGTGAAATGATCACATTTGGGATACCACAGTCCAAAATCCATAGTTCCTTTCAAATACTTAAATATTTTATTTACTACCTGTACATGTGTTTCCTTTGGTGTAGATTGAAATATTGCCACCAATATGATTGTCTGCATTATATTTGTCCTTGTAGTTGTGACATATAGTAAACTTCCAATCATGGATCTATACAAATTTTTACTAGCCTCAAGAGACTCATCATCTTTACTTAACTTACATCCTGTAATGATAGGGGTCCTCACAGAATTGCAATCCTCCATCCTAAAAAATTTCAACATTTCTTTTACATACTTGGTTTGAGAGAGAAATATACCTTTATCTGACTGTGAAATTTGCAAACCAAGAAAGAAGGAAAGCTCACCAAGCATTGACATCTAAAATTTACTTTGTGTATATTTTATAAATTTTTGACACATCTTGTCATTACTGCCTCTAAAAATTATGTCGTCCACATAAACTACTATAATTAACAAGTCATTTTCTTCATTCTTGATGTACAGGTTGCTATCAACTATATATTTTTTGAAATCCTGTTCTTGGAGATATTTATCAAACCTTGAGTACCAAGCCCTAGGGGTTTGCTTTAGTCCATAGAGAGCCTTTTTCAATTTGCATACATATTATAGCTTGTTTGTCAAGCTAAAACCATATGGTTTCTCAATGTAGACCTCTTCCTCCAAGTAACCATTAAGAAATGTTGATTTTACATATATTTGGTACACTTTGAAGGTTTTTAAACTTGAAAAGGCCAAGAACATTCTTATGGCCTCAGGATGAGAAACATGATCAAATGTCTCTTCAAAATTAATTCCCTCAACTTTTTCATAGCCTTTGCATACAAGTATTTCTTTGTTTCTGACAACCATACTATCTTCATTCAACTTATTTCTGTAGACCCATTCAGTGCCAATTATATTCTTATCTTTTTGATGTGGGAAAAGTTCCCAAGTCTCACTTTTCTCTATTTGATCTAAATCCTCTTCCATTTATTTAATCCAATATTTATCTTCACTTGCTTAATTTAAATTCTTTGGCTCAATTTTATATAGTAAAGAGAAGTTGGCATGTTCATTTGTACCTATTATTTTATTCCTTGTTTGTCTTTCATCTAGATTCCTAATAATAAGATCTTTCAGATGGTCCTTTTTGCACATATCTGGATGGTATTTTAGATGGTATATTGGGGTGTGTTCTTGAGGGTGTCCTTTGATTATCATATTCTTTAGTTTCTTAATATTTCCAACTTTTCCTTATTGATACACAATCTATTGAGCTAGTTCTCTTAGATCTATTTCTTCATCAACTCTTACATTTGCAATTTCCATAATTTTGTGTGATTTTTTATTGTAGCATCTATAGGCTTTTCTATTTGAAGAGTATCCAAGGAAGATACCCTCATCACACTTGGAGTAAAACTTACCCAAATATTTTTCTTCTCGTCTAATGTAGCATTTGCTTCCAAATATTTTGAAGTACTTCACAGTAGCTAGTCTTCCCTTCCAAATATCATACAAATTTTTATGGTGATTTACTCTTACTTGAGATCTATTGATGATATAAATAGTTGTATGAATCACCTCTCTCCAAAAATCGTCAAAAATATTGGACTCATTTAGCATGGACCTGGACATACCTTGAACAATTATATTATTCATTTCAACTACTCTATTATGTTGTGGAGTTTGTACTACTGAGTATTATCTCTTGATTCCATTTTATTCATAAAATTCTACAAATTCATCTAAAGTGAATTCACCTCCTCTGTATGATGTTAGACACTTGATATTTTTACTTGTTTCATTTTCTACAAGTTCCTTGAATGCCTTGAACCTTTCAAAAGCTTCTAATTTTTCTCTCAAGAATGTTACCCAAGTCATTCTAGAATAATCATCAATAAACAACATGAAATAATTCTCACCTTGTAAAATATTTGTCCTTGAAGGGTGACATAGATCGGTATGAATTAGCTCTAGAGGCTTGGATGAAGAGAAATCCTTTGATTTGAAGCTTGATCTTGTTTTCTTACCATGCTAGAACTGTGTGTAAATTATGCTTGGGGGTTTTGCTATCTTGGGTAAATATCTAACTGCCTATTTGTTTCTTATTTTTACTATGTTGTCAAATTTTAGGTGGCCCATTCTCCTATGCCATAACCAACTCTCACCTTCTTGTGATAAAAAGCATTTTTCTCCATTTATTTTTCTCAACATGTAGAGGTTATTTGCAGTTCTACTGGAATCTGCAATAAGCTTTCCTGTCTTGGATTTTTTGATCTTACATCCATTTGGATGAAATGTGAGTATGTGCTCTTGATCACATAGTTGAATTATACTTAGTATATTGTGCTTAAACCCTTCAACATATAACACATTCTCTTTCCTTGATCTTCCATTATCTAGGCTCAAGGTTCCCTTTCCAATAATTTTGGTAGAAGCATTATCACCAAATTTCACTGTGCCTCCATTTATTTCCTTTAGAGAGATAAATTTGATTTTATCACCTATCATATGGCTCGAACAACCACTATCAATGTACAACTTATTTCCTTCATTTTACACATGAAGAGCCATTTTTACCAACATAGACTTCTCCTTTTCTTGTTCCTTTTTATTTTTCCAAACTTTTGAGGATATATCCTTTTGAAAAGTTTGACCTTCCTCCTTCTTACTTGATTTTGGAAGTTTAGGGAACACTGTTCTATACCATTTAGCTTTATGCCAAAAATTATCACATTTGTAATAAATAATATTGTAATCCATGAGAGATGCAAATGAATTTAAATTTCTCTTGATGAAGCCTACATAATTTTTAGCACAAACCATGCAATGTACAAATTTATGACCAATTTTTTTACATGAAAAACAATAACCATGGAAGAAATATTGAAACCTATTTGATTCCCTTAGAGGATATGGTCACATAATTCTCATCATTATTTATGGGATTGAATTTAGTCTATGATGATTCTTTGTTTTCTTCCTCCTTGATGCTTTCACTTTTCAATACATCAACATAGGACTTAGTCTCATATTTAATTATTTTATTTGATGCCTTTGTTCCTTTTGATCTTGAATTCCCCTTCTATTTCTTTTGACCTTCTTCAAAACCAAGTCCAGTATTTATAACCAAAGATCTTTGTGCTTTGATAATATCATCCAATATTTCAGTGCTTTTCTCAAACCTAATATTTTATTGTACCTTATTATTTTATTTTTTCACTTCTTTCCTTAGAGAAACAACCTCATATTCTAGTATTTCACATTCAAAACCTATTTCCTTTAATTTCTTAGTCATAACTTCTTCAATCCACTTTGCCTCTTCAAATTTCACTTTTAAGTCAGTGAGATATTTTAAAAGCTTTACCTATGTCTTCTCATCCTCTTGTACTTGAGTCTTCAATCTTGAATTATTCTTTCTCACCCTCTTCAATTCTTCAAGAGCAACAACAAGTTCCTCTTCTATGTCAACTATGGCTTCCTCTTCATTTTCTAGATTTCTCTCTTTGATTTCAACAATAGGAGCATATTCTTTCACTTCCATGGCCATGTATGTTCTTTTAAGATATTCCTTCAAGCAGTTAGGCTTTCTCAAAGGAACTTGCTTTGATACTAATTGAAGAACATAAAATTATACTAAGAGGGGGGGTGAATAGTATAAGATAGAAAATTTCTCTTTTCTTTCCAAAGAAACAACTTCAAATATTAATACATTAATTAAACAATGCACAAATTACCACACACATAAGAGATAAATATTTTTATGTCGAAACACACTTTTGGGAGAAAACCATGAAAAAATATTGGTTATATATTCTTCAATAATTTTTGTGGGTACCAACCCATAGGAGGCACCAATCCCATTGTATATGTTCGTGGGCACCAACCCATAGGAGACACCAATCCCCTTAGCAAGTTCATGGACACCAACCCACAGGAGAAACCAATGCCCTCAATAAGTTCATGGGCACCAATCCATAGGAGAAACCAATCCCCTAAACAATTTCTACTCCAAAACTTATTACACTACTCAAATATGCTCTCAAATCTTGCTTTCACTTATTTATATTTCCATGGTATGAAGCACTTCTCAAGCTCTTCAAATTTTGAATTTCAACCTTCTATGCTTGCCAGGCCCTTGCCAAAATATGCATGAAAAATATCCAAGCTTTGTTGATATTAATTAATCTATAAAAATTTAGATTAATTAAATCAAACCCTTTAAAATAAATATCAATGCTCCTTATTCCTCCTCACTTTATAAAACCAAATATTTACCTCAAATAATTAAAATCATATTATCTCTCCAAAATAATGTAAAGATATTTACTTTTAATAAACACTTAATTTAATTTCATACTTATCTTTTGGCTTATTGTCACTGGATTATCCTGCGTTACAGTCCTCTATTATCATCTACAATGATTGATGATGTCTCGAGTAAAACAAATTTTATCTTGTCCTAATTTGTTGCTTCAATGAGCATGTCAACTGCTAGTGAGGTCCAACATATTTTAAAACCCATGATTCCGCCTCTCCAATATTATTTATGCTACTTCTATTTGGATATTGGACAACATAAATTCACAAGACCAATAAAATATCTCACAAGATCTATTTTCTCATAGTGATGATGGATTCTTCAATGCTCGATATTAATTTGAAACTCCTCCAGATTTCAAAGCTTTTGTAGCTACAACCAATGAATTGTGCCATGCCATATATCAAATATATTTTAAAATCAAATCTCACATTTCTTATGCCCAACTCACTATTAATCCCTTTGCTCATTCACTCTTTAGATAAAACTCATAGTTTGACTATGAAAACACTTCTGATATCATCGAAACTCAACTATGCCCAGTATGATAGTACTTTTTCTACTGTTGAAACTCAATTGTTCCTAGCATGATAACACTTATTTTTGTATCTAGCACTGCTTGTGTGAATAAAAACCAATCATTCAATGTTCTCCTAAATGAACTCTACTTGGTATTTTCCTCCACATATTATATTGCAATAGTGATCTCCTTTGAATCATGCATCTACATCTCTTTGGATCCTCAAAACACAATACTCACCATTATCGAGTCTCCTCCATTATCATTCGCTCCTTCTTGCTTAGCATCCAAAATTTCAAAACTCTCACTTTCTACATGCGTAGGTTCATCATACTTCACTGCATCATTTCAGAGATGTTTGTAACCTTCACATAAAATATTCTACCTATTCACCTTGCACAAGTTCATATCTAGTGCTCTACTCCATCTCCACGGTCATAAAAATCCTATCTGTCGTACCTCACAAATATCGAAGACCTTTCATCCAATGTGTTCGATCTTCTCCATTTCATCACCACTCTTTGATGCCTCCTCGCTATCGTTGCTTGAATATATCGAAGGTATTCTCCAAAATCATTTTTTCAATTTAACTTTTGCCTTTGTATTTATATCAAATATTTCAAGATAATATATGCCCAAGAAGTCGACTCTTTTCATATTGATATTCAAACCTTTGATATTTGAAATATTTAAATCTTCAAACTTTGATATTTAAATATTTAATTAAATATTTCAACCTTTGATATTGGAAATATTTAAATATTTATTTAAATATTTCAACCTTTGATATTGGAAATATTTAAATATTTAATTAAATATTTCAACCTTTGATATCACCCAAACTCATAAGCATACTTAATTAAATCACCCTTCCAAGTCTACCTTTGACATCAATGATAACTCAATACTTCTAAAAATGACTATGTCTAGGGACATAACCTATCCCACAACATCCTAGTCAAACTTCATTTTGTAAGATCTTTTTGATGCCTTGCTCATGTAGGCCTAGTCCTTTACCATAATATCTTATATTAAAAAGCATATGTTTTGGGATGGGATACAATTTTTACAAGAAGCATAAAGGGCACTATAATTCAATTGAAAGAGGGTTACTACCATGAATTTGGTCATCATTAGTAGTACCAATACAAATAAAGGAGCAAATTTCAATTTACATCACTTTACCCTTCGTACTAGAAGTCAAACCTAAGGTTAGAGGTGCTTGAGGAAGCTTGGCTAGGTCTAGAAAATATTGATAATTATATTTATTATTAATGTTAATATCTATTATATTATAGGTTTGTACTTTATATTTATTATTAGGTTGATTACATAATGTGAGAGACCTTAATGCATCAATGATTGAAAGAGAAGAAGAAGAAGAATAAGTCTTGGAATATGATGAATTGAGAGAAGGGAAATGATGTTCCCTAGGGTTATCAACCTCAATATTATAGCAATAGGAAAAAGGTAGAGGTTCAATTGGAATATAATAATTCTTGATCTAGTATTCATATTTGAGACATTGATGAATATTTAAAGGGTCAAGTTGCATAACTTGGATCCATGACCTTCCATAAATAATATTGTAATTTAGCTCATAATGTATGGCATAGGAGAGAGTATTAAGAATGTGGGATCTAAATTTTAGGGTTAACACTCTAGTTCCACTAGAATCATGATCCCCATTATCAAACACCTTGATAATAAGGCTAGATTTCTCCAAATCCTATTTGGTTAACCCAAAATGACTAATTAATTTTAGGTTATAAGTTTTTAGACAATAGCCATTATCAACTAAAATTTATTTGATGAGAGTCTCATTAATATTGTCACATTATGGACAATGGTAGCTCTCCAACCATAGAGGATGAAGGTAAAATACATTTATAGAATGATATATTTGTATGATTAACCCTAATGGATCCCACCATAAAAGTGAGGTTTTTTAGGCTAAGATCTTGAGGAATAACTTGTTCACTCAAAAGTTTGAGTAAGATGCCTATATAAGTTATATAGGTTCTTATAATCTTAAGAAGATATATTTTAACTAAAATACTTTCAAGCTAACAACAAAAAATAAAAGTACCCTTAGGCTTAGATTGAATCATCAATATAGGTTCTTTAGGGAAATAATTTATTTTTTCATAAAGAACCAAAGGAGGTCATGAAATTTGTTTAAATTAAGTAATTTTGTGTTGCCACCTTGTTACAATAAAAATTGAAGAAGATTGATCAAAAGAAAAGATCATTCTCACCATCCTTTGGTTTGGGAGTGAGACATTTTGGTAGTGAATTTTATTTGCTACCTTTTGATTTTGGTTATGATTTGGTAATATATCTTGGAAAATTCTAAGGTATTAATGAGAAGAAGGTTGAGATTCAAACCTATTGAGAATGAATAAGCCATTTTTGATTAGATCTTGGATTAGGTCCCTAATGCTTATGCATTTATCATTTGTATGACTATTGGTATTATGGAAGGTATAATATAAATTGGTGTAAAACTAATGATATTTTTCCTTTCAATATCTAAGGGCATGGTAGGTGGAATCTCCACCATTTTGGATTTCAAGAGTTGGTCTAGTATGGTTGAATGACGTTGGTCCATTTGGGAGTATTTCCTCCTAGGTTTCAATTATTGGGGTTTTCCTAAGACAAGCTTTGAAAGGTTGTCACAATACTCATATTGTTGGTTTGGCATGAGTTTATAATTACATTTACTACAATGTATTTATTTTGTACTACCTATTTTGGTTAGATAAAGACTTATCTTACTCCTCAAGGGTTTTAGATTTGACTTGTGCTTTCTTGAGGAGGGTAGTCTCTACTCTCTTTTCCATGTCAATGGTAGCTTCAAAAGAATATGCATTGGTCATCTCCAAATGCAAGGCTAATTTTTCATTTAGGTTGCCTATGAAGATGTATAGAAGGTATCTTGGTGAAGGGACATATTATATTGTCCCTACCAAGGCTTACCATCTTGTTGAGTAGTTCATAAGACTCATATTTGGATCGCTTATGTTTATATATGTCACTAATTGTGACTATATCTTCAATATATACAAAGAATTGTTTGAAAAATATTTTTGTGAGTTTCTTAAATATCTCAAGGGAATGCCTTAATATTTAGTAGTACCATTCCAAGGCAAGGCCACTAAGAATTTTGGAATTTCTTTAAGTAGCAATGCTTTTTCATAATAAATATCACTATAAGTTATTCTAAATACCTTAATATGGTTGATGGGATATTCCCTCCATTTGTACATTTGAAACTTAAGACTTTCAAAGTTTAGAGAAATAACTATAAAAATATATAATTGTTATTTTTACAAGTCAACATAAAAGTACTTATGACTAGAGGAAGACCCTTTGATTATGATCATTTGTTGTTTTAAAAACACTAGTTGAAAGGTTATGGTTTAATGTTTAGAAGAAACTAAATTTGATTGCACAAGAGGTATGTGTTGAGAGATAAGAGGACATTGATAATTGACATAAGAACAATTTTGATGCACTTAGGGATATGATGTTGAGGTTGTCATTGTATGAATTACTCTCAAGCTATTTTAAGTGAAAGGAATAAAGCATAAATGATGAGATATTGTTGGAGTAGAGTTTTAAGTAAAACCCATGATCAAACTTGTGATATAAATTTTAATAATATTTACATGAATAGTAGGAGTTGGGATGCTTGAGGCTATATCAAGGTTAGGAGTGTAGCTTATACCCGCTTGTTGAGATATAGTTAAAATAACATTACTCTGTAATAGTTATTCAAATAAAGGTAAAGATGAATGATATACTCAAGATGATGGTATATTTTGCATCCTATCATCCAAAAAAGTGGTGATTATAGGAGGATTAGAGTCAATAATATTAGAAGTTGATGCACTAAGGTTTCCATTTAAATATTCAACGGATGGATTTTGTTGATTCAAAGGGTTTGATATAGGTTGTTGGGTATGGTTCAAGAGTGAAATATCCCTAGAAACACCTAGGATATAATGAATCTCCCTAAGGAGTGATTCCAATAATTTCCTATATCATTGCAAGAAGGAAGCCATGTGAGTAGCAGATTTAAAAACCACTCTTCCTTGATCATGATGGACAAGGGTTAGAGAACTCAAGGGGGAGGTACTCCCATCTTCTTATTAGAATTTAAGGTTCTCAAAAATGGGTTGATCCTTGGAATCTCCACAAAAGAGTTAAGATTGATGGCCAATTGATGAGCATCACCATGAGTTAGGTAATGTCTCTTGGTCATGGATTAGAAAGAAAGGAGGCTTCAATTAATTAAGTTTTGAATTTTATAGAGTTGATTATAGAAGAAGGAGATGATATTTTGCAAATTTATATATAATTCCCTTGATATATCAAATTTGATCTATATACCTCAAGGATCTCCCTATGTACCAAATGTTCCTATATAATTATCTCTTCTCTACATACCCATTTGTACATGAGAGAAATCTTATACGTGGATCAACAATGGTATGTCAAAGTGAACACTTGGATACATGGCCAAGATGATACTTGAGAAGTAATTATATACCTCCTTATGATTCCTAGTAGCCCATGGTAATATAATACTTTCTAGGCATAAGTACATATGAGATCCTATATGAGCAGCTAGATCCTCATGCTCACTATATACCCAATATAGCCTAGTAGCTTAAATATAAATTACTTGAAGGATCATAAATACCCTTAGTAGGAATAGAAATTGGTTATGTTATTATTAGCTAGATTTAATGTGATTTAATATAAAAAAGCAAGAATAGGTAGTTGTGATTAATGTTTAGATAAACTTTAGTTGTTTAAGGTTTAGCTTAGACAAGAAAGAATATTCAAAACTATGGTGGTGTTCACATGAAGTTTACCAAAATTTGATAAGATGGTAAATATCATGAAGGTCCTCTTAGGAAATCCATCACGTATCTTCATATTATCACTTTGATACTAGGGTATGTTGTAAGCTAAAGTCTAGTTTTTTGGGTTGATTGAAGAACACCTATGTTTCCTAAGAAATTATGTTTCTTCTAAGATACCCATTTTTCTAAGCCTAACCTTAATAGGCCTAATATGCAGTCTATAAGCAATTTAGATATAATAACTAAGCTAAAAAGATTAGATTATCTCCTATTTAATAAATATAAACTAGTTTCTTATTTCCCTTTGTTTAACTTAATTATAAACATAAATTAGAAACTAATCTAACAATACAACAAACAAATTCTAAAATATAAGTGCTAAAAATATATAGATCACAGATAGAATGACCTATTTTTGCCACAACAGAATAAGCACCATCGATGCTATCATTAGTTATTGGAGATATCATTGAAACATGTAAAATAGACATAAATATATGATAATCAGTGTAGAGGGGTCTGTTTTATCTGGTGGAAGATAGCTAGCTTCGTTGACATAGTGATTAGACCCCTTGTTCATATGAGAATAAAAATATAGATTAAAAATAGTTTAAAATAAATGCTAGGATGGTAGAACTTCCATGGAAAATAGTTTTATCAATGCTATCATTGCCCAGGATTCTGTTCTATGCAAAATAAAGCAATATCACCACTAACCTATAATCTAGCAATGCTACTATTTTTGTGAGTAGAAAAAAAAGATTAAATACAATCTAGATTAATATTATAATGACAATGGTGAAGAGATCTGACTTGGTAGTATAGAGGCCTTGTTGAACAATGAAAAAATATTTATTTACTTAAGATGAACATTAAATGATAAAAATAATAAACTAGCTACATACGAGTGCAAAATGCAAATATTAGTTTTAAATGGAATAAGATAAATATTAAAGATACAAGCATAAGGATGATCCAAAAATCAAGGATAAGAAGAAAGATCATTACCCAAGATAGCACATTATTTTTCTCTTGTTGGAAGCTTATCAAAATCTTGAAAACTTGCTTGTTGATGAAACTCAAATGCTTGAGCTTGAAGTCTTGATGATTTAATGAAAGTGTCATCAGGTCACAATGGTGTCATTGGTGCTATCACTTATACCCTTGTGCTATCACTTATAGGGTAATAAATGTTCCAAATTTAGGCACAAAGAAGACTAATCTATTTTGATTGGTGAAAAGGCTTAGTGACTATTTTGATTGGTGAAAAGGCTTAATGACGAAGATATTGACCAATATTGAAGATTAACCATGTGCTCAAATTTGGGTAGCTATAGGATGCATTATAGTTATTAAAGAAAGGATATTAGCATATAATCCAAATGTGCTTGAGCAAAATCTTCTTGAAAGTCTCAATAATTACATGAACTTCATTGAAATTGAACAAGTAGTTAAATTTCTAGAAAATACCACTAACAAATATGGATAAAAAAAGAGGTTTTCTTGATGAAAATTGAATGAGTGATCTTATAATATCATAAAATTAACCAAGTAAATGATTTTTTAAGAGAAAATGATAATAAAAGAGCCTTAAAGAAAGAAACTATAAAGGAAATTTGATCTTATTTTTCCAATTAAGTAGCTTAAAATGCATAGCAATCATGTCTATTATCCTTAAGACATATCCACTTCTTGAGGAAATTACATGGTAGTGAGATGGATAATTTTAATAGTAAATGGTTGTACATTATGACTTAATGAAATTTATTTGCTAAGAATTAATCATATCATCCTTAAGTACATATTAGGGCTTCTAGGTTTGCAATATATCCAATAACATGAATTAGTTAAAATTCCTTCTTAAATATGAAACTTCCTATTGATTATGAAGAAAGATCCAAGGATTTGGTATCACAAAATAATAAAATTTCCCACCAAATTAAAGATCTACAAAAACTAAGGCCCGTATCATACAAGGAACCTACATGGAATAACTATTTGGGAATAACGTGTCATGCACACTAAATTACTTATAAAGACAAGGATGCTTTGATTTTAACTTTAGTAGTAATAAGAAGCATTGAGAATCTTATCTTTGTGTCACACTCTCCCAAAAATAGCAAAAGAATCCTTGTTGAGTTTATGTTCAAATAAACTTTCAAGTTTTACAAATGTAAGGAATAAACTAGTGGATAATCTACTTGGAAAAATATGAATCATATATAGGGATAAATAATTTGAATTATTTTTATATTTTTGAATACATGAAGCTTATATTTGTGTCACACTCCCAAAAATAAAAAAAGAATCCTTGTTGAGTTTATGTTCAAATAAACTTTCAAGGTTTACAATCTTTCATGTAGGGAATAAACTAGTGGATAATTCACTTGGAAAAAAAGATGAATCATATATAGGGATAAATGATTTGAATTCTATTTATTTTTTTGAATACATAGGGGAAGAGGTAACACCATTGGATACTGATATTATAAACCCTAGCCCATTGGATTAGACAAATTCAACTAGACTCTGAACCTCTAGCACATTAAACTAGAATAGTTAGCTGACAAACACTTGACGACTACCATCTAGCCTATATCCCCTTCTAGGTATGCCATGGTTTGAACCTTAGACCTATCCAAAGAGAGGCCAAAGGTACGCCATGGTTTGAACCTTAGACCTCTCCAAAGAAAGACAAAAGCCCTAACCATTGTGTTGTCGGACTTGAACCCTTTTTATTACACAACATGTAATATAACCGTGTAATGAGTGAAAGTCCCACTTTTCAATTAGATTTTCAAACCAACTTGATAAAACTCAATTAAATAAATCTAATTGGTATAGTGGTAAACAAAAAAATAATAAAAAATTATAATGAAGAGTTAATAAATTAAAACTTTAAATAAGAAACAAATTAAATATATCAATTATCAAACTTTTTAAAATTTTAATAAAAACAAATTCTAAATATATTAAAAAAATCTCCGACATTTATAAAATAAAACATAAATAATAATAAAACTCCATAAAATGACCTCTCTTTGATAGCAAGTGCTCTTAAACAATCGGTTCTAAAATTATTTTTATAAAACATTCTATCAGATGGTATCGGATGGTAATTATACTCCAAATTATTTTTTAAATGAATTTGTACTGTGTCCCCTTTCAAACTCTCATGGAAAAAAATTAATAATGTTCTTTATATTTTTTAATAGGTGTTGAGGAAAAAAATCAATAATGTTATGTATATTTTTAATAGGTGTTGAGATTAGTTTTATGAAACATTCTATCCAGTGGTAATTATACTGTGATTTTTTTTTTCAAATGATTTTGCACTATTTCCTTTAAAAAGTTCATGGAAAGAAAAATAAACAATGTTCATTTTTTTACAGGTGTCTATAGTTCCAACGTTTATTTGAAAATAGCATGTGTAATCTTTTTATATATACAAAAGAATTAATAACTTTTTTATAGGAAAATAATTATTGTGATTATTTGTCTGACTTAAATAATTTTAATGAAAAGATTTGAAAAAATTTAAGATTAAAACTATAAACCTAAAACTAACAAACACTCAATAAAAACCAACAAAATTTACAAATTAATAAACACTTAATAAAAAATTGAACAAGATCTACCATGACTCTTGCATCTTTATCAATAAAGACCAACAAAATCTACAAACTAACGAACACTTAAATAAAAAGTTGAATAAGATCTACTATCTCTGCCATGACTCTTGCATCTTTATCCTATCGGAGTATTAAACTCTCTCGTAGAACCCTTCCATGTTTCTTAAACACACGTAACTATTGTGCATCGGGTGAACTTTCTAATCATTTACTTTGAAGCTTTCTTCTAATGGTTTCTTGTCACACTGAAAACTTTCTAATCATTTACTTTGAAGCTTTCTTCTAATGGTTTCTTGTCACACTGGAAAAAAAAAAAAAAAGTGAAAATGATGTAATCATTTACTTTGAAGCTGTCTTTTAATGGTTTCTCGTCATAATATTAAACAAAAAAAGGTTAAACAAAAAAGGTGAAAATGATGTAATTTCCAACGTTTGATTTATAAATCTTGTTTTAAAATTCAAGCCGTAAACCTTTTTTTTAGAGTTTTGAAACTCCTTAACGAAAAAAATAAAGCCAATTACTTACCAGACAAGTTGAGTCTGACTGAAATCAACGTCCTCCCTTGTAAGCAAAGCATCCAAATAACACGATAGGAAGTGATCTTGCTGTTAACTAGCGTGTAACAGAATTCAAGTTCATAGAAGGATAGTCATCCTATTCATTATTAGAGAATAATGGGATTATAACAAAAACACCATATTGATGATATATATTCAATTTTCCTCCTTTCCCTATCTTAATCAACACCCAGAGGATTATTTATTTATTTATTTATTTTTCACGTTTTATGTGAAAGATGTATACTCCATAACCACAAAATAATTGCATATGGATAGACGTGTACGTAAACAAAGTAGCACGGTGAGATTCATGCGTTATCAAGTTCCGTCCGGCTTGTCGACCTGATATTGATGGCTGTCGTCTCCACTTGGTAGCAGATAATTATGGACTGCCTGAGAGATGTCCAGTGCTCCTTTTTTCCCTGACTTGATCCACTTTTGTTTCCCACCTGTGAAACACGTCAAGTTCGACCGTATAACATTTTCAACTTACAGCCTACTTTAGGTCATTGATCCGTTTCAATATTTCTGGTTTGAAGCATTAGAACCTCTGGAAAAGGCAAATGCTTTATTTCGATCTGATATTCAACCGAATTCGACAAAATTTACTTATGTGATGTAATATCAACGATATTTCAACAACTTAGCCATGATATTCTTGTAGGTTATATCAGTTCACATGGTGCCTAACTTTGTGCTAGTCAATCGTTTTCAAATCTCAGAGCCTTTAAATCTAATCTTTGTTTGTAATTTGTGATAGTCGATCGTTTTCAATTCTTGCCTGTCGCTAAATAGGACGAGGATATTTCCTGTAAAAGTCATCTCAGAGCCTGTAAATCTAATCTTTGCTGTAATAGATATGCTTTGTAAGGACCACTCATCTAGATTCCATGTTTTCACACAGCAGTGGAGACATTCTAGCTTTCTTTCAATCTAACTAATTGTTTATTTTTTCACACCATGTGTTATTCGGTGCTGATGGATGGACATCATTTGATTCTTTTAAAAGATTTGACATATTATATTATTTAATTAGATTTTTTTTTTTTTTAAATGTTTAGCACATACCAAGGTTATAAAGCATTACAAAGGATATATTCAATTTTTTTGGTTCCAAGATTATGTGGACTAAAAAATTCAACATAAATTTGGAGAAAAAAAGAAAAATAGGATTTTAATTACATAGATTTAAATGTTAAGTTATATTAGTTTAATTAGTTACACTCTTTAAAGAGAATTTTTTAATTGATAATGGGTTTTAATAGGAACGTCGAACCTTTACATCTAACAAGGGAAAGGTTCTCGGCTAGAAAAAAACCTTCACCAACCACAACAAAAAAGGTTGGTCCCAACAAGGAACCCACCATAGACACCCAGGATAAACAAAATTGTTGAAAGCCAAGCATTGGCAAAAGAAAAAAAAGGGTCCAAGGCCTACAAAAGGGTTTCAAGGACAGAGATAATCCACAAATTGAAATTGCATACCCAAAGGGCAGAGATCATACCACCTAGTTGGAGACATGAATCTAGTCCAGAAGCCCATCCTCGATAGTGGTTGTGTCCTCAAACTGTCCAACCACCATATGGCTCTTGATTTGGTTTATTAGCTTCCGAGAATAGACAAGCATGGTGGTAGCAAGAGAAACAATATCATCTAGGTTGAATTAGATCTTCTTAGTGCTAGGGGAAGGAACCACACTTGTCTTATAGATTTTGTGAGCAAGGGAGGGTAATTCGAGCTTCATCGGGTCCATCAAGACCACCCC
This sequence comes from Wollemia nobilis, assembly GCA_028583015.1. Classification (NCBI taxonomy): domain Eukaryota; kingdom Viridiplantae; phylum Streptophyta; class Pinopsida; order Araucariales; family Araucariaceae; genus Wollemia; species Wollemia nobilis. Next base: position 10,020,430 of record JAQPPZ010002832.1, on the reverse strand, counting down.
TTTTCCTTTCTCAACAAATTTACCTTTCTTTGTAGAAGCTTTGGATCTGGTTGTACATCGACAAGGAGAAGGTGATGGAGCCAATGACCCTATCATAAGCTTTTGATTAGTGGCACGACTTGACATCGCTCCCAAAGCCTCAAACTCTTAATTCGGAACCTCTTCCACAATATCCATGTTCAGGATAGCTTCTGTAGGGTGAATCTCTAAATTGACCTCCACAAATCTCTAAATTTACATCCACAAGCGCCACATTCCTCTGATCCTCATTATGGATCAACTAGTTGAAAATTAGTAAATGTAGCTCTTGTGTTTCGAATGTGTTGATTTTCATTTTCACACACTTTCAACCAAAATCTCCATCGAGCAGAAGAGGTACTCTAGTATATTAATTGATTTCACATCTCTTAGGATATTTAGAAAAGCCATGTGAAAGCTTCGTAGAGGGGTCGACAGGTCATAAATAATTAGGAATTGCATTATCGGCACTAGCACATGATTCCACAAAGATGGGAGGTCTTCCCTCACAATTCCATTATCTTTCTTGGACAGAAATTTACCCTTATCCCTGAAGTACATTAGTTCTACCATCATAAGAGTGTTTATCATGATGGATAATCTCTCCATCATTGGGAAGCTCAGATATCTCTATAATTAAGTCAATTATCACTGCAAAGGTGAAACCGCACAAAGGTGAAGTCGCACAGTGAAATATTGTCACTGTCCCATGAGTGAACGAATTCTATTGAAAGGTAAGAATCGTTTCTAGCAAATTTCTTTAGGAAGGAAAGCAGGTTGTGGATCCCAAGGATGTCCTCCACCATAGAGTCAACTTGGAGGGACTCAGGTTCCAATAGTGCCATCACGAACATTCTATGGTTACTTGTCTTATTTACAAAAAATCTCTTGCACCTCCCTAGAGATAGATCTTACTCAACATAAAGCATAGAGGCAATTAAATAATGGGCAGAATGAAGCAATGATTTAACATTATGGTGACACATGGAAAGATCATATTGGTAGATTTAGGAATTTTATTAAATCTTGGTTGTTGGTGCCTTAATCTAATAGTGAGATGCATAGTTAAATGTGCCATGACACGATAGGTGATAATGTTGCTTTTGGAAGTGCAATAATGAAGGGTTGAGGCAAAGTTTGGGAAAGGAGTGTAGCAACATCACAGTCAGAATTACTAGAAAATTTGAGTGAAATGAGACACTGAACTAGAACGATGAGCATAGGCCACTGGACCATGGCATTGAAAGGACAAACATACCGATGACCAACATACTTAAGGAACTTGGGAAAATGTAATGGATTGACAAACCCATTATAGATATATTTCCTCCCAATGGTCCTGCATTCCATAAGTGCACAAAATATTAAACATCTCCATCCAATGGTTGGCACGAGGGTCAATGAAAGGATTGGAATTCTAACTTTGGTGTAGTAAGTTAGGATGGGTATCTTGGTTACAATGTAGGATTAGCTTGGAAATGATAGGACATGCACTAGACATGGGATTGGTGATGAGCAATGGGGTTCAAGTCACACACATCAAATGAGACAATAGATTACTACCATTCATTGTGACCATAATATGGAAAAAGTGATTGGTCAACCTACTATGGAGATTGTAAATATTAGGCATAGGATATATTGCCATCGATGATACATGTGTTCATTAGGTATTTGAGGAAGAGACCCTTCCAGATCATTATAATCTCCTGTAAAATCCCGTGATTTGCCATGATGTCAACCACTTTGTTTCCTTCCTGATACATGTGTTGAACCACAACATTGCTAAAACTTTGAAGAAGGGTCTTTGATTCTTCAATGAGCAGGGTAATGTTCCACTGTGGATGTGTAGAATATTTTAGGAAGTTAATAGTGTTGATAGAATCACCCTCCACTATAATAATTTTAAATGTGGATCTCATTTTCCACCACCAAGCCCTGAAACACTCCATTAGCTTTAGCGAAGTAGTTAGACTAACATCCTAAGTTTTCAGCAAATGTAAGGATAATCTTGGCTTCATTATCTCTGATCACTCCTCCATAGCTAGCCCAACTGGAGTTGCCTTTTTCTACCCCTTAAAATTTAGGTTTAATCCAACCTAATGGGGGTGTGGTCCAAGACACCAAGGACCTATCCATAGTGGGTTGAATTTGAATATTGGGGTAATTGTCAAGCAATATATGAATCTTGTCAATGAGAGATTTAAGGAGCAATAAATTAAGTTTTAAGGAGATATTTAGCTTTGAATCTTGTCAAGCAATATATATGGGTAATTGTTCAAATATCATTTATGTTTTAAATATTAATTTTTAAATTGGATTGTCATTCTCTTATTTCATATGTAATTTTAATTTTGATTTATTTATAAGATAATAAAAATTAAATAAGTCTATATATCAGGCATTTTAACTTTTAATATTTTTATTCTCTCAAAATTATGCTTGGGAATGCTTATTTTTATAGAATTTTGAGTTTGTCAAATATTTACACATCTTGAATAACTAATAAAAAAATTAATTTTATTAATTTTGACTTATCTTTAAATTATTTGTAATAAGGTAAAAAATAACATAACTTTATAGGCTAAAGGATTGCATACAAAAGAACTTTTGAATGAACTAACTTTGTGTGAAACTATGTTTGAATAACTTTTTGCTTTTCCATTCTAGATCATGTGCCATAAATTTTTGCCTAATAATATTTTAATGCAAAAATAGGTTTATTCCTACACTTAATCATATTTTCACACAACTTCAATAATTATCTGAGAACCTTCTTATTTTGTGTTTTTATTAACATAAATTTGCAAAACATTGTCACAATAGCATAATTGTACAATAGTATAATTGTACCTTTAAATTGTCTTATCTAATATCATTAAGCATGGATATGCATTTGTAAGGATGGGTTTCACTTCTGAGTTCAAAAGTAAAGGCCCTTGGGTATATCCAATTTAAAGAAAGGGAATATGTATGATTTGGGTTTGTAACCTCACAGGGGAGAATGGTGGAGGGAAACTATGATAGGTTTGGTATAATTTCATCCCACTTCAAAAAATTACTATGTATATAGGACATGAAATCAAGTTGTAAATTATCCGACATATATTGAATTATAACTTTATAATTTGAGTACTTTTTTCTATACATAGGTCAAAATTTTTGGTATATTGTATGATGTAGGAGCATTTAATTGGTCCATAGGATGAGCCACAAATAAATACAATAATAATAATAATAATAATGGTTTTAGACCATGGTTTTGATACATGGTTTTAGACCATGGATTTGGAACATGGTTTTAGACCATGGGTTTTGGCACATGGTTTTAGTACATGGTTTTTAGACCATGTGTTTAACACATGGTTTTATATTTTTTATGTTTATAAATATGTGTACATAGCTACATGGGAGACAAGGAAGAAAAACATGTTGGAACCAGATATTTGGTGTTCTATGAAGTTCTTGTAGGAGGAATACTAGGTATAATATCCTCAAAAGGAAGTTGCAAAAGTATATAGCTGCAACTATGTAGTTAAGGTGACTAAAGCACAATTTATAATGTCCAAGTTGATATAGTATAGTTTTTATCCCAATTTGTGAAGCCTTCCATACAGAGCTATAATAGTGTTATTTTATAATTTTTTTCAAATATCTCTTTACAAGGTTGTATGGTGTTGTTGTTGCATATATTTCTCAAAACATATATCTACTAGACTATGATAGTGTTTATTCTAGTTTGTAAAGCCTTCTATGAGATAATGTAATAATGTTGTTTTTGCAGATATTTCTCAAACATATCTCTCCAAGGATGTAATAGTGTTGTACATATTTCTCAAAATAATGTTTGGTCCAATTTGTAAAGCCTTATGTGTAAGCCTATGATAGTGTTGTATTTTTATAGATATTTTTTTTACCTTAAAAAATGTTATATTAGTATGATTAGATTTGTGCTTGAGGTATTATGTTGCCAAAAAAATGTTTCATAGACTATAACCTTCCACTTACAGTATTAAACACTGAAGCAATATGTGTTTGACATGTTACTCCGATATTTTGCACTATTTCTAAATGTGTTTTGTAGTGTGCTACATTTATTACTACACACTATGTTCAAGTATTGATAGGTCAATATGTAGAGTGAAATCCTATCAACAACATAGTATGACTATGCTAAGTGGTAGCAAAGCCCAAGGTTGATTCTTGGTATTGGGAAAATAGAATGAAGATGTAAAACTAGAGGTGTGCTAATTAGGGGTGGAAGAGAAGACCACATGAATACTAGAAATACAAAATTGCTAAAAGTAATTAAATATTTACAAGCTTGAATAGAATCCATGGAAACTACCTAGACAAGGACAATGGAGGCAAAATCAAGTGACTCTGAAGATGTTGAATAAGAATAACATGAGGAATGAGATAAACCAGAAGAAAGAGTAATTAAGATTATTGCTAATATTGAAATAAATCTAGATATGAATTTGTCTAATTATGTTGGAAGTCTAGATCTAGAGGATTTGATGGATTGGATCTTAGATATGAAAAAATATTCTGATCTAGATCAGATCAAAGATACCAAAATGGTTTAAATAATTATCATTAATGAATAACACAAGCTTATACTGAGAGAGGGGGTGAACAGTATAAGACCACCTTTTAATTTTTCTTTGCCAATCAATATTATGCAATATATCAATAGCAATATCAACAACAATAATAAAAACAATGCAAAAATCACCACACACAATAGAGACACCAATTTAACATGGTTCACCCAATGTGGGCTACTCCACGGAGAAAATATTTCACTAATATTTTCTCAATAATTTTCTTGGGAATTCTTTCCCTATTATAATGTTTATGGACCTATGTCCAAAGGAGACACCAATCCCCTAATCAAGTTCGTGGATCTCTATCCATAGGAGAAACCAATCTCCTCAGCTGGTTCATGGATCTATATCCATAGGAAATTTCCTTATCCTATGCTATTGATGGTTATCTTCTAGAAGAACCGTTACCTCCATTGTATTGGCTAATGGATATTTATCCACTGAAGAATCCCATACTCACTCAGAAGACCTATCTTCACTACCTTGGCTAATGGATCTCTATCCACTAGAGATGATTGTCCTCTATATTTTGCCACCTCTAAAGCTTGCTCTCAGATCTATCTCAAAATTGCACTAAACATAGTCCTTCGATCTAGCACAAATATTCTCAATATCTATATTTGGTCTAGCACAAATCTGTCCTCAAATATATACCAAAATATATCCTCAAATCTACACTAAACAGAGTCTTTCAGTTTGGCACAAATCTTCTCAATATCTATCCTCAAGCCTTAACACAAATCTTGAATCAATCGCAAATCAACTCTGCTAGATCTACCCCAAACCTTAACACAAGGTTTGAATAAATCAATCAATCAACTCTGCTCACAAGTCTTCTCAAAGACTTACCTCAAATATGTATTGTAAGCTTCCATAAAATCTCACACTAATTTTTACACAAGTTCTCTCTAGAACTTGTCCAATCTGCTCTCAATATCTATCTTCAAATATGTATTGTAATATTCCATAAAATATCACACCAATATATCCACAAGTATTCTCAAATACTTGCCTCAAATATGCTCAACAAGTCCTTACTAGAACTTATCCAATCTACTCAAAAAGTCTTCACCAAGACTTACCTCAAATCTGCTCAATATTTCCTCACTAGAACTTGTCCAATCTCACATAATCATATAGAGAATTGTTAGAGACTCAATATGATTCTCACTCACAACAATGGTCAATCACTTTCACTCTCTCTCTATTTATCATAGAAACATATAAATAATTGTTAGAGACTCAATATTCTTCACACTCACAAACACTCAATTACTTTCACTCTTTCTTTTTACCATAAAAACATATAGAGAATTGTTAGAGACTCAATATGCTTCACACTTACAAACACTCAATCACTTTAAACCTCTTTATCAAATCAATTCAGAATATAGAACAATTTGTTTCACTGAATTAGAACTATCACTTCAAAACTTTCACTTGACTAGGCTCATCCAACTTCACTCAATAAATCACTCAATATAAAACTCCTTGCTTACAAACCCTAGTCCAAGCATGTGAATCACTCACTCAATTATTTCCAATAATTATTATCAAACAATCTCACATAATAATGATACTCATGATATTTCACAAACTCTAGTTCAAGATAGTTCTCAACTTCGCATAACAATGATACTCATGTTCTTGCACAATCCCTAGTTCAATTATATGAAAGCTTACTCAATATTTCCAACAATGCTTATCAAACAAGGTCTTATCATCAACTCTCACTCAGAAAAAAATTTACCAAGCAAACTCAACAATGCTTACCAAACAATCCTTTTCACTTCAACTTAGCATTCACAACATTCAATCCAACAATATTTTTCTCACAAGGAAGATTTACCCATACCTTTTATTTTGATGAAGATATGTCTTCAAAACCTATCTTAACCACAATCAAAATTTTATTTACCAACACTAGGGTTAGGTTACCACAATCTCTCTCAAGATCTCCATAAAATAATTTTCACAAAGATTATTTTTCATAAAAAATAACAAATCCTTTTGTATACCTTATAATCTCCAAACTCACAATATTTAATTTAATAATTTCACCACAACACTACACTCAACAACAAGTATAGAAAAGTCCTTATACACCTTATAATATCCAAATTTATAAAATATAATCACCAAAATTTAAAATCAAATATTTAATTTTTAATATCCTTATATCTCCCTCCAAATATTTAATCAACCTTTATTTTCACAGCAAAGCAACCTCCAAAATTACAACCTTAGCAAGAGAAAAATAAATATCGATGCATACATTTTTTCTTAGAAAAATACTTTCGGTGGGTTTTGAACACCTAACCTCACCACTCCAAGCGCCTTAGAAAAACACACACTCACCACATGAGCTACGTGCCTCCACACAAAGGGAAAAGGTACCGGCTTCCCCTTGAACCTTCCCTGACGATGCAAACTCTATCAAAACACCTCTCCTCTTTGCAAAATCAAATTAGCAAGATTCGATCCTTGCACCTCACATCCGCCAATGACTTGGCACCTCCCTTGCTTCCAGTTGCGTTATAGTACACTTTGGAATAGGAAACAAGAATCACATTTTCTTGTCTTCTGCCTTGCACACTTCAAAAAACACATGATCACCTTCTATTACCATGCACTCTAAATTACACTTAGCACTTGATTTCAGATAATATTTTCCATGGGATTTTTCCCTCATTTATATGCATATCGATGTCTTTTATGACATCGGTGTGGGTTTTGAATTATAAAATTTATAACCCTAGCTTTAGGGTTAACTTAATTAATTTATAAATTAACTTTAAAATTTAATTATAATTAATTTAAAATTAACTTAATAACTTTAAAAGTTAATTAAATTAATTTATAAATTAAATTATAATAAAATTATTATAATTAATTTATAATTAATTAAATCTCTTGCACATTTACTATTATAATAAATTATTATAATATTATTTTGCTTGGGCCTTCCTTTTACCCTTTAAACCTCATCTGACCATTTGGAAGGAAACGTTCTTTTGCACTTGATTACGGAACCTGAAACTGATGTTGCTCATTGAAACTGACACTTGTTGGTGCTGACTTCTTGACATCAATGACAACAAATTATGCTCATATTTCCAACAATCTCCTCCTTTGTCATTGATAGCAATCCAATTACCTTTTATCATTTCCTTAACCTTTTTCTATTCTTCTCCCCCTGGGAAACTTCTCCCCCTGACTCAATGCTTTCTTTCTAACTCAAATTTCTCCCCCTTTGAAATTAATGGCAAAGGGCCACCTTTGGGTATCTAGGCTAAGAATGAAACTCTTATCTTAGTCCCTCCTCCACCTCCTCTTGAGGTGGTTAATTCTGGGGTTGGAGTATTTCTACTCCCAACATGCACTGGTCTTTACCTTTCTCCACTTTCTTTCTCATTTGATCCTTCTGATTCCTCTAACTATTCCTATTCCTTCTTGTCTCTGGAATTTTTCCTCTACACCATCTTGTTGTATTTCCATCATTATTGCACACTTAATATTTTCATTCCTTATAGGTGCAAATATCCTAGGATTTCTCCTGGTGAAGCCATATCCATTCCTGTCATGAAACCTACAATTAACTTCCTTGTGACCAAACTGATTGCATGAGCAGAAATACCCATAAAAAAGTTGATTGTTTCTAAAGTGACCATATTCCTATCATTTATGTGTCCTGCACTATGTAGCCTTGTGCCCAAACCTGTGACATGAAAAACATCTTCCATTTAAACTACCTTGCCTTGAACCCATGAATCTTTTAGTCTCTTTTACCCTATGTTGGTTCATGTTCCATCTGTTCCTCTTTTGTGCATTATTTATTTACTTGTTGAAATTTATATTGTCTAACTCATCATCAAAAGTCTCACTCTCTCTTACACTCTCTTCTTCTATAGTTTCTTCTTATTCAGAACTTGAGTTTGACTCCTCTCCTTGTTTCTTTTGTACCTGTTCAAATCCCAGTCCTATTTTATTTGATGACCATATATATACCTTGATCATCTTATCTATGATTTTTGAGCTCTTTCCAAACTTGTTTAGCTTGTACTTAGACTTTTCTACTTCCTTCCTCAGTGAAGCTACTTCTTGTTCTAACCTTTCACATTCTAAGACCTTTTCTTCTAACTTATATTTTATCTTCCTTGTCTTATCCATTGACTTATTTATATCCCCTATAATATTTCCTTTATCTTCATCACATTCTTGAAATTGAAGCTTAAGTTGGGATTTTTGCTTTCTTACCTTCTTTAATGCATCAAGGGTAGGAATAAGTTCACCTTCAATATCAACTTCTCCTATTTCTGATTCTTCCTCTATTTGTTTGCCTTTGAAAACATCTTCATTCTTTTTTGACTTGTATTCTATAGGATCACCTCCTTCTTCATCTAATGCCATTAGAATATTCTCTTTTGTTCCTTCAAGTGTTTCTTCATATTAATTATCAATGAAACTGAAACCACTCTTTGTACAACTATCTTCAAGATGACCAAAGTTACCACATCTATAACACTTGAGAATTATTGGTGACCTTTTCTTAACCATTTCATTTTCTTTTGTCATAAATAGAACTTCAACTTTATCATTATCTAAAGAACTATTATCACTATCACTTGAGTACTTACTTGCCTTGTCTCCATAGTGACTCTTCTTCTATATTTGAAAGAACTTCTTTTTTTGTTTGCCTTGTCCATCCTTACCTTTCTTTTGGTACCTATATTTTTCTTATTCCCCATTCTTATGATCCTCTTTTTCTTCATCATTGCTATTTATAACTTCTTAACAATAAGTTGCACAGTGACCATACTTTCCAAAATTGAAACATCTAATAGATTTGACATCTTTAAATCTTCTTGGATCCTTGTTCCTTCTACCATAATTTACTTCATCATCACTCGATGACTCATTTCTTGAATATGACTTCTTAACCCTTGTTTTCTTGGTATATTTGAAGGTTATTTATTTTCGAAGATCAGGTTTCTCTTTTGTTCACATATCAAAAGTTGTAATACCAAGTAATTCATCCCTTGTCAAAATATCACCATCTTTTGATTCCTCTATAGCTGAAATATTTTCACTAAACCTTTTTGGGAGAGATCTTAAGATCTTATCACAAAAATCAGATTATTGAACCTAAATTCCATGTCCTTGCATGGATTTAAAAACCTCATCTACATGAAGTAGATAAGCACTAATGTTTTCCTCATCCTTCATTTTTAGATCTTCAAATTGTCCCTTGAGATTTCACTACTTTACCTTTTTGACCTTTTTATCTCCTTCATATATTATTTGCAAATTATCTCAAATTTCTTTTGCTTATTTGCAGTGCATAACCTTAACAAACTCTGTTCTATGCAAACCTCTCAAAATTGCATTTATTGCTCTTGAATTATAATTATTTATAAGCTTACCATATTTATCTAAAGATGGAGTTGTTGGTGGTGTATATCCATTTTCAACTACTTCCCATATTTCATTACCAAGTGTCATCAGGTGAATCTTCATTATCATACTCCAAAATACATAATCGCTTCCATCAAACACTGGTGCTAAATTATTTGAGGATCCACTCTAAGAATCCATTTGTATTCTTGTAAGATTTTTCTTTAAGCTTTTAAATTCTTTCAAAGGAACCCGCTCTGATACCAATTGAAGAACACAAGCTTATATTGAGAGGGAGGGGGTGAACAATATAAGACCACATATTACTTTTTCTTTCTCAATCAATATTATACAATATATCAATAGAAATATCAACAAAAATAATCAAAGAAATTCACAAATCACCACACACAATAGAGACACCAAATTTAATGTGGTTCACTCAATCTTGGATCCTCCACGAAGAAAATATTGCACTAATATTTTCTAAATAATTCTATTGGGAATCCTTTCCCTATTACAATATTTATGGAACTTTGTCCAAAGGATACATCAATCCCCTAATCAATTTCATGGATATCTATCCATAGGAGACACCAATCTCCTTAACTGGTTCATGGATCTCTATCCATAGGAGAACTCCTCCTCTGCTCTGGTTGGTGATCTTCTAGAAGAAATTCTACGTCCAATGCATTGGATAATGGATATCTATCCACTGAAGACTCTTGTCCTAAATTACAATACATGTCTTCACTTCCCTAGCTAATGGAACTCTATCCACTAGAGACTATCATCCTCTATACTCTATCACCTCCAAAGCTTTCTCTCAACTCTGTCTCAAATCTGTACTAAACATAGTCCTTCGGTCTAGCACAAATATACTCAATATCTATATCTGGTCTATGAAAAATCTATCCTCAAATATGCACCAAAATCTATCCTCAAATCTACACTAAATACGTTTCTTCGATCTAGCACAAATGTGCTCAATATCTATCCCCAAGCCTTAACACAAATCTTGACTCAATCACAAATCAACTCTACTAGGTCTACCCCAAACCTTAACACAAGGTTTGAACAAATCAATAAATCAAATCTACTCACAAGTCTTCTCAAAGACTTACCTCAAATCTATATTGTAAGCTTCCACAAAATCTCACACTAATATATCCACAAGACCTCTCTAGAAATTGTCCAGTATGCTCTCAATATCTATCTTCAAATTTTTATTGTAAGCTTCCACAAAAGCTCACACCAATATGCCCATAATTCTTATCAAATACTTACCTCAAATATGCTCAACAAATCCTTAATAGAACTTATGCAATCTGCTCAACAAGTCTTCACCAAGACTTACCTCAAATCTACTCAACAAGTCCCTACTAGAAATTGTACAATCTCATATGAACACATAGAGAATTTTTAGAGACTCAATATTCTTCTCACTCACAACAATGCTCAATCACTTTTACACACAATATCTCTTTTTACCATAGAAACATATAGAGAATTGTTAGAGACTCAATATGCTTCACACTCACAAACACTCAATTACTTTCACTCTTTATTTTTACCATATAAACATATAGAGAATTGTTAGAGACTCAATATGCTTCACACTCACAAATACTCAATCACTTTCAACTTCTTTCTCAAATCAATTCAGAATATAGAACAATTTGTTTCATATAATTATAACTATCACTTCAAAACTTTCACTTGATTAGGCTCAACCAACTTCACTCAATCAATCACTCAATAGAACACTCCATGATTACAAACCCTAGTCCAAGCATGTGAATCACTCACTCAATGATTTCCAAAAAATGCTTATCAAACAATCTCACATAACAATGATACTCATGATATTTTACAAACTCTAGTTCTAGATAGTTCTTAACTTCACATAACAATGATACTCATGTTCTTGCACAATCCCTAGTTCAATCATATGAAAACTTACTCAATATTTTCAACAATGCTTATCAAACAAGGTCTTATCATCAACTCTCACTCATAAAAAACTTTACCAAAAAAACTCAACAATTCTTACCAAACAATCATTTTCACTCCAACTTAGCATTCACAACATTCGATCCAACAAAAATTTTCTCACAAGGAATATTTACCCATACCTTTTATTTTGATGGAGATATGTCTTCAAAACCTGTCTTAACCACAATTAAAATTTTATTTACCAACACTAGGGTTAGGTTACCACAATCTCTCTCAAGATCTCCACAATAATTTTCACAAAGATTATTTTTTATACAAAATAACAACTACTTTTGTACACCTTATAATCTCCAAACTCACAATATTCAATTTAATAATTTCACCATAGCACTACACTCAATAACAAGTATAGAAAAGTCCTTATACACCTTATAATATCCAACTTTATAAACTCTAGTCAACAAAAATTAAAATCAAATATTTAATTTTTAATATCCTTATATCTCCCTCAAAAACTTTAATCAACCTTTATTTTTCACAGCAAAGCAACATCCATAATTACAACCTTACCAAGATAAAAATCAAAATCGGTGTAAAATATTTTTTCCTAGAAAAATACTTTCGGTGGGATTAAAACACCTAACCTCACCACTCCAAGTGCCTTAGAAAATCACACGCTCACCACATGAGCTACGTGCCTTCACACAAAGGGAAAATGCATTGCATTCCCCTTGAACCTTCCCTGATGGTGTAAAATCTATCAAGATGTCTCTCCTCTTCACAAAAGCAAATCAACGGGATTCAATCCCTGCACCTCACATTTTCCAATGACTTTGTGACTCCCTTGTTTCCAGTTGTGCTACAATGCACTTTGGGATAGGAAACAAGAATCATGTTTTCTTTTCTTCTACCTTGCACACTCTTCAAAAAACATATGATCACCTTCTTTACCATGCACTTGAAATTACACTTAGCACTTGATCATGGATAATATTTGCCATGGGTTTCTTCCCTCTGTTATATGCATATCGATGTCTTCATTGACTTTGGTGTGGGTTGTGAATTATAAACTCTATAACCCTAGCTTTAGGGTTAACTTAATTAATTTATAAATTAACTTTATAATTAAATTATAATTAATTAAATCTCTTACACATTTAATATTATAATAAATTATTATAATATTATTTTTCTTGTGCCTTCCTCTTGCCCTTTAAACCTCATATTCCCACTTGGGAGGAAACTTTCTTTTGCACTTGATTACGAAACCTGAAACTGATTATGCTCACTAAAACTGATGCTTGCTGGTGCTGACTTCTTGACATCAATGACAACAAAATCAGCTTATATTTCCAATAATATCCCCCTTTGTTATTGATGGCAATCCAATTACCTTTTATCATTTCCTTAACCTTTTTCTATTCTGCTCCCCCTAGGAAACTACTCCCCCTTACTCAATGCTCTCTTTCTAACTCAAATATCTCCTCCTTTGACATCAATGGCAAAGGGTAACCTTTGGGTATCGGGTCTAAGAATGAAAATCTTAGCTTATCCCATCCCCCACATCCTCTTGAGGTGGTTAATTCTAGGGTTGGAGTATTTCTAATCCCAGCATGCACTCATCTTTACCTTTCTCCACTTTCTTTCTCATTTTATCCCTCTGATTTCTCTAACTATTCCTATTCCTGCTTGTCTCTGGAATTTTTTCTCTACACCATCTTGTTGTATGTCCATAATTATTGCACACTTAATATTGTTATTCCTTAGAGGTACAAATATTTGAGGATTTCTCCTGGTGAAGCCATATCCATTCCTGTCATGAAACCTACAATTAACTTCCTTGTGACCAAACTGATTGCATGAGTAGCAATACCCATAAAAAAGTTACCTATTTTTGAAGTTCCCATATTCCTATATTTTATGTGTCCTGCACTATGTAGCCTTGTGCCCAAACCTATTACATGAAAAACATCTTCCATTGAAACTACCTTGCCTTGAACCCATGGATCTTTTAGTCTCTTTTACCCTATGTTGGTTCATGTTACATCTATTCCTCTTTTATACATTATTTCTTTCTTTGTTGAACTTTTAATTGTCTAACTCATCATTAGAAGTCTCACTCTCTCTTACACTCTCTTCTTCTGAAGTTTCTTCTTGAGTTTGATTCCTCTCCTTGTTTCTTTTGTACCTATTCAAATACCGGTACTATTTTGTTTGATGACCATATCTATACCTTGATCATCTTATCTATGATTTTTGAGCTCTTTCCAAACTTGTTTATCTTATCCTTAGACTTTTCTACTTCCTTCCTTAGTGAAGCTACTTCTTGCTCTAACCTTTCACATTCTAAGACCTTTGCTTCTAACTTATATTTGACCTTCCTTGTCTTAGCCATTGACTTATTTAGATCCTCTATAAGATTTTCTTTCTCTTCATCACATTCTTGAAACCGAAGTTTAAGTTGGGAGTTTTGCTTTCTTACATTCTTTAATGCATCAAGGGTATGAATAAATTCACCTTCAAGATCAACTTCTCTTATTTCTAATTCTTCCTCTATTTGTTTGCCTTTGAAAACATCTTCATTATTTTCTGACTTGTCTTCTATAGGATCACCTCCTTCTTCATCTAATACCATTAGAAGATTCTCTTTTGGTCCTTCAAGTGTATCTTCATATTCATTATCACTGAAACTGAAACCACTCTTTGTACAACTATCTTCAAGATAACCAAAGTTACCACATCTAAAACACTTGAGAATTATTGGTGACCTTTTATTAACCATTTATTTTACTTTTGTTAGAAATAGAACTTCATCTATATCATTATCTGAAGAACTATTATCACTATCACTTGAGTACTTACTTGCCTTGTATACATAGTAACTCTTTTTCTATATCTGAAAGAACTTATTTCTTTGTTTGCCTTATCCATCCTTGCCTTTCTTTAGGTACCTATATATTTCTGATTTCCTATTCTTATGATCCTATTTTTCTTCATCACTACTTTTTTCTAACTTCTTGACAATCAGTTGCATAGTGACCATACTTTCCATAATTGAAACATCTAATAGATTTGACATCTTTAAATCTTCTTGGATACTTGTTCCTTCTACCATAATTTGCTTCTTCATCACTCGATGACTCATTGCTTGAATCTGACTTCTTACCCTTTGTCTTCTTGGTAGCTTTGAAGGCTATTTATTTTTGGAGATCGGGTTTCTCTTTTGTTCACATCTCATAAGTTGTAAGAATGCCAAGTAATGCATTCCTTGTCAAAATATCACTATATTTTGATTCCTCTATAGCTGAAATATTTTCACTAAACCTTTTTGGGAGATATCTCAAGATCTTATCACAAACATCAGATTATTGAACCTCAATTCTAAGTCCTTACATTGATTTAACAACCTCATATACATGAAGTAGATAAGAACTAATATTTTCCTCATACTTCATTACTAGATTTTCAAATTGTCCCTTGAGATTTCACAACTTTACCTTTTTGATCTTCTTATCTCCTTCATATATTCTTTGCAACTTATCCCAAATTTATTTTGCTCATTTGTAATTGTAACCACCAGAAAGGCTCACACCCGAGGCAAGAATCTTGTTATTGCAATAGTAAATGAATAAGCAACATGCATAAAAGATAAAATTGACAACAAGATGTATGATAAACACTTTATTTATTCATGAAGTCCAATTTGTGTTACAATTATGTCCCTCTTAGGGATAATCACGTTGATACAATATTACAATAAGGTTTCTTGTGATTGTAATCCTCTTTAAGAAAGGTGTGATACTCAATTTACCTTTATAGGGTGACAAGAACTGCTCTAGGGTGGAGATGCCCTCTTATTCGCGATAGGGAAGGAACTTGATAGTTGGTTCTCCTTTGAAACTATTCCCTATGGTCAAGAAACAACACAAAAATGTCAAAAAGATAGGCAACCTCTCATGATGATGCCCTTTTAGGTAAATTACATAATGACATCCTTAAACATGCACAATCAAAAAAGTATAAAATATGCTTCTAAACTATGCAAATAGAATCAATATTTATACAATAGCGTAAAGAAAGATAGTAGCTACTCTATGCATGGATAATATATGTGAAATAAGGCATGAAAGTGCATAAATAACTTATTAATGTCCTAAGTGAAGCATAAACATAAAGAAGCTAAATTAACCTAATTCTACGGTCAAAAATCTGCTAAACTGCCATAAAATCATGAAAAAAACCAATCTAAGCCATTTACTTGGACATAAATAGAAATAGGAAGGTGGTTATACCTCTGTTGCAAACCGTAGCTCTGATGAGCAGTCTACACTATAAACCAAGGCTGAGATCCATGGTTAGAAATCTGATAGTCTTGCCCTCAATTCCAAGGGCAGTGGGCTTGACCTCCTTGTCAAATTGATATTCAAGGGTCGCCTTCGATGTTATTTTGACAAATTTGGTGGTTGAATCATTTTATTGGGCATCCATTTGCCCAAATTTGCACTTCTTGACTCTCCTAGGCACCTAGGGCATCCATGACTAATTGATATTTATAGTATTGGTAAAGTAGCTCTCAAATGCATGTGTTCAATATGCAATTCGACAGGGCTTTGCTGCTCTTTTGATCAATCAAATCTATATATATCTTCCCCATTTGAATTAGGTATTTATAGCATGTCCCTAGGGCTAGGGGTGGCTTCATAGAGAAGCCAATATCAAGAAGGGATGGTTAGGAGAGTTTGAATGGAAGATTTAGGCATCTTTCATCTTTTAACCACCCTCTTCTAGATCAAATGGTCGTTCCAACTGATTTGACTCGAATTGGAGGCCAATTTAACTTCAGTTAAGACCGCAAGTTACAGTTATGGTTCAGACTACAAACCACAGGTGTCAACTATGGTTTAGCCTATAGATCACAGGTTTGGGCTGTGTTTTAGACTGATTAGGCCAAAGTTCCCAAATTTAGTGGTTAAAACCACTGCTCTATCTTGGAATCTGTCCAAGACCTTCCATATTGTCTTCTAGCATGTCCATATGAGTAGTCACCTTCGACATGATGCATTTTAGGTGTCTACAGATGCCCTTTTTGAGATGTGTTGTGAGATAAAACAATGCTGAGCAAAAATGGACCTCCTAAAATGATGTCAAATGTTCTATGATGATCATTAGTCATATCAATATTAGATACCCCAGGTACAGCAAAAGGACATGCATCCTGGAATCATTGCTCCAAACTCTTTGGAGGCTTAAACTTGAAAATTTTATGCCCTTCTCATGTCATTCGGTGTAGTTGTGCATTCCATAGGTATCTTATGATCCATATATCTGAAAGGTGGATAACAACAAGCAACATCATATTTGCTATTTACCTCAAGCAAAAGGGGTAAGCTTATGATCGCTATTTACAATGATTCACAAGGACGAATGCAATTTTGACAAGATCAAGGAATCTACAATTCTTAGGGATCTTCTATCGATTTTGATTATGATTTGATATTATGACTACCCCCTCAAGCGACGAGTCAATGAGGGTAATGAAAATGATTTAAGCGGCAATGTCGCTTGACCACCATGGATGATCTGAAAAAATTTAGATTTGAGCACATTAAATACTTGGCTACACTTAGTTCAAATTTTGATTCCAACTATTAATAATGATTTGCATATTCCTATCCCATGGAGTAGTTAGGCTACAATAGCCATCTAGAGAATCGAAATGGTACAAATCCAATCAGATTTGTGTTGAATCAAATTGTCAATTATTTGCTGAAAAGATGACATAGGAGACATGATATGAAATGACTCATTCTCATGGAGTAGTCCAACTGTGAAGGCTTTATTAGGGGTTAAGAATGAGCATATCAGATCAACGATGAATATTTTTGCCCCAAATGTCCTTATGGTTATTTACTCATATTGTCAGATCGCATGGATCGCAAGTCACTGAAACTGCCAATTGTATAGGGTAAATAGCTGAATACGAGGTGCATTTGGATTTCAAATTATTTGATTTTTATTTTTTTAATCTGAATTTAATCATGGTGCTTGAACATCACCAAATTTGCAACATTGATTGCTTTTATTGAAATTTTGATCCAATGGGAGTCATTGATTTACCTTTTTAGAACTTCTCATGGTGGGATTTTACTAGTTTTTCTTCCAGTTGCTAACCGTAGACATGATGTGTTGTTCTCATTTTGCAAATTTTCGAAACCATGGCTAAGATTTGCGGTCACAAAACCCTAATTCTTGGACCGCAAGTTTTAACTACGATCCACGTGAAATAGTAAAAATATATAAAATTTCAAATCTTCACTGTTTACCTCATTATTATTTTATAGTTTTAGATCTCTGATAGTGACATATTTAAACCTGCTCTGAAACCCTACGTAATCATACTGACATTCTACCTATCGCACGATGGCAGCATGGGAGGAAACTTCATCCAAATGAGGTCAGAGCGAGGGCAAGGTAATTTGATACCTAGACCATGTATTTTTTACCAGTAAAATTAACCTCACTAATAAATGAGATAAATGAACCCAATTAAACTACTAGTAATGAACCTCAGACTTAGATTAGACTAGCTAGATTAGGGTTTTATTTTTTTAATAATTTTTTTTTGTTTTTTGGACGATGAATTAGCCCCGTCTAAGGTTTGAATGGAGACCGTAGGTAATAGTTGTGGTCTCTAATTGAATTATTAGGGACTACAACTGACAACTATGGTCTGCATTAAAAATTCCAATGGTCAAATTTTGACCATGTGCGGACCGCAGAGTTGACCCACGGTTTGCGACCTTAAAAAAATTTCATAATTTTTTTTATTTTTTCTAATTTTAGTAGGCAATTAATCTTATTTAATGTGTTTTTGAATCGCCTAAGTATTTTTTTGATTTTCATGAATGTCTTATGACATGTTTTTTCCGTTTTATCAGTTTTTTAGATGTTTTTGTCATTTTTAGTTAGCTTTTTCCTTATAGTATGCTTTTATTCCAAACATTTACCTCTAGGGCGAGAGAGACATATCTACTTAAGACTCTCTATAAATAGCTCATGGATGGTGAGTGTGACTGGTTTTGAGCCATTGGATTTGGCTATGTCTTGGATTTACCCACTATTCGGGTAAACCAAGCTTACTTGACTGCATTGTCTAGGTGCTGGAATACCCAAACAAATACATTTCACCTACCCACATGTGAAATGACTATCACCTTAGAGGACGTATATCAGATATTTTGGATCCCTATTTATGGTGAGGCCATCATATCCTCTAGATCTGGGGATAAGAAGCCTATTTTTGATGTTATATTTGGATACTGGAGCCAGCAGGCTCAGGATGCTATTGACCACAGAGGAGTTTGCATTGCTTACTGGGAGGGTAAGCATGTATTTTTAGTCTATGTTGCTATCTTCATGATCCTCATGGTATATATTATGCTTCCAGACTCCTCGGGCATGAGGATTCCTTGGAACCTCTTGTCTAGCATCTGGAGAGTCATCCATAGTTCTACTAGGAAGCCATTGCACTTAGCTTGGGGTAGCACGCTATTATGCCACCTCTATAGGGAGCTATACTATTTTATTGAGTGGAGTCGTAAGGGCATGATTTGTAGTCTACTATTGTAGATCTAGGGCTGACAGCATATTAGGATAGAGCATCCTAAGGATCTACCACTGGATATTACTACTATTGTTGTCAAGCACCAGTGCTATGTCGCATGCTGACCTCGCGAGGAGGAGGGAACCCGCAACAAGATTCATCATGGTGACATCGAGAATTATATTACTCAGTTTGCAAAACTTGACCCGAATGATGTTCAGTATCGGCCATACATGGACTGCCCAGCATAGCTGAAGGTGGGTGATTGGCTTCAACAAGCTCACCGAGATAGATGGTTGATCAGTCGTAAGGCCAAGTTTTAAAAGTACCAGTTTTTATTGTATGTCCTACGATAGTTTGGTATAGTTTAGGACATTCCTGAGATCCCATTTGTGTACCGTTGATTGGCATTAGAGTGGAATTTTTTATGGATTTAGCCTACATATCTAGGAGATGAGGCTGATTATTACTAGGAGACTGGTGTTGATATGACTGCGACTACCCCAACATATGATGGATGGTTGTCATTGTTTAGGTGGTACGGGATAGGACCTTTGGGCTAAGAACCATACCAAGCAGCAGTAGAGGTAGGGGTGGATCCTGATGGGCACAAGGTGTACTAGAGGACAGAGGGTGGCTGGGGGGTAGAGTTTGTTGTTGAGGAGGCTCCTGAGTTTGACCTGGATGAGGAGGCTTCCAAGGAGGGTAAGTTCCCTCCTGATAGCCCAGAGCAGGTGCTCCTAGCGCAGGTGTCTGACTTGTAGAATTAGCTTGGTAGGTTCTAGACTTAGTAGCAAGAGCAAGACATAATTATTGTTACTCTATAGTCTCAATTGAATGATAGGGACA